>JAPXFQ010002732.1:0-1200000 GCA_028564705.1 Apricaphanius iberus
AAGTCATTGTTAAAGTAAAGAGACCAAGCCCTGCGTAATGAAATGTATTTTTTTTTATTTCACAATCATTCATCGTGTAGGTGATGCATTGTTGATATTTCAGTTTTCAAATGTATTTAATAGAATATAGTGTGAGCTTTTCTTGTTCAAACTTTGAGGTAAGACAGCAACGGTACCTTTTTGAAATGACAGGATACGCTACTAAAACAGGGTAGGACCTGTTTTTTCTTGTGGACAAAACATGTTTTTCTTTATGGCATCTATGTCCAAACGCTGGTGCTCCTGGCCGTTGTTACAATGTTTCAGCAGAAAAGCCATGCAGGCATGAGCCATAAACTTGTCTAAAGCAGCTTTCATAGCACTGCTCAGAGCTGAAGATAACCAGTCCGTTTCATTCTCTTGTTCCAAGGCTGGAATCGGAGTTTCACTTAGAAGAGTAGAGTCCTTTGCAAAACCCAAGGTGGGATTTTGGTCCAGAGTTGTAAAGTGAATTTATCACACGTTGTTGTGGTAGGAATCCCATCAGGTGCTTTAGATAACAGAGTAGATCTTTTCTGATCTTCATCTTGAAATGTAACTCTCTTTTTATCTTCGGTTGATGGCGTATTCCTCCTTGACCGCATTGTATTTTGCTGCTACTTAAGGCGATGGAATCCTTAATCGGATTGAATGAATGATGCAGACGAGGTGATAGGACTTGAGTTGCTTTAACGGCGTCTGGGGAAAGGAACAGCCTTCAGGATTTCAGACTAGTGGTCATGTAAGACAGGAAACCGTGGTTGGGAACCCAAAGATGTTAAAGAGACGGATTTTAAATGGGGGGAGATGTGCTTACCTGTAGCTATGGTTCAGTTTTAGATGGGTTTCTCAGACCAATGCCAGGATGATTAGCGCTGGATGGAAACCCAACTAGGTTGTGTGTATGTGTGTCTGTGCGCGCATAACACCCTGCACCAGCCGCTGATGGTAACTTGGGCCTAGATGGGTCGTGAGAATATGTTTTTGAGACAGACAGAGTGCTTATTAATATTCAGTTACAACCGAGGGTGGAGTCTTTGCATAGAGGTGGGGACTTGAGAAAGTAGTTTGTTCAGCCTGCCTTTAAACTTCATTCTTGCATCAGCAGCTCTTTCAGACGTTTTGAAAAATAAACCATAGCCTGGAAATATTTTTTCCATCGGAACGATTTTAGAATGTACCGGAATTCAACCTTTCAACTACTGTTTACATTTTTCAGCAGAGTTTTGCATGTTCTAACCATGTTTTTTTCTTTTCTTCTTCCTCTAAAATAGACAGAACCTTTCTTTCTAAACCACAAATCCTTCCAGAAACCATATTTTTTCAAAACAGTAGGATTTGTTCTCCTCATTATTCACTCTGTTTAACCATTTCTTTATCCTTCTTTTTTTGAGAACAACATAACATAAATGCTTTGTAAAGAAGGCTCTTTATAATTCTACTTTCTCTGCAGAGGTACGTAGCAAATCATTTTTTGAGGTTAGAGAAAGTCTAATTCTATGTTTTAATTTAAGTGTCAAGTAGAGAATCGTGCGCACACTGAGGAAGCGCGCTTTTCAAAATAAACCACATAGAAATGTTTTTTTTTTCACCATAGATAACACACAAAAAGTAGTTGATTTAGTATTTAAAACCCTAAAGGGATGCGTTTAAAGTTATTTTCAAAGTTGTTTTTAAAGGTATTAATAGTTTAATCATTATGCATTGGGAGATGTGCTTAAAGTTGCTTAAACTTTAGAGTTTAAACAAAGTTTAATTATCATGCATTGGGGGAATTTAGTATTTAGAGTCTATTGTTTAGAATAAAATAGACGCGCTATGAGGAATTTGTTTACAATTGTCATTTATTGTGGAACTTTTGCTTAAAGTTAAGATTAAAAAATAAAACATGCTATATGTAGGGAATTTTGTTTAAAGTTACTTAGAGTTTAGAAATTTTATTTTAAAGATAGATGTGTTGTCACCTTTTTTTTAGGCCGATCACAGATGAATCACAACACCGTCCGACTGGCTCTGTCTCTTTTCTAAAAGAAAAGAGTCCCGGTGGTTCTTTTTCTCTATTTAAAAGCAGAAAATCATCGACTCCACCTTTCCTAGCAAAACCAGCCGTATTTTACCAGTTTTTGACGAAGTAGCTTAATGTGTATATTTTTTGCCCGGGGGTGAACCCTAAACCCCCCCTTCCTCTTGGAGGTCCCCCACCATCCATCTCCCATCCTGTTCAACACCCCCTCTCATATACACTGTTTGACGAAAGGTTTGACATAAAGTTTTTGCCAGGGGGGTGAACCCTAACCCCTCCCGTCCATCTCTGGAGGTCACCCCTCCTCCTCCCCACCTGTTAACCCCCTCTCAATACCAGTTTGACGAATGTTTGACATAAAGTTTTTGCCCGGGGGGTGAACCCTAACCCCCCCTTCCTCCTCTGGAGGTCCCCCCCTCCCTCCCACACCTGTTAACCCCCTCTCAATACCTGTTTGACGAACGTTTGACATAAAGTTTTTGCCCTGGGGTGAACCCTAACCCCCCTTCCTCCTCTGGAGGTCCCCCCTCCCTCCCCCACCTGTTAACCCCCTCTCAATACCTGTTTGACGAACGTTTGACATAAAGTTTTTGCCCTGGGGGTGAACCCTAACCCCCCCTTCCTCCTCTGGAAGTCCCCCTCCCTCTCACCCACTTTGACCACCCCTCATGCTGACCTTTGACCCCTCCCTCTCCCCCTCTTTGACCCCCCTTCCTCCTCCGGAAGCCCCCCCTCTCCATTTTTGATCATCTACTCATGCTGACCTTTAATCCATCGATCAAATCTCACATTCCTGAGTGACATAATATGGGGCTATATTCTTCTTTCAGCTCTGAAAAGACAAAAAAACAGAAAACTTGTGAAAAAGAGGAGGAGAAAACAGCTCCAAAGAGTGATGAAAGCAATAAATTCCAGCCGGAGACTGAGAACATGATGAATGCTGTCACAATTTTAACTGAAGAATATTTGATAGGTGTTTGAACTACATACACCATATTACAAAAAGTCTTGATGCATCCATGAAATATAATGATAATGGGTTTAATAGGGAGTTGGAGGACCACCATTTAAATCCACACCAGCTTCAACTCCTCTGGAATGACAAGTCTGAAAGGTTTTAGAAGAAGAATGAGATAATGCTCTCTTCACTACAGCACCCTGTCAGTCAAGTTCCTCCACACAAAGCTCACTCAACTATGTTTAGACGTAAACAGGAGATGGAAATTATCCAAACTGCTCTTACTGAGCAATTTGCTATTGTCGGAGGTCCAACCCTAACACATGAAAAATGACCAGACACCTCCACTTTACACTTTGCACAACGTTGTCTCGCAATTGGCGTCTAAACTAGGTTGTCAGAAAGAGAATCATGGTTTGTATATCCAGACCATCCCTCTTGATTTAAAGTTTGCAGTCGCTTAGCAATGTTAAGACATGCATAAACCTTTCAAAACGCAGTTCTTCAGCATATCTGACAGCTGCAGGAATTCAGCAGATCTGTTGCTATTGACTGTGGTGACTTTTACACAGTGAGCCTCATCATGTACAGTTCCTTAAAAGTCATTATACATGAGGTATCACTCAGCTGCCGAATTGCTGTTGTTCTTCATTGCATTTTTTTTTTTTTTTTTAACGTGTCCTGTCTAGCAGTATGCTACTCAGAATTGGTGTCTGAGTACCAAGTACAAGCCCAACAGTTTTACTTTCCCAAGCAGAGTATTACAGCTTCGCTGTAGTACGCCACTTGATGTATATGAAAAATCTTTATTAGTGATTACTGTGGGTTCAATTTCCTGATGTCATGGACATTAAACTGAGACAAGAAGGGAGAAAGGAAGAAGGTGAAGAAAAGAAACCGGACCAACAGAGGGGCGAACCGACGACACAAGACAGGGAGGCAAATAAAGAACACAAGAAAACATCCCAGTCCTCCACCTCTGCCGGACGGCAGAGAAACAGTAATACAAAACAAAAACAACAAACTGTACAGAACCAAACCAATAGTTCGGATCTGGTAGAATAAACAAAGAATTATACATTCACTACACACAAGCATTGATTAATGAACATAATACAAATGTTTCTGGTAAGCTCCTGTGAACAACTAACTAATGATGATAACCTCAGCTTAAGATATGTCCGTCCTCACCTATGTCCCCACACCTATGTGTGTGCGAGCATGCAGGTCTGAATAAGGTTTCCCCATGCAAGTGATTGATAGCTGGTGTAAGAAACCGTCAATCCGTCCTACAGGAATCGGCACAGACATGGAGGAGGCAAGAGATGTATGCATCCAGGGTCCCACAGAGTACAGAGTCCACAGGCGGATCAGCGCAGGGTCGATCACCCACCAAGAGGGGAACAGATGGAAGCCCCAGGGGAGCACCCACCAGCCGCGATGCTGGGGCCCGAGAGATCGCAGTGACGAGCCCACGGGCTCCGCCGGTAACCGGCTACGCCAGGGCGGGCCCGGACCAGGAACCGGAGGCCACGGGGACCAGGGGCACCCCGCCCCCCAGCGGGGCCCCAACCAGGGACCAGCCGACAAGGGACCAGCCGACAAGGGCCCCCCGCCGCAGGCAAGGAGGACCCGCAGCCAACCGACGGACAACACACGCCGCCGCCACCCCGGACCAATACCCACCGCCAACAACCCGGCCCGCCCCCACACATCCACACGCCAGGGAGCCACAGCAAGAGCCACAGCGGATGTACGCCCTCCCCAGGCCGCGCCCAGCCGGCACCTGGACATCCAGATCTTCCAGCTCCAGGGTCCAGATCCCGCCCCACGTGGGGCGCCAAGATCAGGGGCCCAGCCAATGCCGGACAGGCTGAAGTCCTGGAACCGGCAGGAGACTGGGCGCCAGGCACGGTCCCCACCGATCCACCGGACGGCACCAACCTATTCTACAACCCCGGCACCCCCTTAAGAGGTGCCCCAGTCAATCCAAGGAGGACATCGGCCCGAAACAGCGGCCGCCCGACACACCGGACCACCCAGGACCCGCCCGACATGCACCAGGACCGAGCCGGGCCGCAACCGGGACCCCCAGCCCCATGCATCACATAGACAGACAGAGACACTCATACGTACCCTCCCTCTCATGTGTACACATTCTTACAAATACAGGACATACGAAAAAAGGACGCTATACCCTCATTCATACCCCCCATACGTACACTATACTCCATACTCCCAGGCCCAGGGACAGACGCCCCAGTAGAGAACCCTGCCCCTGCACCCAGGAGACAGACCCCTTTGCCCACCAGGACGGGGACAAGTAGACCGCCAAGGCCCCACACCAGCAAGAGCAGCCCACCAGCCCAGGACCCCGACCAGACGGCGTGATGTTCTATCCGGGCTCCGACCCCTGATGGTCCAACGAACAGGGGTGTGGAAAGACCCCCCAGCCTCTCTCCCCCAGCTCAATGTGGTGTTGTTCTAATGTGCACTTAAAACAGAGGGGGGGGACATGGGAATACTGCCAGGTACCGGCCACACCGCCAGGTCCCTACATGTGCGTTCACTGTAAATGTTGCAAGTGTAGTGTCTAAATTGCTCAATAAAATCGGGACCCAGGCCGCCACCGGGTAGCGAAGACGGAAGCTCCATCCCGCACCCCAGTGATGTGCCCACGTCCCAAGGCCTTGTGAATGGTAGAATGAAGGAGCAGGTGGACAGAGGCATGGGGATGGGGAGAAAATAACTTGGCCATTCCAACCCCAGGGAGCCAGCTCCCCTGCTGACTCCAATAGGCACCCCCGTTCGGCCCGATCCACCAGGGGTGGGAGGCCCCAGCACGTCCAGTCGGGGCCCACGGCAGCGGTACCGCCGAGCCCCATGGGGGCCCCGGCAATCCACCAGCCCCCATGCCAGGGGCATACCTAAATCCTCCCCAACATTCACACTGCTAACAAAACACATGTCACTAGACACCCAGGTTGAGTTTAGCCCCCCCTCACCCTCAACGCCCTCCCCCCTCCCGTCCCAAGCGCACCCCGTTAAAAAGAGCGCCTGTGCTAGATGGTAAAAAGCCTCCCCGCCAATAAGAGACGCCCCAGGCACCGCCAGCGTCCGAGGACCCCCGGGCCGAGGCCGGAACCCGGCGCACCACCGACTCGGGTACCCCGGACATGCCGCGCCAGGCCCGTGAGCAGACCGAAGTCCCGGGCGGCCAATCCCCAGGCCGACATCCTCCAGCCTTGCTACTACCGCCCGATGGCCGGGTGGCAACAGAACCCAGCACGTCCACCCACCAGCCCACACCCCACCAACTGGTCAGTCACCGTGGAGGCCGACTGACCATTATTAAATATTCAACAACCTGCATTTGGTTGTTGAATATTTAGTAAAGAGGAAATTTCCTAAAATGAACCTGCACAGCTGGCATCCTATTATGGTATGCAGAGGCCCGTGTTAGTCCTCCCTCCTGGATGGACCACAGATCCTGTTACTATTTACTAGGGCTGGGCGATATCACCTAAAATCAATACTGTGGTATTTTGAGCAGTTTACCTTGATAACAGTAAGTGGACAATAACATCAGGTCTGCTCCAACTGAGCATGACCTGAGCGTGTAGAGCTGCAGCATGCCGGGCTGGAATCACTCTGGGTCGACAGCAGCTTCGCTGTTCAGTGAAAGCAGTAACAATGTTGCATGCTCCACGTCACAGTCTCAAAGTATCCAATAAGACCAACAATAGTCACTAAATTTGTCACCAATCGCTTTTTTGCAAAAGAGTCAGTAGACGAGTCTAAACAGTCGCTAAGTATAGCGTCACAGTTGCTGCGTTGGAAGCGCTGTTACCTTCCGGATGGGATGAAGTCACATGACTGTACGTCCTTGCGTGACTTAAGCCAAGCATCAATTTCTTAAAAGGGCATGAGCACCACTAAACAAAAAAACAGATTTTCATTTTTTTTTTTATATCGAATATACCGACATGGGCAAAATGATGTTGGTAACAATCCTAACTTTCGGTATCACATTTTTGGTATACCGCCCAGCCCTACTATTTAGGTTATTTGTTTGATTAGGAGAATAACCTATTTCTACTTTTCAGGTTTTAGGGGTGGGGTGGGGGTAATGTGGTGGTGGTGGAGTAGTGGGGGGGATGCTGTAGGCGGGATTATGGAGAAACGAGCCGTTTTACTTCGTGGTCCAACATTAACTACAGGATACAAGTTCAATATTAGGACAAATTAATACTGTATAACACCAACGGAAACATTTGAGCATATCTATGTCTATCCCAGAAGTTGAAAGCTGTAAATTAGCATGATATAGTCCCTTTAAGTCTTTCCATGTTTATGGGAAAAAGAATGAAATAGGTCACCCATTTTAAATAAAGCCCCTGGTTTGCGGCTAAGCTACCTTCTATTGCAGATATTGCTCAAAAACCTACAAAGAAACTGCTTATACCAGCATATTTCCTTTTATTTTTAGAAAATTAAAAAGTTCAGCATTTAGTTTTAAGCTATTCGGAGCCACTACAGAGGGATTCTGAGTCACACGTGACCCTGGAACCACAGGTTGGAAACCTTTAATTTTTTTTATCCCAATCCCTACAGTTCTCAATGTTCTCTAAACACTGGTTGGTCAAGTAGTTGTAGTGTCATTCCAAATCTTTGCAATTTTCTCATTTTCCAAGCTGCATTTATGCCTCAAGTGAAATAACTCGATTGGAGGCTTTAAGAGGATAACATTAGCAGGTCGCTGCTCACAGATGAGAGCCTCATACCCTGATAACAGGCGCTCAGAGAGGCAAAGTGCTTTCTGGGGTTTGTTCATTATCCATCTACATTACTCATAGCAGCAGTTAAAGTGAGGCTACATGCAAACATAATTAAGTGGATATTAATTAATGCTTCCCCACTCTCTCTCCCTCGCTCTCTCTGAAACATGCCAAAATGTTTCTTTCCCTTGTTTTTATGAATGCCTGATTTGTTTAATGACATTGTGATTATGTACATACACTGTCCAGTAAAATGAAAAAAAAATTATAAAACACAGTAACTGTGCTCAGAGACAAAGCCTGAACTACCCAATCCTCTAATGAAGGTGCATGTCTATTAATGGTTTTATAGTAATAACCTCTTTGCCCTGAAGCAAAAAATATAATAACCTGAGATGTAGGTGTGATGATTCTTATGAGCTCTAATGATCAGGTTTTAGAGCTTAACGGAAATCATCATTTCAACTAAACATTAATCAGGTAAATAAAGTTTTTTTATTAAGATTTCATTTAATTACTGCCTTTTTTTCAATTTCAACACCTGATTTATGTTCTGCACTTTGAACACTGTCAAAGCACAAAAGTCACCCACTCCCTTAGTCCTCTGCCCTAGAGTGGAGCTTTAAATGTTTATTTATGTGTTTCTGTATTTACCCTAAGCAGAGATCATCCCACACGTACTAACTCCACTTTTTCTTCATTTGGGTCTAGTTTAACTAGGGACGCATGGCTACTTGTATCAGATCCGATACTGTTCTAATGTATTCGTATCGGTAAGTTCTTTTCACATATAAAATCTTTCGTATGTTACTGCATTAAATAATTTACATGTCAAACATGTTCTACCTTGTTGCAGCTTTTTCTATAACTATTTTCATTACTGTTTTTCTCCCTATGGTTTTGGATGTTAATACACTATTTCATTTCCACATGAATATCACATTTTTCCCTGTTTAAACATTTTCTATAATTGTTTTCAACCCTTCCTTTATTAACACATACAAAATGGGTACACGTGTTTTCGGGTTATTGCACAATACACTCACTTTTGCAAGGCATTTTTCCATTGACAAAAATTGGTTTTAATAGGTGAAGTCATGCTTAAAATTCACATATAAATGCTGATACAATTTATTACCTTAAATAGTGATAAAATAATTTTAAAACATCCATTTTGCACTATATTTATGAATATACCACATTTTTAAGTACTGACATCAGTTTTAATATTCATGTTACAGTGGCAAACTTAAAAATTGTACCGCATTAGCCATATGATAAATAGGGATTTTGATGTACGGTATGTCTGGTTCTAACCCTCGGTTTTTAAGTTGCTAAAATAGCATTGACTGCAGATGTGTTGATATCTATACTAATTTACATTTCACTGTTTACTTTTTATTTGTTGGAGAAATGCTTGTTGGCTTCCTAACAGCGGTTTCAGAGCAGAGAGGGACTCTGCTTATGTCATGGGCTGTGGATTAAATTCCAGCCTCTTCCACCACATGCTGCTTGTATCGTTCAGCAAAGCACAAAACTCCAGGTTGCCTAACAATACTTCAGGTCAGTGTATAAATGTGTGAACATAGTAACTGTGTGTTACAGAATTTGACTCAAAGTGTAAAAGCATCAGAACAAGGCCTAAAAAGTGAAACTCATTTACCATCTGCCATGTTTTCAGGCACCATGTGTAATCTCAAGGATTTTGCATGGGAATTAACATGTGTTGCACTCCTAATAAGAAACCAAAATGGTCTGAAATGATACATCACGTGCTTTTTAAATTGCTGGCACGAAATTATGACGTACAATTTCATTAATGATTCATCACAACCACATACGATCACATGTTATTATTTGAACATATGAATTTCATGTGTTTATTTTTTGTAACAGCCAACTGAAGATTCAGATGAACCATAATAAAATTATATTTAAAAGGAGATCGAGGTGAATAATGTGAGGCTTGAATGTTGAACTTCAGATGGATGATAACTGTTTCAGATATTCTGCAACTCTGAGCTTTATCTACAAAGAAAATATGTTTTACTGTTAATCTCAGAAGCTGAAATAGGACAAATCCAACACATTAGTGTCAGGTTTTACACTGATACTTTCACCTATTCATGAAAAGTTTTCTCTATCTGACACATTAGGACTAATAAGATTGATTTCTATTCTAATTTCTTTTGTACAATGGATTCCTTCTATCTGAATAATTTCAAAATGATTACTTTCTGTAATTTTCAAATGCATTCGCAAACTGCTTGCTTCACTGTAACCACTTCATAAATAACACATGATGTTCCTTGACCACCATTGTTCTCAATCATATCAGCAAAGTGTGGATTCCCTGTGCTGCTATCACTTTTCTGGGCTCTGACTGCACTAAAATAAACGTTTTTGAGCTCCTGGGTGCTGAAAGTGCAGAGACATGATGAGGGGTTACAGACAGAGCCCCAAACACGGTAGATAAAGCGAAATAGGTGGGAGGGAGTGGGTCGCTTGTAGTGTAATCCTTGTCGTCTTGGTAGGAAAGTTCTGTGTTTGAACAGTGAATGACGAGGCCGGGCGCAAAACCTCCAGTATGGATCTTGAAGATTAAAGTGGCCCCGATCACTGCTCTCACATCACATCCCCAACCATCAGGGGGGAATTCATTTACTCGCATAGAGACGGAGAGCTAGCAAGAGCACAGGGGAGAACTGACGGAAAATGAAAAGCGAAGCCTGTCTGGAGGCTTTGTAGGAACTGAAAGCAGCTGAGCTCTTTGAGGGCCCTCGGTTCGCCTTAAAGACAACAAACCAGAAGCTGGGACTCTGCGGTGAAACGCCACATGTATGAGTCACATTCTTTTTTTTAAAGCTTCTTTTGCTTTACGTGTCTACAGAAAATGATGTGCAACACAGTAGTTTAGATATTCAGGTGTTTTTTCAATAGAATTTACAATTAACAAAATAATGTTCGCTTAAAGATAGTTAAGAAACCCAAGAAACAAACATAATATTGTATATCAAACATACCAATAAATAAATGATAATTAAATAAAAATCTCGTCATTTCTTTGTATATCAAAGGTAGACTAGTTCATTCTTCATCTGTATTTGCCCTCTTATAGATTTCTTTTGTTTTATCTTTTCAGATTTTTATCAGATTTTGATAAAGAACATGTAACTGCTGTAACAGTTTTTTCATTAAAATTCTTATTATTAAGGGGAGAAAGGAACCCAGACCCTGTGTGGAAAAAGTATTTTCCCTGACCTAAGACCTAAAATCTGTGTGTGCCACTCGTGGCAGCAGCAACTACCACCGTAACATTTCTGATCCCCAAAAATGAGTCTTGTTACATCACAGTAAATAATTTTTTCCATCTCTCGAGCTGTATTTGCTGGTGTGATTTGGATCATTGTCCTGCTGCACACAACCCAAGTGGAATTTAGCTTCAGCTCACAAACTGATGGCCAGATATACTCCTGCAGGATTTTCGGCTAGAAAGCAGAATTCTTCCATCAGTTACCGCTAGTTGTCCAAGTCCTGAAGCTGCAAAGCAGTCTCCGACGAGCTCACAATAGGTTCGACTGTTGGTATGCTCTTTTCCTCTAAAGCTGTTAGATTTGTGTCACATGTAACTATACACATTAAAATGTTCCTCTTTTTGGAAGTTCACAGAATAATTTACCACATTTTCTAAGGATCATCACGTAGAATTTTTAGATAATTTTGATATTAGCTATTTATAATGATATTTCCTTCATGCGCAATGGCTTTGGCCTTAGAGGTTTCCCATGGTACCAATGAATTCATGAACACTAACCATAACTGAGGGAAATGAGGCGGCGTACAGTGCTTTGGATATTTCACTGGGCTCTCAATAATTTATATTATTGATCTAAGAATAAAAATAGAATAGAATTTTCCTTTATGTATTGTCCCACAGTGTGGACATTCTGGTGTAAAAACAGCAATGTAAGGTAACTGAGGGCATGCATGTTCACACAAAGGTAAAAAATAAATAAAAATAAAGTCTGAATAGAAGACTGACAGCAAGGTATGCATAAAAACCAGACTGGGTACAAGAAGTGAAAAAACCGTGCAAACAAAAGGGATATGCAAATAACTTCTTGTAGTTTAGTATTACCCTTTTCAAATTAGAAAATTATCCAGTGAGTATCCATTGAGTTTTTGTTGGGAGCAGTGATGGTTATAAAGTCTTGGCTGCTAAGAGGAAGGATCTGTCTTAAAGTTACTTCATGCACCTAGGATGCAGAGTTTGTGACTGTCAGAGCTTGTCAGGAAGCCATTAGAGCCAACTCAAACCAGCTGATGAGCTTCCTGACAATCACTCTACTCTCCCCTCAGCTTAAAAGACTCTTCCATGCACGTTGTCCAGAGCTAACACATTAGTCCTTCCCAACGAGACCAGTGCTTCCTGATCTATCAGTCAACCAACCAACCTCCTGCTCACCTTCAGCTCCATGTCCAACTTCGGGAGACCTCCTCCATCTTCAGTCTCAGTTCCTCCGAGACCTTAACGTTCCACCGCCCGTACTCGAGGCATCGCCTGTCCTTGTCTGGTGCATGATAATCCCATGGTCACCTTCCCTTATCTAGCGAGGTCCCTCACATAGCTTTCCACTTAAGCAACAATTTCAGAAATGGGGTGGGATACATTGTTCAACAACAATGTTAAGATTCTAGCGTTAGTTATAAACAATAGCCTTAAATATTAAATACCTTTTTTCCATCATAAAAAAGTATTAGTTACATAGTATTGTGTTACACTGTAATTTACATTGCACTTCTATTTAATTCTGTTTGGTTTTAGATTTTTTTATTTTGTGTTCTAAAATATTTTAGTGTAAAAAATAAAAAAAACTGTGGGATCAATAAAGTATTTTGAACTGAATTAAAGTCATATAATAATTTTTATTTCTCACCTTAAGCTCCTGCACAGACTTGTTTATTTGAGCCACGAAAACAGATTTAAAAATACATACTTAACTCACACCTTATTGTAGTTGGCAGGGAATTTTACAGAATCACAAGGAAAGAAGATGGGATAATGCAAATCACTGTCTTCCTTCTATAAACAAGGATGAAGCTGGAGTCTTGATCTACTTTTTCTTGTATTTTATTACGCCTAGTTTTGCACAGGAGCTTATCTATGGTGGACTCTATTGCACCCATCCCCTCTCTGGTCTGTGTAAGCATGCACATCTTAACCAGACATTTGGCGGTAATCATTCTACCGGCTTTGCTAGAGTTGAAGGTCATATCCTAGTTTAAATGTTACTCAAAAAATGGAATTATTGAATGAAATGTGTTCGACTCCACAACGCTAGGTGGTGACATGCAAATACTAAAGTGAGTGAAGTAGACGGAGTAAAAGCAGGATATGGACAGTGAGCAAAGCAATGGAGGACAACAACCCTGCGGCAAAGAACATTTTGTAAGTACATTATTGTTTGATTGTGTGACACTGCTGCTACTTGGTCTGTTGTTGTTGTAACCAGTTCCACTGTCTCTTCACTTCCCAAAGAGCGAGTACCCAGGCTACCAAAAGCTCGGCTTCTCTATGACTGCTTCTATATGCAGAGAAATTCGAATTTCCAATCGCATTATCTGGGTACCTCAGTGCAGTTTCTCAAACTCCAGTTTGAATTGCCTTAAATCAAGCCATGGTATTTACATGCATTTCAAAAGTTCAATTTCAGCCAGACTAAGGCAATTATTCAACTTTGTCTCATTGTATGTAAACCCACTGAGTGTAATATCCTCATCACAAGGATGTTAGGCTTCAGTGGTTGAGTGCTGGGTATGTGGGTGGGTTTTGTTTTCCTCCTTATCTCTCTGCAGGGTATGGCAGGCAGGAGCTGCAGCAGCAAGTGTTCCTTATCAGGATCAATCAACACTACAGCATTAAGAAGGAGCGGTTCCCTAGGCTGAAGCCAGATGGCTAACTCTCCTAGAGTGTTATAGGACGATTATCTTGACCGTGTTCAAGTCTTTTGTCAACTTTTTTTCTCTGAACTAATGCTTACCTAACTTTTGCTCCTCCCAGGTTCCTTCTGTGGATGATTGCTTCTTCACCCGGTTCCTTGTTCCAGATCTCAGTCCTCTGTCAAAACTCTGGACTCCTTCTGGTCAGCCTACCACAGCACTTCTCCCAAGATCATTCAGAAAAAAAAACCCTTTCTTCCACTTAAGCCATTATCCTGCTTTTCCACCCTCCAGCTTAACTCCATCTGCAAAGGAAAACACTGGATCAGAAATCAAACCAGCCACCCATTCCCAGCCAGCCTCAACCTCTGCCGATATCCTTACCTTCTCCTCCATGATCCTCTTCATCTAACCTCACATTATGAACCAAGCGCCTTTCTTTCTACTAAGAGAATCTTCCTTGAACATGATTCATCATCCCAGACTAACGGTGCTTACACACCGAACGCGATAGACGCTACCAAAAACCGTGACACCCCCCCAGCTGGTCGCTTGCACATTCGCACCTTGAAGCAAGTCCAAAGCGAACTGGTTGCGCTTTAAAATGTATAATTTTCGCGTGAAGCGGAAATGTGGAAGGATCCTGACCTGATCGCTGGCTTCCTCCTCCTTCCTTCCTCCTTCTCCCAACCGTCCGGGAGCTCCAAGTGGAGTCTGATCTATGAACTGACCACGTTAAATGTCGGGACCGTTCCTGCGGGGGTAGACCCAGTCGAGTAGCGGCAAAAGGATCAATAAACACCCCGGCTCCTCTCCCAGTTTGTGCCGCGAATATCCAAGCTTTGGCTGCCGACACACCAACTACCAAGCTGAGCGGCTGTCCGTCTGTTTGATGTTAGTAAAAGTTTACATGTGAGCGGTGCGGGACGTGTTTTGGCTGAGACATTACCAGGCCTGGGTGTCTGGGTGAGGAAGCTGTTTTGCGGCCACAACGGCTCTTTTAAGAGCCACCCACAAACCTCTTAAGAGCATTCCTATCTAAATAGTTTAACATATTTATAATGTTTATTTTTTTATTCCTGTCTCTATATACAAAACAGCTGGTGTCATGTTTTTCAGGGTGAATAGTCATGGTGTTTATCAGTTTACATGTCCTGCTCATGCTGTGACTCCATTCATTCAGTCCCAGCATCACTGACACCCATCAGCTGATTGGTTGTGGCGGTGCGACTTGAAGCTGTAGTTGAGATTTCTCCAACTTCTGCGGCAGACATAAAATGCAGTACGCATTTTCGGTCGCGCCTGAAAAAAAACAGCCTCACTACTTGGTCGCGCAAATAGAGGCAGAAAAGCTTTTTTTGCGACGCAAATCTGCTTCTGACGTGTCGCGGGATCCCCAGTCGCGCTTCATCACGATCATCCATTGACTTTACATGTAAACCTGACTCTCTGGTCGCGTCTATCGCGTTCTGTGTAAGCACCGTAACTACTTACCTGTCTCTCCAGCCCAGGGTTTCCACCGACAACTTCAGCCTCCAGTCCTTTACAACAATTATTTTAATAAATCTTATAAACCTTTTTCTTGCTCTCTGTATTTTTTTGGCTGAACTCATAGTCTTAGCATTATGACAAAGGGCATTTCAAAACATTTCTCACTGCAGCTGGACGGAAAGAGGTGAGAGGCCTCCTCACTGACATCTAATGATCTCCTATTATGCTATATTCCCAAGATGCACTTACTAATATGTGATTAATCAATTAATTTACATAACTTTGAAATATTTCTGTAACAGTAATAGAAGACAAATTATTTCTCAAAGCATTTTTTAATATCCATCTATTGCACATTAGCCACTGACAGTTTCAAATGTTCAGCACTGTAAATAGTGCTTACATTTATTCATCCAGTGACATCGGAAATAAATTCATCTGTATGTACCTAGTAACAGTTTCAGGCTAGATAATAATCATTAGTGTGAGACAATTAGTCCCAAGCATCTCAGCTCATTGTTCATGCTGACTTGCTATTAGGAAATAATGGAGTGAATAAACACAGAAGTGAATTCTTTCTGGTCTGTCCACACCTCACCTGAATTTCCTGAAACATAAGGCCATGGCTTTTCCACGAGCAGAAGTCGGGCTGCACCAGTCCTATTTTTAGAACCAACTTTGATGTGGCCGAAAACGCAAAGTCAGAAGACCTTCTGTCGTTGATTGGCTAGACCTGTGTTCTTAAACTGCAGTCCTCAAGGGCTTATATGTCTCAGTTTCAATACAGCCTAATCAAATAAATAGGTAATTAGCAGGACCCTGTAGAACCTAACTGCCTTCAAAGGAGGCAATTTAACCATTTGATTCAGGTGTGATAGACCAGGAAAACATGTAAATGTTGTAGGACTACGGCCCTCGAGGACTGGAGTTTGAGACATCTGGGCTACACTGGTAGTGTTATATGATGGACTCAAATGTCAAACCGCCATTTCTAAAACTCACAACAGTGACTGGATGTGTATAGTTTTTGCTGAAGAGCAATGGCAACACCAAAACCAGTGGCGTAGTCCAATGTGGAAGTGGAGGCTTTTCTGAGCTTGTTTGCTGTAGAAAGTTTTAAAGGAGGTGTCGGAGCTGATGGCTTCTCGTGGCTACCAGCACACCGAAACAGTGCTGAGAAAAACTGAAAAACCTGAAGTCTGATTACCGCACAATAAAGGACCACAAGGGTGAAGCGGGTCAAGCTGAAAAACTTGTGAATAACTAGAGCAAATGGAAGCCATTTACGCCCTGTGACGGACTGGCGACCTGTCCAGCGTGTACCCCGCCTCTCACCCGTTGACAGCTGGAGATAGGCACCAGCCCCCCAGCGACCCCTGGAGGACTAAGCGGTTCATAAAATGGATGGATTGATGGAAGCCATTTACAGCAGCAAACCGGATTTTATTCATTATCAAAGTTGGATTTGATAATGGATGATGGTCTGTATTTTTGTAACTTTAAGCATATTTTAAGTTACGTTTCCATACCTGTGAACAAAGAACACCATGGTTCCCTCTATGAGAACAACCGCATCAACTGATCAATCAAATAAACTTATTTTTAAAGCACTTTTCATACAAAAAAAATGCAGTTCAAAGTGCTTTACAGGATAAAAATTACCCCACATATAACACCCCTAACCATGCCCCTGGCCCGCCCCACACTGACCCAGTGCGTCCAGAGGAGGGGAGGCTGTGACCTCCACCCCAGTTCCACCTCGAAAGCACACAGGCAGCGACAGATGACCACCGATCCCGAGGGCTCCCACAGAGGAGCAGGAAAAATAAATAGCATCAATGCTAACTCTATGTTCTGTGTTTTCCACAGTTTGCTCCTCATTACATACTTTATGTGTACTTTAGTTGTGTTTTTTTTCTTTTACAATCTCTTCTTCCATGTGAGGGGTACTCACTGCTTAATTTGGACTTGATGTGCCCAAACTTTTCCCCTCAGAGGGCCAAAATGAAAATCTAGCAAAGAGTAGCGGGCCAAATGTAATCATTTTATGCACAAAAAATACATACAAATACTCAAGTAAAACTATTTTATTTATTAAACAATTTATTTAACCTTCATTTCTGTGTTAATAAAGTTAAACAAAATATGACAAATAAGTCATATATAGCCATTTAGAAGACATAGCTAAACTTCAGTATTTAATTGATTTAGAATTGATATCACTGGAAAAAAATTCTTCCCAGCATTTTTATAAAATGTCTGAATGTGTGTCACTAACTATGCCACTCCATGTTGATAATAACTGCTTAAGCTAGAAGCCAGTCTGCTACCTCTGAATGTACAGATAGTTTGATCCAGTCTGATGCTGCAGCAAAATCTCATTGGACATTTTGTAAATTGAATAAAATATGACTATTTGTCTTCTTATAAAGTGTGCAAATATAAATATGTGCACAAATCACAAAGAGTATTTTCACTAACTTTGTCTGAGCCGAGCCAATCCCTTTTTTTTCGAACAACCTATGTCTCTGTCCGAAGTGGGCCAATGTGACCCAACACCCCCACCTATGGACTGATTGGTCTGGTAAAGTGATGTCCCTCTCACGCCTGCGTAGCAGTGGTCAAAGCATTTTGACACTCAACTCTAAGGATCTCTTTAACATTCAACGGGAGCACCCAGCACATCAAAAAATTGCGAGAGGGGGTTGCCCCATGCGTCATTATGTGACGCGGAGGGATCCTGACCCTGCATCCATATATGACGAGATGAGAGTGAGAATGTGTTGTAGTGGTAGCTACTGATTGGCCTCATTTGAAGTAATTTCATAGACAATGGCGAATTATGTCTTCTAGCTAGTTCCAAACATTGCTGGGGGAAACTAAAGGAATAAAAATGAGAATATCACACCATGAAGGACTTCAAAAGTTAGAGTGGGACAGACTGCAAGCACTAGATGTGCTTTGCAGAAATGGATGTCATTTATGGTGAAAGGCCGGCGAGCAATGTGAGAGAGAGTGAGCTAGATACCGGCTCCCCCACCTACATCTGCAATGATGGAAAATGATGAGTGATGATTGACTTATACGGGAACTTTTACTACACTAAGCTCCCTAATATCCTGGCCCCCTGCCACGTCCCTGACATGGCAGAGAAAACACAACCAGACCGTTCTGGTCTGAGCTGACGCTACAAGGACCCAGGCAAGCAAACCAAAGTGGAAAAGGGGCATTTGGGTTTCTGTTCTTTAATTTAGATTCTTGAAGTCAATTGCTTTTAAATGTCTTCTTAATATATTTAAAGTACTTTCAAAGTAAAATCAGCACACAACAGTTGGCTCAGGATCATAAAATGGCTCTCGCAAACTACCAAACATTAATGTCAATCAGTTGCACAATCCTCAAATGCCATCTTTATTAATTACTGCACAGTAGTTTTGTAATTTTATATTGAATGTACAGTGCACATAGTATTCTTAATTCAGTTTTAATATATTAAATCTAATTCTTCTTTATTACCTGTAACTTTGTTGCTGTTAGAGCTGAATTTTGCTGGTGTGGGACAATAAAGGATGATTCTTTTTATGATATGCAGCACCTCTGTTCTATTAATTCGTCATAAAAAAGTTTAGTTAACTATCTCCATTTTCTTTTTAGTCTTGGGAGGAGGTAGAGTGCCTTAAAAAAAAAAGGTTCGTCAACAAAATGTGAAATCTGCTTACATTGGGATTTGTAATTTCGGCTGCACACACCCTGGTTGGTGGAATCCATAGTTCAACGTAAACATTCGCCCTACGACTCTTAAGGACTCATTGCTGAAACAAATGAGTATTTCTTCAAAATTATATCTGATAAATCAGGGATCAGCAAACTTTTGAAATCAGATAGCAACTTTTGACTTGGCTGTTATAAAGCTGCAAATTAGTAGTGAATGTGTAAATATGAAAGCTGATGATAATCCTTCATCTATTCCTCTTTTTAGATTGTATAGCATGCAGCCACAGGCTGTGGACCTCTGGGATAAACTATAGGAGAAATTTGTCAATATTAATAGAGATTAAATTATGCAAAGTGCTAAATGCAAACACATGTAAAGTTAAACTAAATGCTGTCAGTCCTAAAGTAGTTGATCTAAATGTGTATCTGCGATGACAGCACTTATGATAAGCAACTGTATTTATATGTTGGAATTGTTTTGCAATTTTAACAAACACCTTAGCCTAAAGGTGTACCGTATAGACATAGAAATTTTTTAGCAGTGATCTGAAATGTATTTCTTCAGATAGCATACCAAACTTTAGCCTACTTGTAGAGTTGAAACTTGGCTACGGACGGATAGGTAGGGAGCCCAACCTGTGCAGTCAGCACACGCCATCATTGGAAAGAATTTCCTAAAACCACTCTGGTCTTGTTTCTCTCTTATGAGCGCTTTCTTTTCTTCTCATACACCTCAAAGACACTTTTTCTCTTGCGACTTACAGCCATTTTCAAAGGAACTGGTTAGAAATGTGAGGTAGAATAATTGGATAAAGGCATAGTGCTACACATAAACACCTGAGATGCGCATGCATACTCTCAGGATGATTGACAGTTAGGAGGACCAATAGTGTAAATGATCCACCTTAAAGAAAAAGATCCATACCTTTAAGGGAAAAGTTAGGGTATTTTAAAGTTGGACCTTATTTTTAGCCTTTATTACGTTCATTTACTCAACCAAACAAGTTAGGAGTCAAACT
Source organism: Apricaphanius iberus (assembly GCA_028564705.1). NCBI lineage: Eukaryota > Metazoa > Chordata > Actinopteri > Cyprinodontiformes > Aphaniidae > Apricaphanius > Apricaphanius iberus. The sequence goes on from JAPXFQ010002732.1 coordinate 19,942, forward strand.
AAGTTCAGCTTCCACACGCTCTCTTTCCTCAACCTTTGCAATTGTAATGGCAGACGGCTGCAACGTCATTGAAATTGCAGGCTACTGTAATTTGCAATTATTTAGATTAAAAACCTGAAAAAAACCCAGAAGCTAATACCTTAGCACCACCTAGACATTCTGAACTCACAGGGGAATATCACTAACTATTCTTAGCAAAACATTGGTTAGATTAAGAAGTTTGGGGGCAGACAAGGCCTTGCTAAAGGTGGCAAATCTCCTACCCCTATTGACTCCCATTATATGAAAATATGCTGACTGGATATAAACTTCTTCTGAAGGACTCCAAGCGGCTGCAAACTTGTCTGGGTGAGAAAATGAACATAATACTTGCTAAAAATAAGGCCCCGGTTGAAAAAAAAAAGAACTTTCCGTTTAGTGCGTTACCTGGACACAACAAAAGTGGAGATGTTTTTAAAACAAATGTCTTTATTGTCACCATTTTTTGCATCCACACTAATGTTTGCAAGATTACAGGCATCACTTTTCAGATGTATTTTCAGGGAAAGCAGGAAAAACAGCATTCCAACACTGACAGGCAGGTTAAACACTCAAACTTGGTGCAATAACTTTGCAGGACAGCCATTCAAAACACACAAAGAATGCATATTACTAAACCTTAATTAATTGGCATTTTCGTTGTTTAATGCTGGGTGTTACCCTTTTTATAGCCCCCTACGGCAGGCTAGCATCAGGATTTACTTACTTGGTCTAGCTTGTATCCCATTCCAATTCATGGTGCTTTATGATGTCGCCCACTCTCCTGTGCTTCACCAGAATGTTCCCCCTTGCTGCCTGCAGCGTTTTCCTGTGTTCTGTTGTTATCGGAGTCTGACAAAAGCCGTAGACAAATTATTGGTGTGTTTTTTTTTTAAATGCATCATGTGGCTACGTACTTTGGGGTCGCCTACCATATGATGAGCCCACCCACTTGAGATAGTTTTGTCCCTGCGGTTGAAAAGCAACCAGGCCAAGTAGAGTCAAGTTGTGTAGAGTTGAGCTGGGCCAAGTAGGAATGGCCAAAAGAATTAAAAAATAAAATATATCCATAAGCACAAAATTATACTAAAATGAGTTGCCCTGAGATCATAGTAACCATGAAGGAGCATTTTAGACTCACTCCATGGCTGGGAGAACCCATATAGATGACCTGGAGACTGGCCCATCAAACCCATTGAGGAGTGTAGCGGTTGAAGAAGTCAACCTGCAGTTAATTAATCTAGACAGAAGGAGGCGCTGCTGGGATTCATGAGTAGCGTTTAAGAAACTTGAATAATTTTCCTTTTGTACATTTATATTTTTGATTCTCTATTGTTTATATCAAGTTTACAAGATTATAAGAGAAATTGTATTTAAGTTTGAAGAGTAATTTAATGTTTTTATTATTTAAGTTCAAGTCAAGGTTGTGATAAGTACATCCTGTTTCCGGTAAAAAGAGGAGAAGATGTGAAGTTGATCCGATGGCAAGAACGAGACAGCGAAAGGAAAGTTTATTATTTATGTAATCTCCGGTTTGTTCACTTGCAGGCCAAAGTGCTATGTATGTGTATTCTAATTTGTTTATCATTTTGTGTTCGTAATTTATGCCATGTTTAGTGAAATGTTTTTTTTGTTTTACTAGTTCTACGGTGTTGTAGGTGTTGAAGTTTTAAGAATACCACATTAAACATCAGTGACAAAGAACCTCAGTGCCTCTCGTCTGTGGACAGAGTGAACAGCCCGGCATAGAAGAGCTTTGGATATTTGTCCAGTATCAGCAGTAATCATTCCAGGAGTTACGGAAGGTCTCATTCTGGTCACTTGAGCCCAAGAGCTCAAAAGATCAGCTTTGACAAGAGAAACCCTTCAAGATGAATAGGAGACCAGCCAGGAAGACGTGAGGATCATCCAGTATTATTTGCTCTAATCAGGAAATAGCTTGATACCTAATAAATAGTTCTGAGAAGGACAGAATCTAATTAACAAAGAGTAAACAGAGAGAGCCAAATTAAATATAACTGATTTACAAACCATAGGCAGTCAGACTATAAACAACAGTTTCACAGAGCACAAAGAAATACATTTAGCACAAACCTGTTACATTTTTATAGAAAGACCTTAGTAACAATGAGAAACTATCCAGAAATTATTAGAAAACAAACACAAAAGAAAACCAAACGCACAAACACCCATGGATTCTGACCCTCCATGACTCCTGTGTCTGACCTCGGGCACAGACGACAACACTTCTTTGAACAGGTCAAATATTTTCCATCAATGTCATCACACAATAGAGCAAAAACAACAACTTACTTCTATTGTCAGTTTTTGTTAAAGCAAGAGGGCACAAACCCTATTCTTTTTACCCAAGAGGTGAAAAGAGAAGCGAAAACATATAATAAACAAAAATAAACTCCCAGATGAGTCAGATTCTCTGGAGGGTGGCCTTGATTGGTTGCTTCAGTTATTGTGATGTAAGAGATAAAAAAAAGAGAAATAAAAATGCAAGATAAAAAAAAGAGTGGTCAAAATGGTATAATGGTATAAAAAGGAAATATAAAAACACATAAGACAAAAAGGAAGGAAAAAAATGGAAGTTAATAATATTGCAATTGATTGACTTTTAGATGTGTCCCTGGACCGCCAGAATCAAATTGCTGAATTTTCTCCTCAGTATACAGTAAAGTTGTCCAGAGTCCTGTTAATGACCTTATTATTTGACACAGGTTTGTTGAAGCAAAGAAACTTCTAAAACTTGCCGGTAACCAGACCTTGACTGGAGTTAGAGATCCCTATTCTTGATACTGCTGTCCATTTTTCTTTACTGAGAATAAAAAGCAATTTTTTACATATATAACTACTGTGAAGCATGGGGGTAGAAACATCATGCTTTGGGGCTGTTTTTCTGCAGAGGGATCAGGACGTTATGAGTGAAAACCTCCTTCCATCAGCAAAGGCATTAAGGATGAAACGTGGATGGTTCTTTCAGCATAAAAGCACAAAGAAGTGGCTTCGTTTTAGAGGCAACTCAATGACCTGGAGTGGCCTAGCCACTCTCCAGATAGAAAATCTTTGGCAGTAACTGAAAGTCCAAGTGACAGCCCCAAAACGTCACTGCTCTAGAGGAGATCTCCATGAAGGAATGGGCCAAAATACCAGCAACGGTTTGTTAAAACCTTGTGAAGACTGATAGAAAATGTTTGACCTCTGTTATTGACAATGAAGAGTAGATAACGAAGCATTGAGATTAACTTTTGTCATTAACCTAATACTTAAGTTCCACTATCATTTGCCAGTAAAGTCTTTCAAAATCAGAGCATATGATTTTCTGGATTCTTTTTCTCATTTTGTCTCTCATAGTTGAGGTGAACCTATGATAAAAATTACAGGCCTCATTTTTTTAAGGTGGAGAGCTTGCACAATTGGTGGCAGACTAAATACGTTTCAGCCCCACTGTAACACTTTGCTTGGATTCAAATTCAATTCAAAATTCAAAACTACTTTATTGATCTCAGAGGGAAATTAAGATGTCTTATCTACTGATGCCAGATGAACTCTAATATAAGTTCTAGAATTGCATTTTCCTCCAATCCAAAATTGTGACCTGAGCCTGTTTCTAGCAGTCATTGAACATGAGATGGTATACACCCTAGACTGTTTGCAAGTGCTTAACAGGGCCAATAGATAGAATAATGCACACAGACATTTTTATATACAGTGGGGAAAATAATTATTCGACCCTTCACTGGTTTTGTGAGATTGTCCAATGGCAAAGAAATGAAAAGTCTCAGAACAGTATCATTTTAATGGTACATTTATTTCAACGGTTATTTTAACATTTTAACAGTTTTTAAAGCGACAGTGTGTAGTTTTTGCAGTACATCTTTGAAAAAAGCCATTAAAATATTATGTAATAATACTTACATAAAGAACATTAATTGCAAAACATTGGTGATATTGTAAAATATGACATTAAAAATCTGTTTTAAAATACAAAGGTATGGGTCCTCTTTTCAGGGGAAAGCCAAATTAGATGATGTCTTTACTTCTACAAGAGCCCGGATGGACAAAGCGCACGGAACACGCCCGCTATTAAAACATTGATTTCCCCTCAAAATGCAAAAACATTTAGCTATAAATACATTTTTATCTCTTCGCTAGTTCCTATCGATGAAAGAGAGACTGATGTACTCGTCATGTTGCTGCAAATAGATCATTCTCAGGGAATTGAGCATTTGAAAACAGCACTAATTGGACCTCCGTTGTTGAGTTTCTTACTTGAAGACACAGATACCACATGCTTGTGATAATTTATGCATGCACTGCCCCCTACTGGCCGAAAATTACACACTATGCCTTTAAATAAAAGATAGAAACTGATTTGCATTTCATTGAGTGAAATACTGTACGTATTTGGACCCCCTAACAAAAAAAAGACTTAGTGGCAAAACCCTTGCTTGTAAGTACAGAGGTCAAATGTTTCTTGTAATTGATGACCAAGTTTGCACACATTTTAGGAAGAATTTTTGTCCACTCCTCTTTGCAGATCATCTCCAAATCACTGGTTTCCGCACTGTCTCTGTGCAACTTTGAGCTTCACCTGCCTTCATGGGTTTTCTATTGGACTAAAGTCCAGAGACTGACTAGGCCACTCCATGACCTTAATATGCTTCCTCTTGAACCACCCCTTTGTTGCCTTTGCTGTATGTTTTGGGTCATGGTCATGCTGGAACACCCATCCATGATCTATTTTCAGTTTCCTGGCAGATGGAACGAGGTTGTCTTCATCCAAACACGGCCAGTTGAGTTAATGCCAAAGAGTTCAATTTTGGTCTCATCTGACCAAAGCAATTTCTCCCAGTCAATCTCTGAATCATTCAGGTATTTATTGGCAAACTTCAGACAGGCCTGCACATATTCCTTCTTGAGCATGGGGACCATACAAGCTCTGCAGGATTTTAATCCATTGCTGTGCAAAGTGTTTTCAATGGTTTTCTTTCCGACTGTGGTCCCAGCTACTTTGAGGTAATTAACAAACAGCTCACATGTAGTTCTGGGACAATTTCTCACCTTCTCTCTGAAAACCCAAGAGGTGAGTTCTTGGTTGGAGCCACAGCCTGAGGTCGATTGATGGTCATTTTGCGCTCCTGCTGTTTTCAAACAATTGCACAAGCAGTTGTCACCTTCTCTTCTAGCTTCTTGCTAATGGTTTTGTAGCCCATTCCAGCCTTGTGTAGGTCTACAATATTTCTCTGACATCCTTGGACAGCTCTTTGGTCTATCCCATGTTAGAGAGTTTGGAGTCTATTTGAATGATTGATTCTGTAGAAAAGTGTCTTTTATGCAGGTGACAAGTTAAGACAGATGTCTGTAATGAGGGTGACTAATTGAGTAGAGTCTCTAACCACCCTGTGGGAGCCAGAACTCTTTTTTTTAATTTGAAGTAAAAATTTTTTCCAATTTTCCTTTTGATGTGCTATCTGTCTCTGTTAAAATAAACCTACCGTTAAAATGATACTGAGACTTTTCATTTCTTTGTCATTGGACAAACTTACAAAATCAGTGAGGAGTCAAATAATTATTTCCCCCATTGTAAAGGCAAAACTAACCCAGCTTTCCAAACGCATGTTTTTAAACAGTGATTGAGAATTGCATTTCTCGGAGAAAACCCATGAAGATGAAAACTCTACACAAAAGGCCTCAGCTGAGAGACCTCACTATGCAGTTGACAAGGAAACAAAGACACTTAAAATGAGTCTCAGGGAAAAGTGGTAAAGTTTAGTTCCATCCATTTTCTGCTCTGAGCATGGTCTCAAGGGAGCTGGTACCTTTCTCCCGTGACCATCAGTATATAAGCATTTCTTAATTAGAATTCAGAATCAGCTTTAATGGCCAAGTATGACACATACAAGGAATTTGACTCCGGCAGCTTTTGTCACTATTACAGACTTAAATAAGTGGAATAAAAAATTACAGCATAGCGTGCCTTTGAAAGTAGATGGCGAAGGTGGAGATGATTTCTTTCCCCTGAACACTAAAGCTGAGAGCTGATTCCACCAGAGATGAGGTGATGATTCTGCCACCTGTCCTCCTTTTTGACATGTCAAGATGTCTTCTGTGAAAAAGATCCTCTCAGCACACTCTGTATGCACTCACTCAGGTATGAGTAGAGGGCTGATAGGACAAGCGAGGTTGTTTGAGTTTGTGTGTGTGTGATGGAGGTATTAACACTAAAGTTAAAATACTTGCTACATCAAATATGTATGGACAACACTAAGAAATAGGGACAATTAAAGCAACAAAACAATTTTGCATATTGGAAAATTTGACAGTTCTCATTTACTAGTGTTTTATTAATTTTTCTGTGTTCTCTAGTATAAAAAGAATGCCGTCTGTCTCGGTTTGTGTTAAAATATCCTTCAACTCCTTTTTGTTAGTGTATAGCACAGCAGTGGGCAGGGAGAAACAGCATGATTGTGGGGCTTGCTCATCAAGATGAATGACATGCAGGTTTCTGTCCTCTGATTGTCTAACTGCAACACAACTGTAACACTATCTCCATTTACTAAAATCAGAAAAGTGTAATGTGAAACAAAACTTCTGCTGTTATTTAGCCTTAGATGGAGTTTACCACCCAGTTTAGGCTAAATTCCCAAACAAGATGGGACGGCAGCACGGTGGGGCCATTGCCCGGCTCACGCTGAGTCTTGATCAGGATGATTCAGCCTCAAGAGCTACACCGGAAAAGTGGTTCTCTGTACAACACACACCCACCAGTTAGGCTGGGACTCTGCCCCACCACGCTGACGAAGGGGGGTGGGGGTAGACGGGTGGTTTTAGGCCCAGAGATTTGAGGAAAGTTAAACAAGCTACATCTCTGGGTAGATGGCTCATTGTAACACAATACTTAAGAAGTGAAACATTGGATTAACAATTTATTTTTACTTACAGTAGCCTGGGAGCTGGTGTTTCACTTTTGGTTACAGATCCTGGTTTTAAATAGAGATTCGAGGCAAAGCCAGCACTGAACAAATCGCTAACAGAGCATCACATTTTGCAAGTAGGGTTTTAAAAACAATTTACAACCATTTCTTCTACAGCTCCTTTTACATGGGTAAAAAATAAATAATTATAAAAAAATAAGTCACTATTTTTATAAACTGTAACTGATTCAACAAACATTGATAAGAAGGACAGAAAAATGAAAAATAATTCTACAGCAGCTAGAAACACCATTTTGTGGCTCTTTCTCTACAAATACAGCTTCTGTGAATTGGTAAACAAGCAGATGAGGGTCTGAAGAAAAGCATATCACTATTTCAATAGTTCTATCTTTTTAGCCAACTTTCACAATTACAAAATTGCAAAGGCACTTTTTTGGTAGGATTTTGTTTTAGTTGGACTGCACAGTTATTTCCTCCTGGTGAATTTTCTTTGGAGATTTTGAGATCACTGTCCAGTTACAGAGAATTTGTGGTATGACATAGCTTTTGTGTTGTTTTGGACATATATTTGTCATGGTCTCATTATTGTGCATGAGCAGTGGAAGCACTGTGTAGGCTTTTTCTAATTCAAATATTTTTATCTCAAATTAATTGGCTTTTTGGAGGCCAGAACATATTTATAAACTCACCAAACTTTGTACAAGCATCAATCGGCCAGGAAAATTATGTATTTCAAAACACCCTCTTCCTTCAGGTTAATTTATAATAAAGGTAAGAAATTTGGAAGCACTATTTGTTGATTTTGTTCTTGCAATCTACACCTGATTACTGTTTGGGTTTCCATCCATTCATCTGTGAGGAAGAGAGGGAAACATTAGTGACCTTTTCTCCAGCTCATTCTTGGTTATCTCAAGGTATTCCCTGGCCAAAAAGGATACATAATCCTTGATGTGAGTTCAGTTCCTGAGGTCACCTACCCAGAGGATGTTCCCAGAAAACTGGTAAAATGAGGCACCCAAGGGATCCAACTCACCTTATTTTACTCTTTCTGTGTAAAGTAGCAGAAAGTGTACTTCAAGCTCATCAGCCATCTTTAAGGTGGAGCTCTGGCTTCTTTACAACGGAAGCTGAATTCAGTCAAAATAAAATTCACAAATCTCCCATAGGCTGAACAGACAAAATGAACAACTTTGAGGAAATAAAATCAGCCGGCTAGTACTTACAGTACCAGAGGACAGTTACCTTTGGTGGAGGTTTAAATACTATAACTCAAGTACATAATGTAAAATTATTTTTAGGGGTGCCAAATTATTGCATTAATTGTGATTAATTACAGCCATATTGAGCTCGCAGTGTTGTTTTAATCATGTTAATCTAATTTTTATCTTTAAGTTAACTGTTTGTGCATGACCGACGCCTTTACATAAAATCTGTTTTAATGCTTTGGGCTTCCATGAAGTGGACATCGATTGACTGTTAGCTCATCATAAGCTGACTGGCTTCCATCGTAGTGAGGAGGGTGAGGTGAAGAGGAGCGGTGAGTAGAAAACAATCAGTATGTTTACATGCATATCTAAATCCAGCTTTTGGCAGTTATCGGACTAATGACTTAGCCAGAGTTGAGAGTCGTGTCCCACTTAACATGTCACTCAGAAAATCGTATTATTAAATGAAGGGCGTTCAACCCTCTAGCTCTATCTATCTATTATCTAGGTACCTTTGTCAGATTTCTCCAACTACAGTTCGATTTGACTTAAGTCAGACTAAGGTGTATACAAGCATTTCAACATTTCAGTTGGACTAAGGTTATGAATCGGCTTTCTGTTTTTTACTGTTGCCAGTTTAGCTATATTTAGTAAGTTTTTAGACCCCTAGCGAATCTAAAAAAGGTGATAAATCTAGCAACTTTTAATTGGGTGAAGCATGTAATGTAACTCTTCTTATCGAGCAGAGGGGCCTGCAAGCCATCAGTATTGTAAAATAAGGTGTATGTTACATGTTGTTTTAACCTGTAATGCAACTAGACTCAGAGCAGATATTTACCCCAATGAGTCCAGAACGCTAATGAATTGTGCATACTAAAGCAGAAGGTTACAGGCGCCACTAGGAAACTAGTCATAAAAACAGCAGTCTCTTTAAGTCTGTTAAAAACAGTATATGACTTCATAACGCCACTTTTTTATTTGTTTTTCAAAATTTTGTTCGACCACAGTAATGTAATGAATTTCTATGAAAATACCTCAAGATGAGGGCATTTCTGAGCCCTCATCTAAGTGAGATTAAGAAAGTGATTACTTACTGTATATTAATTAATTACAGAATACAATTAATTTATTTAAAAGTTATTTTAATCTTGACAGCACTAATTATTTGTTTGAATATTAGCCACGCAATGATGGATCCATTACAATCTTACATCAGTCAGAGTTAACCAGTCGAGATGTTTTCTGACTAAATCAGCACCAAATACAACGTGCATCATAGTGCGACACATATTTATGGAAAGCAATGACCAGAAGCAGACAGCTACATCGGGTAAATATGATGCAGAACAGAATAAACATGCTGAAGCTATACTGGATACATTTGCATGGATCAAATCCTTGTTTACACTGAAGAACAGGCTTTTCTTATGGATCAGATCCATGTTTACGGTATAAAGACTTGTTTTACGGTTAACAGCACAGCTGTATCTAATGTACAAACTTCATAAGAGACATTAACACTTCAACTAAATGTTATCTACTGTCTTGCTATTCAGGGAAGCAACACTTTCAATTAGTTCTTTCTAAATGGCTGCTGAATTGCTACCTCTTTAGGATTTTGTCGTAACTAAACAATGAAAACATTGTCTCCCCGTGAGCAGTTATATTTTTCTGAACGTTAACCCGAAGAAGAACCCCATGTCTACAATAAAGCTTACTGCGGTACTGAAAATGGTGTTGAGTGTTTCTCCTAATATTGATACCGTCCTTGACATTTAAAAAAAATATATATATATATTGTGGAACCTAATAGTTTCGGCCTTCGGAAAAAAAATCTATTTCTGTCTAAAACAGACTGATCTGATTAGTTTTATTGAGCATCATATCTTGAATAAAAATATTAATTTGTCAATCCTGATAATTGTGAATAAGACATACTATAAGAAAACAACAGTTTCAATTCCTGCTGACACTTCTTGAATATGGTTATCATCCGCTGTGCTCCTGTCGTTTATGCTGCTTTTTCACTCCCTACCTCCAATAGACACAAGGTGTTTTCCATGCCCTCTGTTACCCCCGTCATATGAACTTATCCAGATCATCTGTCCCAGTGTATGGCTCAACAGGACCTAGCGGAAATGTATTGCTTGAAAAGGCCTGAATTATCTTGAGCTTCTCCTTTCATGCTGCAACTTTCTGCAATCTGCTGATCTTTCATCTTAAACCTCCCAGTTTTGGCACACAATGAGCTCTCTGCGCTGCAAATCCTGGAGCGAAGTCCCTGTAGGCCAGTTTCAGAGTCAGTTAGGGAGAGAGGCACATGCTTTCTCAGACACAGCTTTGAGTTTGAGATCGCCATGTTCATCATTTCAGTGTAAAACATTTATGCTAGATGTGAAGCTTCCCGTCTTCAAATATGTTTCCTTTTTCTCTTTCAAAGTGTTACATCAACTTATTAAAATGAATAACATGCATAAACAGACATAATATAAACATACAAAAGAATATTATTTTTAAACATCACAGTATCAGGCATGTACATGACAGATTTAAATGTCTTCTCACAGGTGAGCTGGAGGATATTATATGATTCTGGCAAACCTCTCAGCATGACAGGCAGAAGAAGCCAAAAGGCATCAGCAGGCCTGCATTATTTCGTCTAAGCAGAGATAACTGTGAATCCCTCTGAGCTTCCGGCATCAGTCCTTGTGTCTGAGGTTTGTTAAAGCAGCCTGAGGCACTTGCAAGTTGGGAGAGCAAACTTTTAGATTAAAATTCTTTCTTTCGTTTTACAAAGTTGTTTTGTTTTTGCATTCCGTATAATGAATGGTTTGTATCAGCATCAACTGATCATTTTCAAGGCTCACCAATTGAGGCTAACAACGTTGATAAGCCTTTAGCGAGTACCAGGTTCTGCAAAATCTCTAACACTTTGGAAGTTTAACTCATTACTGAGTCCAGCCAAACTGGGTACCTTTTTGCTAACCAAAAAATAGGTCTGCAAAAAAAAGGTAAGGTAAAATAAGATTCTCTGAGTATATTTCATAATTTTCTGTCTTCTTTCAATCCACTAAAATCCTTGCCTCATGTTACCAGTTTTTAGGATCTGAAACATTTAATTCATAAGCACCAGCATAATTACGAGCAACTTCTCCATTACATTAAAACTTACTATGCCTAGAGGCCATACATACTTTGCTAGGTTGTTGTTGTACATACTAACCAGATAGGCACATTCTTCTAATAAGAATACATATGCTGGATCTGTCACTGTTTTACAGAGTTTTGACAAGGTTTGAGCAGTTTTTACTAGAGGAACTATAAACTGAACAGGTTTGGATACTTTTAGATTTTTTTTCTTAAAGCCCTAAATATACCCTACTCAATACAGCAGCAGCAGATGGACGGAGACTAAGATTCATGCTGAAATAGAGCTAAAAAATGTATGTTACAATTATTAATACCATTTAGTCACCTGGGGTTTTTAAAGGAGAAGGAAGGCTGCTTTGATCTTTAAAGGGATATTCCACCGCTAAGTAAACTTTTTATACAAGGGTTTATTTAGTGAGAGACAGAGTAATTCTTCCATAGTGTACTTTATAAAACTTCTTTGATCAGCGACCAGCTATCCTATAGTCTTTTTAATGTTTGTCTTTGATCAACTCATCCTAGCAGCAGCGTCTCAACAGCAACATTGCACCCCTTCAGATAAAAAAACAGGCTACTTTGGCTTTGAATTGTCTCCAACTGATGATGTTGATATATCATGTTGTGATACTCGTATTATTCTCTTGATGGATATTGGTTGTTTCTATTCAGTATGACACACTATAAGTTATGTTGTTGTAAGCCGTTTTAAAATCTTGCTATATGTTCCCCTTTTTGAACTTTAATCACCTGCCCCTCCAAAGCTGACTCCTAGCTACTCTGTGCCTCCTAAATTTAATCCCTTTGCCGGTTTCCATGGCAGCCTTCGAACCACACCGCCTTTCTTCCACGTCAGATTACCTCCAGGACCTGCCTTTCTCCATGTTCGCCCACAGCAGCTCCCCTGACCTCAAGCACCCACCTTCCTGTTCGCTCTCCAACACCTCCACTGTTCAGGTAAGTTCTCACAAGCCATCTTCTTCACATGCCCTGGGACAATGACCTTCACTGAACCCAGCCATCTTCTCTCACTACCTGGACCGTCTATTCAAACTCAGTGCCAGATATCTGCGGCTAAACACTATGACTGTCTGGTTACCCTCTCTATCAACATTCATCTTCAATAATCATTAATCCCTGCTCTCATTAATATTCACCCTCTCTTTCAAACGCCATTGCACATTCTAAATATTTTAGCAAATAAACCTTTTACTTTTCAACCTAGTGTCCCATCTCTGATTCTGCATGTTGGTTAGGACTGTCATTTTACCATAACATTTTGGCAAATATGTTTTTTTGCTTTTAAAAAAGTTTTTGAATCCATGTCTCAACAGCTGTAACACTTCTCACATGCACTACTACTGGTAGGCAACCCAAACTTGTCTGGTTTTGTGATGGTCTTTCAGTTTGTTTAAATAGTGGATTGAAGGGCCTGTGAGATGTTCAAAGCTTGGGATCGGGCTTATAAACTTCTCCACAGCGTGCTCTTGTTATGGTGTGACTTCCCTGTTGTCTGCGTCACTCCTTTTATCGATGTTTGTATAATTGTCGTCAGGTGTTTCTAATTTTTTCCCCTCAACCTTCTTAGTCTGCTAGTCTGCCATTCTTCTTATTAAACATGTCTTCCGCTGCAATCATGCTTGCCTGCGTCTCGGTCTAAGCTGCGAAACCTGACGGCTCCCTGACTTATCTGATGCTCCGTGATCTTCAAGATGTTGTTTATTCTCTAATGTTCTGGAACATGACTTTGAGGTCTTTACAGAACAAATGGAAGTATACCGAGTTTAAATCAGACACATCTGAACTTTGTTTATTAAATAGATAATGATACTTGGCAGCTGGAGATAGGCACCAGCCCCCCCGCGACCCCTGGAGGACTAAGCGGTTCAGAAAATGGATGGATGGATGTTGTAGCTGTTTATATTTCTGCACCTTGTGGGGCTATTCATTTACTTTGGGATAACATATGCAGCTGATAAAGAGGTTTAAAACTGAACTCTTTAAAAAAAAAACTGTTGAAGGGTGTCATGCTGAGTACCAGGCCATATGCAGGCCCTAGAGCCAGGAAGCACGGAAGCCGAAGAAGAAGCTGGAATCCTGTTCAGAATGGGGATCAGGCTGGTGGGAAGCTGAAAGGATGGACAATAAGGGAGAAGACTGAATTTTCTTGGGGAGAAGTCGGAGTGAGCAAACATGCTTCTCTCAAAGGCGTCTTGTTTTTTAAATCAAGAAAGCGTCTTTAGTTTGCCAAACTTTTCAGAAAGCCAAATGCTGTCTCCTGGTACTGGAAGCAAAGAGTATATATATGTAAAAGACACAATGACTTAGAAATTGAAATTCTAACAGCTGTTCAGGACTTTGTTTGAAAGCACTTTTGGGAATGTAAGCAAACCAAGACTTACCTTAAAATGACATGAACAAATATAGTGCACAAATTAAACAAAATGGAAGACACAATATGAAAAACTAAAGCAGAAGATAAAGTCTTAAAGAAAATAAAGACTATACATTAATATTAGACAAATTCCATCTTAAGGGTAATCCTACTACAGTGTATTTCAGTACCAACACCAGGGCCAGGCATGTTCTGTTTGTGTGTGACCAGAATAAAACCTTGCTACAGGATCGGCAGCTTGATTTTTCTGTTTTTGCATCACCTCAGAACATAGTTATGTTTTGTTTTTTGTCAAAGGATGCTTGAGTTGTTGTGGAGAAAGGAAGGAAAAGTGATATAATGAGCGAAAGTTGCATCAAAAACACAAGACTATTTTTATTTAGGTTGCTACTGCTGTTGGAAATAAAACGTGTTTTTTTTTTTCACTTTCAGAGCTGACTCTTCTGTCATGCAATGCCCCCAGAACCATCAGTAATTGCCCCTGCTCGGTGTTTAAGCTCATTGAACTCAGCTGTTGGTTAACACTATGCGTGTCTGTTGGGGACTTATGTGCATTCATGTGAAGAACTGTGATGTGTATGAGATAACCTAAAACCTGGAGAACAGCTCTGAGCTCATGACAAACTCCCAAGGCCCCTAGAGCAGACAGAAAAATGAAAATTGTTTTCTAGGATCATAAAAAAACAGATAATCTAAATTACATTAGATCAGACCTCAGGAGTTGGAATACACTAGCGATAGATCATAAAGTACCAAAAAATGGTTTGCACCTGAGACTACACTTAGCGCACACACCACATCTGTTTGTAGTTGCGATTACACTTTTTCTCCAAGAACCAACCTGAAAAGAAAGACTGAATGTTTCTGTCTTCAGCGTGACTGCGCTGTGCTCAATCAATCTGTTCTACATTTTCCTAACCAACCGCTTTTTTTTTTCTTTTTGAAGGAGTGTGATGTGACTACAGTTTCACAATGCTGCTTGGTCCTCATGAATTTCCATCTATTGATTCTAATGCTGCAAGGGGCCGCTGCTTTCTCAGCAGTCTCCCTCCTGGCTCTGGGAAAAGAAAACCCAGAGGAGATAAACTGTACTTTAGCTTTGTTTTCAGGTTATCTCAGAGTGCACATAATAACTGTACTGAACTTTTTTATGACCGGAGTATACTTTCGGCCAGTTTATGAGCTCATTAACTCTACAGAGTGTGAGTTGATGTCTTTTTATGTAGTGAGTGTAATGTAGGTGTGTGTTTTTCACTAATGTGCTTCCTGATGATCAATGCAGTTTAAGGTTCGCTTAATGGCACTGGAACATGCTCAAATGTCACTAGAGCCATTCTGCAAACATCCAATTACTACAGTACAAGTGATTTGCAATATATCAATTTTTAAGTCTCGAATGTGCAGTGAAGTGATTTAATTGTATTTATCTAAAAGAGTACAAAACTGGCTGTGAAAAGAAGAAAAACTCCAAACACTTTCATCATCTCAATTTTGTTAAGATTGACTCAGAGAAAAAAGCTCGAACTTAATCTTTAAGAGATGAGGCAACATCAGCTGCAGCAGCTGAAGGAGTTTATAAACAACCAAAAGTATGCAATCAATATACATAAAAACGCTTCTGACTACAAAAAGTAAAAAAAGGAACTTCACACATTTTAGTGTGTGTGTGTGTGCGTGTGTGTGGGAATGTGTTTACTGCTCATGGGGGCGTGTGTAGGGATGACAGCTACATTTTCCTCCATCTAAGTCATTAACATCATCTCTGGAGAGGCTCGCTCTGAAACAGTCTGCACTGTTTGTCAGCGGAAGATTAATGATGATGATTTATTGAGGTAACAACAGATATTCATGTAAGAATATCTCTAACATGCAATTCATTATTTGATTTCTTTTAAAACATAATGACACTGAGCAGATACTAAAGGCATTTTGTAGAAGGTGGCTACAACTAAAAAGAGAAGATTCTTTCTACCTTTATAGGAGTCATGTTTATATATATATATATATATATATATATATATATATATATACGCTTTTTAACATTTTGTCAAAACAGAAAAACGAAATTACGTATGTGTATTTTTAAAAATCTCTATAATTACAGCTTCTGGATTGTGATAGTGTTTCTGTGGCAGCCTTGTGCATGAGGAGACATTTTTCCTCATTTTTCTTCACTTAAGAGCTAAATCTAATAAATCTTTGAGTAAGCAATTTTAACACCTGAATGTGATTTTATAAAAATCATTCCATTCTAGGTCTGATTGTAAGCTTAAGATTGTTCTCCTACTGAACGGTGAACCTCTGCCCTGGTCTTAGGTTTTTTACAACTTCGAACAACTTTTAGCTTCGGATAAGTCTTTCATTTCATCCAGCTTTCTGTCAACTCTGACCAGCTTTTATGTCCCTCTTCAAGAAAAGCATCCCCAAAACATGATGCTGACATCAATTTAATTCATGGTGATGATTTCTTAGGTGTTCCAGGCTGTGTTAGTTTTCCACCACACACACATAACATTTAGCTTGAAAACGTAAAAAAAATGGTCTCCCCTGACTGAGCCCCATTTCTACACACGCTTCCTTAATCTCCTGCAGGACTTGAGCTAAACTGCAAATTGGACATTTTATGACTCTCATTCAGCAAAAGCTATCTACTTGTTACTTTCCATGAAGACCAGATTTTAAACACAGATGACTTGTAGTTGGTCAGTTTCCTGCATCTGAGCTTTGAATCTCTACAGCTCCTTCAAAGTTAAAGTGGTGTTCTGGGATGCTGTTCTGATAAATGCTCTCCTTCACAGATTCACTGTGTTTATCCTGAGATGAAATTACAGACAGGTAGGGGTGTTTTAATAATTAGGTAACTTCAGAGAATCAGAGTAAAGGGTTCTTAATATAGATTCAAGACAGACTTTTCAGATAAAAAAAATATAAAACCACGGATTCTTTTGTATGTCTCACAACTCTGTGCCGTTTTTGTTTGGTTTATCTCATCAAATTGCAGTAAATAATGGTTGCGGTTGTAATGTAAAATGGAAAACGTTTAAGAGGTATAGGCAGGCACTGTCAGTAAAAAAAAAAATGCTTTTATATGCTTTGCAAAATTAACTTTGTAAGATTAGGTTTCACTTGTAGTCTTCCCTAAAGAAATGTGATCAAATTAATTTTCTGTCATGCATGCTGCATGGCAGCACAATCTGTTCCCTAAGTAGAGATGACTGACAAATTAAATAAAATGTGCTTTTGGAGTTATATTTGCTCAGAAAAAATAAGTTAATACAAATGCAATGAAGACAATAATTTTGTGTGAGGCTAAGAAGTAAAGCATGAAAGTTTTGTTTAAAGCCTGCTCGTCTCTAAACGACACACGTAAAGTGAATAACTTTGTATTACTTTCTTTGTCAGTGTGTGAAGCACATTGGTGTTGCAACATCTCCTACCTCCATAGCCTATATAATTAATCAGTGGCAACAAATATGATTGAAATTGCTTTTCACTGATGTCCCAGGTTATATTCAGTTAACATATCTGTGTAGGCTGAAGCTCTCCCATGAAGAACAGGGCCTTCAAACACTGTGAATATTAGAATTTGCAAGTTCCCAGGCCAGGAGTTGAGGTTTCGCAATACACTGGGCTCAAATCCCAGGTTAGTTCGACCCACAGTAAATGGCCTGGCTGATGTCCTGAGTTGATTAAGTGTTCTTTGGAGATTCCTGCAAAAATATCTGTTTCCCTTCCACAAAGACTGGCGACATGGAATGCCCAAGAACTCTGTAAAAACTCAGTGTGGGGACAACGTGAGGAGAGTCGGGATGATAACGGCCCAGGAGTAAACATGAGGTTGTAAGTCGAATTGTCCAATGAAACTTAAGTTCAAATAAAATGACAGTTGGGCTGAGCATTTTTGATACCAGAGTGTTATGAGTCTTTGTTTTAGTCAGGGGCGGTTTTAGCCCAATTTTGGGGTTGCTGAAGCACTCAAACAAAGCACCATAACAAATTAAAAGTGAATCTAACTAAGCAAACAGGACATGTTTGAGTTGCTTCTTTTAAAAGCGCCCAGAGAGTTGAGGTATTCCTGCTACTTTGGGCTGTAGCTGGGTGTTTGCTTTAGTTTTACCTACAGAACATCTAGTAAAAACCTTGCATTTGTATTCATTAATTTATCTTCTTTTAGTAAATCAACAATTCAGAAAGACACACCTCTAATGAATTATTTTTAAAATTATCAGATTCCAGAAGAACAAAGCTTTTATTAATTATTTGTTTTCAATAATTCAGAAAAATTCAGCTTTTCAGATTTCTTCAAGCAGTTTGATCGGTTTAGGCATCAGGAGTCCAACAAACTGCAGAAGAAGATTAAATAAAACTAATGTATCAATATTTCAAAATGTTTTCTAATGCTTTCATATGTTTCATATATTTCTTTTATTTACTAATAATTGTATCATAATACAAAATAAAATCTGCCAAATAAGTTATATTCTCTGAATGAAGGAATTAATGAATAAGCAGGTTATTGATCCTAATGTGTGGAAATTTATGGTAAGGCAGCAAATGTACTGAATGAATACAAATACAGGGAAAGGGAAAAGAGACCGTAAGCTATAGAGTAGCAGAGTATAAAATAAAAATAGAAATAAAGCTGTAAACAAAATAACCCAAAACCCAATATTGTTGGAAGCAATATCCAGGAAATGTCAGAAATGAAGTAAATGCTAATTTAAGAAGAGTTTGTTCATTTGAATGAAGCCATTCTAATATATTTTTTTTAGTTAGAGCTGCTTTTTTTGTGTCCCTTTTACAAACATGGAAAACAGATTTTTTTCCAACTTTTTTGAACTTTCTGGGATCGTGTCGCAGGCCGCCGTGTACACGACAATCATTTCACACATGATTTTTGCCTTTCGCTTAGCAGGGGGGAGACTCGTGATTATTGCTTTATCATGCACGTCCAATTGAAAATGAATGGAGGAGAGGGGATGTCGCCTCCCGTGTGTTGAGCCAATTTGTACTGACTTCCTCCATTAGACCCCTATGCATTTCAAATTGACCGGCAAATTTTTTTTAGCCAATAGGATTAATTTCCTTGTTGGCTGTCAATCAACTTAATGGGTAACTCCTGTTTACAGTTGCTATAGTGGAAGAGCACGTCAGCCACAAAAAAATTGCTCACTTCTGAAATGTCCATAACAAAATCCAAAGGGTGATGCTTGATAATAGAGCTTGCTGCTTTCCTCTTTGACCTGCTGTGACAAAACAGGCGATGTACGTTCACAATTGTTAAGGGGGGGAGCTGGGGGAAGTTGGGAGAGTATGGAAGGGGCCTCACTCACTCTATCTCACTCTACTTCAACTTCATCTCAAGGCACTTTACAACAAAAGTCATTTCAATACAATTATACAAACATTCCAATCAGTTAAAAGTTTTCTATGTAAGGAATCCCAGCAGATTGCGATGCGTCATCAACGTGAGGTTGTGCCTGGATTATGTTGACTCCAACCACAGCAATTCCTCAGCAATCCCTCATACTGAGCACTACAAAGAAGTTGAAAGATTAACACATGACAAGGACAACCTGCCTCACAAAGCTTAATGGAGTATGTGAAGTGACGGGCTAAAGGCCAGTACATATTCCACAAGAACGAGTAGGAACATAAAAATGTTCCCTTGCGTGAAATTCTAAGGAGGTGTTGCTGGTCAAAGAAGTTAAGATGTCTGAGAACTTAACTTTCAAGTTTATGGCTTTCGGTTCAGTTAATTTGTTTCCAAAACTGCACTATAAATTCCAAGTCAAATAAGCTTCCTAAAATGAAAAAAAAAAGAAGAAAAACCTATATGTGTACACGAGCGGCTGTTGATAGTTCTCAAAGATTCTAAACTCAAAGATTACATTCAAAGAGCTGAGCTGCTCTGTCCTACTGTAAGAATCTGATTGGAAATATTCACTCAAGAAGCTCCTCTTAAATCCACTGTCAGACTAAAGCCTAGTTTATAATTCTCCATCAACAAGTTTGCACCCAGACACAGACGTATTGACATAGATGCTTTTTGTTAATAGTCCTTTGTTGGTTTTTCAGTGTTGTAAAGCAACTTTTTATGGTGGGTCTGCCTACCATTGCAGTGTCATTTCTGGTTAACTGGAGTTTATTTTCCTTAGCTTGTGAACGCATTCCCCCTCAAGGAGCAATGACTGACAGAAAGTAAGTTTTATTTAAGTTGTAAAGCTTTTTACTACAAGTGCAGCTCACTGACTTCTCTAAAATAGCATGTAAACAAATACAACAGTCTATTTGTGGTTCTCTACACCTCCTTGTGTTCAAAATTGTTATTAGATTAATTTTTCTTTCAGTATAAAGCATCTGACCAATCACAGACACACACTCTCCATTGACGAAGGATAGTTAGAAAATTGGGCTCTACTTCGGAGAGCCCTACCGTCAACGGATAATGGCGTTTGTAGCACTTGATTAAGTATGTAGTAAATATGTTTGAAACATTGCATAAACCTGTTGAGATAGTATTTGAGTTAAGCAACTACATGTTTGTTTTTTGGTGAGGCTGTTATACATTTCCACCTGTAGATAGCGGTCGGGCCCCAGAAATGACCGTTCATCAAGAAGAAACAGAGAGAACATGCCTGTTCTGTATGTAAACCTACAGCTCTGAGGTACCCAAGTAAACTTGGTTTGTTTTTGTACACCAAGTTGACCTGGAGTGGTGTAACACATTGTGTCTATATGTTTCGGCGTAGATGGGGAAGTATAAACTAGGCTTTATACATACTGTATGACAACACCGTATGCCAATCACTGGCTAAGTAGATTTTAAGGGTAAACATTTCTTGAACTTTTCATTTCACAGTATCTAAACTGCAATTCCAACAAAAAACATCCAAGCAAGAGCCCGTGTTTATAATTTCTCTCCAAGTTCAACATGAATGACATGAATGTCCAGGACTCAGATAAACTGAGCTCGGCGTTCTACCAGCTTCGCTTGGCGTGAAGAGTTGACTGACGGTGTTATCATAGCTGAGGGTGTTAAATTTCCAGCTCACAAGATCCTCCGCAGTAACTGCTCTCCATATTTCTGTACAATGTTTTGTTTTAATGGGGTTTTAGGTGTGACTGAATAGCACAACATATGGTGGCAGCTTGTTGGAATAACTCTGTCAAATTCCTTGCATGTTTTTCCTTTCTTTTCTTCATAGTTTTCCAGGTTGAAATAGTACTCTTTAAAAAAAAGTCTGATTCTGATTTTCAATGGTATGCTGCTGAAATATATTTTTTCCCTGCTTCTTTTTTTTTAGTTTTGAATATTTGTTATAAAGCATTACAATAGCAACACATTTTTTTCTTTTGTTCTTCTAAACCCAAGGAGCATTATCTGTATCTCAAAACCTGTACATCTCAGACTTTCAGTTCATGCTTTACAGTTGTCAGGTTTACTGCATCTAAGACCTTGTTCACACGGCAAGATTTTAAAATTGTTGCAAGAACTTTAGATTGCATACAAAGAGATAAATGTGCAACTGATTGGCTACACGCTGCATTCTATGGGCTGCATGCGTGTTTTTTATCGCAACACACCCCACACGATGTGATATTGGGCCAAGACAATCCAACATGGGGAATATCTAGATTTGCGATTGGAGCGGTTCCGGCGTCCTTCCAAGTGGACCAGAGCATCCTGAACACACAACAAGAATATCTGTTAGGATTATCTTAAGAGCCATTCTGATTGGGGTATGTCGGAAGGGAAAAATCAGGGCAAAAACCAGCCTTAAAATTCTGCCGTGTGAACCAGCGCTTAAACCAAGAGGTTTTTAACATACAAGCTGAAATCATGGGTATCATCCATGACTATAGGTACACAGACTTTCTCGCCATCACTGAGAGTAATGCACAGGAGCTTCTTGTAGCAGCCAGTCTGTTGTCTGTAACCAATGTTGTGCAAGCCTGCTAAATCTTCATCAAGGGTTTAATTAGCCCAAACAACTGCATCGGATTCCGCAGATACACGTTGACCCTTTGTCCTCAACCTGTGCTGTACTTCAAGATAAACCACTACATTTTGCAACACTTTGAGGAGATGGCTTTGTGTGATGAGTTCCTGCTGCTCTCTGTGGGGGAGCTCTGGTATCACTGGTATCATTGAAACAGACAACTTGATTGTATAGAAGCAGAGCACGGCGTTTGAGTCCATTTAGAGGTGGACTTCTCACACTCCTCAAGAGCGAGAGATGGACTTCCCAGCTTTCTTTTTGATGTTACAGTTGTTTAATTTAATTTAACTGTCAGCCTTTCTTTGCTGAGTTTGAGGCTGTTGATATCAGAAGTTTTAAAGTTGCTTTTGTAGTGTCATTTGTGAGCTATATGTTTTTGATATTTCACCACTGAGTACAATAATACAAACATTTCAAAAGTGTGTAAAATGAGTAATTGATTTTTCGTGTTGCCACATCAGGATATGACTAGTACTGTATTTAATGCACCTAACAGCAGCAGATTAAAATGTATTTATTTTTTAAGCAATTAAATTATATTTTAAAGTTACCAGTTCTAGTTTTTTCTGTTGTCTATGAATTCTCTGATATTTCATAGTATTAGCTTAAGTTATTATTGCAGGTTTAAAAGCTAATCTGCCTGTATGACCACCAGAGTATACATCAGGTAGGATAAATAATGTTGTGTGTTGATGGAAACTGACATTTTAGAAGTGAATGAAAATGTTCTTTTTATTTAATTAATGCTAAAATAATAAGCATGATTACTGATGAGCAAGAGAGCATATTGGATGGATGTGCAACCAAGTAATTTAATACTTGAAAATATAACCAGAAAAAAGATATACTGTATCTGTAGTTAGTTGTTCACGTTTCTCGTTAGTAAATCTTACTCAAATTAGATATATTTGTCTACACACATTTTTATAGTTCTGAAATGGCAGCTGTAAGAACAGCTAGCTTTAAACAAAGACAGTCATGGTTTGTTTTCTTACTGCAGCAAGGAGAAACAAATCAGATCCAAGCATGGCATTGTCCGGTCAATGTCTAAGACAAGCATTCTTACAACCCAGCATTATACAAGTTGGTAACTCAAAGTGATTTTCCACAAACCCAGTACAACATTATCTCCTAATATGTTACAAATCAATAAACACTGTCTCCTGATTTAATCACAAGCCTAAATTTTACACCACTGTTCAAAAAGTGCTTGTTCCATCTTTAAGACCGGGTTACAAAATGGCACAGCTGGAAGCTTTGTTGCTAGAAAAAAGAGGTTTTGGGTTTAAATCCCACCTTACTCTCTGTCTGCTTGGAGTTTATATGTTATCCCTATGCATGCCACTGTTCTCATGGCTCAATCAAAGAACATGCCTTTGATATTTGGTAACTCTGAGTGGCTATTAACCAAATGTGTGTGTTTGTTTATTGTTGGGAACTTGTCCAGGTTACATTCTGGTCAATGACCTCTGGAGATACGTGACAGTCTCCCAAGGCTGTGCAAGGATAAGCAGGTATAGACAATGGATAGATCTTCTAAACTTAACAGCCTTCCCAAAAAAGGTTAACTTCTCCACTCGCCATGGGACAATGATTCAACTAATTGACCAATAGACCTATTTACTCAAGACCACAGTCACTATTGTCTGGATTTTTTGGCCTTCATTATAAATAATAATTTAACAGTTTCAAATGATACAGTGATTATAATAGTTATACATTATAACCATTAATTCATATACAAGCAAAACATGAGCCTGTTTCATTCTACTGGGAGTTGCGTAGGTGATGGAGACAGATAATGGCATTGCGTCTGTCCTTTCAACATATACGTAGTAGTATAAATTAGGCTTTAGAGTCCCGAATGGGTTGATCTTTGCCACAGGAGGATATGAAGGACAAATGCGGCTAAGGACAGCTGAATACTATCGGCCAGAGATCAGCCAATTAACGTTGATTGCTCCAATGCAATAGCAAAGGATTAATGCAAGATGCACCACTGAAATGAAAACAGCAAAATATTTTTTTTCTCTTTCTTAGGTTCTGTTAAGTGAAAAGTCTTTTAATGCTTAATTAAAATATCAGCTATTGTGCAACTGTAGTTTACAGGAACACCATGAAAATGAATGTCTTGTATAATTAGATTGGTCTTTCCTGCAAAATGTTTATGATTCCTGCCTTTATTAAGGTACTATCATAATGTTTCTTCCCCGTATCTCCAACACATTGTTTTGATGCACATTGAAAAAAGCTTGTTATACATATTTAGGATACGTGGAATTTGGGGACTATTAAGTATTTTCTTGTCTTTATAGCATGGGTGTTGCGATTTTTGTGCTGGTTTACCCTCAACAAGAACCCTGAATTCATTCTACTAGATTAAAATATCTTAAATCATGTCTATCATTCACCACTTTAGCCATCTGAATTAGGTTCAGCTTCAGCTAGAACAAGTAATTGCTTGTTGTAAAACAACAATTGTAAAAGTTTAAAAGTATATTTATAGGTTATGACATCATTCAAAACAGATAATGGATAATACCAATGACTTGCACCTGTTTTGTTATATGCTGTTGTTGTTGTTGTTTTCATTTGGTCTTAGCAGTTGGTCTTATGAACACATTATGAGTTTCTCATCAGAAAACAAAGTCTTTGAACGGAAACACAAATACAAATACACTTTATTAATCCCAGAGCAAAATTCTTGAAAAACAGGAAGCGAGATCAAGTCAAACATCACATGTAAGAGAGACAGATTACTGTAATACAGCAATAAAAAATATAACAATACAACAAGGCACAACAACAGGTTGTAAAACGTATAAATTGGAGTCCATCTAAGCCACATTTGTGATAGTGATCACTTTTAACTCATCCATCCATCCATCCTTGTGTTTTGCCCTTTTAACTGAACCCCCCCCCAAAAAAAAAAAAACAAAAAAAAAGAAAACAAAAACAACAAACTGAACAAAAACAAAACAAAACAGAAACAAACTCATAGACAATGAAAGTTTATGTTGCCTTGGAAAAAAAGAGAATTTATTGACTGCACATATTCATTATCTATAGCCATATAATCCATAAATAAATGTAGAGGACATTTGGAGATGTGGTGTACAAAGGACAATTGTGGCTCAGGAGTTGGGAGTTTGTCTTGTAATTGGAAGGTTGCTGGTTAAGCCCCAGCTCCAACAGTTTTGGTCGTTTTGTCCTTGGTCAAGACACTTCACTGGTGGTCAGAGGGCCCGATAGCGGCAGTGTCCGGCAGCCTCACCTCTGTCAGTGTGCCCCTGGGGAGCTGTACTGTAGCGCCATCACCGCTGTAAAATTTGTGCGTGGATGACATTGCCATGCAAATACAGGCCATTTACCATTAGAAGATTAAAACACCACAACATTCCCCCTTAATAATGTCTTAGTTCTGTTTTGGCACCTTAACTGACAAGTTTCTGAGTCTTTCCTTTACTTTTCTTATTTTTTTTTCTGCCCATATTTAATAAAACCGAGGTGAAAAAAATCAGGGTAAGAAAGAAAGATCGATGCAAGTTTGATGTGAGGGGCGATGCATACATTCTCTGGTTGCTCTTGTGCACATATTGATAAAAATTACCCGCTGCTTCACATAGATAGACTCAGCAGACAGCACACTTTGAGGAAATAAATTGCTTCTCATTTCTCTTGAATATGAAACATTTTCAGTTTAATTATTTAAGCTAACGCTCCATATTTTGTTGTAACTTCATTATTATTATTTACAATTTTGTAATTTAAAAGCCAGCCTTGTTCAATGAACATCCATGTACTGTAGATCACAGTGTATTGCTTTTCTTCAGAGACAACTATATTCTCTTGCTTTAAGATCAATGAACTTGTAAGTTATCTTGCACAAAACACATATGTAAATATTTTATTGTTCCTATGTTTAGCAATCATTTTGTAATGAATTATAATGATAAAAAAAGACTGCAGTCAGAAGCCATGATGGTTTTGGAACAAGTTGTAATACTAGTAATTGTGGGAGATGAAGAAAGAACTGGTTGTGCAGATATTAAGCAACAATATCAAGCTAACTAAAAAATCATAATACAGTTCTGTCATCGTTTCATTTTTTTAAATACTTTATTTTTTGTAAATGAAATTTTTGAACAAGAAGAAGGCAACATCCTAAACTGTCTGTTAATTAAAAGCCTGCCTTAAACAACTACACAGTATAAAATGCCCCGGTTATATCATATTAGTAACAGTAAAAAAAGCTCAACTCTATTTTTTCTGTTTTCTTTATATTTGTAGTGGATTCAATTGATTAATTGCAGAAAGCTGAGTATTACAACCCAGAGAACAATCAGTAGACAATGATCACCCCCACGAACAGCCAGCACAGTCGATAAGGAGTCATTGGATATGCAGGTCATGGTTATGTAGTAAGTTCAAGAAACAAAGCTAAACCCACTGGTTACATGTTTATTTCTCATGAGTAATATGTGAGAGCTTCTATCAGGTGTTTTTAACTTAATTATACTAGAGGTTTTTGAAAAGCAATGATCTTGTTACTAAACAAAACATTTTTTTGTTCTGGTGAAATATAACTAGTAATGGTAAATGGACTGAACTTGTATAGCGCTTATCTAGTCTTACTGACCACTCAAAGCGCTTTACATTGAAGCCACATTCACCCATTCACACTCGCATTAATACACCGACACCCAACATGGCTCGGAAGGACAATGTAGAATTTGGGGGTTAAGTGCCTTGCCCAGGGGCACATCAACATGTGACTGGAGGAAGCTGGAATCAAACCTATGACCCTCCGATTGCAAGCCAACCACTCTACCACTGAGCCACAGTCGCCCCTGTATGTATGTAATGTAATTCATTAGCCATGTTGTGGTTACAGCTAGATTAACCAAATTATTTTGAGGTCAAAGGATATCAATTGTATGGCTAGAGACCAGTGTTGGGCATCTAACATTAAAAAAGTAATTAGTTATAGTTACAAATTTTCCAAAAAGTAATTGAGTTAAATTACCTTTTTGCCACGCAAAATACATTAATCAATCAGACAACTTTATTTATAAATCGCTTTTCGAACAACATAGCTACTTAAAGTGTTTTACAGATTAAAATAATTCCACAACCCCTCCCTCCCAAACCCAATTTAAAGATATCATCATAAATTTTTGTTGCCATGGCGCTGGAATTTCAGCCGTGGTGGAGCGCCACGGTAACGGCTATGTAAGGGAAACACTGAAACATCAAGCCCATGACGCTTCAAACATGTTCAGTGTGAACGCACCGTTACTGTTTAGCTCAATCTTCCTTTTGCCAATAGGACAGCTCTTAGTCTTAATTTCACAATGTTGGCACATTTTAAGTTTATTGTTAGTCTGTGAAATATGATCAGAAATTACTTGATATTTCAAAGTGTTTATGATGCCAGACACTTACAAACTTCCCATTGTCTTTATAAGAGGATACGACCAAAAGAAAGATCCTCCACCTTACTAACTTCTTTTCTACAACTTCTACACCTGACCTAGGACACTGTCTTCTCTCTCCAACAGGTTGGTTGCTTCAATGGCAACATACATCTGCGCTCTGCACTTATATACAGTGTATATAACTACATAACCGTACAAAACCAGTAGTTCTGTGTGCAGTTAGAAATTGAGCATCCCCATATTGCCAAAATGGTATAATGCATATTTCACCTTCAAAGATTCAACCTTGAGATTGGTGGTCAAATCAGGCTCCGCATATCGATGCATAGAAACTTCAACTATTCAGAGTTACCCCTACAATTCAGTCATCCTGTCCATTGTCATCATATAAGGCAGGGACAACTGTAAGATTGCATCATAAAGGAATGTTTCCTCCTTTATTATTTTTATTTCAAGAGAGATCTGGCAAAGATAGGCGCCAGCAAGCATCAAGCACAGTTACAAAAAATACACAAACACAAGCAGCAATAACAACAAAATAAGAATATTAGTAAAGTAATTAGCAATCTAAATTAATCAATTGCATGTTTTGGAATTGTCCTCAATGACCTTTGCTGGGGTGGTGTTTGTGTGATCGTTGTCATGCCCCCACCATAAAGGAAGCTACTGTAATACATTACATAAAAAGCTATGTAAATGAATATTCCTTTGACTGGCCAAAGTCAGGCGATCCTAGCTGAGAGTATTACTCACAGTGGTGATTCAGACATTTTCAATTGGTGATGAACTTCTGAAAAAATATGATACATAGAATAAACTGCTCAAATACATTACGCAGAGGCATTCATAAATAAAAGATCTGCACAATCCAGCACAGATAAAAATGTAGCTCCAACCAGCTGCGTCTTTGTATTTAAAGAAAAGCAACCCTTATTTTTAAAATAATAAACAAGTTTTCTTTTCAGTTTCTTCACAAATTTCTCTGAAAAAATAATCTTAAAAAAGTAAGGACTATTAAATCGGCTCCAAGAGACTTTCAATGATCCAAATCTTTAAGAGCTGGATGAACGTATATACTACAAGAAGGTGAGCGAAGGATTTTACATTGACTGGAACCAGAGAGTCAAGAAAAGAGCCAGAAGATATAAAATGTGTGTTAAACCAATTCATAATCTCCATCCTATCATAAATATTTACAGTATCCTTGAAAACATAGGTGGGTAGAGCATTAGTGCTTTGTAATGTATTTATTTTCCAGAAATTCTGTGCATTATTTAGGTTCTCAGTGAGGACAGACATAATATTCTGATTTAACTTTCTCAATTAAGGTATAGCATTTGTTTCTTAGTTCTCTGAAAAGAAGCCAATAATTGAGAGAACCTTTGGGATGCATCGGCACATCAATTTTATACATGCACATTTTTAAATTAATTTTACGGTCATATCATGAGATAAATGTTAGAAATACAAGTAAAAACATGCACCATCCCTGTTAGAAAAGATAACAATTGTTAATTTTGAATGCAAATAAAAGCCTTTCCACTGCTTCTTCAGATGATTAGGAATTAGGAATACTTTCTAAATAACATGTTTTGTTTGAAATGTTTGAAATATACCCCGTTGAAGTTTATCTTAATTATACAAAATCTTTGTAAATACTTGTTATTTCTAATCAGAAAATAATGCTTAAAAAACAACAACTTTATCAATTAATTTTCCAATTATATTGCATATTACATGAAACCTTCAAAAAATGTACTCACACTTACAGGCTTGGCAATTTTATTTTCATTTGGTACATGCAATAGAGAGGTCAAGTGAATATGTCCTCAGAAAGTTTTCAGTTTTTATGTCTATAGTAGATCTCAGTCCATTGCCATAACTCTCTGATGTGAACTGACTCACCTGAAGCGAACTGGTATGGAAAGCCAAATGAGCATTTATTCTGATATCTTGAAATCAGGCGTAATTGTCATGAACATGCAAGTCATTACTGTCCACTAATTAACTAGGGAGCAATGTTTTTGTGAACTAGTTAACTAGTGAGGGTCAAAATATGCACACTAGTTAACAAGTGACAGCAAAAATCCCCACTAGTTAACTAGTGAACATATTTAGGCTTCACTAGTTAACTAGTGAGAGCTGAAAATGTCCACTAGTTAACTAGTAAAGGCCAAAATGCATACCAGTAAGCTAGTTGAAGGTTTTTGTCTCTCACTAGTTAACTAGTGAGAGCAAAAATGTACACAAGTTTACTAGTGAAGTCATAACTCACTAGTTAACTAGTTGTAGTAGGTCAATGTCACCAGTTAACTAGTGAACCATAAATGGCTTACTAGCTACCTAGGTGACGACATAAGGCTCACTAGTTAACTAGTTGATGCATCCATTGTACAACTAGTTAACTATTGAGGTCATAAATTATACAAGTAAACTAGTTTAAGTCTAAATTCATACTAGTCAGCTAGTGGCGCAGAATTCTAATTAGGAGACGGATCATTCCTCAAATTGAGGCTTTCTATTGGCTCCAAGTAAAATATGACAACCAATCACGGTGCAGAATTTCACAAAATCCCAAACAAAACATTTGAATGTGGCACACAGGTTAACATGCTGGCCAAAGGAACTTTAGCTAGTAAACTAGTGGCTTCAGTGTGACACTTACATGTAAACTAGTGAGGCCAGAACTACTCACTAGTTAACTAGTGAAGACACAAATGCCCACTAGTTAACTAGTGAGGTGCAAAAAATGTCACTAGTTTCTAGTGTGCCCCTAAAACGTAAACTAGTTAACTAGTGATGGCAATTTCCATTCGATAGTTAACTAGTGAGGTGCAAAAAGTGTCACTAGTTTACTAGTGGGTCCAAAAACGCCCACTAGTTAACTAGTGAAGGCCATTTCAGCCCCACTAGTTAACTATTGAGTTGCCAAAATGGTCCCTTGTTAACATGTAAAGGCAAAAGTTCCCCCTAGTTTACTAGTGAGGGTGTTGCGGGCCTTACTAGTTAATTAGTGGCATGCATATTTTGTTCACTAGTAAACTAGTTACACCTGTGTGGCAGTGAAGCAGCTCACTAGTTAACTAGTGCGCACAAGACACACAGTAGTGGCTGTTTTTGGAGCTATCTAGTTAACTTGTAATGCAAAACTGTGTTCTTACTAGTTAAGTAGTGACAAATTGTCCTTCACTAGTTAACTAGTTGACATGTTTGGCCTAACTAGTTCACTTGTAATGGAACAAGACAGACTCACTAGTTAACTAGTGAGTATACCTGCCTTATAATGTCTTTCAGTAGCTTATAGAGGGCAAATTGAGCCTTATATGTTAGCTAGTGAAGACAAAACCCTGTCCATAGTGAACTAGCTGGAGAAAAATGTCCCTCACACTTGTAAACTAGTGCAATTTGAATAAATACACAAACGGCTGGCATTTTGTGCCACTAGTTAACTATTGGGATCGCAACACTGGCCACTAGTTCACTAGTGAGCAATGTTGCACTTACATGCAAATGAAGAAGGTGGAACAAGGATGTTGATTGGACCATTCAGGTTTCAAAAACCTAGAAAGCATGGCTGACTTCATCTAGGCTGTATTTTGAGCAAATTTTATAAATTAAGGTCGTTTGAGCATAAAAATATGTTTTGATAACATTTCTAGCGACAAAG
Source organism: Apricaphanius iberus (assembly GCA_028564705.1). NCBI lineage: Eukaryota > Metazoa > Chordata > Actinopteri > Cyprinodontiformes > Aphaniidae > Apricaphanius > Apricaphanius iberus. The sequence continues at coordinate 50,759 of JAPXFQ010002732.1, forward strand.
TTGTGTACATTGCTGTAACCTTCGTTCAGTTAATGTGTACTGTCTTTAGTTTTTCAGTTATTAGTCTGAAAAAGCCTGCAGTCTAAAAGCAATGGCAGCGTTTCTGTTGACATAGAACTGCTAATATTATTCAGTTATTGACTACAAGGTGTGTGACAGAGTGGTGAAAATCTGCACTCTGCATCCAGGGGTAGGTGGATCGAATCCTAGCCAGGGAGTGTATTTTAATAAAAAAAAACGTATTGATCCATGAGGTAACTTGCATATGTTGATTTGGGTTCCTGCAAGAAAGAAAGCAATAAACGTACGTGTCATAATTATTAGAGTTGCGCCGGATAATGCACTTTTGCCGAGTACAACTATCATACGAGTAATACCAGTCAGTATCTGTGCTTGGATTGAATAGAAAAATCTAGCTGACTGTGTGCGTTCTGCCGCAGCCACCAAACTCCCGAATTTCTCCTGATGTCTGATGGCATTGCATTACATAAAGACTCTGTTTCTTATAAGAGGGATGGAAAATAAAACATGTCACACTTGCATTTTGCCAAGGAAGGTGCTATGGGGTACAGTTTCCTCATTCCAGTCATGAATAATCATCACCAGTTCGCGAAGTTCGCCGTTTTAATCCAAAATAGGTCACTTACGTGATTCGTGTACGTGATGTATGGTGCAGCAGCCAGCCGCGAGTTTTCGGAACAGTCTTTATGTGACTGACAGAAGCTGTAGTTTCAATTACTATTTACATCCTCCCAGTAATTAAGGATTCAAATTTTTTTCAACCGATCTCACATCTAGTTTCATTTTATTTTGGCTACACAATGGCAGTGGATACATTTTCCCACAGCTCTTTTGGCCCAAGAGCGCATGTATCGCGTTTATCTGGCAGAAAACAAAGTTACAGCTTAAAATCAACACTTAATGCTGCATTGCGACCAAAGTGAGAGAAAAAAAAATAATTCTCACCCTCTTTTGACACAGAGACTCCTATGAGTTTTATGAATGAATAATAAGGGATTATTTCTAAATCTTAAGTGCTCCTAAGCAGGGGCATATCCAGGAGGTTAATAAAGAGGGGCTAAAAGAGCCGAGGGTTGGTCTGGGACTGTAACAACAAGTTTTATTTATTTCATAATTTAAATAATGTTAGTTATGGTATAAAATTATTATAAATCAATTAGCTACACACACATTCATGGTGTGGATATAACAAATAAAATTAAAAAGCACCAAAAATTCACCCAGATCATAAAAAATAAAGTTAAAAAATGAAAGTTATGTTGCAATAAAAACTTATTTATTACATTACTTCATAGTTGCAACCGCATCAAGTTAGTATGTATTTATGTAGTATGTATAGTGCATTTATCAAAACCATTGATCTGAAGATTAATGCTGATATATAAAAGCCTTTGAAACGTATGAAGTGCTTGTAATTATATTTCAGTACATCACAGAAAAAACTGAAACATAGATCTAAAAGCAGTTTAACAGCAAACTTTGTGAAAACTAATATTTGTGTCCTTCTCAAAACTTTTGGCCACAACTGCATATATATATCCATGCTCCCAGTGTCCACATTCGAGTATGAAATGCGTGTTACAGTGCGTTCAGACGGCACGTTTTTTCAGCATCAAGCAAAGCTCACAAATCAACAAATTTGACGCATATACACAGCAGATACATCTATAAGCTGAAGCTTGCAAAGCTCGTAGGCGGGGATTTCTCTGCCGAAAGATTTAAACATGAGAGAATCGTGGTTGGCTAGACAACGTCAAAGTCGGGTAACATCACAACACTGAGACGTTTTGATTGGTTGCCGTGCTGCATCGTGGGCTTTAAGACCGTCAACAGTTCAACTAGCTGAACTTCTGCGTTGGTGACACATATGACACTAATGGTGAACGCACCATTAGTATCATGAACTACATTTTTATATAGGAGACATAGCAGAAATCGAATGAATGTGTCCAGACTGAAGAATCTCATTTTCATCTCTGTACTGTAAATGGACCAAATGTTGTCACCTTGCTGTCCCGCAAATTTGTGTAGATGCAGTTGAAGCAGCAGGGGCACCGGTCTGTTATTGATCAACCAACTAGAAAGCAGGGGAAATGGACTGAAATGCTGAACATTATCAGAGCAGACTGTTTTTTTGTTGTTTTTTTGACAGAACATTGTGCTAGGCTATGTCATATTTTCCGTTACATTGATATAGGGATTGTTTTTAAAAATTGCTTTTGGTTATTTTTATTTGGCACCTTTATGAGCAAATATGTCTGCAAATGCAGCAGTTCAGTTTGAGTGCAAAATGAACCTACCGCCTTGGTCATAGTGTAAATGAAGTTATCAGACGTGACGACAATTTTCATGTAGCCTGTTATACTATTGGCCTGCTGTTGTGTTCATTTCTCCTAATGTTTCTCAAAATTACCCCCCCCCCCCACAGTTTTTTCACAAATCACACCATATATATATATATAAATGGGCAAGTTACAAAAATAATTGTAATAAATTTCATATTACTATTTACAGCCTCAAAAATGTAATATGTTTGCATTACATGTTACTGTCTCAAAAATTTAACTTAGTTACACTACTTTAATTTACTTTTGGGAAAATATCTTAAATATTTAACAACTTCTAAAAACTGTAACTTATCAACTTACATTTTACACAAGTGTGACACCACAATTACTGTGTTTTACCACTATTTTATTAAACTTAAGTCTCTAGTTCCTTTGCATACTTTCTATCATAAGGTAATGCATGTTAAATTGCATCAAAACAAGACACTAAAAGCGCTAATCACAAAGATGGTTAACAACGATGACACTCCAGAGACTGAAGTCTTTCAAAAGGTGGTTAGGAAAATAGTGTGAATAATGCCACCATGTAAATATACAGTCAATCTTTTGCTCAGCCATCGTGATACTCTGATATTTTGAGCAACAAGAAGTAGATGGTAGATCTTGTTCTACAGTAACTTGTGTTACTTAAATTGTAACTCAAAATATATTGCTGTATATTTAATAAGTAATGTGTTACATTACTCAGTTACTGAAATAAGTAATATATTCATGTGACACATTACTTTTGTAATGCATTATATATATATATATATATATATATATATATTTTTTTAATTTATTTATTTTTTATTATTTTTATTTTATTTCCCCCCCCCCATACTGCGGGCTATGCTTTCTGTATCACCATTGTATAGCAGTGTATCACTTTAGCCCATTAAGGGCACCCATCAGGATCTGATTGTGAGGCTATGAACAGTACATTTATATTTTAGAATGGGAACTAGTGAACTGCTTCTCTGCCACACACGCACACAAGTGAGACTTCAATTGTTCCACTAGTTAACTAGTGGACAAAAATGATCCGCTTGTTTGTGTTTTTAGGTGTAACTAGTTTTCTAGTGATCAAAATATGCATGCCACTAGTTAACTAGTAAGGCCTACAACACCCTCACTAGTAAACTAGGGGGTATTTTTGCCTTTACATGTTAACAAGTGACCATTTTAGCATCTCACTAGTTAACCAGTGAGATGCCAAAATGGCCATCACTAGTTCACTAGTGGGCGTTTTGGGGCACAATAGTAAACTAGTGACATTTTTTTCACCTCACTAGTTAACTAGTGGGCATTTGTGTCTTCACTAGTTAACTAGTGAGCAGTTCTGCCTTCACTAGTTTACATGTAAGTGTCACACTGAAGCCACTAGTTTACTTGTGTTGGCTCCTAGTTCCCATGCGATCGGCACTCGCTTCCGGAGAGTGTAGGGGCGCCAACATTTACCCCGGCGGGAAGTTTTCCAAAATAAAATCAGAGCTGAGAGACAGAGATGGAAATGATGCACAGACACAGAATTTCTGTTTCACACTCATACACATCTGCAGATGGAGAACAGTCAGAACTGAGTTGATCTGAACTGAACTGTCGTATACAGGGGTGTACCATTTTTATTAAAGAAGAACAAAGCACGTAGTCACATGTCTATTCTCCTCCCCCTAGATTTTATTACACCAAACGTTTATTCTCAAGGTTTCCTGAGTTATCGCTGTAACCATCCGGTCTGTTTATGACTGTCTACTCCCTACTCTGTTTCTTATCTCCGCATCCCACTTTTACAACGTGCAATAACCTTAGCCTAGAGTTTTACGACTTAAAAGCTTTCCCCCATAAACCATACTTGACAAACATTTCTTTACTATCATGCAAGCTAATAAAAACAGACTTTTACTTTCTGAATACTAACTAAAGATTATATAAACATATTCAATACGAGACTGTTATATAAAGTAGCCCTAAAAAAATATCAATCACGACACTAGCTAAAGTTCCTTTGGCCAGCATGTTAACTTGTGTGCCACATGCAAATGTTTTAGGTGGGATTTTGTGAAATTCTGCACTGTGATTGGTTGTCATGTTTTACTTGGACATAGAGAGCCAATAGAAAGACTCAATTTGAGGAATTCTCCGCCTCCTAATTAGAATTCGGCGCCACTAGCTGACTAGTGTGAATTTAGACTTGAACTAGTTTACTAGTATACATATATGACGTCACTAGTTAACTAGTTTTGACAAAGGATCCATCAACAGGTTAACTAGTGAGCCTGCTGCCATCACCTACGTAGCTAGTAAGCCGTTTATGGTTCACTAGTTATCTAGTGACATTGACCTACTCCAACTAGTTAACTAGTGAGGAGTTATGCCTTCACTAGTAAACCTGTGCACATTTTTGTCTGTCACTAGTTAACTAGTGAGACAGAAAAACCTTCGACTAGCTTACTGGTATGCATTTTGGCCTTTACTAGTTACCTAGCTGACATTTCCAGCTCTCACTAGTTAACTAGTGAAGCCATAATGTGTTCACTAGTTAACTAGTGGGCGTTTTTGCCTTCACTTGTTAACTAGTGTGCACAAACATGGCTCATTAGTTAACTAGTTGAGAAAGTGGCATTTATCAGAATAAATGCTCAAGCGGCTGGCCAAATTATGTAGAAGTTAACATGTGGGAATTTCACATTCAGTAGTCAGCCAGTGCACTTTTTTGTACCTTACTAGTTGACTAGTAAAATATAAATATCTTTTAAATAGTTAACAAGTGCACATATCAATGTGCACTAGTTAACTAGTGAACATGCTGAGCATTACTAGTTAACTAGTATGACATGAAACATATGAACTAGTTAACTAGAAATAGTTTGGGTCTAACTAGTTAACTAGTGGACATGTTGGCTGTCACTAGTTAACTAGTTCACACAAACATGGCTCACTAGTTAACTAGTGGACAGAAATTACTTGCATGTTCATGACATTTATGCTTGACATCAAGATGTCAGAATAAATGCTCATTCGGCTTGCCATAGATTTTGGAGCAGCTCTTGTTACCCAGATAAACGGTTCAATAAGAACCTTGGTGATTTTACAGGTACCATCACATAACAAACTCAAAAATCCATTCAACACATGACATCTAAAACCTAACAGTTTTTTAATGTAATAACATTTATCAAGCTCATACACCTGATAATGCATAGGTGAAGGTGTAGAAAAGAAGTAAAGAGGAGAACAAATGAACTATGGCAGTACTGTCCTGAAAGGTCCCAGAGCAGCGGTTTGTATCTCTGACTCCTTTTTTATAGTGTTTTTGTCTATTAGCAGGCAAGGTCAAAATAGTAGTGAAAAGGAATAAAAAGAGAAATTGGGTCACTTTTCATTTGCCATGGAAACTATTAACTAACTACTTTTACATAACTGCCAGTTACTCAATATATTTTCCTTTACTGTTTAAAGTAGTTTGAAAAGCTGCATTTGTTGAAGTTACTTCAGCGTGCACTCATTAACTAGTCTGGCTCTTGGAAGAAGGACATCTTCTTTACTGAGCAGTTTGAGCCTGTTTGCCCAGAGACATCAAACTCATAACAGCATTAAATAATATTTATACTATAATATATAATATAAAAATTATTAATGATCCTGTTGCTTTTCAGAAAGGAAAAGGAAAAGATACAAATCTGGGCTCAAGGAATAAAGAAAAACTGTAGCTGAGACCTTTTATAAGCCGGATATAATGGGTCAGTTACCGTTAATATGTTCAGGGGTAGAGGTCCTTGATACAGGAAGTGCATCAGTGTAGTTTATTGTGGTTTATACAAGGACTAATGAGATATCTAATCTTTTTGCCAATAATGCTTTTCACAAAGCTTCGACAAAGAAGATGAAGCACATTGTGTGAAACATCTGGTCCTGTCATGTGTATATAGAGCATTTTTAAACTGGGACACAAGTTACAAGAATGAACATTTTGGCTGCTGAATAAACAGGTTGTAAGTAAAAACAAAATTTAAAAAGCGGTGTAATAATTATCGAAAACAACATCATCATGTTGGGCAAGCTGCAGTTTGTCCCGAGTGCAAGACCCAGTCACAGCAGTCCCAGTACTGGCACAGTCGAAACCATCAGGATAGTCCAAATTATGTTTTATGTTTTTCTCTCTCATTAATTTGTTTCACTCTTTAATGTCAACAGGTTTTATGCTCAACTGGAAACTACTAATGGGCAAGTTTTTGGAGTGGGAAGAGAAATTACAATTAACATTTTGTAATTCTTTAATCCATTCTCTCAAAGAGCATCTTATATTTATTGGGCTGCAGTCTGCATCAGTAAAAGCTTTAAATGGAATTGAGGATCTCCCTGTGTCGTCAAAGAAAGTTCCATCAGATCTAGTAGTGGACTGGCTATTGGTTGCACCGGGACATTTTTTGTTGGCCTGTAACAACGGATATTGCAAATCTTAGAATATGGCCAACTACATCGACAAAAGAAAATACATGAAATAATTACTGAAATGGTTGTCTTATATTATTTAATTTAACCATGTGGTCACTACTGTGGTGGATAGCAGTAGTGAGGAATCAGAGCAGAAATCTTCAGGTAAAATTTAAGTACAAACCAATCATAAAGACGATGCTTTCAGAATAATTTGTGCTTCACTTATGATGATCAGTTTGCAAATGTAGATTATTTCAATTGATAATTTTTGTGTGTTTAAAGTTTCTTTGTTCAGTGCTACAGAGAATAAATCTACACATCACCTGTGTACCTCTCACTTGTGGTATGACAGTAGTCAAATTCATAGTAAGTCTGAGGCCTGTTAGTTAAAAATAGGATTAGTCTCAAATTCAGGTGGATAATGGTGTAATCTATTTTATTTAATCTAGTAAATAAATCTCAGTTTATGCAATTTGAGTTTAGGTTATGGCAGAATAACATTTATTTTGTGGGTGAAAGAAACAGAAACAGTTGTGTGTGAGTGCATGTGTTGCCTTTGCTTTTATATATTTTTTTACACTCTTGCATCAGTAGGCGCCCAACTTAACTCTCTCTAGGCGCTTTGCGTTAATTGGGTGGTGTTGGCCTGGGATGGTATCAAATTCCCAGCCTGAATTATTGTCCTAATCCATCCCTGATCAGATCCATTCTGTGGCTCAGTAAAGTTAACCTTTTTAGATCTACAATTTGATGTTTACAGCATCCAACATTTCCAGCAATGAAAGTGTTGCAAGAGACCTTGGATGGGCAGCTCAAAAATCATCCCATGTTGAAAAACAGAAAACCTTTTTAGATTTTCCATTAACATTTTCCATTAACACTAACTGCATGCCTGACAGAAACTGACACGGAGGCCAAATTTATGCATATATTTTCAATTTCTAAAGCTCTTGTTTTAAAGGAGCATGGGGCAGGATTTCTTAAAAAAAACATGAATGTCCAGGTTTTTATGTTAATGAGTAATAAAGCACTTTAAACCAAAAAGAATGAGGCTGATCACATATTGTTCATAGCCATCCGGATATATATCTGATTCGGTTCCCCATTGAACGTCTGTTCACCCTTCGAAATCTATGTGTGCCCAAAATATCTGTAGAGGTGTTTCTGCCCACAGGAAGATTTTACTTTGTCGCTCGACATGGAGCTTTTTTTCATAATACCGGTATATATGCAGTGGCTCGGCAGTATGTCGCTGTGTTTCTTTTTTTTTTCTTCTAAGAATTTGTGCTCGTTCCTGTGACGGATGCTGCAGTTACTTCCGTGTCGCTCATGAGTTTTGTTTTTTCATCCTGCCCCATGCTCCTTTAAGCATTTTTAATAACCATGTTTTATCATTCACTTGTGACTATTTCCTGTGTTTTGTAGCTCAACTAGGAATCTGATTATGATTGACCAGCACAAAATGGGAATACTTGTCTTCTGCCATTTTAGGATTTTGATATGGATCATATGAATTATGGATGTATGTCACTGATAATGTGGAGCTGTCATATATATAGAAAACATTTGTTTGCATTAGGAAAAAAGAATGTACTATTTACTATCAAGACAGGGTAACGTAGAGTAAAATTTTGCTGTGGGGTAACTTTCTTATTTTTATTTTTTTTTCTTACAAATGACCCTGACCACCTAGGGATGAAAATTTAATGTTCTATTCAGCTAGGTTAGGGACCACAATCTCCCACGGAAAGCAGAAATAGGTTAAGATCTCTTCTAAAAATGCTTATAAATGCCTACTTTAATAGTTTAAAAATTTAATATACCTCAATGTGCATTAATACGGGCAATGAAAACCGTCTAGCTCTACAGCAAGCTAAAGTCTATGGTCTGCTGTATCCCTACTCTTATGAGTTCAGCCAATCAGCAGCAAGAAAAATGAACACCACTTCTGGATTGGGTGGTACACCAGCCAATAGCATGACAAGTATGTCTGTACCTCGGCAGTTCAGCTTCCCAGCTTGATTTTATTTGGAATGTTTTCAACATTCTCTTTAAAAAAATCCGCAAATAGACACATTTCCATGAAAAATGTAACGTTTCGTGAATAATTTTAAGTAACAAAAATACACAAATGTTGATACGTACGTTCCATTGTATGTAGTGTTTGTGCGCCCTCAAATGTTCAAACAATACAATGTGTACAATAATGCATAATGTTATTAGAAGAGTAACTATTTAAAGCAATTACAAGAAAAAACTGGGCTAAACAAAGAAATTCCCTGTTACAATTGTTAATGATTTTACAGTCAAATTAAGATCTCTGGTGTACTAGAATGGGATTACAAAACTACCTAAATAGTCTTAGTGTTGGGCTGAAATATTTGTCATTGTTACTTCTGAGAATAGAAACATCTATAGCCTTTTTTTAGAGTAAGTTCCAATTCAGTAAGAAAGCGCAAAGGTAAGACTTATGCAGTAGGGAGAAGAAAATGCCAACTGAAAGAACAGAAGCCCACCAGATGATGATAACCTGTTAGCCAGTAAATGTGTCCTGCTCAGCATTTCCTCTTAAGAAATTGTTCTATTTTTCTTTCCCTCCTAACACGGGAACTGAATTTCCCATCTCTTCTCAGCTCATAAGAGTGTCCACAGAAGCTTTGTGTTGAAATAAATTCCCTTTTAACATTTTCCTCTCTTTTTTTGTGGTGCACTTGGTGTGTCAGCGATATTCTGCAGTCTAGCAATAGCACAGCAGGTTTGACAGCCGCCCAAGTCCTAGAAAAGCATGGTGAGCGCTCTGTCAGGGCCAGTCAAATTATTTTTTTCCTGTCCTGATGCACTTTTGGATAGATAAGCCCCAGCACATTCTCCCCTCTCAACTCACATTTGCCCTTCTCCCCCGAGTCTCTCTGGAAACATGATTGATGGAAAGGTCCAGTAAGAAGAACAATGTCAGCACTTGTTGCCGTGCCGAGGTCTCCGTCGGTGGCATGGTTAATGTGCATCCTCCATCCATCGTGGAGAGAATCCCGACATCATACAGGTATTCAAATGTCGAGGGGGGCAGGGGTCGGCCACTTTTTCTTGTATCTTTCACCGTGGGTTCTGTTTCGAAATACATTCAACAGCGCTGACAGACGACGGGGACAGCAAGACACTCTGAATATAGAGCAGTTAAACCTCAGTGGTGACATTTAGAAAATACTTGGGTTTTTGTCTGCCTGTTTTCTTGAATTGTGGCACATCCTGAATTTTAAAGAAAAGTATAAAAAAACAAAAATCACCTGCTGCTGTTTCTACTCACATGTCAGCGCTGCTAACAACATGTCAGGCTTACAAACAGGAGGTAAATAAAACACATCCAGCCTCATTAGACTGCCATGGGGGAGTTGAATTAATAACACATGTAAGGCCCTCGCCGGGACTGATCCATGCGTAGTGTTCCTGATTCAAATGGGGTCATAAATGTAATCAGTGATTATAGTTTTGTGGTAAAAGTGCTCCTCAAGGATCCATTTGCTCTGAGTGAACTTAACATGCTGTTGCTACTTTAAAACCATTATTCAGATTTACTACAGCTCTAGCAAGGCCAGACATTTCTCATGCATTTATCTCAGGATATACATCTAAGTGGATTACATAGCTGAGGTTAGAGTCCATTCTGCCCTTCTCTTCTCTTCCTTCTCCCTCCCCTCCTCCTGCCATCCTCTCTCCTGTCGCCAGAGCTTTGCTCATATCCATTACACGGCTCTGCCGCTGTGATAAATCTGTCTGTCAGAGAGACATCATAATCGAATTGTTCCAGAGGTCATTTAACATTGCAGAGGAGGGACTTCACTTTAGCCCTCGGAAGATCCAGCTCAAATACAATTTGTGTGTCAGAGATGAATTGTGGAAATGAAACATTCACGGAGAAAATGAACTGTCTCGCTGACTGAAATAGTCTTATTATGGCCTGCTGTGTCACTTTATCTGCTAACTTAAATCTCCTGTGTTTAAGTGCTCCCTTCATCGTGGCTGGGATTTAACGGTAATAGGTAACAGATAGGGCAACGGCTGATTGGGTGTGTTAGAAAACAGACAGAAGTGTAATGATGCAGCCACTGGAGTAGAGAGTAGTAATCCTATTCTGAGCAAATGAACACAGGTGGAGCTCTTTAATTAGGTTTTAACATTTACACTTACTTAACAAACACAATTAGTTTTATGTGTCTGTTTTGGCCTCATAATATATTTAAATTACTAAATACAAAAGGCTTTTGCTATTAGTGATTTTGCTTGAGGCACTACTTATAACAATATATAAAACATTTCAGCATATGGTCTTCTTTGGTAGGGGTCGCTCAGCATCTTACTTCTTGACCTGGTTTGGTCTACTCTTGCAAAAGTTCGCCAAATCTCTCACATTGTGATCACATCTCTTGTCCAAAGTACTCTTCAGGTGAACCCACTGATACATTTGTTTGAAGAGCAGGTCTTTCTTAAAAGTACAATTTCTTCTGGTGAAACCATTCTTTTGTTGATTTTGACATGTGCTAGGATTCAATGTGATGTTAGAAATGAGTTCCCTCTTCTTTTTCAGTTTTCTAGCTGTTAAAGGGTGATAAGGTGTGTCGCCTTAAAACTGGGCTCAAGTATTTCAAGTTTGAGTTTATCAGATCCTAACTCATTTTGCTATAGGCAGGCCTGATAGCGCTCCGGCGCTATGCCGGCTTTCTGACGTATTTTAGTGTTTGAGAAAAAAAAAAAATCAGGTTTGCGTGATCTGAAAATTCCCAAGATCTGAGAGGCGCTTTCACTCTAAACCACACCACTGTAGGCCTACTTAAACCTATCGGTTATAGGCATAGGTTAAAGGGCAGGGGCTGGTCTTGGGTTTTCAATCAATCAAATTCATGTAGCAGTCACTCCACGTGCTACTGTTAGGAGGATCTTTGTTGACATCTCTGTGCGCATGTGCAAGTGGTTGGGTCGCAGAAAGCAAACAAAATTTACGGTGGCTATAGAGACGCAAAAAACACTTTCAGCACGGTTATCAGGCAAAATCTCAGATATATAACCACTTTAACATTTGAAAACTGGGAGAACTTTTGAGAGAAACTTAAAATCGCGATTGACGGTTAAATAGAAGTTATTTAAAGCGCCTTTTAGATGTGTGAAAGATGTTAGTTTGATTCACCGGCATCAAAGCCACAAATCCGCCGGGGACATTTATTACTATTCCTAAAGCCGACCTTTAACACATAAAAAGTTACGGCTTTCAAAAGACTGGAGGCCTGAGATTATGTTGATTAAAGGGGAGTTGGGCCGATATCTGCGAAACAGAAAGCCGTGTTTGTGCTAAAAGCGGAGCTCAGACAAGCAGATACAGCGCGATTCGTATCAGCTGTGAGGAATTGCAAAGGAGAATTGCATAATCTTCAACGTGACTGCAAATCTGGGTAATTCCTCATTGACCATTGTCCTTAAAACCATTTTTTATGTATTTGTGGAAATACGTTAAATTGTCCTGTGACAACTTTAGTAATTCAATGGCGTCTGGTCTCTGGCAAAAAATTGAATAACACCGCTTACACATTTGTTTTTTAAAATCCGGTCTTGGAGAAAAATATGTCACCATGTTGCAGTTGATTAAATTAGAAGCAGGTGTTAGGATTGGATTTACAGCTGCTGCTACAGCTTGAATAATCAGGTGCTGATAGCGGTTTGGGACATCTGTATCAGAACGCAAAAACCCTTTTCTTTTCCCAGGGGAAAAGAAAAGTTCAGGCTCAGGATTTCTTTTTACTATCACCCCTGTATAGGTGTAATGGAGACCAGGGGTTCCATTCATTCTGGTTAAGTTTCTGTTAGTGATGATTGAGTTACAGACAATGATTTTCAGTTCTTTATTTTAGTTTTGTTTGATCATTGGAAAATGCATTCATAAGAAGCAGAGGGACTGGCCACCCTACCTGTGGAGAAGAATGTAGGTAATATGTTCAGTTAATAAAATCAGTTCTGTAATAAAGACGGATTCAAAGTTAAACCATTTAAATGTTAACATCTCATCACTACTCACCTTTTCCTTCTGTTGTCTCCTTGAGCAGGGTGCGGGGCAGAAAGAGGGAGACACATGCTCCATGAGCTCTTTTAAAGCTGTTGGAGCATACCATGTGATTGAGGAGGGATTATGCTTGATGGCATAATGTTAAACTTAGCTTATTCCATTAATTGAACTTAGATTTGTTTAATTATAATTTTCTGTTTATGTAAATATTTATTTGAACAAATTATTCTTTCTCTTGTGTGAGTTGGTTCTTATTTTGAAATATTGGTGTTGTTTTGTGATTACCCCTACTCTTGGTTTCTTCTGTTTATTCACCTAGGTATAAAAGGAAAGCAGCTCTTCTAGTGTAGAGTTGTTGGTGTGTTGGTGAGCTACACTGTTTAATAAAGCCACCTCAACCTAATTTTATTGTTGCCTCTCCTTTAAACATTGTACTTCCGCCGGCCAAACTGACAAGTGGTGTCAGAAGTACTGCTTTGGAGGAAACAATGAGGCAATGATGAAGAAAGGTGGAAAAAGGAAGGAGAATGAAGCTGAAAGTGAGGAGAATACAGCAGCAATGCAGGGAGATAAAGCTGGAGCTAACTCTGATGATAAACTGGACGAACTGGCAAACCTTGTCAAAACATTGATGCAGTCTCAAATGTCAAGGGACCAACAGATGGAGAAAGAATCAGCACGCCAAGAGCTAAGATGGAAAAATTTGCACCATCAGTTTCAACAACTCCAGGCTCAAGTACAGAATTTGAAAGAGGGACAACAGCAGGATGGTGACGACATGGAGGGTAATCCTCACATTCATGACGAGGAAGGAGGCCGCCCGGATGAGGGACCAAGCCATGGGACGCACCAGCCACCACCAATGCAGAGAGAACCAAAACTGCTACTATTGAGCTCTGATGACGACATTGAGCATTTTTTAACAACTTTTGAAAGAATGGCTCAGGTTTGCCATTGGCCTCAGGAGGAATTGGCGTTCCGACTGGTTCCTCTACTTACTGGCAAGGCACGGAGTGCTTATGTTTTGATGGACATTGCTGATTCTCACAGATATGAGAAAGTTAAAGATGCCATTCTAACTAAGTATGAAATAACTGCCGACACCTACAGGAGAAGGTTTCGATCCCTGGACATTCAGCTAGGGGAAACCCCAAAAGAACTTTACGTTCGACTCAAGGACCTATTTTATAAGTGGGTCAAACCAGAACAGTCTACAGTGAAGAACATTTCAGAACTGATGATCATGGAGCAGTTCCTGAGAATGCTGAACCCGGACCTGGAGGTGTGGATCCGAGAACGAGCCCCAAAGTCTGCAGAAGAGGCTGCAAGTTTGGCTGAGGTCTTTCTATCAGCAAGAACGGGTGCTAGACGAACCAACTTTGGACGTGACAACTTGTCTGCAGGAAGAAGTAAGTCTGTTGGGGGTGAAAGGGGTGGTGGTACAGCTCAGACTAGTAATTTTTTAGCCAAGAAATCATTCCCCGTGGTTAAACCCAATTCTACCAAATGGGTATTTTCATCTTCGAAGCAAGATGTTAGGTGTTTTCAGTGTAACAGGATAGGTCATACCCAGTATACATGTCCTGCCACTACACAGGGTAAACCCTCACTGTTGTGTTCAGTTCCCAGACCAATATCCCCATGCCCTGTTCATGAACCTGCTCGCACAGTACCAGTGTTAGTAAACGGTCAGCGTGAAACCGCTTTATTAGACACAGGGAGCTTCAAGTCTGTGGTCCTTTCTAGTTTGGTGCCACGAGAGCATTGGAGTGAGGTGAAAACAAAAATAAGTTGCATTCATGGGGACGAAAGGGAGTATCCTGTAGCTGACATTTATTTGACTATAGGAGGTCAAACATTTTTGTTACCAGTCGCGTTAGCGCCAAGATTACCCTATGCGGTCATTTTGGGCCTTGATGTTCCCACATTAACAGATTTAATGTCTGGTTCAGAGGCTGATAATCTGACTCTCATAAGTGGTCATACCAAATCACAGTTTGGAACCCAGGAAGCTGCACAGTTGCAAAAAGTAGTTCCCATGACAACAGAACTAGAACTTCCTTCTTCCCTCTACAGTCTGGTTACTACCAGATCTAAGAAAGCCCAGAACCCACTTGAGGAATTACCATTCTATGATGTGGAACTGGAAGCAGGTCCAGTAAAACAAACCAAATCCAGAGCTCAAAGGAGAAAGGAAAAGTTTTTAGTTTCATCTAGAGCTGAGGTAGAAGGGAAGCTGAAACCCTGTTCTTTATTTGACTTTGATATTCCTTCAAATATATCTGCATGTCAGAGGTCAGACCCAACATTACAACCATGGTTTGACAAGGTGGCAGAAGTGGAAGGAAAGAAGCATGGCAAAGTAAATGTTTTGGGAGATTCTACTTATGCTCTGAGGAAAGGTGTCTTGTATCAGATTAAAGGTAAAATGGAAGCTATTGCTTTACCACAACAGCTGAGGCAAAAGGTGATGGAAATTGGTCATTCTGTCCCTTGGGCTGGGCACCTAGGCTTTCAGAAAAGTCTCCATAGAATAGCTAGTCGATTTGTGTGGCCAGGCATGTACACCCAGGTACGACAGTTCTGTTCTTCATGTCACACATGCCAGGTGACTTCAAGGAAGGGTGTTACTCGAGCCCAGCTACAGCCCTTACCTATCATACAAACACCCTTTGACAGAGTAGGGATGGATATTGTAGGCCCCCTGGAGAAGAGTTCCTCTGGCAACCGTTACATTTTAGTAATTTGTGATTATGCTACCAGATACCCTGAAGCTTTCCCATTGAAATCAGTGAAGGCTAAACAAGTAGCCAATTGTTTATTGCATCTCTTTTCACGAGTAGGTATTCCTAAAGAGGTCCTTACTGACTGCGGGACAAACTTTTTATCAAAACTTTTGAAACAGACTTATCAGCTGTTAGGTATTAAGGGTATAAAAACCACCCCATACCACCCCCAGACAGACGGACTAGTTGAACGTTTTAACCAAACACTGAAGAACATGCTGCGGAGGTTTGTTTCAGAGACTGGTGCAGATTGGGACAGATGGTTGCCCTATATTCTCTTTGCATATCGAGAGGTTCCACAAGGCTCTACTGGATTCTCGCCATTTGAGCTGCTATATGGAAGACAGGTGAGGGGACCTTTGGACCTTCTAAAAGAACAATGGGAGAGCCCAAGCCCATCTGGTGAGAATGTGGTCTCCTATGTGATTAAAAATGAGGGAAAAACTTGAAGAAATGGCAACATTGGCACAGCAAAACATGAAAATGGCTCAAATGAAGCAGAAAACATGGTATGATAAGCATGCCAGGGAGAGGAGTTTCCATCCTGGACAGCAAGTGCTGTTACTACTTCCCACTGATGACAATAAGCTTCTGTCTAAATGGCAGGGGCCTTATAAGATCACACGATGTATTGGGAAGCTTAATTATGAACTGTATATGCCTGAAAGGAAGAAGAAACATCAAATCTTCCATGTTAATCTTTTGAAACAGTATTACAGTTCATCACCGCAGCCTGCTATGTCATCTGCTTCACAGCCTTCTCAACAGGAGTCAGTTCACCAGGAAGAGCTTGCAGAGACTGTTTTGCCTCAACTCTTAATGCGTGTTGTTGGGGATGAAGAGGAAGGTGAGCTATTTTTTCCTGCCAGTAGTTCAGAATCAGCTTCACTTTCTCTCTCTCATCTCCAGCCATCCCAACGGCATGATTTAAAGCCTCTTTTGGATCCAGAATTGTTTCAAGAAAAGCCTGGATTCACAAGTCTGATTCAACACAAGGTTCACCTTAGAGAAGACCCTGCACCCTGCAGAAAGTCCTACAGAATCCCAGAGCGTCTGGTCCCACAGCTTAAAAAGGAGATCCAGTTCATGTTGGAGCTTGGGATCATTGAGCCCTCAATGAGTGAATGGTGCAGTCCAGTGGTGTTGGTGCCAAAAAAAGATGGTTCTTTGAGATTTTGTATTGATTTTCGGTACCTTAACTCTGTCTCCAAATTTGACCCTTATCCTATGCCTCGCATTGATGAACTGCTGGAGAGAGTTGGGAGGTGCAACTTCATCACAACCCTGGACCTTAGCAAGGGCTACTGGCAACTGCCCTTGGCACCAGAAACAAGGGAATTGACTGCCTTCAAGACACCTTCTGGGGTTTTCCAGTTTAAGGTGATGCCTTTTGGTTTACAGGGGGCACCAGCAACATTTCAGCGCCTCATGGACCAAGTGCTGATGGAGGCCGCAGACTTTGCTGCAGCATATTTGGACGATGTAGTGATTTTCAGCCAGACATGGGAGGAGCATGTTCACCATCTTAGTCATGTTTTACGTCTCATTAAATCAGCTGGGCTCACAATTAATCCTCACAAATGCAAGTTAGCACAGAGTCAGGTGGAGTACCTGGGCTATGTGGTTGGACATGGGAAAGTTAAACCTCAGGTGGGGAAAGTTGAAGCTATTCATGCATACCCAGTGCCTACAACAAAGAAAAAGGTCCGTGCTTTTGTTGGTCTAGTAGGGTGGTATAGTAAATTCATTCCTCGTTTTGCAGAGAGGGCTGCTGTTCTTACCGATTTAACTAAAGTCTCTGCTCCAAATAAAGTCAAGTGGAAAGATGAATGTAACAGAGCTTTCAAAGACCTGAAGTCGGCGATCTCCAGTGACTCTGTTCTCTACAGTCCAGACTTTAAGGAACCTTTTATTATGCAAACCGATGCCTCGGGGGTAGGTCTTGGGGCGGTGTTGCTCCAGTACACTGATGGTGAGAGGCATCCCATTGTGTTTCTCAGCAGAAAACTTCAGGACAGAGAAACCAGGTATTCCACAGTTGAGAAGGAATGTCTGGCAGTTAAATGGGCAGTGGAATCACTGAGGTACTATCTGTTAGGGCGACATTTTACCCTTGAAACAGATCATCGGGCACTACAGTGGTTACACAAAATGAAAGACTCTAATATGCGTATTGCAAGATGGTATTTGTCATTGCAACCTTTTAATTTTACAGTAAAATATCAGTCGGGAAAGTCTAATCTTGTTGCTGACTCATTGTCCCGTATGTATGAGGATTGAATTATTGTTGTCTTGGGTGAAGGGGGGAGGAAATGTAATGGAGACCAGGGGTTCCATTCATTCTGGTTAAGTTTCTGTTAGTGATGATTGAGAGTGATGATTGATTGACAATGATTTTCAGTTCTTTATTTTAGTTTTGTTTGATCATTGGAAAATGCATTCATAAGAAGCAGAGGGACTGGCCACCCTACCTGTGGAAAGAATGTAGGTAAAATGTTCAGTTATATGTAATTAGTTTAAGTTGGTTAAACACGAAAGTTTAACCATTTAAATGTTAACATCTCATCACTCACCTCTTCCTTCTGTTGTCTCCTGAGCAGGGTGGGGCAGAAAGAGGGAGACACATGCTCCATGAGCTCTTTTAAAGCTGTTGGAGCATACCATGTGATTGATGAGGGATTATGCTTGATGGCATAATGTTAAACTTAGCTTATTCCATTAATTGAACTTAGATTTGTTTAATTATAATTTTCTGTTTATGTAAATATTTATTTGAACAAATTATTCTTTCTCTTGGTGGTTTGGTTTATTTGTAAATATTGTGTTGTTTTGTGATTACCCCTACTCTTGGTTTCTTCTGTTTATTCACCTAGGTATAAAAGGAAAGCAGCTCTTCTAGTGTAGAGTTGTTGGTGTGTTGGTGAGCTACACTGTTTAATAAAGCCACCTCAACCTAATTTTATTGTTGCCTCTCCTTTAAACATTGTACTTCCGCCGGCCAAACTGACAATAGGGTTTAGGGGTATTGCAACGAGACCTGGGTGTTTTCTTTTGGGGGAAAAATGTCTTTCGTCTTTTCGTCTACACTGTCAAAGGAGCAGGATGTGTTTTTTTTTCTCTCCTCCTGCCCCACTCCTGCTCTCTGAAACACCCCCCCAGCACTCAGACGAGAGACACCCAAGAAGAAAAATGAGGAACGTCAAAAGAAACCCCAACAACTGACACCTCTGATTCTCCCCTTAAAGAACAGATTCACAGCACTAACCTCCGTGAGACTGGCAGATTCACAGCAAGACCAGCGAAACATAAAGAATGATCAACCGAACAGCAACAGAAAGCCAAAGAGAACAGAGAACAGCAAGAGAGGGAAAACGGTTGCTATTATTCATGACGGATCGATCAAAGGTATTGAACAGCTATGCATCAATACAAATGTCTTTAATTGTCCACAGATGACAATAAAATAACTTTCTGAGAGGATTTCATCGATTATTGAGAACAATAAAGAGCTAGAAAAAGTTGCTCATAAAATGAACAACATGAAATTCTAAAGAAGTACTTCTTGGATTCACTCCAGAACTTCAACAACCACAAGGTAGAACTTCACATATTTGGACCAATTCCAGCAACGCCCTCAGACAAAGTATTTAGCAGGATTGTTCAGCAGCTTTGTTAAAGCTGTCTGTGCTGAAAGGTCAATTTGATTTCTAAACAATTAAGATTTTTTTGTGAAAGGAGACATTTGTTTACAACAAACAGCCGTCACATTAATAAGAAAAGTTCGAGGCTTTATCTCTTGAATTTGTTATCCCATGTGAACTCACTGCCCTGTTCTCAAATTGAGATAAAGACGACAGCAGCAGAGACATACAATGGACGGCAACAACCTGGAACAGAAGAGACCATGGAGTCATTGCACCCTTCAGCGAGAAGCCCACGGGAGACATATGAGCTGACTGTAAATCAACGCCGGTTGATGACCGCCGAAAGAAACACAGAGTGTCAGAATGTCTCCGCAGAAATACATCAACTCAAAAAGCTGAGTTACGTCAGCCCCCAACCACTGCACTTCCAGCAGCGACTACAGTGACTCCAGCTGACCATGCAGATTCAACTCTACAGGAAATGCTTCCTTCGGCAAACACTAACAATTCCAACAACTAAATCACCAGAGCCAGTGATTACAGCGTCTCCAGCTGACCTTAATGACTCAGCTCCTTGCAGGAACATATCAGTTGACATACCAGGTCAAACAGCTGAGCCACTACGTCACCCCTTAGTGATAACAGCAGATTCAACTAACACACCAGCTGACAGAAAGACCACCAATAGATCCAACACTCCCCCATCGGCAACTTCTTCCACTATCTCCACAACAGGCTTGCCATTCCGGGACTTTTCTGATGCCCTTCAGACTCAAGTGAACAAGGGAATCCTGCTTTTAACGCCACACCCAACCACGAGTTATAAAAAATGTGGCTCCCAAATTTAACTGACCATATCAGACACTGTCACCACACATGCTCCCCACCAGGTAGGAGTGTTTGGTCATCCTCATTCTCATTTTGAAAGTAAAATCCCCATTATAATAAAAAATAGATATTCAAAGCCTAAAGTTACAAACAACCAAGCAGTACAGCATTTAAAAATAATACCTTGTAAAAACGATCTCTCATTCACTAAAACAAAACTGAATATAATACCATGCAAAAATAATCTCTCAATCATGGAAAGAAATATTAACACATCTGTACAAAATATAAGATACATGCTATATTCCTCTGAGAAACTTGGCTAGATTAAAATACAGAACAAACTGTACTAATAGAGTCTTACCAAACTGATTGTCACTTCATTAGTGAGACCAGGAAAAACAAAAGGGGTGGTGGTCTTGCTACAATCTTTCACAAATCACTAAACCTCAAAAAGGTATAGCTACTGTAGGTGAGTCAGCGCCTTTGAATATTTAGCTCCTGAAACAAATGAACCAAACAAAGTTCTATTTGTAAACATATAAAGATCGCCAAAACCTAACTCAATTTTTTTAATGACTTCAATGACCTTTGCTCTGCAATATTTCTAGACTATGACCACATATCAATTGTGGGAGATTTCAACATCCATACTGACAAGCCCCAAGATACAGGAACAAAAGCACTAAATGACACCCTTCATGACTTTGACCTAACCCAACACATTTATGAGCCAACGCACAGCCGAGGACACATTCTGGACCTACTTATTAGCAAAGACTTAAATATATTTAACAATGTCGTAAATGATATTGCATTATCCAACCATTTCTGCATCTCATTTGAAAGCACAATCTAAGCCGACATATCTAATCAGAGTAGAACCACTGTTAAAAAACGCTTCCTTAAAGAAAATTTAACTGAAAACTTTAAACTGATGTACACTCCAACCTTTTCTAAATCACCAACATCCACCAACACACATTCAGTAAACAAACTGACTGAATTTCTATCCAAAATCTCAGACATGATGGACAATACTGCGCCACATAAGGTTAAAACTATCTGTAGTAAAAATAAGTCTCCATGGAGAACGTTCCACTGGTATGTAATGAAAAAAGGGAATGTCGGTGCACCGAGAGAAAATGGCGGAAAACTCGACTCCAGGTTCATTATGATATATATAAAGAGTGACTGAACAAGTATCAAGTAACCTTAAAGTGTACAAGGGAATCATTATTTTTTTAGATTATTCACAAAAACTACAATAATGCTAGGACATTATTTACTACAGTGGAGAGACTAACTACTCTTCCAGTGACAGTAGCCCTTCAACTAAACTCCACCAGGGCCTCTAATGAATTTGCCAGCTTTTTTAATGAAAAGATCTTGAACATCAGAAGGTCAATCAGTACATCAGCTCCAACCCCAGTACCAAGTAAGAGCCCAATTAACACCCATGCAGAGAAAATGACTCAATTTCAAATAACACATCAATCGAGCTTCGATGAAATTATCAACAAACTAAGTGGTGCAACCTGCTGCTTGTATATCTTACCAACAAGTTTTCTGAAAAAGGTCCTCCCAGCCATTAGGGCTGATCTGATCCAAATAGTTAACTCATCCCTCCTATCAGGTCTCTTCCCCAAAGCCTTAAAAACAGCAGTTATCAAACCAATACTAAAGAAGAAGAACCTAGACAGCACATTAATGCAAAACTACAGACCAATCTCTAATCTCCCATTTATCTGTAAAATTATTGAAAAAGCTGTGTTCCAACAATTAAACAGCTTCCTATTAATAAACAACCGCTTTGATATTTATCAGTCTGGTTTTTCGTAGGTACCACAGCACAGAGACTGCCCTTGTCAAAGTTTTCAATGATATCTGTACAAATACTGAACATGGTAAAACCACAGTACTTGTACTATTAGACGTCAGTGCAGCATTTGACACCGTTGACTATGATGTATTACTGGAGCGTCTAGAGAGCTAGGTTGGACTCTCTGGTACAGTACTCGACTGGTTGAAATCTTACCACAAGAACAGGAATTTATTTGTGTCGATTAGCTACCTCTCATCGCAAAACACAGAAATCACATGCGGGGTCCCCCATGGCTCCATCCTAGGTCCCCTCCTATTTATCATCTACATGCTTCCACTATGCCAAATTATAACCACGAATGCTATTAACTACCACAACTATGCTGACACACTCAGCTTTATATCTAAATGTCACCTGGTGATGTTGAACCCATCCAAACCCTTAATAAATGTATTGAGCAACTTAACAATTGGATGTCCCATAATTTCCTCCAATTGAACAAAAACAAAACCAAAGTACTTATCTTTGGCCCCAAAAAAGATCGACTACATATCAGTATTCAGCTTAAACAGGCTCAACTATAAACGAGGCCAGTAATTTAGGTGTAATAATGGACTCAGACCTGAACCTCCAGGGTCACCGAAAGGCAATAACCAGGTCAGCTTTCTATCACCTGAGGAACATCCAGGATTAAAGGACTCATGACACAAGGAGACTTAGAAAAACTTATCCCTTGATTACTCTAACAGTATCTGCACAGGTCTACCTAAAAAATTCAATCAGACAGCTGCAGCTGATCCAGAACGCTGCTGCTCGTGTTCTCACTAGAACCAAGAAAATAGAACAAATCACCCCAGTTCTAAAGTAACTACACTGGCTCCCTCTAGCTCAGATAGTAGACTTCAAAGTGCTTTTATTAGTTTATAAATCATTTAATGGGTTAGCACCAGAGTACATTAACGATCTGCTATTACGGTACAAACCATCCATATCACTCAGGTCCTCCAGCTCTAGTTTGCTGATCGTCCCTAGAGCCAGAACCAAACATGGAGAGGCATCTTTTAGTTACTATGCTCCTCACATCTGGAACATTCTACCAGGAGAATGCAAAGCTGCAGAGACACTTAACTCTATAAGTCTAAAATTAAAACATACCTATTTTAAATTGCTTATGAGTAACTGATCAAATTATTACTTTTTACTTGCTTGTTTTTAATTTTAATACAAATTATAGTCTTGATTACTGTTTCATTGTAAATACGTTCTTGTATTTTAGTCTTCAAAGTGATTTATGCTCTCTTTTCTGTGTTCTAAGTTTAATCATGTAAAGCACTTTGAATTGTCTTGTGTTGAAAGTGTGCTATACAAATAAAATTGCCTTGACTTGCCTTGCCTTAAACATTTGGGCAACACAGCAGATTGTTGTGATGTGTAGAACATATCCAGTAACAACTAGTAACTTCAACATCTCCTTACATGTTCTGACAAGTTCTCAGCAGCATCTCTTACCAGTTTCTCTCTTTGCAACTTGTTTGTCTCAAACCATACAGTTTTTGGAAAGTCAGTGTTTTCTCCAATTAAGGATAATTGTTATTATTGTCCATTAGGGGCATTTTAGGCTGTAGATTTATTTTGGACTCTTTTCCTGATTAATATCATTGCACAATAAGACTATTTCAAACTTTCTTTCTCTGCAAACTACTTTAACTAAAAGATACAAATATTTTCTATATTACTTAAACAGTATGTTATATGTATCTGTAAATGTATATGTATGCTATAGATAAACTTAATCCATCCATCTTATCTTTACAGCGATCATTGGGTGAGAGGTATGGTACAGCCTGGACAGGTCACCAGACAGGTCACTGGTCCATTCCAGGGCAACTTAGAGACACTAAGTTTGCAATCAAACTCTGATTCTGACCAAACAAACGAACTCTAGTCCGCCCAAAAACGTAGCTCTTGGTTCGATAGAAACGACAGGACTATTGTACAGATCCTCCTGGGTAAATAAAATCTAAACAACCACTAATGCTGGAAAGATAAATGCTTAAAGTTGTATTCATGTGGTCCTTCACCATTGCAAACTGCCTCATATTGAACCGTCTCAGCAGTTTTGTATTAAAAAACATTTTCCATAGTCCTCTGCCTCATTCTATGTTCATCCTGAGTTGCTGCTGCAGTATTCACTTGGCACATTTGCCAAACACAACAGATCAATCCAAAAGCCGATACAATCTGCTGCCCCTCCATATTTGTTTATATTTCACTGTGCTGGAAGTTGCCCCGCGGCATGAGGAATAGAGGATGGATACCTGACCTACGTTACCCAACGGTACCCGCTGGCTCGGGCTGGGCTTGGTTTGGACAGATATTTAGAAAGGATGCTCGGGTCACTCAAGGTGACTAATTTCTTAAAGGGGCAGGAGCACCGCTAAACTAAAACACATCTTTTCTTTTCTTCTTTTTTTTTTTATACCGAATTTACCGGCACAGGCAAAATTATGTTAGTAACAGTCATAAATGTTGGTGTCTGTAAACTGCCCAGCCCTACTTAGGGCATTTAATAGAGATTAAATAACCTAGCAGTCATGTTTTTCAAAACCGTGGGAGAAAGCCAGAGTACCCAGAGAAAACCAACACGTGCACAGAGAGAACATGAAAACACCATGCAGAAAGACTGCTTGATTAGATTCACTATAATTGAAGCCAGGCATGTACACAGGAGTGCTGAATGCTGAAATCGAATCAGGTGTATCAGAAGATTGTTAGTTTGAGGTTGTTGACACTTGCATTACTTTTTTTTATGTATTAACCCAAAATGATTTGTTTTATTTTTTGATGAATAATGCAGGATTTACAAACCAATAGGAAAATGATAAATTACTTTTTACCCTCCAAAATTAAAAGTATGGTATTAATTTTTATTCATTCTACTTTTCCTCTGATCCTTCTAAAAAATAGGGCAACCAGTTGACTCTATGATGCTCCTAATTAGTATGTTTTTTTAAATAACATCAGAGAAAAAAAACAGCCCCATATAGACTGGGGACTACATCAGACAGGTGAGAGACAAAGTTGTGGTGAAGTTTGAAGGAGCTCTGATACAGCTCTGATCTCAGAGAGCTCTGCTCAGTTAATTAGCCAAAACTGACACAATTGCAAGCCCACTAGAGCGTGGCTGCTTACGTAAACTGACAGGCCACACAATGAGACAGATAATCAGAGAAGCAGCCAAGAAGTCCAAGGTAATTCTAGAGGAGATGCAGAGATCCACAGCTCAGGTTAAATAATCTGTTGATAGGACATCTTTTAGCTGTGCACTCCACAAAATTGGCCTCTTTGTCAGGGTTGCAGATTTTCACAAGCCATGACAAATGTGTATTCTTCTTTTTTTGACGGCTTTTCCCTTCAGGGGTCACACAGTGAATCATCTGTCTCCATTTAGTCCTATTGTCCAGATTCTCTGCTCTCACACCAACTAATTTCATGTCCTATTTCAGCACATCCAAAAATCAAATTTTTGGTCTTTCTCTCTGCCTCCTGCCTGGTGACTCCATCCTCAGCATCCTTCTACCAATATAATCATTGTCTCTTCTCTGAATGTGTCCAAACAATCTCAGTCTCGCCTCTCTGGCTTTATCCATAAAACATTCAACATGAGCTGTCCCTCTGATGTACTCATTCCTGATATACTCATTCCTGACATCTTGAGTTCTGCAACCTCCAGTTTTGCTTCCTGTCTTTTCCTCATTGGTACTGTCTCTAGACCATACAAGATTGCTGGTCTCACTGTTCTCTTGTACACCTTTCATTCTTCCTGAAACCCTTTTCATACATCACACCTGACACTTTTCTCCATCCATTCCAACCAGCTTGCACATGCTTCTTCACCTATTTTCCACACTCTCCATTGCTATGGAATGTTGAACCAAGTACTTAAAGTCCACTGCTTTCTTCACTTCCACTCCCTGAAATGTCACCATTCCACTTGTAGCTTTCTCATTTACACACATTTATTTTGTCTTACTACAACTAATCTTCGTTCGTCTCTTTTTCGGTGCATACCTCCACCTCTCTAGCTTTTCCTCCACCTCCACCCTGCTCTCACCACAAATCACAGTGTTATCTGCAAAAATCATAGTCCACTGAGACTCCTGACTAACATCATCCGCCAGGCTATTCATCACCAAAGAAAATGAAAAGGGCTGATCATTGATGCAGTCCCACCTCCACCTTGAACTCCTCTGTCATTCCTACTGCACACCTCACTGCTTTCTCACAGCTCTCATATACATGCCCTGGACCACTCATTTTTCTCTACCACTTCAGACAGCCTCATGCAAAACAACAGCTCTTCTCTCTGCACTCTGTCATATGCTTTCTCTAAATCAACAAAGACACAATGCAGCTCCCTCTGACCCTCTCTGTACTTCTCCATCAGCATGTTTAAAGCAAAAAATGCATCCATAGTACTCTTTCTTGGCATGAAACCGTACTGCTGTTCAGAAATACTCGATTCTGATAGAAGCCTAGCTTCCACCAGTCTTCCCAAAGCTTCATTCTTCTGTAGTTGCCACAATTATACACATCTCCATTGTTCTAAAAAGTCAGCACTAAAACATTTTCCTTCCATTCCTCAGGCATCTTCTCAGTCAAAAGCTCTACTGCCACCTCTCCTAAACACTTCCATACATCCACAGGTATGTCATCAGGACCAACTGCCTTCCCCATATTCATCCTCTTCAAAGCTTTCATCACCTCATCCTTACTAATTTCAGCTGCTTCCTGTGACATAAGAGTCACATCTTCCACACTACATTTTCTCTCATTTTCCTCATTCATAAGCTCTTCAAAGTACTCCTTCCATCTTCCCATAACACTCTTGGCATGTGTCAGTACATTTCCATCCCTATGCTTGATTACCCTTACTTGTTGCACATCCTTTCCATCTCTGTCTCTCTACCTTGCCAACTTGTACAAATCATTCTGTCCGTTCCTAATATCCAACGTAGCATACAAGTCATCATACACCCTTCAGTTGGCCTGTGCCTCCTCTACCTTCACCCTATGCTGCATCTCACTGTACTCTGGTCTGCACTGCTCAGTCCTCTCAGTGTCCGAATTCTTCTTAGCTAACTTCTTTCTCTATATGTTCCTAGACTTCCCTGCTCAACCACCAAGTCTCCTTATCTACGTTCCTCCTTCCAGATTACACACCAAGTACCCTCCTACCTGTCTCCCTAGTTACATTAGTTGTAGCTGTCCAGTCATCAGGGAGCACCTCCTTGACAGCAAGAGTCTGTCTCAGTTCCTCCCTAAAAACTTCACAAAACTCTCCTTTTTTTCAGGTTCCACCACTTAGTATTCTGCTCTGTCTTTGTTCTCTTTATCTTCCACACCATCAGTTTCACCATACAGACAACCATCCTATGCTGTCTAGCTACACTCTCAGCACTACTTTACACTCACTAATCTCCTTCAGATCATGACATCTACATAAGATGTAGCCCACCTGAGTGCTCCTCCCTCCACTCTTATCAAAATCAAATCAAATCAAACTTTATTTATAAAGCGCTTTTCAAACAAAGAAAGTTACTCAAAGTGCTTTACAGATTTAAAATAACCCCAAAACCCCCCCTTCAAAAAATAAAATCATCAGTGCAAATACAACCCCCTCCCAACCCAACCCATCAACCATACTCACTCACACACACACTTAGAAGCTACAAAAAGCGGGCTGAGTACAGATGAGCCAGGAAATGCCATCATGGAGCCATCTGCATCAGCAGCAGCAGATCAACAGCAGCAGCCAAGGCTCCCACCCAGGGCGCCCAGAGGAGGGAGGGCTGGTACCCCAACCTCCACCCAAGCGCTACCTGGGGGGCACCCAGGCAGCCACAGCCGACCACCGCCCCCGATGCAGGGGGCTCCCCAGAGAGGAAACACTGGCAAGAAAGATTAAAATACATTAAAATATAAAGTTAATAAAATATAAAGTATATAAAGTATAAAACAATAAGTGTAAAACAAATAATAAAAATGCAAAGCAGATTAATAAATAAACAGTTAAAAGCTGAACTAAAAATTAAATCAGGTAAAACATGCTGAGCGATTAAAATATATTAATAAATAATAATTAGTTAAAGGCTAAGCTAAAAAGGTGAGTCTTGAGCCTGCTCTTAAAAACATTAATGTTCTCTACGGCCCTGAGGTCCTCTGGCAGCCTGTTCCAGAGGTGAGGGCCATAATAATGGAAAGACGCCTCACCATGAGTCTGTGTCCTGACTTTGGGGATGATAAGGAGACGGCTGCCAGAGGAGCGCAGAGACCGCGAGGGTTCATACGGTAAAAGCATTTCTGACAGATACGAAGGCCCAAGACCATTAAGACACTTAAAGACAATTAAAAGAACCTTAAAATCGATCCTAAAACATACGGGGAGCCAATGCAGTGATTCTAAGACCGGTGTAATGTGCTCCCGCCTCCTAGTCTTCATCAGGACACGAGCTGCTGAATTCTGTAGAAGCTGTAAACATGAGGTAGTCTTTTTGGGAAGACCAGAAAGCAGGGCATTACAATAATCAATTCTACTGTTGATAAAAGCATGCATTAGCGTCTCCGTATTGGCCCGAGAGAGAATGGGGCGGACTCTGGCGATGTTCTTTAGGTGATAAAAACCTATTTTGGTGATGTTTTTAATGTGAGGGATAAAAGTCAGCTCAGAGTCAAAAATCACACCCAGGTTCTTCACTTGTAAAGAAGAATTAAAAGACATGATTGTAGTTTTGGTAAAAGTTTTTCTCTCTGAGCCTCAGGACCGATAACTAAAACCTCAGTTTTGTCCTGGTTGAGCTGGAGAAAGTTTTCTGCCATCCAGGATTTAATGTCTAAAATGCAGTTAAAAAGTGCATCCATTGGCCGTGTGTCATCAGGAGACATGGAGATGTACAACTGTGTATCATCAGCATAACTGTGAAAGTTAACTCCATTTCTCCTGATAACACTGCCAAGAGGGAGCATGTACAGGTTAAAAAGCACTGGGCCTAAAAGTGAACCCTGGGGAACACCACAAGTGATCTTATGGACCTTAGAGGAACAGGTATCTAAACTTACCGTAAAAGTCCTGTCTGTGAGGTAGGATGTGAACCAGTTGTGAACAGCACCAGAGAGGCCGATCTGTTTTAAACGAGTTAAAAGAATAGTGTGGTCTACTGTATCAAAGGCAGCGCTTAGATCCAGAAGAACCAACACTGTCACCTTTTTAGCATCATAGCTTAGTCTAAAATCATTTAAAATCTTTAAAAGCGCCGTCTCTGTGCTGTGGTTCATCCTAAAACCAGACTGAAATTTCTCTAGGACATTATGATCGTTAATAAAATCATTAAGTTGAATAAAAACAAGTTTTTCTAAAACTTTACTTAAACATGGTAAGTTAGATACCGGTCGGTAGTTGTTTAAATCATTAAAATCTAAATTGCTCTTCTTCAGCAGGGGCCTCACTACTGCCGCTTTAAAGGCAGCAGAAAAACCCCCGTCTGAAGGGAGCAATTCATAAAGTTTAAAATCTCATCTTTAAAAGAACCATAAAATTGCTTAAAAAACCTGGTGGGAATCGGGTCCAAAGCGCTTGTGGTGGGCCTCACTGAGGAGAAAACTTTATCAAGGGTCCCAGCTTCTACCAGGACAAAACTGTCCAGTGTTTCCTCTGGTGAAGGCAGACACTCTGATTTGTCTAAAACCATGTTTGCTTGAGAGGATAAAATATTACATCTGATGGTGTCTACCTTCCCTCTGAAGTGGTCTGCATACTCCTCACAGAGACTGTTTGAGGGGGTTTTCGGAAAAGTATTAGAATTATGATGTAAAATGTTGTCAATGGTGGAAAACAGAATTTTGGGATTATTTTTATGTTCTGAGATGATTCTGGAAAAGTATGTATTTCTGGAATATCTTAAAGCGTTATTATATAATCTGAGATGTTCTATGTATATCTGATGATTTATTGTGATTTTATTTTTCCTCCATTTCCTTTCTGCCACCCTGCAGCTCCTCTTTAATTTTCTAATAGCTGCATTTCTCCACGGTACTGTACGTTTTGAACGAGGGTTTATAACTTTAATTGGAGCCAGCAGGTCGAGAGCAGATTGAAGCCTACTGTTAAAATCATTAACGATAAAATCACAGGGGGCAGGTAATGGTATAGGAGGAAATTTTTTAAAAACTTCAAGAAAACCTGCAGCCACTTCAGGGGTTAGATGACGCTTCCTGACAGTTCTCACAGAGGTCCCTGATTGGATAAAACTGGTGATATTAAAAAACACACAGTAGTGGTCAGAGACAGCCAAGTCAACAACAGAGGACACACTAGTGGACAGGCCATACGTGATGACCAGGTCCAGGTTGTGTCCTCTGTTGTGAGTCGGCTGCATGACATTTTGGCTAAAATCCATATAATTTAAAATATTTTAAAAAATCTGTTGATAAAGGATCTAAAAGGTTATCTATATGTAGATTAAAATCACCAGCTAAAATTATCTTCTCATAAGAGTTGTGTAAAATTGATAAAAACTCTGAAAATTCTGGAATAAAAAGTGCATTCCTTTTAGGAGGCCTATAAACTGTGACACATAAAATCTGAGGAGTGCTAAAAACAGAGGCAGTGTATTCAAACGTGGTAAAATTATTAAATAAAACAGGTTTGGCGGAAAGAGTTGATGAACTAATAAAAGCAGTTCCGCCTCCCCTCTGGCTACTCCTCGTTGAATAAGAAAAGTTAAAATTAGGTGGAGAGGCCTCTGTGAGAACAGCAGGGGCATCTGCACTCAGCCATGTCTCTGTTAAAAATAAACACTGAAGGTTATTATCTAAAATCAAGTCATTTATTATAAAAGTTTTATTCAGCAGAGAGCGAACATTTAAAAGAGCCATATTAATAGTGGTTGGTGATGGAGTGACTGTATGACTTACTGTAGGTGGGATTTTTAGTAACTGTTTATGATTATTTGGGTTGCATTTTCTAGTTTATGATTATTTCTTCGCTCTCTGCTGACAATAACAGGTATGAATGAAGTAGGGTAAGGTCCAAGTCCGATATGGGAGTTACTGTTAAAATCAGGATTGAGTTCATAGGAACAAGGACCAGCTGCACATCAGGATGTTGTGGATGGGGCAGAGAGGACAGGAGCAGCTGGAGCCGGTGCAGGGGACAGGGGTGGGCGAGGGTATGCCAGGCTTAATGCCAGCATGCGGGTACCTTGTCTGTTTAAATGTAGTCCATCTGCCCCCAATAATTGACTCCTACCCCAGAAAATGTTAAAATTGTCTATAAAACCAATGTTGTGCATCACGGTAGCAGAGGAAAGCCAAGTGTTGAGAGAGAGTAACCTGCTGAAGCGATTTATTCCTCTGTTTATGGTGGGAGTGGGGCCAGAAATAAAAACAGATAGGGGCTTGTCTTTTAAAAGATTAAAAAGATGAATAAAATCCTGCTTTAAAAGCTCAGACTGCTGTTTATGGATGTCATTGGTTCCAGCATTAATTATAACTTTACTCACAGTAGGGAAACGTTGGATGGAGTCCAGAATCTGTTCAGATATATCCTTTACTGTAGCTCCAGGAAAACAAAGGGTGACAGCTCCTCTCATCCTAACATGCCGGATAATAGAATCTCCAATGATGAGAGTGCTGGGTGGATGGTGTGCTGGCTGCTGGGCAGAAGACCTCTCGTTATCCAGGACCTGCTGGATGTTGGGCAGCTTGGCTTCCACAGGACTGCAGCAGTGTTTAGAGGGCGCCGAGGGCTCGTTCCGTGGATTCGGGGTGTAGTGAAGCACTCCTCGGCGGGTCCCGGCTGTAGTCCTGGGTCTGGCGCGACGTGGGTGGATACCGGAGTCTGACTGCTGCTCTGGCTGCTGGGTGGGGATGGGCGGCGGTCCTGTGGAGCTGCTGGTCTTCGGCGCGGTCGGAGGGACGGTCAGAGGAGGGAAGTCGTCCCCCAGGGCACTGAAGCGGTTCGACAGAGGAAGGCCGGGTGGAGCCCTATGTTTATGCCTCTTCCAAGATGACTCCTGCTCCATTTCTACTTCCATCTACCCCATGGTAGAACATCTTGAATCCTCCTGCTAGGCTTCTAGCCTTGCTACCTTTCTACCTGGTCTCCTGAACACAGAATATCCACATTCCTTCTCTGCATCATGTCCACCAGCTCTCTAGTTTTACCTGTCAAAGTCATAACATTCAAAGTCTCTACTATTAATACCACACTCTTGAATTTCCTCTTCTCTCTTCGCCTTCCAACATGCCTTCCTCCTCTGCTCCTTCGACCAACAGTACTTCAATTTCCACCGGCACCTTGTGAGTCAACAGCACCAGTGGCAGTCGTTGTTAACCCAGGCCTCAACTGATCTGCTATGGAGTTCATGTTTGTGTTTCGAATAGTTGATTTTACTTAGATATTACGTTGGATTCCCTTCCTGACACAACTCTCTGCATTTTTCTGCACTTGGGACTAGCATAAAAAATCACTTGCTTGTGACTCCTTATGGTTCCATTTATACCAAACGTGTAGTAGTTCAGATGGTTACACCAACCCAAAGTGAATGATAAAAAAATGCTAATTTTTTGTGGGGATTTTAACATTGATTTACTGAATACAAATTTACACAATAGAACAATAGATTTTATAGATACTATGTACAGTAATTTTTTTATTCCCAATGATCACAAAACCAAGCAGGATAAACATTGACACAGCTACATTAATAGACAATATATTTACAAACAAAATTGAGAACAAAATTGAAAGCGGACTGCTCATAAATTATATCAGTGACCATCTTCCAGTCTTTGCACTTTTTCAAAACATTTTCAAGATGAAAAGAAAAACAGCAGTAAATATCTATAAGATACTCGGAAAAGAACACCAGAAGCAATTAATGCCCTCAAGGTGGATCTACAGAAGCAAAACTGGAAAGAAGTTTATACTATGGAGGTACCAAACAATGCCCCTTATGAGGCATTCCTATCCACAGTAACTAGTGTATGACAGATACTGTCCAATGAGAAAATAGTTTATAGGCAAAAGTATGCAGAAAAACTATGGATTACAACAGGGATAGAGAAGGCATGTAGAAAGAAAAATATATTATATAGGATATTCTTAAAACGTAGAACAAAAGATTCTAAAAGGAAATATAAGGCATATAAGAATAAATTAATAAATATTATGAGGACTACTAAGAAAGAGTATTACCATAAGCTAATAGTAAAACATAAAAATAACACACAAGGGATCTGGAGAGTGCTAAATAATGTAATTAAAAAGAGAAATGAAAAGCAGATATACCAACTTATTTTGTAATAAACAATGAAACAAAAATAAGTTCTACTGAGGAAATTGCTAATGAAATAAATAATTACTTTGTAAACGGTTGTAACTTAGCAAAAGATATGGTGGAGCCAAGCAATAAAGATGGAGTAAACAAAGCAATTATTAATAGAAATCTCAACTCCATGTTTATTGGTGGTGTAGAAGAAAAAGAAATTATAGATGTAGTTGTAAAATTTAAAAATAAAAGATTTACGGACTCAACGGAAATTGACATGTCACTTGTTAGGAATATAATTGAATGAATAGTGGAACCACTGACACATATTTGTAATCAATCTTTCAAAACGGATATATTTCCCAACAAAATGAAAATAGCAAAAGTCATTCTGATCTATAAAAGTGGTAATAGACACCTATTCTCCAACTATAGACTAATATC
This sequence comes from Apricaphanius iberus, assembly GCA_028564705.1. Taxonomy (NCBI): domain Eukaryota; kingdom Metazoa; phylum Chordata; class Actinopteri; order Cyprinodontiformes; family Aphaniidae; genus Apricaphanius; species Apricaphanius iberus. The sequence goes on from JAPXFQ010002732.1 coordinate 84,453, forward strand.
TCTGCTTTCCCAGTTCTCAACAATACTAGAAAAAATATTTGTGCAAAGGTTGGACAATTTTATAGACAAACATAACTTACTAAATGAACATCAGTATGGATTCAGGACAAACAGGACCACCTCAATGGCTCTCGTAGAATTAATAGAAGACATAGCAACTGCTGTGGATAACAGAGAGTACACTGTAGGGGTGTTTATAGACTTAAAGAAAGCCTTCGATACAATTGATCCTCGTATACTACTGCAAATGATGGAACAATATGGCATTAGAGGTATTGTCCACTCATGGCTACACAGTTATCTCGAGGACAGATATCAGTACGTACAAGTAAACAAGGTCAAGTCCGAACTATTGAAGGTTACTTGTGGAGTCCCGCAGGGATCAATACTGGGCCCCAAACTCTTTATACTGTATTTAAATGATATACGTGAAGTCTCAAGTTTTTTAAAATGTGTTCTGTTTGCTGATGATACTAATATATACTGCTCAGGAAACAATTTGGACTCTTTGCTGGAAACTGTACAAATGGAACTGTTAGTTATTAATAGATGGTTGGATGTCAACAAATTATCAATGAATTTAAGTAAAACAAAGTTTATAGTTTTTGGAAATCGTCACATTAAACATCAGATTAAATTAATGATAGAAAATGTTGAAATACAAAGAGTGTATGAAACTAAATTTCTGGGTGTAACTATTGACCATAAATTATCTTGGAAACCACATATAATTAATATTAAAACTAAAATCTCTAAATCAATTTCAATAATTCATAAAACCAAAGACATATTGAATAGCACTTCTCTATATCTACTGTATTGTCCATTTGTTGTTCCATACATGATCTACTGTATGGAAGTATGGGGGAACACTTACAAAACAAACACAAATCCAATTTATAGGTTGCAAAAAAAAGCCATAAGGATAGTTAACCGATCTGATTATCATGCACCATCTCACCCAATATTTACTCATTTCAACACCCTCAAATTCCATGATTTAGTAGATTTATCCATAGCACAGTTTATGTTTAAAGCACATAATAATCTACCTCAAAATTCTGTTCAGAGATTCTTTGAAGTAAGTGAGCCATCATACGGTTTCAGGGGATTCGGAATGTTTAAAAAATAATGGGCAAGGACAAACATAAAAAATAACTGCATATCTGTGAAAGAGGGGTAATATTGTGAAATAACTGCGACAAACAACTTAAAACATGTAACTCACTCTGCCATTTTAGAAGAACGTATAAAAATAAGGCGCTGTCAAAATACAAGACTGGGGGGTAATCAGTGTGTCCATAATGTAGATCGTTTCGTTCCTATTTTTTGTTTCTTTTCTTTAAAAAAAAAAAAGGAAGTCAGGTAAGCAATGTATGCGTTCGCGTCTATAGGTGTATGTATGTGTATATGTAATTGTATTTGTATTAAATTATGTATGTAAAAAGTGTAGGCATAATAAACTATAGCTTGTGCCTTTACCTTTTTCGGTCTAAACTATTTTTCTTAATGTACATAGCCAAAATTTGTTTTTCGGGGTTGTTTTTGTTGTTTTGTTGTTATTCTTCTTATTTTTTTCTTTTTATTTTCTCTTGTTGTGTGTGTACGATTGGTGGCTACTTTGTAAAGCCTTCACATGGACGAACCGAAATAAAACTAAACTAATAAAAAAAAACGTATTTCTTTGCATGGCTTACTGTGAAGTAGGGGATCCAGTACAAAGTTCTTTTTTATTTATTTTATTAATTGGAGGATTAACCTCATGAGATAAATTATCTTTTGTTCGCGGGTGTCCTCAGGATAATGTCTATCGAACGCCTTTGTGGTTGCAATAAAAAACAAACAAACAACAAAATAATAATAAGAATAAGATAATAATACAACAAAAACTCAAAAACACACACACACGCACACACACACTTCCCAACCCATTGCAGTGTATTACTGAGAAAAGTTAGCATTTCTATATGAATACATAAACATACAAACACAGTCCATATATATATATATATATATATATATATATATATATATATATATATATATATATATATATATATATATATACATAAGCATACAAAGATGTGAGAGAATTAATGGACCTGGAATGTTGTTCCAGTCCCGATGGGCACTTACACAGAAAGCATTTTCCCAATTTCCTTCCCAGTCCTAGGGACAATAAGAAAAATATGTTTGTTATGACAAATAGTGTATCGTATATTATAAGGCACTAAATATTTTGCGTAAATAATACGGAAATTAAAATGTGAATACATGTAAAGATGAAATGTAGCCAGTGATATTGTCTTTTGGCTGAAGGTGTAAGCCAGGACAACTATTCATTAATAATGCAATGACGTACTATGGGGCAGCAAAGGACGAATCGAGACAAACTGTTTTATACCACATTAAGAGAGTGTAGGCAAGTGGCAGTGGTGTCAAAATATATAATGTCTTCATAGTCCAGAATAGGTAGCAGCAATCAAGAGGCTATTCTTCTTTCCTAAAAGTTAAAACATTCTATCAATTGATAGAATGTTTTTAGATGAAAGTTAAGTTTGTTGGTGACGGCATGAATAAGAACTTTGAAATGAAAGATCGGTCTCCAACCAAACCAGCAAGGGCAACTGCCCTTTGGAACACTTCACCCTTTCAGTTACCTTTTATGTACTCTGTTTAGATTTTTAGGAAGCAGATTAATACACATCCTTTTTAACCGGTTTATTATTAATAGCTTTTTTACAGTTTTATTGTGTGTTCTTATAATCTTATGTTTTTAACCTTATGCAGCACTTTGTGGTTTATATGTTAAAAGGTATTATATAAATAAAGTATTACTATTACTATAATTTAGTAAAGGATGGGTGTTTTGCCATATCCTAAAACAGGGATCCCCAAATCCAGACCTCGAGGACCAGTATCCTGCAGGTTTTTGTTCTTTCCCTGGGTCAACACATCAGAATCAAATATTAGTTTGTTAGCAGGCCTCTGAAGAACTTTGTCATGATGAGAAGGAAGCTGGACAATTTGAATCAGCTTCGTTGGAGCAGAGATACAGCTAAAACTGGTAGGGCATCGGCTCTTGAGGCCTGGAATTGGGGATCCCTGCCCTAAACACACCGTTCCAGCTTGGAACACTGCAGCATCAAGCTGTGGGGATGTTTCTTTTAACAGAGGAATTTGTTGAAACTGATAGCAAAACAGATTGAGCTAAATTCAGAGCTATACTGAAGGAAAGCCTGTTAGACACTAGAGCGCGGGTCACAATACAACAGGTCAATGACCCAACATATACAAACCTATCACATAAAGTCCCCCAAAATCTATAGAAGTATGTGGTTGTTAATGGGACAAATTTCTATAATGACGGGTTATTAATTCTATAATTTCTTTCTATAGAATATATTAAGAGTTCATATCAAACTGGTCATGGTTTGTTTATCTCGAAAAACAATCAGCACAAGGTTCGACATTGTTTTTGACGAAAAGCTTGAAAGAAATACAGGGTGCGGATGATTCTATTTATTTCCCCCTCACATCAACAATTTACATGTTGAGAATTCAATCAGTTTTAATTAAAAAACAACATGATTAACATTAAGTTTATCTTATGAGTTAGTAGGTTCATTATTTTCACAAAGACTATGCCTTATATTCTTTATACGAGTTAGAGGTGGCTGCTCTGTCTGTCTAACGTCCAGGGTTTTTCTCAGGGGTCACTTTTTCTTGCAAGAAATTTCCGCTCAATATCACAAATACTGTTAGGATATGAAAAAAAAAAGTAATTATTTATAACTCTGTATACCTTAAAGAATCAGTATGGAAACCCCCACTCAGGGCATTTTGAGCGAGGGTTTGCAGCTGGAACAGTTTTTCCAACATCAAGGCTGTGTCATGCTTGTTTTTGAGAGGAAATAAACATTTACAAATGAATAATTGACTATATCTGTATTATTTCAGGGGAGCTGGAGTAAGGAAATATGCGTGTTCTGAGTTCTTCAAAGACATACCTAATGCATAAGTAATGTTTTCCGCTTTCAAGTGTAAAGTCCCACTTTTGCCTGAGGTATTTCATCTTTCTGTGTTTGTATCTCTCGCACCATTCTCCATAAACAGTAATCAGAATAAAATGTGTAAAAGGAAGACATGGGAAAGCACATCAAAGAGGTATATTTGCACACTTAAGAGTCGAATGAAGAAAATTCACTTGTCTTTACAGCAATTCTTCAGGCATTCAACCTTACCTTCAGCCTCTGCTGTATATCCACCTGTCTAAAGGAGGGACACTATTCATACTGTTCTATTCTCAGGTCATATATAGTTAATTCCCCGGCAATCATGCCATGTGACTTTGCTAAAGCCCTCAGCTTTCTTTTGACCTGCGAGCAGGTCAGCAAGTAGGATGCCATGATGGCGGATGTGTAATTTTACTGAGGAGATTGGATTCTGACTGCTTGACCTACAGCAAAGCTTAGCTCTCAGCATTGCACATCTGTTTGGAAATTAATTGGCTCCAGCAGTTTATGGATAGCTTTTTGAACGGAGCACAGTGTGTGTGTGGTACTTTTCTAATCGATGTTGTCCTTTAGGCTCAGATGTACACTACCGTTCAAAAGTTTGGGGTCACATTGAAATGTCCTTATTTTTGAAGGAAAAGCACTGTACTTTTTAAATGAAGATAACTTTAAACTAGTCTTAACTTTAAAGAAACACATGCTATACATTGCTAATGTGGTAAATGACTATTCTAGCTGCAAATGTCAATATAGGTGTATAGAGGCCCATTTCCAGCAACTATCACTCCAGTGTTCTAATGGTACAATGTGTTTGCTCATTGGCTCAGAAGGCTAATTGATGATTAGAAAACCCTTGTGCAATCATGTTCACACATCTGAAAACAGTTTAGCTCGGTACAGAAGCTACAAAACTGACCTTCCTTTGAGCAGATTGAGTTTCTGGAGCATCACATTTGTGGGGTCAATTAAACGCTCAAAATGGCCAGAAAAAGAGAACTTTCATCTGAAACTCGACAGTCTATTCTTGTTCTTAGAAATGAAGGCTATTCCATGCGAGAAATTGCTAAGAAATTGAAGATTTCCTACAACGGTGTGTACTACTCCCTTCAGAGGACAGCACAAACAGGCTCTAACCAGAGTAGAAAAAGAAGCGGGAGGAAGATAAGTACATTAGAGTCTCTAGTTTGAGAAACAGACGCCTCACAGGTCCCCAACTGGCATCTTCATTAAATAGTACCCGCAAAACACCAGTGTCAACATCTACAGTGAAGAGGCGGCTGCGGGATTCTGGGCTTCAGGGCAGAGTGGCAAAGAAAAAGCCATATCTGAGACTGGCCAATAAAAGAAAAAGATTAAGATGGGCAAAAGAACACAGACATTGGACAGAGGAAGACTGGAAAAAAGTGCTGTGGACGGATGAATCCAAGTTTGAGGTGTTTGGATCACAAAGAAGAACGTTTGTGAGACGCAGAACAACTGAAAAGATGCTGGAAGAATGCCTGACGCCATCTGTTAAGCATGGTGGAGGTAATGTGATGGTCTGGGGTTGCTTTGGTGCTGGTAAGGTGGGAGATTTGTACAGGGTAAAAGGGATTCTGAATAAGGAAGGCTATCACTCCATTTTGCAACGCCATGCCATACCCAGTGGACAGCGCTTGATTGGAGCCAATTTCATCCTACAACAGGACAATGACCCAAAACACACCTCGAAATTGTGCAAGAACTATTTAGAGAAGAAGCAGGCAGCTGGTATTCTATCGGTAATGGAGTGGCCAGCGCAGTCACCAGATTTGAACCCCGTTGAGCTGTTGTGGGAGCAGCTTGACCGTATGGTACGCAAGAAGTGCCCATCCAACCAATCCAAATTGTGGGAGCTGCTTCTAGAAGCGTGGGGTGCAATTTCTCCAGATTACCTCAACAAATTAACAGCTAGAATGCCAAAGGTCTGCAATGCTGTAATTGCTGCAAATGGAGGATTCTTTGATGAAAGCAAAGTTTGATGTAAAAACAATCTTATTTCAAATAAAAATCATTATTTCTAACCTTGTCAATGTCTTGACTCTATTTTTTATTCATTTCACAATGTATGGTGGTGAATAAGTGTGACTTTTCATGGAAAACACAAAATTGTTTGGGTGACCCCAAACTTTTGAACGGTACTGTACATGGAGCAAACATAGAAACAATGATATGTATAGGAGTGATACTGTGGAGTAGCAGAGTAAAAATGACCTAGTTGCTATTAAAGGGAAAGAGGAACCATTTGTGGTAATGCATGACTGTAACAACAAATCTATAAACAGGTTTGTACGTAGGAATAGAACAGATTTAAAAGCATGTAAACAAGGGTGTACATGCAATCACAATAAATCGTCAATCTAACTTTATTAAAGGAAAGGCCATTCTACACAGTTGGAGTTTTTATCGGCATCCAATGAAAAAATAAACACTGAATTTTTACTAATATTTAATAGATGTATACTATTCAAAGCACGTGTTATATTGTTTGACCAATACCTACCTTTTACAAATCCTGCCTGATCTTTATGTATTAATTTTGGAAGCATCTTTTCCAATTGAATGGCAAATGCTTAATTTACTATTTTATAATCCGCATTAAGTAGGCTAATCGGTCTATACGAAATACAATCAAGTGTTTTTTTCCCCCCTGTCTTTCATTTAAGGAAGATGCATGCACTATTCGAAGATTGTGGAATCATTCCAATCTATATTTTATTTGCTGCCTCCAAAAACATAGGATTAATCTCAGCCTAAAACTGGTTATAGAAATCAATTGGAAAACTGGTGTCTGTGTTTTGATTCTTACTTGTGTTCGTATTTAGGTTATTTTGTTGCTTTTTTTCCCAATCAGGTTATAGCTTTTTTATGTTTTGGTTAAGATCCCTCTGTTTATTTAATCTCTTATAGTCACCTTCCCTCAATTGTTTAAAAAGTACTCTCCCTCAGTTGTTCAGGGTTGCCACAGTTATGCCTACCTATTCTATTCTATGTCACCAATCACATACATTTAAGCTCCTTGGTTCCCATTGTTTTGTTGCTGGTTTCGACATCTGTAGTAGACACCTGTAATGACTGACTAAAGGGAGGTGAAGGGTTATAAAGATGTGAGGTAAGGAAGATCTGGTGTGGATGATTGGGAACACAGGTGAGGATGATGATAACGATGAGGAGCAGGAGTGAATGAGGCGAGTCATGACTATTTCCTGCTCTTCATATATCATCATATCATATCAGTGAGCGCATTCCGGATATGTCAGTGAGAAATGCTGTGCCAGTAGAGTGAAGCACTGAGGTAAATAAAGTAATGAAATATTGCATATAATCGTGACGACAGATAGTTTAGTATAATATAGTATGAGAATATAACAGTATAATATGCAGTGTGAGATAAAGCCCTCTTACAAATTTCAGTTGCGTAAAGGGTTGGAATTAGTTTCGACGCTACATGTTTTTTTGTGTGACATGTTTCATTGTTTATAATTAACAGTTTTGTCTGCACTGCTTCTTCTTTTCTTTTATCTGTCCAGTCTGGCAGTGTGGCACTCAGAATTGGTGTCTGAGTACCAAGTACAAGCCCAAAAGATTTACTTTCTGAAGCAGAATATTACACCTTTTTTATAGAAAGTTATGGACACGGAAATAAAACTAAAAAAAACGAGAGAGAAGAAAGAAAGAAGATGAAGAGGAGAGGCAGGAGAGGTAGGAGTGTGAGTTGAAGATACAAAAAACTATGTCAAGAACGAGATAATGTGTATGCATCTGATGGAACAACTGCTTATCTGCTTGACATTGGACATCTAACATTCTGACATTTGGACAAGCTGAGCTTTATTCTGCAATCGACACAATCTGCAAAGATGCATGCTTCCTCATTGGGAGACCTGAACTGGAGCAAAGAGATTGGCTACTGAAAGATTAAGACAGTGATAATGTTTATGTATTTAAGGTGTGAGTTAAGGAATGTACGGGGTAAGCCTATTTGGTTATTTGGCCTAAATGGTTATTTTCACCGGCATCTACGTTGTCTAAAACTGATGCCGACATTTTTTAATTCTGCCATCTAATCCAGGCCTTAGGCTTGATATTCCTTGTTGCTTTATGTGCTGTAATTTGATTGTATAGTTAATTTCCTGTGTTGATTCTTGTTTTTTTTCCCTTCCTAGCTATATGTTCCTCTCCCTCTTCCCTCTTATTATTTACACAGCTGCTGATGTTACAGACTTTACTGTGTTGTCACATCTTGTCACCGCAACTACACATACAACATAGTTTTCTTTAAGTAGCTAAAACTAAACTTAATAATCATTTTCAACCCGTTGTGTATGGAGTGAAAATAGACTCACAATATCTGTGTGTGTAATACCTGAGTCCGAAATTAACACTCCCCACTCGCCAAATGCAAGCAGATTGTCAATTTGGCGGGTAACATTTGGAGCGCTATCTGCCACATGGCAAGTAAATGTTTGCATTATATTAGTTATGTATATTAATCTTTGTTTCTAAGGGTTTTTGTGCTGCTCCTCTACTGCTTGCATGCGATGTACACAAGTGTACATTGTTTACATCATTTTGAAGTTGTGACTCCTTTCTGTGTGGCTCCAACATAACATTGTATAATAGAACAATGTGCTTTGGGTACATCTGTGTAAAAATCATTTAGAATTTCAGCCGGTAATAAATATGCTTGGCGGGTACATATTTTTCATCTACTGGCCAACTTGGTAGGTGAGTTAAAAATTTTATTTCAGACCCAGCTTGAATGTGTAAAAGGGATTTATAAAGCGTAAAATAAATTTTGTGCCTAACCTTGGGTACTTGCAAGTGTTTGGTGAAATGTACTGTTGAAAGGTAGAATTTTTACTCCTTCATCAAAGCCTGTCTTTAAAAGAACAGGCACCAAAATGTGGCTTTTAATCTCTATTTTTTTCTGCAGCATTGATTCCACCTTCCGAGAGTATTCATAATTTCTGTCAACAGAGAGCAAATAAGAAACAGACACAATTATCCAATTTTGGCCAATCTCCCCTGCGGGCGGGTGCAGTCCCAGAGAAAAATCCCAGAGTGCACACCAAACTCCAGTGGACTACAGTTTTATCACACACAGATCAAAATGAGTTACCATTTTCAGACTTAATATGAAAACTCTCTCAGATCAGCATACAACGGAGTCCCGACATCCTCAGCATCCCTTCCTAAATTGACCTTGACTCCCTAGTAGATTTCATACAGCCTCTTTGTTAGTTAAACACCTGTTTTCTATTTAATCTGCCTTCTGCCTCTTTCCCATACCATCTGCCTTCAGTATTAATAAGCTAAGCATTGTTCTGTGGTAAGCATCCACACACATAATACATTCCTGTTATTTAATTCAATACCTCATAGAAGCTGTCTGAAAACCCCATACAAAAAATAATTAAAACCTGCAGCTATGTTCTGTGGAAGTGGCTGTGGGACCAAGATAAAGAATACTACATTATTAACACTGAGTTCTTTGCCGGTCACAGATTGACAATAAATTAATTTTACTACGTGGCCCTACTGGCTTTAATGACTATATATATATATATATATATATATATATATATATATATATATATATAGACAAATGTACAAAGTCAATTTACACGTGCAATATTTCAAATTACACTAACTTAAAACTAACTAAGTACATATGGACCAATCACCTGATACACACAGACAAAACCACATTTATGCACAGATTAGTGTTTCAAGTGCACAAGGGATTTTGAGACTCATTTCACATCTAGAGATTTGTGCGTACATGATGTGTTTAAATGCCGGTAGAATGCTGGCTCATCTGACTATTCTTCACTTTCCTTCCTAACCTACTGCTGAAATTAAAATAAAATCCAGACCTTTAACTTCTAATACATAAATTGACTCTTTTTAAAACTATAAATTGTTTAAATATACTTGTATGGGCAAAACTTTGCACCAAAAGAAAATGTATTAGTTTTAAGAAGTTCTATTGATATTTATATAATTCAAATGTGATAAAAAATGCTCCACTTGAATATATGTTACTAAAAACTGGATCTGGAATTGCTTAATTTGAAATGCAATCTATTAGTCTGGAAATTATAGTCACGAAACTGAAATAGAGTTTTCTATGTTGAATATTAAATCATTTGCTTTGAAACCGTGTACAAATGCCGTTAATGCACCACAAGTGTGGATGTCGGCATGTTCGGCTCAGAGACAGACAACAGCCGAACAACTGAGTGTCTGCATTCATAAGACGGTAAGTTTGATGTTGTGATGCACTTAGGTATGTTTGTGTTTAGTCCTGAGTGCATTTGGATGACTTAGGAGTTTTTCCTGTTTCTTCTTTAATGCAGTAATGCAGTGGCATATCATTTAGAGCAGGGGTGTCCAACTAATTTACAATTTGGGCCACATCAAGATCTTGAATGTCTTTAAAGGGCTAGTTGTGGCAGAAGGTACTTATAAAACCATCCTCAACAAAGTACAAAAATGTAAATAAATTTCAGTCCCAACAAGTATTTCTTAAAGTTTGACAAGTACTTCTTAAAACTAAAATACACTGAACATCTTTTTCCAGTGATGCGATTTAGAACTATTTAAATAAATACTGACTTGTATAATAAAATAGTATTTAGGTGCACATAAACTGAAGGTTATATTTATATGGTCCTCTAAAGTTTAAAACGCCACATTGCCAAATTGCAATGGCGGGCCGGGTTTGGCCCCCGGGCTTTGAGTTTGACGTATGGTTTAGAGGGAAAGCGATAAGAATACTCAGACGACCCAGACTTTGACCAGCATTTAAAACCATCATGTACGCAGAAAGCTCAAGACGTCTCAAAACCCCTTGTGCAGTTGTAACTCTGATCTAGTCTATTTTCTCTCCATAGTTATGGTACAATTTCTCACCTGAATGTCAAAAGAGCTGTTGCTAGCTTTCAAGTTAAAACCTTATGCGAGTGCAGACTGCTGTATATTAATGTGTGCTTGTATGTGTGCATGAACACAATCAGAAATGTGAATCCATTTGAACAGTGTGTGTTCAGGATAGTTGTTGGTCCCCTGGGAGAGTGTTGATCCTCTCAGTCGATTATTTAACTTACACGGAGAAGCACTCAACCTTCTAACATGAGCACTCAGGCAGCACCTATATGAACCAAATGTCACAACGATACAAGACAAAGAATCTTGTTATCCATCAATCATTATGGCTATTAATTAGTAACAAATTGTTTCTGTGACCTGAAAATACCTCATTTTTAAAATATTATTTCTTCCTTTAACTGAAAGATTAGAGCTCCATTACATTGGTTGGACTCACAGGCAGACAGGATTAGTATTTGACAGAGTGACATGATTTGTTGGTAGCAGGTTGTAACAGCAGTTCACCAGATGGGTTTTTTCCTGCTTAATTGCCAGCACCATGGGATGAACTCTGAGACAATGATTATGTCCTTAATCTTGGATCTGAGGGGACTGTTTCATGATACCATCATAAATTAAACTCTAGTATTTGTTTCTGAAGATTTAGAAGGAAAGGACAACACTTAATTTATCGTAATTCCTAATATATTTTTTCTTTAGCCCAAATTATTACAATAACAATTCATTGTTATTGATGTAATTATAAAAACTATTGTACTTTCTTATTGTAATTAATTATTACACCAATATAAGTAAATTATTTTTCTCAGAAGATAATCAACAGTTTTATGAGAAATTTACTTCATCTTTGTTTGTTCTAAAAGGTCAAATCAATTGTTAGAATTATTTACTTTCCTTCCCTCAAAGCCAATGAATGACATGTTTGTAGAGAAAACAATGATTTTTAGATTGTTTTTGAATGTAGCGATATCAGAAACTTCCAGATAATGCTAAAGCAGGTTTTATTTAATCATTTGAAAAAAAATTAGCTTTTAAATTTTTATTGGCTTGGAATGTATAAAAATGTGTTTTAATCTGTCTATGTCACTGGATACCATTGGTTTACTGTGATGCTGTACTGTATTTTTAGATATGGGGTAGACCATTTAGTTATTTAAGGCTATTCAGTTTTTGGTGAATTGGTTCTATATACAGTAAATAAACAGAACTGAAGTATTAGGAAAAAAACAATTAACACATCTTTTTTATAATGAAAGGTTAAGGAAATATTATTTTACAGCTTTTACAAATAAAATGGGATGCACACATTTCATTCAGTTCTGTTTAATCTGATGTCTCTAGATAAAATCGAGTGCCACCAACTGTCTTCAAAATCACCTAAATGGCAAGCAGAGTCCATCTTTGTCTTTTCTACTCTAAGTATAAATCCAGTTGTTCTATAAAGGATCTTATAGGTGTGTAGGAGAATATCTGTGAAGACACACTATCATGAAGATCAAGGAACACAGCAGACAGGTCAGGGTTATGGTGGTAAAAAAGTCTAAAGAAGAGTTCAGATATAGAACTGCATCCTAAGCTTCTAACTATTGAATTTCCATCTAGAAATGAAAAGAACATGGCGCTACTGCTAACTTAACAAAGCGGTGTACTTTACCGGCAGGACAAGAAGAACACTAATAAATAAATCAGCCAAAAGGCTCATGGTAGCTTTGGAACAGCTGAAGAGATCCACAGCACAAGTGGGAGAATCTGTTGACAGGGCAAATATTAGTTGTACTCTCACAAAATTTGGCCAGCAGGGGGACAAATGCAGGACAAACTTGGAAGAAAACTCTTTAGAGGTTTCAAAAGGTGGGACCTTGGTTTGCAAATGAGTTTAAAAATTTGCTCTCATTAGAAAAAATTACTTTGGACCACTAAGTTGAATTGTTGAGGTGCAGCTTGACAAGAGGAATAGAACATTTGAAGGCCATGTCCAGGAGGCTCTTCATGCACTAACTCCACCCTCAGTCCACTCCTTGTGAAGGTCCCCAATACTTTTGAATTGCCTTTTCCTCACAGTCCTCTCCAGGCTGTAGTCATCCCTGCTGCTTGTGCACCTTTTTCTTATGCACTTTTCCCTTCCGCAAAACTTTCTATTTCATACATCATTTTGGGCGACTGTGGCTCAGTGGTAGAGTAGTTGGCTTGCAATCGGAGGGTCGTAGGTTCGATTCCAGCTTCCTCCAGTCACATGTCGATGTCGAAGGCACTTAGCCCCCTAATTCTACATCGTCCTACCGAGGCATGTTGGCTATCGGTGCGTGAATGGGTGAATGTGGCTTCAATGTAAAGCGCTTTGAGTGATTAGTAAGACTAGAAAAGCGCTATATAAGTTCAGTCCATTTGGGAACTTTCAACATATTTTGTAATTGAAAAATATTAAATCTTTTCACAATATTACATTATTCTGGTATTTTGAATTTGGGGTTCTCATAAGCTGAAAGCCATAATCATAAAAAATCTAACAAATAATGGCTTGACATATCTTGCTTTGCATGTAATGAGTCTATATCATAAATTAGTTTAACCTTTTAAGATCAATTACTGAAAAAAAAAAACTTTTGGACCATATTCTGAGTTATCTATTTTAACCTGTATTCTTTTCAATCAGAGACAGGAGAGCTGGTTAAAGTTGATGGGATGTGGACAAAGGTAAAACATGTCAAACTTGAAAAAAAAACATGTCTGAAAGAGACCCCAGACTGTCGAGGAGGTTCTCCTTCCAGCAGGACAACAATGCAACACATACAGTCGGAGCTACAAGAGTAGATGATATTCTCCATTCAATATGATTGAACTTCAGATATTTCAAAAATGAGAAAGATAAAGTATTTTAGTCTCTAGATGTGCTAGCCTGATAGAAACAAGATGAAAAGAACTGTGGCTGTAATTAAAACAAAATGTTTTACAAAGTATTAATTATGTGGAAGGAATACAAATGAATACACTTGTTAGATTTATATTTCTAAAAAAAAATCACATACTTTTTCTTATGAATTATTGTTGGTCTATGGCATAAAACACAATTGATTGGGTCACTATTGGGCAAATTGTGAAATGTTTAATATTCATATTTTTGAAGGCACTATACTTGCGTATTGTGGCTGAAGCCTGTGGCATCATCTTGTCACTGTAAAAAATTAAAATGTTTCACACCGATGGACTCAGTCCTTCTCAGAGTATGACAGATAATTAATGCAAAGCGATCATGCCCATCCTGAATTTTTTTTTTTTACATGCACACACAAACACTCAGTTAAGACTGGAAAAGGGCACAACCAGCAATGAAGTAGCAACGATACCACAAACCACAGCACTCCTAGCCAACACATTTTCTGAGGCTGCAGGCTGTGCTACACAAAGGTTTGTCAGTTGCTGCAAGACCATCCAAGAGCAGAAGTGTCATGAGCAGTGTGAGACGTTTAGGGTGATGACCCCCCAAGGGACGTTGTAGCTCTGGACCTAATGAGGCCTGCTATGGTGGTGTCTTATTCTTATTATTTTTTGTCATAATGAGGGTCAGGTTGTTGGGCTATTCAGCTCTGATCATCCCTTATTAGGATTCATCGGAGGGAGAAACAAGAAGGAAAACAGAGCATGTTCAAAGAGAGGAAGACTTTTTTTTCAAGCTCCACTTCTGGTAGAGATAGAGACTGTTTTGGTCTTGATGTACGAAACCCCGAATAACCCTTGGATATTCTGCAGGATTTTGTTCTGTGGCACCAATTAGAGGAGAAAAGTAACCGCTACATGAGAGAGCTTTGATAATTTACACACTATACAGAATGGGCACTCGCAAATAATGTAAATGCACATTAACATCTGCTGCCGATTTCCTGTTATGACTTGTGAGTTTATATTTAGTAGATGGGACTGTGTAAAAGAGGGGCATAATCAGTCAATGACCAGATTTTTGTTTTTTCCAGGCCCCTCATGGCGGTATCATTAAAAACACATACAATGTAATTAAATTACTGAACTCATTCTGCTCTGCTACATGAGTTGTTGAGGTTATGGTGAAGAAATTGAGCTAATGCAGATAAGGAGTCGGACAATGTATTAAGGTAGAGGAGGATCAAAGAAAAAAAAAGGTTTGAAGGAGCAAAAAAAATCCTTATGAAAGCAAAATGACTATCACAATAAGGAATCATCATCATCATCACTAACATCATCATCTTAGGCTCATTTCACTTCCCAAGGACTCGTGTCATCACACTCAACTGTGTCTACCAACAACTGTGCTAATGAATTCATAATGTTGTGTGTAGTCATCAAAACATTATATATCTCAGAGAGCACATTTGCCTCCGACCTCAGATTTCTGTATTAAACTCAGCAGTGGTTGTCGCTATGTGCTGACCTTGAGACGGTCTATCGCGGACGCGTCTCATTCAGACATCAATATACGCATTAGTCTTGCATCGGGCCTCAGCCAACACATCCCTGCTTCTCCACTGAAAGCTTTTATCAGTGTCACTCGATCCATAGAAAAAAGAAGGAAGCTGCTCTGGAAAAGGTCTTTGTGGTTTTGGAATGAAGGAGAGACTGATGCCTCCACTTTGAGAGCTTGAGTTCAAAGGTCGCCCCACCGCAGCTTCCATGCAGGTTGTATGTTGACAACTATGGGCTGATGCTGCACAGCAAATCTGTGCTGCACAAGTGTGAAAAGTACCCAACCAAAAAGAATCAGACAGTATGCTTTGTTATGGCTGGAATGTTGGAGAAAAGCTTTAGATGGCTGGCACATGTGGGGAGGGAGAGGAAATATGCACTTCATAATAAAGGCTATGATGTTGAAGAGGACGGGTGTGAAGAAACTGCCGGAGCTGCTTTACTTTCGAATTACAAAAGCTAGTCTAGTGTAGAAAGCAGCGCTGACAAAAGAGTTAGTATGGCTTTTTACCATGTGGCGAAAAGGACTCCAGATTGCAGAAACCAACATCTAAGGGAAGTGTGCAACACTGGATTAATTCACAGAGGACTTTTCATGCCTCACAGAGAGAATAGGGATACAGTGGTAATCGGTGCATATGTATGATATAAGTGTGTGTGTGTGTGGGGGGGGGGGGGCTGAAGCCAACAAAAATCATTCTTGTCTAAGTAAATAACTTGATATTTTGTTTCAACAGCAGGAAAAGATCCACCAAAAAAGTTTTTTCGGGATAGATATTATCTTCCTACCTACAGCTACTGTAGATGAAAAAGTATTTGCCCTCCGAGATATTTCTGATGTTTTTTTTTCCTTTTTTGTACTTATCAAATAAAAATTTTATATCAGACATTGATAACCTGAGTAAACACAAAGATGTTGTCCCATTTTTCTATTTGTTAAAGGGGTTCTAGAACAAGGTTTTGTTGACGATTAGAAACTGTTCTTTGAGCCTCTGTTTAGCATATGAAACTTTATTTGGACTGAAAATGACTCAGGAGCCCTGATAAATGGCCACACAACCCGTGATAATGGAAAGACTGGTTTTATCTTCTCCCACTCCACCAGGACATGATTTTTTTTATATATATTTTTTTTTATCCCAGGGTTTTTCCTCATTATTCATCACCAAGTGTTCCCATCTAAGTACAGTCCTGGGCATTACTCTCCCTCTGCCAACCCCAGGACGGCCCTGCACTGAGCTCAAGCCTCCTTCATGCTTTGAGCAGTGAGTAGGCCCTTCTATGGGCTCCAAAACTCTTTGTTGTTGTTTTCCTCTTAGCAAACAAGGACGTTAGCAGTAGCTCTGGTTAGTGTTGTTCCACTCCTGGCACACATTGTTGTGGTGCGTTACTGGATCAACATCTATATATTGCCGACGTTGGACTTGAACATTTAAAGGGTGTATCTTAGAGGGGTACAGCTCCTATGACGTGTTATTGCAGCTTTGCGCATCCTGAACATTTTCTCTGCAGCCATTACAAAATTACAAATTTGCATAGAGCAGCAGGCCAACAAGGTAATTTTTCTAGAATCTCTGTAAGGAAAAAAAGTAATCTAAACCAACCCAGCCTATTGTGAAAAAATTAGTTTCCCTTAATAATGAATTAAATTAGATTAACCACACTCACTTGTCATACCCAGAGCATGTAGCTGCTGGACCTGTAGAATCAAGACATTACTGTCTGACAAAATAAATTAGACCAACAGATCTCAAAAAGGAATTCAAGATCAGGCAAAAAACATGAATAACATTAACACTAATGACACAAATATAATTCGAATCCTAGTTTTTACTATCTGTCAGCAAGCTTGCACACAGATGCAGATGTATTGAGATTTTTTTCGTTTACACTTCTCCGTTGGTCTGTCCGTGTTGGAAAGCGGGTCTGCCTACCATTGCAGTTTTGTTTCCAGTTAACTGGAGTTTATTTTTTTCAGCTTGTGCACTTATCCCTCCTCAAGGAGCAATGGATGACAGAAAGTACGTTTTGATTGAGCTGGAAAGCTTTTTACTAGAAGTGCTGCTCATTGATAACTCTAAAAACGCATGTAGAAAAAACACAGCAGTCTGGGTTATTTTTCTCTATGCCTCCTGGTGGACCTTTGGGTTGTCCTCGTCAAAGTCAAGATGTTAATCCTATCCAGATGCTTAGCCTTATCGTATTATGGCCATTTACGCTCAAACTTTAAGGGACAAAACTCCATCTAAGAGATCAAAACAAGACTGACATAAAAAAACACAAGAAATATGTATAAGGGTGCATTTTCTTATCACTATAAGAGGATCATTGTCTCACTTGTGTATTATTTCCTGCACTGTCAATTCAAAGTTTCTACGGATAAAAGGGCCAAATGCCAAACTTCTATTTCTCCATCCGGACATCAGATGCCTTCTGTCTTCCGCAGCTGTCATAATAATCTGATTCCACACACCTGACAACTCACCTGCTTACTTTCCTGTCACTGCAGCTCTGCCACTATTTTCACCGCTCCAGTTTCTCACATGCCAGTTTGCCAAAAATTGCCTCTGACCCACTGCGTTCCAGTCATCAGCCAAACTTGTTCCCACCTGCCATGTGTGTCGTTACTTGTCTGTCATTAAAATTACTCAGCTGTTACTTCCAGCCTGGACTATGTCAGGATTGGGTTCTCCATCCGGAGCTCGGAACACACTGGTTGTGACACACACCATTGACTGAAGGTAGTAAAAGACTTCCTATTACTCATCTTGCCTCCTGTTACACAGTGGGTCTGTGCTATGCTATATTGCCTTCCCTTTTTATAAAACCCTGTTGAGAGAATTTAATAGAGGAAATGAAAAAATCCTCGCACTAATTCGGATGCATGTCAGCTGGAGAATTCTGCTGCTGTTAAGTTCATGAAAATAAAAGAAATTCATAAGATATAATAAAAACTACCAGAGTTTAACTATTTATTTCTAGATGAGCTTTTTGGGTAATTACACAGCGTCTTGCAAAAGTATTTATCATCTTTGAACTTTTCCACATTTTGTCGAAATACAATTACAAACTTATATGTATTTTCAAGGAATTTATGTGAGAGACGAACACAACCATAACGGGGGAAACACAACTGTAACGTACATGATTTTCGAAATGTGTCTACAGATAAAAAATGAACGGTGTTGTGTGAATTTGTATTGCCATTAAAACAATAGTAATAAGACAAAAATATATTTAAAAAAACAAACGTCAGATTTACTTAAAAATGTTACATCAAGTGGTTCCACGCAGCTTCTTTGAGTAACTGTTAAGATACTTGGTTAATTATTTCGTGGGAACCACTGACCTAAATCATCATAACCTAGAAGAAAACAGGAATCATACAAACGGCATGTGTTTCTTTTTGTACAATAGCAACACATGTTGGATTTGCAAAGCTGTGTGCCTAAGATGTTCTTGGTTACATCCATTGTTTTGGTTGAAAATAGTGGTTGTGGGTTTCCCCTTGCTTCGCTAAACTTTAATAATCCTGCCCCCACACCGTGGCTGTGTAACCTTGTGGATAGAACGCTATTCTTAGCAATTTCTTGGTACTAGCATAAGTACCAGATTGCAACCAAGAAACGGGTGCTTTTATGGTGGAAAACTAAAGAACAGGTTCCAAGTCAAACTCTGGAACCAAACTAGCACTGGAACCATCATAGTGGAAAACGGCTCCAAGGGTTTTTTTCCTTTCCTGGGCATGTCCTGTATGTAGCTCCATCCATCTTCCTATGAACTCTGAATTCCAACCCTCTACCTGCTAAATAGATTCATTGCCTCAGCACAATTAAGCCACCACCATGTTTTGTAGTAGGGATTACGTATTTGGGGTGGTGTGCAGAGTTAGTTTTCCACCACATAGTGTATTGCATGTAAAGCAAATAGTTTCTCTAATGAGAACAAACTCTTTTACATGTATTCTGTGTCCTCTTCAAGGCTAAAAATGTAAATCTAGATGGGTCTCCTGGCTGTGTCAGTTTAGTTGGACATCCATGGTTAAATGTTAAAGCTCTGAAAGATGCTCAAAGGTTGGGGAGGACTAGTTAATAATTATGTCAGGTCTAGAGGCACTTGGCTGCACTGGGTTTACTGTCCTGGCATCAAAGGGAAGGTGGCTAAGTAACATTTTCATGCTGTTCTTTATTACAAAATGTTGTTGGAAACCTTACTTTAAATTTACAGGCTTTGTTCTGTTGTAAGGGGTCTTCTTTTTGTGGGTCTGCAAGAGACGTTTTTCGCTCAATCCAGTTAAATAAAACTCATTTAGAGCTGCAAATGTTACATGACCTTTAGAAAAACTTAACTTCAAATGTTATACACTAGAGTAAAATGTGTTCACATTCATAAAGAGCCACCATTTTTATTTCTGTTTTTAGGTTTTAAAATAAAGAAAAACGTAAAACTTTAGCAAAAAGTGGATGGATTCATTTTCTCATGGTTTTTGATATTTTTGGTAAATTATGTAAAAATGCACATAGTTGCAATCCTTATGACCAGAAAAATGTGTCTAAGAAATTATTTTGAGTGACATTCTATCATGGAAATTAAAAGCAATTACTCAATCAAAAACAAAACATTATTCTTTTGGTCCTTATTTGTAGCCAAAGTTCCTTCAGCTCTGGATCCACAGGTTGCAGACCCCTATGGGCATAGCGAATATAATCACTTATTAATTGCTATCATATCAAATCTGAGACATTTACAAATATAGTCAATGTGACAATTTCCACAATGGAATATTTCAAAGGTTGGTTTAGTTTATCAGCCACAAGTAATAAGTCTGGTTCTGTGACTGTTGCTTCAAATTGTTTGACCTGTGGGCAGTCTTATTGATTGCATTTTCATTACCGGACCATGACTCACACTGTTGCAGGCATGTGAGTGATGAAAGTCATTGGTTTTTATTTGTTCAGAGTAACCTGGAGATATCAGATCCGGCGCCATCTTCTGCAGCACGCCAAAGCATGTTTATATTGAAAAAGTCGTGGAAGTGGAGTGAAGGTAGCAGCCTCAGGCCACTGCATTTTGATGCCGGCTCTCAAAATGAAATGGGTGTTGGGGGGAGGTGATGGAGGGAAGGATGTAGTCATGAGGCAGGACCTCACCATGTTCTTATCTTGAAGAGCAGCCAGTGGCCAGAGGGCTCCCAGAGAGATGAGGTCTTCAGCAGTGCTGAGGCCGCTGGGTGTGAAGCAAAAAGCACACTCAAGGTATGAATGGGGCTGAACTAACTCTTTAAGGTTAAAAGTCTCAAACTCAAAAGCCTACAGCAGTGCCTTGGGTTTCAGAGGGGTGAAAGGTTAATTACCTCTCCAGAAGTCTCCAGGGCGAACTGTTGTGTGCTGCGACTAAATTCTGCTTCATAATGACAGCACTTGTATTTTGAATCTCTTCCTTCCTCTCTTGGTTTGTGGATTGCAGACAGAGATGTGTGGGAAGACATCACCACAACCCTTGTAATGATGAGACGACCAATTTAAAAACACATCTGTTTAATTAAGGGACGGCCCAATGCAATGCATGGAGGCAGTGCAAATCCATTGCAAAGCAATGTATTGCACTGCCTCCATGCAATTGCATGGGCAGTCCCTTATTAAGGGACGGCCCAATGCAATGCATGGAGGCAGTGCAAATCCATTGCAAAGCAATGTATTGCACTGCCTCCATGCAATTGCATGGGCAGTCCCTTATTACTATTCACTTCTAAACGGACTCTTTATTCTTTCACCGTTAATGCGGGTCGTACCGTAGCGTGCACCCCCACAATATATACATCAAAACGACCGGCTCGATCGTGTGAGGTGTGCTATTACTTTTATTGGCGATTGGAGTTACCATGGCGACGTAATTAGCGAAGAACCACCCCCAAAAACACCCATTGGAAATGAATGGAAAAACGGCCCAAAATCATGAAAAATCCACTATTTTTGAAGATTTACTGTGTAGCCATACAATAACTTAGCAACACCATTCGAAATCCAGATTGTAGCCACGTCCGTGCTGTGTTCAGCATTGAAGACCGCATGTCGATAGCTGTTACGGTTTTGTCACAATTTGACTTTGTTCGACCCAAAGTTTGCCCCAAATCGACATTTTTAGAGTGGAGCAGCTCGTTAAGCAGAGTGTGGAGTGATGAACTTTTGGAAGGTCCTCATCAAAATTTAACTCGACGTCACGGCCACATATTTCGCACTAGTGACATGATTTTCGGTCATGAAATAGAGCCGCCCTTTGTGATTCTCAGGATCATTTCAAAATTTCCCTATGTCGCACGGTTTTCTCTCAGCGAGCTCTAGATCGCTCAAAGTGGAACCCAGTTTTAGGGCTTTTCTCCTATAATTTATCATTGTGGCTGGTCAGGATTATCTCAGCCAGAGAGATGTTCTTAGTCATTTTTCTCTCGCTCCCTCTCGGACTGTGAATAAGATAGAGACTTCTGCTTTGGCATGAACGAAGAGAAATGATACATCTCGCTCACACTTCAAGAATTTTTCCGATACCTTGTACGGTTTTCGAATGGGAACGATTTGTTCGGCGCACTTTTTTATGAAAAAGTCTAAATCTAAGCTCTTAATCATCTTAAGTGTTTGCACCTGCTGCAATTTTCACTCACACTTGTTGCTGGGGAAACGGAGCACCTTTGATCAGAGTTCACTAAAGTTCATTCCACAGTCTATATACATTGAAGGCCTATTAAACCCCACTTAAACACAGGTTATGCTATGCAGTACTATAGAGAGAAGTACTACAAACAAGTCCATGTGTCAGTCCATCTGTCTTTGTCTTTCTGACCATGTCTCTGTCTTTCTCAGTCCCCCTGTCTGCCTGTACCATTTCATCTGTGAATAAGATAGAGAGTTGTGCTTTGAAATAATTGAACACAAAGGATAAATATCGCTAACACTCCAATAATTTTCCTGATAGCTGCTATAGTTTTCGAATGGGAAAGGTTCGTTCGCAGCTGTTTAACACTCTGAACATGGAGAGGAGACAACAGAACATATGGCCTAAAACTCAATGTTGTATGTATGTTCGGATGGTGTAGTGGTTAAGGAAAAGGGTTTGCATCCCAGAGGTACTGGGTTCAAATCCAGGAGCGAGCAGCAAATAATTTTTCTTTGCTGAAAGCTGAACTGGGAGACGAGACAACAGATCATATGGCCTTAAACTCAATGCTGTATAACTGATGTTGTAGTATAACTGTTAAGGAACAGGAATACAATGCAAGAGGTAGTGGGTTCGAATCCCAGGGGGAGCAAATTTTTTTTTTTTTCTTGTTTGAAAGCTGGAACCAAAATCCCTATGTTATACACAGTACTACATTGCACTTGTATGCATTTTAGTTGATTTCAGCTTTTCCAGTATATTTTCATACTAATCCTACTAATACTAATGACAACATGTTAGCTAGCATTAGCATGCTAGTTAGCATTATCATGCTAGCTGTTGTTAGCATTTTAGCTAATTTTAGCTTTTTGACTATATTTTTGTACTGAATGGGATTATAGTAATGCCAACATGTTAGCTAGCATTAGCATGATAGTTAGCATTAGCATGCTAGCTGTTGTTAGCATTTTAGCTAATTTTAGCTTTTTGACTATATTTTTTTACTGAATGGGTTTATAGTATTGCCAACATGTTAGCTAGCATTAGCATGCTAGTTAGCATTAGCATGCTAGCTGTTGTTAGCATTTTAGCTAATTTGAGCTTTTTGACTATATTTTGGTACTGAATGGGTTTATAGTAATGCCAACATGTTAGCTAACATTAGCATTAGCATGCTAGTTAGCATTAGCATGCACACCGTGGCCGTCCCTTCTCTAAATTTCCTGAAATTTTCTAGTTATACCTAAGATCCTTCAGATAATTAACCCTTTTCCCTCTGGCATTATCTGAAATACTGTTGATTTCAGCAATTTGGGGATTGGCTTATATTCTATATTTCGAAATACCGCAGGGTGTTGGATTCAGATTTTAGAGCCCGATTTTCAGTATGTATTTTATACATTTCTCACAAAAGTTAGCAATGTTGTTTGTTTTATTATTTCTTAGTTTTATTAATGCTTCCACTTTTCATTTTTAGAATGCTTGTCTATTTTCTCTTAATTTGTGCCACATTTGTAGTGTTGTGATGTGGCACCTCCCCCACGAAAATAAAAAAAACAAGGCTTTTCATCCTAGAAGGCGATTTCTATGAAGAACTCTATCGTCAACGATGTCAATACTTGCTCTTGCATGGTAGGTTTTGTCAGCTCTTACCTCTAGATTGACTCCTAGAGAGAATCAAATGGCGGTCCTCACATCAACTACCTTAAAAATTTGTAGGATTCGCTTGGGTGTGCTATTCATGCCTAAGTGACCAACACAACCGAAGTGGCTCATTTGCGATAAATGCTTGTTGAAGAATGGGATAACATCCCACTGTAAGTGTGTGATCAAGCCAGATCAGAATGAGAAGGAGGCCTGAGACTGTTTTACCAATGTATTTTTATTACAAATGTGATTCCCTTTAAAGGACAACAGGCCAGCTTTTAAATGGAATGGGAATTATTGCCAGGAAGCACTATTACAAAGAAATAATCGACCAAAAAACAACAACCTCAGATTTACTTAAAACTGTAATGTCAAGTGGTTCCACACAACTGCTTTAAGTAACTGTAAAGATACTTGTTTTTTTTTTTTATGTGCAAATGCTCTTATTTTCTGCGTCAAGTATATAATATTAAAACCAAGAATGTAGAAGCTTAAGTGGAACGTCAACTTTTCTTTAAAAATATGGAACTAAAATAAGAGCATCCTGTGCATTGCGAGAGTTATGATAATAGGCAGATAACGGTGGAACTTAAGCATGATCTGGTTCATTGAGTGTTTTCGTCAATGCATGAGTGGGTTTCATAACAACACACTGCACTGAATGCTGTAAAAACACTAAAGGCATGCATATTACTAAAGAATCTGATGTCTTTGTGAAAATTGAAGTAGGCCTCATATTAAAGCCACAGCCTTCGTGAAAACTGAAGCGCATTTCAATGGACCAGTTGCCATAGCAGCCATCCTTCATTGAGCTCAATAATGAGTGATAGGTTTGAAATGAGAAACTGATGGAAAGAAAATGTCTTCATATTGTAGAGGGGGGAAAGAAATATAAACCAATAGCATCTCTACATATCCTGGAAATTACCATACAAGGATGTTAAAATGGAAGATGAGCGACGACTAAGAAGTCCCTCATTCAGGCTGTTTTATTGGCGGTGGGGTGGGGTATTTTTGTTGTGAAGTCAAGTAATTTCCTGCAATATAGAGGGCTGTTATGTTACAGACGAGGACAACAATGTGCATATTTTTGACATTTAAGGTAAGTGTTACATCATATTTTCTTTTGCAGAAATGAAAATATTGTGGATTGCGTTTTTATTTAGCTACTCTGAGTAAATAGTTTTTTAAAACTACTGTGGTGGCAAAAAAGAGCAATATTAAGTTTGCACATCAGGTCTTTCTTGATGAGAGATTAATAATCCATGTTTAAAAGCTGGCTCATCTCCCAGTTGAAAAGAGGGTAACTGAAGAGAGATTTATTAGAAACTGATTTGGCAGAATAATTTGCAAACTGGTACCACAAATTTCCTCGAATCCAACTCTCCTGGAGGACATTACGTGTGTGGGATCTCAGATGAACTCCAGCCCAGGTGACCTCTCGTCCCTGATGCAGAGTCCAAACGACGGCCCCTATCAAAAAGTAAATCACAGACAGTATCAACGTCTCAGTCTTTTTTGCTCTGGAGCCCCACAGCTTTGAAGAATGTGTCATCTTCTCCATTTCTCCACATGCGATGATTAGATGAATGATGAAACAGAAAGTGTCCAAGCAAAGTTTTTAGAAACACATTTTTTAGTCTACTTTTCTCAGGTTTTCTGCTTCAGCAACGGTGGGTTTGTCCAGAATCGGTCCTGTCACCGTCTTGCAATGAGTGACATGCACCCAAGTTGCTCTCTTTGCGACTTAAACAGCAGTGAAGGCTACAAGCAGAACCTGGAACGGTCCCTGCCAGCGCTTTGACTTCCAAAGTTGCCTTCGCACTTCCTTAATCAAAACCCAGTCTTCAGGTATGATCGGATGAAGTGGTCCCACTGCCGCTTTAGGGACGGCGTCCTTCACCTGCTGGTGCACCTTGTATAAGAGTCTTCGAAAGATTTTGACAATAAGAGATCATTGCATCCTCACAAAAGTTCTGTTGGCGCCCAACGTGGGGCCCGACCCCACGACCCTGATATTAAGAGTCTCATGCTCTACGGACTGAATCGTTCTTGTAAGATCTGACCAGATGCTGAAATTGAATAGACATATATCTCACTGAGTTTATGTGGTGGATGTAACGCGGTGTGTTTAAGAACCGACTGTGTCGCTCCAGAGTCAACGAGAACTCCACTGTTGTACCTGAAACAGTCAGAGACAGGATAGGTAAGGCTTTAGATGCTTCAGAAGTCAGCTGTGTGTACGTACCTGTTAACGTCGTTTGCTGTTGTTCTAAATGTACAATGGCTTCTGTAATCAAAGTTTGAGGGTTAGAACTTTGATCTGTATGGTTAGTGCAGGAAGCAAGTTCTTCATTGCAGGCAGTTGCATTTGAAATTTCAGTATTTTCACTGCAAACATCAGGATTTGCATCACAAAAAACAGTTTCATCAGCAACAGTAGGTGTTTGATCACTAAAATCAGATTGATTGTCACTTTCAAAATGTGTTGCATCACAAAAATCAGATTGTCACTTTCAAAGTGAACATGTGTGTCTTTGTGTGTTTGTGTGTGCGTCAGACCTCCAACTCCATCTGCTGGTGAAACTGAGAATTCTCTTTCCTCCTCTGAACTGGAGGTCCGCCCATCTGATCAGTCAGCTTGTTGACGTCCTCTGCGTGGGCCACGTCCCCGCCTACTAGTACAATGCTAACTCCAATGGCCACGCCTTCCACCGGAGAAACAACGTTCATCATTATCTGAATCTCTGTTGTTGTTGTTGTTGTTGTTATTGTTGCGTCGGTCCGGGGAGAAATGGTGGCGCCAACGGTTTGAGTTCTGCTGTCTGCCTCCTCTCCGGTATTCACGAATGCCTCTAGAGTAACATTGGGGCAATCCACTCCTGTGGTCGTTTGCAACTGCAGAGTACATGGTTAAAGCTGCCTTGTGTAGATCAGTTTCTCTCTTAATCTGCAGCTCACTTTGTTTTCTGTTTAATTGACTCTCACAGTGAATCACATACTTGCGCAGATCAGCATTATTCATCCCAGCATTCAAACCAATGTACTTGTCCATTACCTAATTGCGGAGTTCCGGCAACAAGCCACCAAGGGTCTTATCGCACAGAATTGATTTAAAAGTCGACGAATTCTTACGGTTTCTGAAGACCGCTGTATTTCTCAAAGGCTTATTCTAATCTGTGGAGAAAGTCGTCTGCATCCTCTCCGCGGTTTTTGTTTTACGGAGTGTAGCTTAGTCAAGTTCGGCCTTGTCGGAAATTCTTTTTCAGAATACTCTGAGCTAACCTCTGCCTCAGCTCTGTCTCCGTCAGGTATGAGCTTCGCACGCAGATCCGGTTTCGGCTGACTGTCTTTCAGCTTCGCAGCGTCAGCGGCTTTAAGTCTGCGTTTCAGAAGCCGATAGATCTCAGTGCCAGTAGGTTTAAAGGACAAACATACCTCTTCGAATTCAGCTGCAAACTCCCGTCCGTTACCGGTAATTGGTGGCAGGCCCGTGACTGCTTCGTCCCAGTCCTTGTCGCTCCAGCCGCCATACACCAAAGTTGTGCCAGAGGCCCCTGCGACTTCAACCATTATTTTCCTTTTTAGTGTCGCTCACCTGGCAGTTACTGCACAACATTGCACTGCGCGTTCTCTTTGCAGGAGGAGATGGTGGCATAGGAGGCGGATTCTTCACGCGCTGATCCGCGTTGGTTCCTCCATTGGTGGAGCAGGCCACCGCTCTTCTTCAGACTCTGCTCCTCTTTCTCTCTCTCCTGGTTTTTCCAGCAGATGCTTCAGCCGCCCCAGGTGATGCAAAGCTCACCGTATCGATGGGCTTCCTGGGAAACGCTGTGGCTTGGCTTCACAATCAGCTTCCTCCTTTTCCTTCGTCCTTGGCCCGCAGCCGTGCGTTCAGGGCCTCTGCAGCTCCGCCTTAGCTGGGGTTTCTCCACATACCATTGGCTGACTCGGCTGCTCATCTTTGGGACCCACCTCTGCTCTATCCTGGCATAGCCGGTGTCTCTGAATCAGTGGGGCGGAGTCCAAGTCTGGGTCTGGATAGCCAGCTTCAAAGCCTGTAGCTCTGAAAACGTCTGTTTTTCTGAAGCATATGGAGGGGGATAAACCATATTATTGGTAGATCTACTGTCCATAGCCGCGTCAGGGGAAGGAGATCTGATGTTTGCTTGTGCTGTATCTATATGTAAAGGTGGAGCGGATGGTTGTATGTGTGATTGGTTCAAATAATTAGCCTGTTTTATTCTGTTTACGTGTGGAACCCTCCGGTTTCATAGACATATTATCATGGTGACCAGCCACTGCACTGCATCTTTAGCGTCCTAGATTTTTAAAGCCGGTTTTCCGCTCACAGCAAACTGCCTTTCCATCTTTCCAGACCTGCAAAACAAGCTTATGCCTCTCAAACTTTTTATTCAAATCACCTCATAAGAAAGCCCTTGATTGTAACTTCTCCCCCTCTAAAGACAATTTCTGCTCAATTTTCTCAATTTTGAAATCCAAAATGAAACAAATTCTAAACATTCCTTTCCGTATTTATTTCTCATAGCACGACAAAAAGCACTGTCAGTTGCAGAAAGACTGGATTTTGCTGAACCCATTGTGCAAGAAAAATGAAACCCAGCAAAATACTTGTTACTTAAATCATTTAAAGCTAAGACATCAAAGCGCAACTTAACAATATGTTTACAAAGCATCGTAAGAATGCACAATTTCACTGTCCACTAGAGATTAAGGAAAACTTAATTTTAAAGAATGGAATCTCTCTCACCGGTCGCAGGGTTCTCTCATGATGGCGATCACGGGCTGACCAGAAGCACCAAGCCCCCTCTGCTGCTCAAAGCTGCCAAAGTCCGTCAGACGAGTTGGTTCTCTGTGACAGCCTGACTCGCCAGTAGGAATCCACGTTGGGCTCCAAGATGTCGTGGCAGTAAACACTGACCAAAGGATGAGAGAGAATTCCATTAAAGTTTGGAGGTTAAATTACAATTCGGGTTGATCAATAAAGAGGACATCATATCACAGAAAATGCAGAAGACTGACCTGTCTCAATTTTACAACAACAAGATTATATTATTTCTAGTAACCTTGCGTCTATCTATTCTACTGACAAAGTACGACTCTCAGGGTGAGAGTAACAGACTTGACGGCGCCTTTCTCTTTGATGAGAAAGCTGTGAACTTTGTAGACCTTTAAAGATGCCCAGTCCCAGGAGCAATCTCCGTGGTAATGCAGGATGTGGACTATCATTGTGAAAACACTGACCATGACTTGGGTAAAAGTGTCACTCAATAAGACTAACATTCAAACTAATACTACAACATGAAGTAAACATGCGTCATAGTTGATTAAAAAGTACAAATAAATCAAAACACTAAATTTTTCCACCACACTACCTTTTGCTGCAGGTGCAGATGCAAACAATTTGTAAATTTGTCTCTGCCAGTTTGGAACATCTATAAACATTTTCGTCAGTACTTTCCAATATACCTCCAGCTATGTCAGATTGGATTGAAATGTTATAAATAAGTATTTTCAGGTTTTGTAAAAGATTCATGATTCTGTCCAGCTTCCCTCTTTTTACTAGAGGAAAACATCACCAAACCATGATAGTGTCACCACCATTTTCCACCATGGCAATGGTTGTTATTCAGAGTGCATATTCCACCATGCTGGGTGATTTATATTTTAAGCTATTTTCCTTCAACCAAGAAGTTTGTTTCTGATATTAAATGCTCTCCTTGCTTAGTCCAGCTTAGTTAGATGGCAGGGCCTTGATAGAATCAGAATGGACTTTGTGCGGTATTTATAGCAACAGCAGAACATCAAAAGAACAGAAAAAAAAACGTTGAACGAGACAGGAAGTTCTACTTACAAGTTCAGACAGTAGATATGTCAAAGATAAAAGTTGGTTCTTATTGTTTAAACAAAGCAGGTAATGAGAGCAAACTTGTGATTATTGTTTATTAGCCCAACAGCAGAGGGGAAGAAACCGTTCTTATGGCGAGAGGTTCTAGTCCGGATAGACTGCATCTTGCCATCTGAGGGGAGCAGGTAAGCCTGCTATGCTCTTTTTATTGACCCTGTGTGTGCGCCCTGTGTGATGAACTACATTGCCAGTTCTGTGTGCTCCTTGGTCTTCATAATACTGTTTATTCTCTAACAAACTTCCCAGAGTTTCAAAGACCATCCATCCATCCATCAATCCATGGGTCATGATGCCTATCTCCAACAGTCATTTGGCGATATGTTGGGTAGAGTCTAGACAGGTTGCCACTCAATCAGAAATTTTCGTATTATTAATGCTTATTAGGAAAGATAAATATAAGAAGTGTGATTTATTGCATTATAAAAAACTCGAACTAAAGATGACTAAAATTATTATTCACTTTTGAAACATTTTTCCATCGTTGGTTCAGCAATATTTTCCAATATCCATAAAATGATTTTGAACAGCATTTATGTGTGTTGCTGAAATGGCTGTGATGACTTTGAAATAGTTGTTACTGAAATCACTTGAATGATTATCACAATAAATAATACAATACATTTCTATTTTTGTAAGCTTATATCATCCTTCCAAATCCTGAAAAGAAACTTGTAGACTTTTATTTCAGAGTTTTAAAGTAAAGGGGACTAAACACAAATGCACCACACACGTTTCAAATTTGTATTTTTCAATTCAAGTAGAAAAACTATGCACACTTTCCACTCCCTAATCAGATAAAAATTCCAATAAAAACTATGAACAATTGTGTTTGTACCTTGACAAAGTGTGGAAAAGTTTGTGCAGCAAAATTAATGCTGTCATTTAATGACGAAACTACAGTGTGGAAGTTTCACTTTTTCCCCTCATTTTTTAGTGACAGCAGCACTCACTACAGCCACTTGATGCAAGCTGTCTGATGAACAAATCTAAGTTATCCTCTCTGAAGCCTTACAGTAGCTCTGTGCAGTGAGCTCTACAGAAAATCAATTTGCACCCCTCTAAAATAACTGTGTCCAATTCCCATGGATATGTTTATTTCAGTCACTCCAAATGAGATTATTGTCCAACAGGGTGACCTTTAAAATTATCCATGACAAATCCATTTCACTATGCATCACTTAGTCTTTGTGTGCCTCATAACATAAATCTTATGTAGGAGCCCCTTAGCTGTAATTTACAGCTCTACATATTTAAATAGCTGCGGTAAAACTAGACTATTACATGATTTTTACCCTTCCTGTATTTCATTTACCGTTTCACCCTATAGCCAGCAGTATTACCATGGTTCGGTGACCTTATTAAAAAAAGTGTGTACATATTTATTAATATTCTGTTGGAACTTAATAGTTTCAATCTTGTGCATCTAAATGGAGTCTAACTGCTGGAATTGACATAAAATACAGCACTTTACAAAAACAGTTAAAACCATTTGTCTGTTTGAATGTAGAATGCAGCCCTAAAAATAATCATTTCAGCACGATTAAACTTCAATAATAACTCCAGCCTGTTTTTTATGTATGATGGAAGTGCTTAGAAAAGGTGAGAGGTAATAAATGGCAATTTCATTTTTTAGGGTGAAAATCTCCGCATTCGAAGCTGTAGTCATTTATAAAATGGCAGACAGAATGAGAGTGTATGTGCCTTCGGCAATCCAGGAAGTGAAAAACACTCCCATCGTAACAGTTGCAGTGGAGTGATTGCTGCGAACGTGTCAAAGACGCAGTGCCAACACCGCAAACAGTTACCACAACTCTTAAACGGAACAGGGAGCTTGTTTACACATTTGAACAGCATTTGCATTTAAACGGAATAGATGATACTAAAAACTACATTTTTAAAACTAAAGATCCCTTCGTCACTTTTCATGTTTAAAATGGCATAAAATGTGTTCTTAGTCCAGCACGACACCTCTGAACTCACCAGAGGCAAATGTTTTCTATGTATCTGAATTGCTTTCCAATTATGCATCAGCTTCAGATATACAGAAACCAAACAGATAGCAGAAATCCATCAAAGCTGCAGCTTCTGAGGATTACATTCCAAACTGCCCGAGAGAACCAGTACAGGGCCAGGGATCAATTCCTCCTTCATTGGACACCAATTTAAAGTTACTCAGAGTGATTCAGTTAGCTGCGGGGGCAGGTCCAGGGGTCCTAGTAATGAGATTCGTGCTGCTTCTCCCTATCTAAAACCAACACTGACAGTCTGGATACATCTATGCGTCTCTCGCTCCTTCGCATACTCTAAAATTTGCTAGTTTCAAAACAACCCAGTCTGTTTTTAGTGAACAAAGTCTTTGCTAGTTTTTAAAAGAAATATAACACATTCACTTGAAAAAGTTTTGATTCTCTAACTTAATGAGAAAAAAATAAATAAAAGCAATATTCTTTTTTTTAAATGAACATGTGAGTGTGGTTCAGTAGGTAGTTGCTTTGCACTTGGAATGTTGTAGGTTCAATTCCTGCTGCTTCTTGTCACATGTCAATGTACTCCTGGGCAAGGTACTTAACTCCAAGTTGCCTAGTGAGCTCTGTATTAGTGTATGAACGTGTGTGCTTTGGGAGTGTGAATGTGGCTCCAATGTAAAGCGGTTTGAGTGTTCAGTATGACTAGAAAATAAACTATATACGTCAAGTCAATTTAACAAAGTAAGTTTCACAAAACATTAAATACCACTGTGTTTTTCTGAAATTCTGCGGTAAAACTTTTATAAAACTTAACCGAATTCAGAATGGTATTTATTCTTTATCAAACGTTTTTCGTTAATTGAGAACAACATAGTGGTGTTTGTGTATTTTTGTGAAATGTATCTTCTTATTTCAGAAAAACACAGCTTTCCATTTTTTCAGGCAATTGCAATATGCCTCCAAAAGTTCTCTTACCTGAGCGAACAGTTGGAGAAAGATAGTATGAAACAGTGGAGAAAAGTAAACAAATGTGAGGAAAATATGAAGACCACAAGCCGATTTTGGAAATTTAAAACTCAAATTGAAAAAAGTTACACTGATGGGATACAATCTTCAAAGTGCTTTTATTGGTCTATAAATCATTGAATGGTTTAGCACCAGAGTACATTAACAATCTGCTATCACAATACAAACCATAAAGATCACTCAGGTCCTCCAGATCTAGTTTACTGATCGTCCCTAGAACCAGAACCAAACATGGAGAGATAGCTTTCACTTTCTGTGCTCTTCATGTGTGGAACAAACTAACGAACGAATGCAAAGCTGCAGAGACACTGAACTCTTTTAAGTCTAAAATTAAAACGTACCTATTTAGACTCGCCTATGAGTAACTGTTTTAAAGGCTTGTTTTTAAATTTTTACATGAATTATAGTCTTGATTGCTGTAAATTATTTCTTGTATTTTATGTTTTGTGCAAGATCCGTTAGTGGAAGGAAGAACTGTGAGCTATTCAACAAGAGAGGGGTTTGAGGAAAAATCGATTCACGTCTGAATCTCGATTCCTATTTAACAAGATTCAGAATGGATCCGAAATGTTTGAGAATCGATTCTCAAAAAAATAATTTTTCTGAACCTTTTTACATTTTCGCTTCGCGTAGTGTTTGTCATGCAATGGCCACCGTCGCATTGACAGGTCTGATGCGCCGTTGGCTAGTTCCGTGAAAATTGATTTGAATCGAGAATCGCTTCTGAATCGAGAATCATTTCTGAATCGAATCGTCACCCCAAGAATCGGAATCGAATTGAATCGTTAGATGATGTAAGATTCCCATCCCTAAAGCTCAGTTATCAGTTAGAGTGTTTTATTTCCTTAAATTGATGTATTGTCTTGATTATTGTCTCATTGTAATTACGTTCTTGTATTTTAATCATCAAATTGATTTATGCTGTGTTCCAATTTTAATCAGGTAAAGCACCTTTAATTGCCTTGTGTTGAAAGTGTGCTATACAAATAAAATTGCCTTGACTTGCCTATTTTAATGGCCACATACGTAACTTTATTTATTTGCAGACTCTTGGCCCATAACACACCAAAGACAGATAAAAAATAAAAAAAAAAACCCAATAAGAGAACCGCCTAATATTTCAGGAGACAAGTCAAACCAATGTTTCCAAAGTGCAGAGGTGTACCGTATAGCACTGTATTCACTGTTAGTCAGTAATTAGATTAAATTAGATTTTCAAACAGCCTTCAGTGTTCTGACACCAGCAGACATATAGTTATATAGTATAGACATATAGACGAATAGTTCAGTTGCACTGGTCCAATTGGGCTTTTTTAACATGAGTCTTAGAGCATCATTATAAGATGTCTATTTATACTAAAATAAGAAACATTTGATAAGTTTGCTTTATCTTCACCATTCGCTTTGTGAAAGGAAGTGTGTTATACCCTGAACTTACAAAGCAAGGTACCTGTAGTCAGGAATTTTAAGTCCTTTAGTTTAGGTCCTTTGAAAGTTCAAAAACTACCTTAAAACACTGAGTTCAGTCAACTTTGAGATTTAGATCAAATCAGTCCTGACAAGCTCAACGGTCAGGACAATTCACAACTATACGTTTAACATAGGAAAACCCTTAAACATTCACTATGCATATAAAAAACTCATAACAAGTGGAATTTAGAGATAAAATAAGTGAATTTATCCTAACAGGACTGTAAGTTTTCACATTAAGAAGTGGTTGTGTAGGTCAAAGGAATAATGTAGGGAGATTTTAAGTTTGTATGAACAGCCAGAAGCAGAATTTATGTAAAATAATATGGTGTCCTAGAAGGGTGAACAAATGCAAAAGCCACAATGGAAGGTTTGCTAGCTTGTTTATAATAACTTTTGCTTTAGCATAAATCCGTTGTGGCATTTGCATTTTCTTAACCCTACAAGGCCACTGTAAAATAAGACGGCCAATAAAAAAAGAGAAATATAATATAAATGTGAAGTGTTTGCTGAGCCCACAGATTAATAAACAGAGTTCCTATATCAATATTGTTTTGAAAAGAATGTTGTGCGACGACTTATGACTCACTTCACTAATTTTCTACCAATTTCATGCTCTGCATAAAAGTTTTTTTAATTGCTTAAGCAACTTTTTTCATGACACTTCAAACAATTAATACAACACTTAAGGTTATTTGCAAATAAAACACTTTAGTTGAAACTCTACAATTTGTAACAAAAAACATATTTTCTAATGAAAATTTCTAGCATATTAATCATATGCAAACACTTCTGCGCTTATCCTAAAAAAACGTATGGCATTTACGTACATGGATAAAGTGTAAAAACAAATTCAACACCACATGACAGCAATTGTGCTGCTTGTACTGACCAGTGAAGTTTATTTGTCTTCATGACACAGTTTTTGTACTTACCTAGATCCAGAAAAAATCCCACTTAAAAATAATCCGTACCTTTCCGCCTAGCTGAGTCTGGCCACAGGACCTTGTCAATATTACATGCAACGTAAACAGAATGGCAATATGGGAAGAATCTTCCTAAGTAACTAACCCATCACTTTAAGTCACAGGCTTTCTCTTTAGCTTGGATTGAGCAGCTTCTGGATATCAGATACACCCTCCAGCACCGTGCTGTGAAGAACTCCTTGGTGGGGTTTAGGAAGGGGAAGTATGGTGGATTGTGTTGAAGTTAAAACAGTTGATCTCATCTTGTCCATTTTTGCTCAAGACAGGTGGCCTGTTGCCTTTTTATAGTGTTCGTTAACCTGATTTGTGAGTTGTTTATAACTACTAAACTCAGCCATAACCAGATGTCTTTTAACACATTGTGAGTTTCTACACTTTCCTACAACCTCTGCGTTTGGTTAAAACGACCAACTTCTGTCCTAACTGTCATGTTAGTAGGATTTTTGGACTCAGAAGGCAGCATCGAAATTCGAAAAACCAAGCAGGTGCGCTAGTTTGCACTGTAACAGAAAACCATTTGCCTTATTTATAGCACCGGAGAATGGTTCTGAAGGCGTTGACGCCACATCCCGGAAGCAGGAAGTAGCTGAGGGTGTTCTATCCTGAATACTGTTTAACTTGGTTGTTAAATCAAAAACCTGTTGATTTAAACGGCTAATTGTGGAGGACTGGAGAGATTACAGTCTTGAGAGATCCTGAATTATTGATTCATGTCGACCTAAGAGTGTTTCTTGTTGAGAGACGGCCTTCTGAATTTGAGCATCTGAGTCGGTTTGGCCAGACTATTCTGTCATGTTTGTAGGATCTTTGGACTCAGAAGGCAGCATCAAAATTCAGAAAACCAGGCAGGTACTGAGTATAATAAAATAATGTTTATTGACAGGAGGATGGATGGTTTGGATCATGGAAGAGGTAAGTGGAATCCTGTACAGAGATGGTTTGAAGGTTGATGGAGTGTTGCTGTGTTTGTTGGAGAAAAACACAGTAAGTTAGGAGAGGACACCAAAGAGGATGGAGGAGTTTCTGGATCAGGATCTGCGATGGAACTCAGGTAAGTGGAGATACTCATAAAAAAATCTTCAAGCAGGTAAAAACCTGAAACTAAATTGGTCGTGTTTACCACATTTATAGCGAGAACAGTCTGGTGTCTGTCTGCAGCTCCTGTCCCTCTTTTATTGCTGAAGGATGGTGAGTCCTGATGAGCTGCACCTGCCACCAATCAGCTACATCCCCTGCAGAGAAGGTAGGATAAGAAAACACAGCTGAACACAGCAAAAACACAGGGTGTTTCTCAATACCCAGGAGCCTCGCCGTGATGCTTTGGTCTCGCCCCGGTTGCCGAGGAGATACGTCAACAGGGACCGCTAAGTCATGTTCCAATGTTCATTTTCTACCAAGGAATCTGTCCTCCGTTTGTTAGCCATTTAGCTAACTAACCAAGGATACATCAGACGTGCCTTGATGCCTTTTCTCGGTCAAAAAATTCCCAGAATACAGCGTGGTAGGAGCCGGCAGCAGCTACTTCGGGGGTAAATGTCTTTTTTAAATGTAAGTCAACTAATTTTAACCATCGGGCTTACCTAAAATGTTTTTTTGTTATTTTATAGATCCAAAGCAGTTATATATGGTTCGTTAGTTGCTTAGTAGTTGCAGCTTCGGTGGCTACCAGGTACTAATTCGTTTGCACATTTAATTTAACTGACATATACAAAAAAAAAAAGTAAAACTCTTGTTATACATTTCCAGTTCCATGGTGGAAGAAATATTACTACACTACAATGGTACTACGATGGGCAGGACGTAAACAGAGCACGTAAGCCGGCAGCCGCGGTCACGTAAGGCAAGTCTGTTCCAAACCGTTTTTTTTTTGACCAAGGAAGGACAGTGTACTCGTCACCAAGGCACTGGATAGGCGAGGCGCCTTGACATTGAGAAACACCCACAGGATCCAACACCTAACACACTAAACAGAGCATTTGGGTTAAAGATATAAGCATACAGTTTTGATATTTTCTTGTCAAGGTTGATGTGAAAGGTTCTCAGTTCTAAGAGTAAGATGACCTGCGTGCTAATGGATTAAAATGATCCAGTAACAAACTGCTAGCAGTTATGGAAGGCCAGATGTGAATTAGATATATATTTAACTAACTTTTTAATTATTTAATGGTTCATGTCAAAATGATTAGACCAATCAGATAGTGTTTTGCAATTAAACCAATGTAATAAGTATATGCAACATAACAATACAGTACAAATGTTTGTGAAAAACATCAACATTTGCTTATGACATGAGTTTTAATATGTTTTCAAAGGTTTTCAAGCAAATGCATTAATTTCCAAATCATAATTTTCTTTCATTCTACATGAATATGCTATAATAAGGCAGTTAGGGAGGGAGGGATTAAATATAAGAACAGCATACACATATTACAACACTTTTTTTTAAAAGCTTAACTTACATATGCATACATTTAGATACATTTACACTAGAGGTGTGACCAAGTCATTATTGTACAAGCCTCAAGTAAGTCTAAAGTCTTTGTCCTCAAGTCCAAGTCAAATCTCAAGTAAATTAGAGGCAAGTCCAATTCAAGACATGAAAGTTTCAAGTCAAGTCCAAGTCGGATACTTTAAATTTCAAGTCTCTTCGAGTCATTTTTTTTTATGTTGCATTTTTATGTTCAATGTAAATCATATTCAGTGCATTCTTTTTAAAAGCTGTATTTATTTCAAAACCTGATAAAACAAGTTGAAGAATAATATATATTTATATTTATATGAATAGTGTCATATGCGTTTTTGTATAACCTGCTCTACATTTGGGTAAACATTTTTATATGTAGTGAAGTAGTAAGAATATATGCATATGTAAGTCATTAGGGTCATATACTCAAGTAGAATTGTGTGAACCTGTGATCGGGGGAAACTCAGTTTTTGTAGTTGGTCTGAGATATGGGTTATCTAGGAGAACAAAGCTGAGTCTATTAAACTTAGTTTCAGAGTAGAAACAGGGAGTGAAAGGGAGTTACGAACGCTGTGCTGGGATAATGAGAAACATAACTCACAAATTAACTGTTCAAGGTCTCGGGGAAGCAAAAAGGTATGGGGAAACTATGATTCTTCTGCCATTCATGTGTTTGTGGAAGGACAGGTCACTGAGTCTAAACTGTGAAAAAATACTGGGTGTGTTCACTGTGATTCTGTGTTGTTGTGCTGCAAATAAAAACATGCTGCCCTATTTAGGAGGCCAGTCATTGCAGATATGTTGCTTTCACTCCAACTGAATTCAGGTGTGCATTGAAAACAGAATTCTGTTGTCTAGGTGTGCTTTCTCTCTGTCTCTGGGTGCAGTTTTACAAGGTCCTTCTGAGGAACGTCTGGTCCTCTAAAAATCAGCAAATAGCAGTTCCTGATTGAAGACGGAGTTTATCCAGCAAAAGTAGTAAAGAGTAAAAGTTTTCAACCCCGACAAACTTTGACATTTTACAAAAAGTTTACAAGTTTACATGTAAACGTACGTACAATCTTATTATACTGGAAATTGATATACGTGCAAAATTTCTCAACACATTCTACAATAATCTGGACCAACCAATATTTGCTCCACCGAATTTTTTATTTTATTTGTTAAGGATTGGGTTAAAACACTTATTTTCCTCTAATGTTCTTTGTGTTTTTGGAACTCGTTGTGCGTTACACTGGTTTTCTGGGCGTAGTAAGGTATCGCTAGGTTAGCTTAGCATGGCTAGGGCTGCCAACTCTCCTGCTAGTCTCTCTCTCTAAACCTCCTCCTCTCTCTTTCTCTGTGCCCCTTCCTGTGGCGGTGTTCCACAGGTTTTCTACACTCAACGACACGCTGAGAAACCAATTCTGCCAGCTGAGTTGCCGCAGCTCCATAGCTGAACGTGGCTCTAGAGTCACATACGACCACAGTCAAATACCTAAAATGAAGTTAGCTTAAGTTAGCTATGACATTGTAGCAAAAAGGTTGCACCTACCGTTCTTTCTGCAACTTTAAATGATGAACAAAGTTGGATGTTGTTCCATCGGCGTCTTTTTGCATGTTCTACACGTTGCTGTGCGTTTTTTTTCTACTGCTTCGTAGTTTGTGAACCCAAATGCGATCACCTTTGGGAGCATAACGTTAGTCCTTGTTGGCTACGATCTGCAGAGCTGAATGGACAGTTATACTGGCCTCTTTTTAAATTCTTGTATTTTTTTGCTGTTGTTTTGAAATCCGATTAATTTGATTGGCTCTTTGCGGCTCTCGCACACATAGAGACGGACTTCGCTTGTTCATACGGGATGATTGAAATAATTTTACCGGCACAATTTTGAAATAATAGATC
This sequence comes from Apricaphanius iberus, assembly GCA_028564705.1. Taxonomy (NCBI): domain Eukaryota; kingdom Metazoa; phylum Chordata; class Actinopteri; order Cyprinodontiformes; family Aphaniidae; genus Apricaphanius; species Apricaphanius iberus. Next base: position 123,840 of record JAPXFQ010002732.1, read on the forward strand.
TTTTAAACTTTATTTATCGTGTAATATAGCAAGTCTTTGTCAAGTAAACGGGTTCAAGTCTGAGTAAAGTCCCAAGTCTGTGGTCTTCAAGTCCAAGTCAAGTCAAAGTCTTTGAGCATTATTTAAAGTCAAGTCTCAAGCCATGAAATTAATGACTCGAGTCTGACTCGAGTCCAAGTCATGTGACTCCAGTCCAGACCTCTGATTTACACAATTCACAAGGACCTTGTCAGTACATATTTAACATATTAGATCATTTAAAACTTTACAAATATCCAAATGAAACCAAACTAAACACACAATAGGTACATCTCAGTCCTCGACACACTTCTGAAGCTTGCAGCGCCACCATAGTACAGACCAGAGCCTGAGCACCGCAGAGATCATTAAAGGGTTCTCTGAAGGCTACACACCTATGCAGATGGAGATGTATAAACAGTCTTTAGTTTGAAGCCTGATGAATAAAACAATTCAGTTCAACTTCAGCCGGACTAAGCTGTGTACATGTATTTCAAAGATCCGAATTTAGTCTGACTAAGGCAATAAATCATTTTTTTCCTACAGCTTGTAAATCTATGGAGTGAGAGAATGTCAGAATGAGTGTTGTTACTGTATCTGTCCTCCTGTCAATATCTAACAGACAGACAGGAGGACAGATACAAAGACAGAGTCTAAATAGTTGTTGATCCTGGTCTACTGAAGCGGGTTAAAAGACTAGAAGACAAAACCAAGAAGACATAACAGAGAGAACCATTTTTATGTAAATGTTTCATGCTATTTCAATGTTCTGATTTCCCCCCTGCAGTTTTCTATAGATCTGATTCTATTCAGACTAATTTGACAATTCAGAATTTTACATACAGGAATTACATAAACGGTTAGATGTCAATATTCTACTGTATCTCCCATATTTTTGGCTATAAACATGGATGGGAGATACAGTGAGGCACAGAAAAGGGTTGATATGAGAGCACTGAAGTTTGCGAACACCATAAAGCACGTTGTCATTCCACATCTAAGGCTGACATTACACTAATTGTTGTGAAATGTCAAGTGCATCACATATGAAAAAAAGAGTTTCAGTTTTTTGTTAGCAAAACTGAATCATCTTGTTTCTTAAGTTACAAATAGTATTTTTTTCCACAGTGTAAACTCAAAGAATTCAGTAATTAAATACATGTCGGGCTTTTTACTGCCAATTAAGAGTTAAAAAGGTAAATATGACTTGTACAGGATCATCTTAAATATATATGGCACATCAATCCACTGTTAAGTTACCAGTAAGTGTAACAAAACAACAAAAAAAAAACAAAAAAAAACGCACAGGCAAAAAAAACGTGATTATATTGTACCCAGCTAACTTTAAATTGCAATTTAAAAAAGAAAAAAAAGAGAAAAGGAAATCTAACGATATACTACATTAACAATGCAGGACTGATACATTTGTTTGTTGCACCTTACAATCAAATAGCATCGCAACAACCAATTAATGAGTCTAAAAACAGGACAAGAAAGATGAACTTTATATTTTTGGAATGCAATAAGAGCTCTATATATTTTCAGCTATATTTTACAGAAGGGACAGCGTAAACTTTTTGAAATCGTATCATCAGAATGAGATGCGCTTACAGATTAACTATAGGATGTGTGCTCAGCAGAATGAACTGTCTGATAAAATAGTTTTATTGACCACAGCAAACTGCAAGGGTTTTTTGTAGTTGGCGGTCGCAAATCGCAACTATATTTGATCGCAGAGAGAGGATCTGTCCGCCGGTCATAAAATACCACAGTACCTGTTGCCCGAATATAAGATGGACAATCCACATTAATTTTGGGACAAAATATAAAGGTAGGTTTAACCGAGCAAAGCAGAAATTAACACACAACTGACAGGATTAGGCTTGTTTAAAAAAAATAAATCACTTTAATCCCACCTGTTATTTCGAAATTCTTTCCCCCTTCGAGATGTGTTCTGGCTACACCCACACCCAAGGCGGCTGCTGCTCATAAATATTAAAACAGATGGATCACGTTAGGTTTAGGCACTGGTTCCCGAATAGTAGGATTAGGAAAATAATCAAGTTATGGTTAGGTGATGCTCATTCAAATGTTAGGATTATAAAGTGAGTTATTGTTAGGCAATTCTGCTCGAATGTTAGGATTAGTAAGACATCACCGGGTCAGCCATTAAGAAATGACAAAGGCGGGACCTTGCCCTACAACAGATAAAACTGTAGTACTGTAGGTGGAGCTGAAACACATCTCGGTGGGGCAACACATGTCGATGTAACAATGCCCAAAACTTAGTAAACCAGAGATATGTTTAGAACATACAAATTTAAAGCAGCCACCCGACAAAACAGAATAAAGTATTTACCCCAATGGCTCTAACAATAGTATTGTTAGATAATAATAATACTGTATATCGGCATATTCTGAGTTAAAAATAAATGTCCTAAAGAAACAAAAAAACAACACACTTTTGTTGCACATTGTCCTAGCTTAGAATTGACCAAAGTCAGCTTTTGAAAGAAAAAATTACACAAGCGCAATAGTAGCCCAATATAACCATATACATTTTTTCTCACAGAAAAAAAAAAAAAAGTATTTAAATGGTACTTACCTGCTGAAGAGAAAATGCTTGCTGCCACTGTAGCCTGCGAACTTTCCCCACCTGCCAGTTAATATCCCACAATGCAACCGTACATTTAAAATTTACAGTAGAGCTATGCACATGATCCAGCGGCCTAATTAAATTCCATCATCTTTTCAGAAGCATGTGTTTACAGCAAAGAGCTGTATTTTCAAAACCCAGTCACCTTACTGTAAAATGATGCTGTAGTTTTTACAGCAATTCGTCAAAGTTTATTTATGCACTACTTCGTGACACTTTTGGCACTCCATATTTCCACACTTTTAACAGTAACTAAGTCTACTTGAAAAAAAAAAACTAATCAGTAAAAGTAAAGTTTTGCCAGTGTGACCTATTTGGTGCAGAAGAAAAGTGTGTGTTGGCATGTGTGTATGAGTGTGTAAAGGTAGACCTGTAAATACATAATTTAGAAACTTTTTGGTAGTTGCCATGAGGCGGAAACTGCCTGAACGTTCAGAGTGTATGTGGCGTGTGTGTCTGATTACTGAGACCCACTGAGAGCACCCCAGTCCACCCAGAGGGGTGGCAGGGGACAGATGGCAGGGAAGGATGAGCGTGGATGCTGCCAGGCAGCATTAGTCACACCCATTACTCACAGACTCTTGCTGGCAGACAACAAGTGACTGTGGTCGTGACGTCTTCGTAGCAGGAAATTCTCATTATCGTCCTCCTCAGGAAGGAACAATGGGGTGGGGGGCAATTAGAGACAGGCAAGTGGGCACTAAAGAGGATGAGGAGGTTGCCGTTACTTCAGGCTTCATATTCGTCTTCCTCATCACTGTCTTCGCTACTTGGTGTGATATCAAACAGTTTGAATCCCCATGAGACTTCATGCTCAAAACAACAAGAAATAAGAACAGCAATTTCAGTCAGAGTGCAAACAATCCATGTGGCAGTTTTGAGAATTCTCCTCTTTTGCTTTTCTGTCATTTCTGAACATCTGAGGACAAACCCTATCAACTCATGTTGATCCCTGTCCACCAACACATGATCTAGGCCATTTCCCCTTTTAGAAGCCCGTTAATGAAGTCACAAACAGGCTTGCCCAGCGGGACGCGCCCAGCCTCTTATGCAAGGATGTAGGGAGACTTGAGGACTAATTGGCAGCACCCTTGTTTCCAGTGTAATTGCACTTATCTAGCAAGTCACCTTCGAGGGTCATTAAGAGGCTCTGGATTAATTGAGCACAGCACTGCAGAGTGGAAGAAGAGCGGAGCCAAGCGGAGCAGATATTTGGCCCATTACACCAACAACAAAACTTTCCCCCTAGTCTGACACGTCCGCTCACACGGGACACTTTCAATCAGTCTGCCTTAATCGCTCCTCTCCTGCGACCAACAAATGCACGCCGCAGTTTTCTTTTTATAGAATTCTCAGTGATCATTATTTCACAGCGCTACTCCCACCAGCCCTCTCTAATGGGTCAGACACACCGCTTTAAGAGCGTGATGGAGTAATGACAGTGCTTTTAGGCAGCTTATGTGGAAAGAAGAGTGCGGAAAAACAGCCTGCAGAGAGGCCTGAGTGAAACGCTTCAAGTGGGAAGTAAATTATGACTATGAGACAGTGCGGGGCTGTATGCTTTCACAGCCTGTCCTGCGCAAAAATTCACACTTCTCATCACATCAAGGGCACATACAGATCTCTGCCAAAATAGAAGCAGGGAAGCCAAAGTGTAATGAAACTTGGTGCTCTGGGAAATGGCTACTGAGTGTGTTTTGGCTCCCTTTATTGATGTGCTTTGAAAGGACTGGATCTTATTTTCAAGGTCACTTATGTGGACAACACTTTGGTCTCATCTTGTCTCAAACAGGTCAGGAAAAGATGCTCAATTTATTATCTGCAATAACGTCCATAATAAAGATGCAATTCAGTCTTTCACTTTGCAGCAACAATGGGTGTGAAATATTACAAAAACACAAAACCTGCTCCTGTTGAATAAACAAACAGTTTGAATGTTATAGACAATAGAAAGCTCCAGGTAGGAAAATATGAATGTCAAAGTGTGATGCCATGCAACAAGGAGGTGTTATATTGTTTTCAATGCCTGTATCATTTAAAAAAAAAACTTTTTACAAAAAAGATAAATTCAGACTAATCAGCTGACAATAATCCTCACGGTAAACACCCACCTGGGAGTTCTACTGTTGATCAGTTGCATTGACTGCTTGCTGTAGGATAGTGGACGTTTTTTTTTATTACTTGCAGGAACATAGAATGAGTTCTGTTTTTCAGACAGAGGGTTTGCAGTTCAGCTAATATATTTTTCTTTTTTGTCTTTTTTGGTAGCCACATATCTACTTTGTACATTGTACTCTACCTATAATCAAATAAAGCTTACAGGATTTAATTTAAATGTATGGCTTAAACAATCACTGACACAAAGTAAATGATTGTTTCGATGAGTAAAAGGGATTATCTGTTTAACACAGCAGATTGGCACGCAACCTGGGTGCAGAAAGAGTTCTGGCCCTCAAAATAGCTCCTGCTCCCATTGTTGTTATTTTTGGTGAATAAGTAATGACAGTGATACTCAGCTTGATAGTTAGCCAAGGCCAGGGGTCACATTTTCCTTTTTTTTTCTTTGACCATTTTTGTAAATTGTGAAGAAAAATCTGTAAGCCATCTCATATAAACAGAAGCAAATCTCACCCCTGACATCTTTGTGCAAATGCACAGACAGCTTAACCAATGATGCAGAAGCAGTACCTGCAGGGATTTCCTCCAACTGAAGTGATCAGTAAAGCTGCAATTCGGACAGTCTGGGGGAAAACTGATCACTTCAGTTAGATATATAAATGTGGCAGCAGAGTACAGATTCTGCCACTATAAGCAGCATTTATATAGTGCCAATTCACAAAAGATGTCATCTCAAGGCACTTTACAAGGAAAGTCATTTTAATACAATTATCAAGTCTGTCCTCCAACAGTCTAAGCCTAGAGCAGCATAAGTACAAAGATAGCTCAGAATAACCTAAGCCATTGTAACTATACACTTTGTGAAAGAGGAACATTTAAGCCTAGTCAAGTAGACAGTGTCTCACGACTAAAACTTGGAGCTGGTTTCACCGGAGCCTGATAACTAAAAGATTTGCGTCCCTTTCTACTTACGTGCGCCATGCCAAGCGTTCAGGTCACAGCAGGTGAAATGTTCATAATTGCATGTAGTTTACTAACCTGCTTAATCTGTGATGGAACAATGTGAATCCACTGTTCATAATGTTCTGATTGAATATTAATTAAAATGAATGAATATTTCTGAACGTTTAATTATGATCATTTTAAAGAGTGACAGGTAAAAATATATATGACCAGATCTTTTTGACCCCGTCAGTCAAAAGGACCAACAAAAATTGTAGGGCGACCTGTTGCCGAGGCAAATAATTTAGGGAGTGACATAGAACACTAATCCCTCTATAGTAGGTTACTTTTCTTTGGTGACAAACATATGAGGAATCAGAACAAATACAGCATCTAAATTTGCAGTGAATAATGTAAATCCAGTTTTGTTACCCCCTTTCAGTTGAAACTTATGTGGTAAATATGAATTCAGTTATGTGTTTTATTTGGCTCAAATGTATCATCAGTTTCATATCTTATACTGTTCTAAATTTTGCACAAAAAAGTCTTCCTCCGAATGATTAATCAACTATTAAGACCTTTAAGTCTTGTAGCCTCTTTCCCTAACTCTGTTGGACCATACTTGGTTGTTGTTGGCAAACACTTTCCCATAGTTTGTTAATGAAGTTACAAAGACTAGATTTTCCGTCAGAGAGCTTTAGATAAACATAAATGACAAAGAAAGTGTAAATAAATGATAAAATAAAGTTAATGAATATCCCGCTTCTCTCTTCAACAGAAAATTATGAGATGTAAGTAAAGTTTTAATGATTAGCGTTTTTAAAATAATTATTTATAAAATATATTCTCCTCAGCGATTTAAACAAATAAGTTAACTGTACTGTATAAATAAATTGGTTAATGTCTTTACATTTAACTAGTTATTCCTGACCCTTGGTCTTTTAGAGCTATGATGTGATTGGTCCAAAAAAAAAAAATGAATGGAGCTTATCACTATGCTGAGGAGTGCCGCATAGGGAGGGACTTATCAGGGGTTCCCAGGAGTTGTATGCTTTAATTTCTTTGAAAGTGTGAACTGAATCAAAACTTACAGTGTCACCAGTGATAACAAAGTGCATCATGATGGGAATTTTTTAATATTTAAATATCAACTAACTAACTAAATATTTTTGTTTGTAAAATATATTACATTGTTTTACTTTTCATATTTAAATATCATTTGAATATAATATACATATTAATGGTGTCATCAAAGAAACTTTCCACATTTTTAAAATATGGGGAATAAATTGTATACTGGGATGATATAGTGCAGAAATATGACAATTATACTGTTAGAACAATTAAATTCTCTTTTACTTTTTATTAATTTAAAGTAGAACTGGCATGAAATTCCCTGCAATGTTTGGGCCCTTTTTAGCCACACTCTAAGTACCTTAATACTATATCAAAGGATCACTTGCCGTTATTAAGCCTTGTTGTAGAATTGCAGATGTGACGAGGTAGCCCTTCTGTTAGCATTAGCATACAACGACCGAGTTTCGGAGGGCGGGGCCTAGGCTATGCGCTTCTGTGGTCAATGAGTCTCTAACGATATTTTGAATGTGCAACTATAATATATAATCTTTTTTCCCCTAAATAAAAGCATGCTAGCAAACAATGCTACATAAAAACTGGGGTATTAGCTGTGAAGCTAATTCAGAATGTTATCTATGAAGCTAATTCAAAAGCGAACAACTCCATCAATGCCACAATGTCTAATAACAGCTGAAGGACATCTTTGAGGAAATATGCTTACTTGTACAGGGATATTTGCTGGTTCACGGAGAGTTGCTATTAATCCTGGTAGAAGTTTAAGACGATCTGTGAATCCACTACTGTATTGTCCCAGGTTGGAAAAACAGTTGTCCTAGAAATGTTTGCCACAAACTACCACACGCTTCGGCAGTCGGTCGGGCACATTTCCTGCATACATAAAATCTATCCACAAGCTTTTCAGTGGCTCAGAAGTGGAGAGGACAAAAAGATTTATGTTCTCTTTTGTACACCCAGGTACAGTGCAGTTTGGATGCGTTCTGGACTCCATGCTGTTGGTTTATTGTTTGCCTGTTAACGTAGCTCTCCACGCTGCGGAGGGAGGGATTTGCAGGGTGTAGTTCGGGGAAGGGGGTAATTGGATGGAACTCAACACGTAATATGCCAAAAAGTTTCATCATATGCCGAACTGCCAAACAGCCCATTTCTGAGTGCTAATTTCACTATGAAGGCAGACATACCCCGGAACAAAGGAAAGACTAATCACTAATTTTAACCCTTTAGGGGCCGTAGGCAGGCTGGGGGAACTAAAAGATATGATCAAAAACCTAAAAAAATGCAAATTTCATGCCAGGTCCACTTTAAATAAACAACCAATGTTTACTCAAAAACTTCATATGTGTGGTGACAGTGCATGCAAGCGGTAGACAAGCATTTGGAGAAAAGGTGTCATCATTTATATGTTCTGGTTCAGCGACAATTTGTATATAAAACCTCATGATTTCCACGTTTTGATGTCTTGAAACTATTATGACACCAAACAATCATTGAGCATTTGGATGCTTCAAACTGGATGTTCCCAGAGGATAGCTGCCATGGCATTTAGAGCATCTCAGAGAGTTGTTAGCAGGTTGTGACAGACACACACGCAGACAGGATAAGTCAAAAAAAGGCATAGAAGTGGACTTCCATTGGTGTTCATTGAAGTAGAAACATTAAGCCAACCAAGTGTCACATCTGAGCATACATGACCATTTTCTCAGAATGAACTACAAGGGTACCTAGCCACACCATTAGGCAAAAAATGCACGTAACCTGTAACAAAAACTAATAGCCCTCACTGGTGTTGGAAATGTCAAAGATAATTATATTTATATTCCTCATCTTTCTTGTTGTCAAGAGATAAACCTTTGCAGTTGGTGTTGGGTCAAATCAACACCAAATGGTTCTACATCTTTTAAATGTTACTGCGACTGGCCTAAACTACCTGAATGGTGTCCTAATTCCAGACTTTTTTCCTCTACATTAAAAAAATACAACAAAGCCCACAATAACTTGAATGAAAATGAAGTAAGGCATGTGTTGATGACCTACTTCAGTTAAGGCGCTGGGTTAGGAGAACCCAAAATAAGGAGTCCTGTAAAACATGTAGACCTGAGTCCAATAGAAACCTTTGAAATCAACTGAGCAGTCTACAGTTTGGCAGAAACATTCCGCCAAAATGTATTTGCTGTTTGCCACCTCAAGTAAAATAACAAATTTCTCTGGTTCTATGCAGCGTACATTTTTAATGCTTCTCGAGCAAACATTGACCTTCAGGGTCACAGGTAGAAAAATTGAGCTGAGAGGCAAAGAGGTATATACACTGAAAAATAAGTTTAGCCTTAGCCTGCTAACTTTACTGATAGTTTTTACCGTGTTTTACCAGCATTGGACAGCGAGTGACCTTCATATTCTAATCTTTCAGTATTTCTTTCCTTGTTTCACAGTTGAAACTCATAATTTTAGAATAATTTTGCGGGGCCTTATAGTCTGCAATAAGGCTTGACGATAATTGGACAATTGTTACACTGACACAAAAAGGCACTAAATTGACAGCAGGAGAAAGCAGAAGATGATGGTGCAATATGGATTACAGATGTTTTGTTGAGAGGAATAAAAAAGCAACACGTTAGCCATCTGAGAGAACTTCCCTGAAAGCCTTATTCTGATCATAGTAATTTCTTGTTGTTTAAAATTTGGCCTGTAGTATTAAATGTGCTGTCCAGAGTATTTGAGGGAGTAAGAGATTTTCTGAATACCTCTGCCAAGGCACCTCCACCTCTATTTTGTCTTTGGCAGTTTAGAGGTTAGCAAGTTCTTCATGACTGACACTATCTTCCAATATGCAAACAGGAGCAGCCCGATAACCACAGCTTTGCACGATGCACATGCAGAATGATTAACAGCCATCAATGCAGAAACTTGAATTCTATCTGCTAAAAAAAGAAATTGGCTGTCAGTGTGAAATGCATTGGGGTCTATGTAAGAAAGCGGGACATAGGATGAAAAACAAACGTTATGGAGCACTGGCCTTTTATGATAGTACTGAACCCCACTATTATTTTAAACATTTCTAAAACTTTTGGAAATAATTATATTCTCTGGACGTCAGCTTTAAGTGCTCATATGTCCAGTTAAGATATTGGTTCCAGCACTACATCAATTTCATAGGTTTTGGTAAGATCAGCTCTTTCCCTTTGATTGCTCAGCAGTTCATTATACATCCTGATAAGGTTACAGCTGCAGATACATCAGCCACACGTGATATTTCTCTCATCGTAGCTCTGCGTGAAACTCAACTCAACCTCTGTGGCAACATTCGCCTTTGTTCATTTGCATACATTTGAGCTGTTAGTGCGCCGCCGATGTCGAGCACTTGCCGAACAAACTGGGGGGTTTAACCTTCTCTAATGCTGTCAGATTGATGAATCTACTGGAGTTGTTGCTGTCTCACGTCTTTGTTGTTTGTTCGTACAGCTGGATTAGGCTGGTGCCTCTGCTGTTTGAGTGGGAGATGGATGCTGATGGGTCTGACCTTTCATTCGCGTGCTTCACCATGCATGGCACACCAGCAGAGAAAACGCTTGTCAACTGCCGGTGTGTGCGAGCAACGGGTTTGTGTGCCCGCTGTAATCTCTTACTAAAACATCTACCGCTTTCTCATTGGAAAAGAGGCAGAAGACAGACGAAAAGGGCACATTTGTGTTCGGCCCCTTCATGCCGCGGAAAAGAAGCTGCAGGGCACGGCTCTGAACAACTGCATTGTAGGAGTGAAAGAGGGAGAGGAGCATTGACTGTAGCAAAATGTCAACATGATAAATCCAACCTTTACAAGCAGTCTCTGCTCTAAGCGAGCCCGTGTTCCAGAATTGATAATCAGATACATTAAATTGTTTGGGAATAATTAATTCACCATCCTTTGTCATAAATCCCCACTGAGGGGTCTATAAATCCAGCTTTTAAAAAAGTTATGGCTAATATATACGTACTGCAGTGCCTTGTGACATGCCTTAAGGCGGAAAAGGTGCTTTTATTGGCAGATAAGATGGCTCTTGTTAAACAGGCCTCGCTGGATGTCAGGCTCATGTGAAAGAGAGATCAATCTCCCCAACTTGTGTCAAGTCTATGATAGATGTAGTGGGAAACGGGGAGGGGCTGCCGTTGTTTCAGATAGTTTTACCTTTGAGACTAGGTTCATCGGCAACCGTGCCTGCAATTTCTGACTGTAATGCAGTGAGACTGGTCACTTTTTACTCTCTGCCAAAGCTAAAGCACAAAGGGAGTTAGGGAACACATAGGCCCCGAAATGATACATTGCATTTCTCTTTGCAGGTTAAAAGCAGCCCACCCTCCGCAATAAATCACCGCCATTTTTCTCTTTCAAGAACCCACTGCCAAAATGCACTATCTGGCCATTTTATTAGACATATCTTGCTAGTAGTAGGACCAATTTTGACTCTCAGAACCGTCCTACAAATTCACACCTTGTTGACTCATAAAGTCAACAAAGTGTCAGCAACATTCCTCAGACATTTTGGTCCTTTTTAAGATAATACCATTGGGCTGTACATTTTTTGGACACACATCCATGATAAAAATCTCCCCTTCCACCACATCCCCTTTGGATTGAGATCTAGTGTGTGTGGAGGCCATAGCAATGTCCAATAAATCAGGTGGAGGTTAAGAGAGCATTGTAATATGGGTAATGTTTCAGTGGAAGCACCTTTCTGAAGATGGGCAAGCTGTGCTCATAAGGAGATGGATGTAAACAACAATAACATTCAGGCAGGCTATGTACAACCTGGTCAAGCAGTACTAACGGGCCCAAATGGGGCAAAAACAAAACCAACACTATTATACAACTAAATTGAACCACTGATACATCGAAACTTGTATTCACGCTGATTAGGTCAAATTGATTTGGCTTAAGGGACCAGACTGTGTCTTTCCAATTTTTTAGTGTCCAATTTTTGTGAGTTTGTGTGAGCTGTTACCTCAGTTTTCCGTTCTTAGCTGACAGGAAGCACACCCAATACAGTCTTAATGCTGTTGTTGCCCATCTATTTCAAGATTTGGTGTGTGGGATTTCAGCAATGGTTTATCAACAAGCTGCATTAGGAACAAACAATTTTTGTCCACATAATTATCACTCACTGAATATTTTATCTACTTTAGGCAGATCTCTGTTAACCCAAGAAATGATTGTGTCAGCCTTGGCACAGGTCTAGTTAGTACAGTAGTTTTTCCCAAAAATTACTTTTTCGGTAGTGGCGGTTTTCGGATCATTCCCAAAGTCTAATCACTTCTTCCTGGTCCCCCTAAGGACATTTTCTGAAAATATCATCAATCTTCATCTATACCTTTTCTAGTTCCTAACTAACAGACAAACAAACAAACCCTGACACAAACATAACCACTTTGGTGGAGGTAAAAATGCTGATAATGTGTTCAGAATATTGTTTTATGTTACTAGCATTATTTGTGAAGCAGTGTGGTTTTGTGCTGTCACTTATTCTGGGGTGACTGTGGATCACTGGTATCTTGGGGGCCTTGGATTTGCAAAGTAGTATGGTTGACTCCAGATTTCACCTGTTGATGTGCCCCTTGGCAAATCACTTTATTTAAAGTTACCTACCGATTTGCACATCGGTGTTTGAATCGGTGAATGTAGAGCACATAAGAGGTCAATATAACTAGTCCAAGGTGGTCCATTTACCTTCTGGTTTCCTTGCACAGTGAAAAACAATGTTTTATCAACGATTCTAAGTTAAGTTTGTGTGCATGTTTGCTTGTCTCTGTGTTGGCCCCTGAGGAGTGGTTAAAAGGCAAAAGTGAACGGCATTCCAGCCTTTAAAATAGGTTTTCTAATGGGCACTGAAAAAAAAATGGTAGGAGCTCCAGGTACTCACTCTATTTTATTTGGCAAACATAAAAAACTTCTAATTGTTAAATCAGTGTACACATATTTTATTTTATACATCAATGCAATGTGGTGCATTGAAATGGAAGATGATTTTACAAATTTCTTACAAAATTAAATTGAAAATATGTCATACATTTGTATCTACAGTATCTTTCTTTGTTCGGATGGTCATAAATAATATCGAGTGTAACCATCACCTTCTGAAGTCAGCTAATTACTTGAAAAAAATCCATCTGTATGTAATTTAAACTGAATATAAGTCTAACTTCTGGGAAGGACTCAGAGGTTTGTTATAGAACATTAGTAAACAAGCAGCATCATGTACACTAAGGAAACAGACAGGTCAAGGATAAAGCTGCAGATAAATGTAAAACATACCTAGATAGTAAAACAGTATCCTAGGTTCTGAACATCTCACAGAATCCGTTCCAATTCATCAAATGAAAATGGATAATCTGGTACATCTGCAAAGTTATTAAGAAATGGCTGCAGGGCCAATTTCTGGCTATTTTTAGGGGTGCTTTGCCTTTATTCATAGAAATATTTTAACTTAACCACCTAGAACTTTTCTTCTACCTTAGCATTTTTTTTAACTCAGAGTGGCTCCTTCCCAGAGTGTTTAATATGATTATGGTCTAAAAGCCACTGACTAGCACTCCAAATTCTGTGGAAATATGAAGGTGGAGGGAACTTTAAATGCATTGCATCAATCCACCTGGAGCAACAAAACTTACCTAGAGGGCTTTTTACAAGACAAAGCTTTCTAGCTTTCCATTACCTGACTTTTAGGGAAAAATCTGAGATGATTTTCAATCTATTACTATCACTTGACAAAAATTATTTATAGCCCTGACAGATTTGGATTTAAAATATTTTTTATACAAAACATTATTTTATTTCAGACTAAAAGTGAGAAAAAGATCTATCAAAAGACAATGAAACAACATAAAACACTGTTTAATCAGTGTTTCCATCAAGAGTCCATGTCAGATGCTAATTTCAAACTTCTGCATCATATCTATATGCTTGTTCATCCAAACTGAGGATGGCAAAGAGAGCAGTACTCAGTGAAGCAACCTAGTCCATGTTCACTTTGGAGGAGTTTCAGAGATCCACTGCTTAGATGAGAGAATCTGTCAACTTGAATGTTTTTAAATGTGCACTCAAAAAATAGTGCCTTTATTGATGAGTGACAGGTAGAACTCAATTGTTGTTGCTTTAAGTTTACTTGAAGAAGATCACTTTTAATGGAGACATAGGAAACATGTCAGAAGATCCTATGTTCAGATAATGCAAAACTTGAATTTTTATGCCCACATGCAAACATTGAAAATTAGCACAGTGCAGCACCCTGAACACACCATCATAGAATAATACATGGTGGTGGTGGCATCATGCTGTGGACATGCATTTATTTGGTAGGAAGAACAAAGCTTGCTAGAATTGATACCTGGTAAAGTTGAGCTAGTTGAGTTCCCTGGATCCAAAACCACAGATCCTGGTCCAGGTTTTACTAATGCTTATGGAACCAGAATATTGGATCAAAGTCCTTGGTCAAAAAACAGTTAAGGAGGGTTACTTTGGATTAACTATATCCCAGGATATGCCTTGTAACTCCTAATGTAAAGTAAAGGCATAGTCCTCTTTAAGCTTAGACCTAATTTGCCAGGCCCAGGACCATCTGTATCAAAATTCTGAGCTAAATAAAGCAAATCCAGGAAGAAAACTGGACGGAGTCTGCAAAAGATTTGATCCCCCCCCCCCCACATTGATATCTAAAAATATTTAATTATTTATTGGTACAAATCACTGGCACTAGCACACTGCATATACTATATACTGATTATGAAAAATATTATTTAAATAAGCTGCAACTACAAATGGTTGCAGCTCGTTTTATTTTTTTAGGTCTTTGCACTATTTTCAAGTTCAGTTTATTAACTCAGTTGGTAACAGTTAATCCAGACTGCTCAGTCTGTGTGATGTTCAGAACAGTTCAAATGATTCACTGGGATATGCTCTTTTAAACTAAACTGAAATATTAAAGCTTTTTCAAACTCTGTGTCAGCTTCATCAGTTTATCACTTTCCAAAAAGGGAGGCTACATAACTTCTGTCACCTTCACTGTTTTTCTTTTTAGCTCTGCAACCATGTGATTCCATTCAATCATGTCAGAAATTATTTATTTCGAAAGTCCCACTTTTTCCATTTAGATTTTTCAGAATTCAGCTTTTTCCATTATAGTTATATGTATTTAACTAAAAGTTTTTAATTGTGGTGATTGAAAACAATTTACCAAATAAATAACCAGATAGATCCACATTTACTGTTATTCAGATTTTCACAAATCTAACAGTGTTGTGTTTCAAGCATTTTCCTGTAATTTTTAAAGAACTAAAACATCCTATGTGCAAAACAAAGAATCTCATATTTTTCATATTACAAAAGAAGATTTCCCACCACCTGAGTCTCAAGTCTCATAAAAAGACCAGGAAACAGTAAATATTACTCCCATATTTATCAAAACCTGTGTTAATTTCTATTTCCTAATCCTTCCCAGACTCCAGTAAAACAAATGTATGTCAGTGTTTTTTTGTTTAGCTGTCTTTCTCCTGGCAACAGCAAAACAGGCAGCCTTACAGGAGCGGGAGCCGCCAGATTACTACAGGAATGGCGTTTAATTGTGTAGTCCATTTTTTGGTGTTAAATTCCGCGATTCAATCTCCTTTTTCCCCACACCATGGATTAGAGAATTTATTTGTGCCTCAGCTCTGTCTGTGTGAACTTCTTCTGCTGGGCTGAACAGGCAGCCTGTTGATAAGTTTAAGCACTGCTGCTGCCTAGTGACTGGAGGCTTAATCACCGTTAAAGTATAAATAAAAGCCCCGGCTCCTGGGAGTCGTGAGGGGGTGGGGGTGATCTGACGCCCCCCAATGGCCACCCCTCCACGCCCCACCATTTGAGAAGCACTGCAGTAGAACAACAATGCAAACATGGATTGGCCTAAGTTCTAAATTCGAATGAGAATCGGTGACAAGAAGACTGCTGCCAGAAGCTCTTTGTCAAGTCTGATGTAGCTTGAGCTATGTGGAAAAAATGGGCAGATGATTCTTTCTGTAGATATACAAATATAGGTAGAGATATACCTTAAACGACGTCCATCTGCAACTGCTGCAAATCATAGTTTTACGAAGTAATGACTGATGTAGATTAAAAGTGTGCTACCCCTTCAAAATGATGCACTAATTTGTGTTGATCTGTTGCAGAATATCTCAATGAAATTTGAAGTCTGTGTATGTGAATAAATGTGGAAAGGTTCAAGCGGCAATACATTTGCAAGGCCCTAAAAATAGATACAATGACGATGCATCTTTTTTAGGGGAGGTACTGTTGACATCTGATTGCATACTAACATCTCAAAGGTGCATCTGATTTCACAGTGGTAGACTTTCATAGCTACTTAAAAAACAAGTTCCGATTGATTGTGGGTAGGCACTGGTGTATGAATATGGCTATCACTAGAAAGCGACATTGAGACTGAAAGTGGTGGTTTAGTTATCTCATTTTGTGCATTTGCTTTTCTGTTGGCTTGAATAAAAAAAAGGGGGCCAAATAAAATAGGTGAGTATCTGGAGCTCCTACCATTTTTTTTTCAGTGCCTAAAAAAAGGTGAGGTGGGGGCCATTAGATGTCCAACAGAATGCTCAGTTTTTGTTCAGATAGCTCCGTTTCATGCAGATGGAGCAGCAGAGTTTCCAAGAACAGGATCCGTAGAGAGCTTAATGAACGTTCACCGCATTGCTTAGTAGGGGGGCAAAGACTGATGGCTTTTATTTCGAAAAAAAAGGTAATCTTGTTACATAGACATTAATAAAACATCACGCATTAAGTGGAGTAATAAAGCTTCCATCAGTACTGTTGACTTCAGCTAACAACTAATCAATATAGCCAGAGCAATTCAAATGTCAGAGGACTTTCTCTGTTAATTGTAACCTTTTGCTGGAACTAAAGATCAGATGTTTACACAGACAAGGAGATTTCATGTCAGTAAATAAATCCTTTTTGCTCTCCTTTTCTTTGTGGCTATAAACTTTTTTTGATTTTGAGAATTTTTGATTAAGATTGGCAAAACGATGAAGTCACTGGAAGTATTGTTTGAATGAAGACCCGTGTTCACAATTTTCGTTGCCTTTTGCTCGAAGAACTGGAGCGAAGAAGCTGAAGAAGTGAATCTCTGCTTGTTCTCTTCAGGTAAGCTCTCAGGGGTAATCATTTCCTGCAGCATAAATGCAGCTTATCTAACTGTTAGCAAGTATGTGGGAGGGATGGAGGCTACCGTGATTCAAGAGAGAGTAGTTCATAGGGCAGAAAAAAAAACATAGTGGGAGAAGGAAAAGAAAAAGATTAAGAGGTTACTTATACTTCAAATATAAACCCATTCATTGGGCTTCAAACTGCAGTTTTTTTCTTTTTTCTGAGTGAAAGATGTGAGAGAAATGTGTAGACTGTAGCTCAATCACTGAAATGTGTTTGTGTGAGATGGGATGGATTTTTTTATGCAGCTGAAGGAAATTTGAAATGAAGGTAATTTTATGGATGGCAAAACAGTTTATTTGACCATCCAGTATTTGAGCTTAAACAGACAATGGCTCCAAGTCAGAGTGGAGAAAAAAAAACCCACTCATGCTGTTAGCCATGTGTGACTATGAACACATACAATGCTGGTGAGACTAGCACATGCACCTATCACTAGCATGAATATCAGGTTAATTATGGGCTTTTGGTAATGCCTTAGAATTTTTCCTTTCACATGACCGTTGTTGTAAAGGAAAAAACTGAAATGATTTTCAAGAACAAGATGAAGATCATCTCTAATCAACAGTGTTTGTATTGTATGCGAAGGCTGAAATATGTACATACAGCCCTCAAAAACTTGGATAAATAGTTTTTGACTGACAGATTTTTTTAATCTAACGCACCAAGGCCCCTCCCAAATCATCCTATCTCCCCCACTCCCTCTCCCTTTAGCCCCACCTCTACAATCGGGTACTCACATCAACTGTGATTTCACTGCATGTAATTGTGTACCTTATTAATTAAACATTGCACTGATTTGCCTGTCTTACCTGTTCAATAGAAATGTTGTCAAAGCTGCATCAGTTTTGAAGCCTTTTAAGATTCGAAGATATGAAACGCGTATGGATGTAATGATGTAAATCCCACTCTTGTCTCTAAGTTGTTTTTCGGCGATTGAAGTTGACGTAGCGCTCGGTAGCTGGGCTGACATTTTTGCAGAAGTTGATCCGACTTCTCGCTAAAATGATGCTATGGGTCATCCCCTCCCCCAGTGGTAGTGGTGCATTTAATGAAGTGGATGGGAAAAAAGTAAAGAAGGAAGAATACGAATCGAGGTTTGAATCTAGTTCAGAAATACACTTTTTAAATGGGTCTTAGAATGGATATTGGACCCTAACATAAATTGCTCACTCTTTATCCACTTAAAAATGGGTACACTATGCTTTAAAACCTTGTCTATGGAAGGAAACTTAAAAAAGAGTGTTTTTTGGTATCTTGGTAAAACAAAGTCATCCAAAAGTTGCTGTGTGTTTATTAATTTATTTCAGCCTACAGGCAGAACATTCGATTCTTTGTGCTGATTAGAGGCAGTTCACAAACTTTTCACACTTGTGCACTAAAATCTACTTTTCAGAAATAATGACCGTTTTTGTCTAATCTTCAAATGCATCCATTAAAGCCCAAAATGAAAGGCATTCATGCCGATGATGAGTATGTGTAAACTTCTCACCTGCACTGTGTGCATTGTGTGCCAAACAATGAGGGGAAACACAAGGACAAATGTTTTCATAGATCAAATGGAGCTCTGGCACCATCAATTTCGTTGTATCTGTATCAAAACTCATTGAATCAGAAATTTTAGATTACACACCTAATCTTGCCTTTTTTGTGTTAGGCTCATAGCAGATGCTGGGGTCCCATTGTCGGCGCTGAGGAGATGACAAGATTAATCCGAATGAATGAAAGCGACAGGAAGTGATGTCACTAGCGATAAGCCTTACAAAGAACACCATCAGACACTGAGACTTACATAATTTGTGTCTCCATCTTAAGAACTGACTGTCTTCTTTCTTGTCCCCACTCTGTTCCCGTAGCGCCTCTTATCTCACAACAATAAATAAACCCTCGAGGGAGTATTTTATGATGGACATATAAACCTATTTAAAATGGAATTAAAGATGCTATCGCAAAGAGTGGAATAATGAAATGCTTTGGGGAATCACAGTCGCTATGCTTCTCTTGCCTGCTTTCCCTGACTGAATTAAAAGGTAACAACTTGCCATTTTGACTTGAACGTTGGTGATGAAAGATGAATTTGTAATTACAGTGTTATGATGTAAAAGAAATAAATGATTCCTGGATAGATGGATTTTTTCATATTACACCATGCTGCAAATGAAACTTGTAATTTCTCTGATTGGAAGGATTTTGGTAAAAAAAAAAAAAAAGTGAATAAAGAATGGAAACATTTTACACAACTGGCACCAGTGGTGCATTCTTAAAGCTCAGAGTCCAATCAGAGCCCTGGAAAAGCTTTAGAGAGAGTGTCAGGCACAAGAAGTACCGCTTTTGTTTCCAGCCGCTGTTTTTTTTACATAGAAGATCTCGTATAAGCCCATCTCTTTATCCAGGTCTATTACATCTGCTGGGTCATGGTAACCCCACTAATAAGAGATGGCAGAAGCTGTTCCATTACCGTTTTTCAGCACTAATGGCACAGAGCGTTCCTCTCTGATGCACAATAATGTAGTGCTTGGAGAGGGTGGGAGGCACTGGGCTATGGAGATAACCAGTATCTCATTAACAGGAGCACATTTAGCTCTCTCTCGCTCTTCCTGTCAAGAATGCTTAATAAGGACTTGCGTAGATAGATAAAAAAAAGAAAAAGATTTGCTTGACCTAAGTACTGTAAGTGACCTTTAGCTTTTTATTACAACATATAGATCTGCTAGAGCAGAGGCAGCGCTTAATTATATATTTTTTTGTCTGGAAAAGGGATAGTTCAGTATTTTTGAAGGTTCTATTAAAAGCCTTGTAATGGACTGGTGACCTATCCAGGCTGTGCCTCGCCTCTGGCCCAATATTCGTGGGATATTCAATGAATGAGTTTTTGTGCCTGTATAAAATGCACTGTTTTGTCTTCCAGAGTGGAATTTTCACTGCTTATTCTGCACCACATTTCTGTGCATTCATCATTTGAAGCCAGCTGACCTTCTGCAACCCCTTCTCTGAGAACACAAGATTCTTTTGCATTCAGACTAGCCTTTCTTTGGAGGCAGAGGAACACCAAAAAGATTGCTTAATGGAGCTTGCTTCTTAGACATCTTGACTAAGTTCTAAAGCAATGGCTCATAGGCCTATCCTGCACTAGAGATTGCCCACCTATCATCCCCAGATATGGTATGCAAATGAACATTATTATGACATTTAATTTGGAAACCTTTTTTTTATGCATTAGCACCTGTGGACTACTTGCATGGATATCTGGTTATAAGCATTGTAAAAGGGGTTTGAAGTAGTTGTGTATTTCTGATTTTTGTAAACAGTTTTGGTTCCCAACCCTGTGAATAAACTGTTTCTTAGTGAAGTGCTGCAGTGGAAATTCATTCCATCTATCAGTGCTTGCATATACTCCTATGATATTTTTCAAGTTGAAGTTTTCTGAGGACACCAGAAGCCCTCTTGGTCTTGGCCCTTCTTAGATTAGCTATGAGCTTTAGCCTGCATGACCAACAAATATTGATTTATACTAACTGAAGATAGGCAGACTCTTCTGCTGTGAAGACGTTAACTACTTATAACTTTTTATCAGCGGCTTACAAGAAAAATCCTTAACTATCCCTTTTAGTTATCTGTGGGGTTTCTGTGGGGTATAAAACCTACACAAAGCCATTCTTGCTTCTATTGTCTTGACCAAGATGCAGACTGATCTTATGTAATCTCTCCACTTCACTGCTCTGATGAGTTTTATCCCTCATGGAGGCAATTTGCACTGTCACTGCGCTTCCCATTTCCCCAACATTAACTCTCAGATTTAAAACTCATTCCAGCTGTAATTCCACTGTTAAGCACCTTTTTTTCCCTAAGTTGCAGGTTCTCATGCATGTATAATCACATTGGTAGTTATGTGTCAGTCATTCTAACCTTTTTGGTATTCCAAATGTTTTTGACTGAAGGAAGAAAAATTGCACCAATGCAATCTTCTAATGAAACTTAAAATATTTTTATTTAATTGAATTGCTGTGATTTCTAGAAAAAAAATAAAGCCTTAGCATTTGAATGTTCAACACAATAAAATATTCTGAGAATCTCTGTGACGAGCAGCTCACATTAATGTCAGCAGAGCAAGAGCTTGGACCATTAGGGACATTAAATAATGTGTTGCACTCCTGCACTCAAGGTATGAAACATCAAATTTTCATGGAATCCAGTCTGCACTTGTATTATTTTAAACGCTTTTTTCATGAAGACACTTTCCTCCCCTTGCAGCCTTATAATTTAGTTTGAGTTTCGTTAACAATTCTCCAGGTCTCTTGGAACATTGTTAACGCTACTAAGTGGGACATTATACTTTAAAGGCTCGCAGCATGCTGTTTTGAATGTAAAAACTGTCAGAAATACATTACAGCAGACATACCCATCTATTTATTTGTCTTCTTTCACTATCTGATAGGATGTTAATATTAATTCTCTTTTGTTTATTCCTCTTTAAAAGGGTACTTTTAAGTCTTTTAGACAGTATGAAGTGTATCACATAATTACATAGACTGTAAGAAGTGACCTTAGGAATATACTGGAACTGATTTCTCAGTATGTCAAAATTGAGCACGGTGATGTCGGGTCCACAGTTCTTTGCAAAACTATTGAAACCCTTTTAACCTTAAAACTCCTGGTCTCATCATTGTCTGCTCCTATCTCCAGTCCCATTGACCACCTGATCCTAATCTTCCCACAAGTATTTAAGCCCTTAAGACCCACTGACTCCCTGTCATCCTGTCTCCCTGCCTACCACAATCTTTTGAAAAAAGAACCATTACACCTTACCTGTGTCTACGTGGGTGTCCATACACCCTGAGGGACACCTGAATGAATGAAGGGACTGAAAATGACTTGACTCTGTCTCCAGGGCCTGCACCTCGCCATTTGGGCCAAAGCCCCCATTCCCGAACAGAACCAGTGCTCCCAGAGAGGGAAAAGGACGACCCGCCTCTGTGTCCAGTGTCAGCTCCTTGCCTGAGACTTCGGGTCCCAACGCGTGCTCTTTAGGCCCCAACAATGGCTCTTTCCTGCTGGCCTCAGGCCTAGTTTCTATGCCTTTGTCCTCAAGTGGAGTTCTTTCTCCACCGGCCACCAACCAAGTTCCTTCTCCGCCTACCACTGGCCCCTCTTCAGGTGCTGTTTAGTCCGCACAACCATGAGGTCCTAAGGGGACGACCCCTGCGCCCCGAGGTCATCTGGTATATGCCCTTAAAGGGAGGTTCCAGTCAGAACCTTGTCACTCTGCTCACTCCCTGTCTCATAATTTTCTACTTCTGCCTTCAATACCAGTCAACAACTGATCCTAATCCTCGCTTCGTGTATTTAAGCCCTTCACTTCATCTCACTCCCTGCCTGTTGCTAAGGTTTCCTCCATGCTTCCTCCAGAGTGTGGCATGTACAGTATATGCATTACTAGAGCTGTGTAGATAAAAATTAGGAAATCGATTCTGAATTGATTCTTAAAAAAATCTAATTGAATCGATTTGCAAGTTCTAAAATCAATTTTATCTTTTAGAATATTTTGCTGTTTTTACAGCTAAAAGAGGAAGAAACAGTCCAGATGGCCATTTGAAGTCTTGTGCATAAAATGGTTAATACAATTTCCCCTGGTGAACTGTTACTCACTCAGTGTTAAGTCATTGAATTACAGGGATATTATTGAGATTACAGCTGAAAAAAAAAGTTTTTAATAACATTGACCCACATCAATATCGAACTGGATCTGATAAAGTCAGGTTGGATTGTGATACGCGATTCTAAGTCTGGAGAATCGGAATCAAATCAATTCTTGAAGTCTGAATCAATACCCAGCCCTATGCATTACCATTTACCTTGATAACCCTAAATAACATCTAGTACAACCAATACTTTCAAAAAAACACCCAATTAGTAAATAGAGTAAAAGTTTTTACAAAGCTGACTTTTATGTAAGAGTAAAGGTTTGCAAAAGTGCTTTTGAAAATAATATACTTTTAAAATAAAGACCAAACACAGACACAAGGCATAAAATACAGACAGAACATCTGAATTCAATACAAACAGGTAAGACCAACAATGCAAGAAACCAAATGAAACCAATCAAATTCAAAACAAAGTATTATCACCTCTCACATGGTGTCAAATGTCAAGGCAAATAAAGGAGTTTGAAGAAGCAGACAAAGAAATGTCCTGTTTAATGCACAATAATAAATCTTTCCACACTTTAATAGCTGCAAGCGAAAAAATATGGAGCTAAGAGAGCTCAAGGGGAGCAGAGTGTCCCTGCTTGTTATTGTTGCAACCAATGGCCGCTGGCTGCTCTGCTTTTTGACCGCATGCCATGGAGGCCGCCATTGCTCCTCCCTTGCTGTAGTACCTCCATTTGGCCGCTAGGCCCCCATTGAAAAGCATTGGACTTTAGACACGTTAAAAACAACTTTAAAGCCTGGTGCCCGTTTTTTTTAAACTTTCTATGGCTACATGTTCTTCCTGAGATTACGCTGGGCTCGTAAAAGGCCTGGGCACCAGGCTGGTTTTCGTAAGATAATTTTTTGAAATCTTGCATAATTAATGAGGGGGCCGAGCCAAGTTTAGCATCAGAGCTAACGACGCGAGAGAAACCCTCTACGACCGAACTACACGCACATATACGCCCCGCGAGGGCAGAGTCAACAGTGAAGATCCCGCACCTATGTCCTTTTTAGGAACAGGCTTCGTCAGAGCTGGGGAGGAGGAGTCTGTGAATCCGCCATGAATTCCCCCATGAAAGTGTTTCATTCTAGTAAACGGGGAGGAGTGAGGAGGCGCTGTCTATTCTTGTTTACAGTCTATTGTTGCAACCCCCCCAGCGTTCAGTCATAATTTTCAGGATCACTATAATTTTATGGCAAGCACACAAAGTTCCAACCCTCCTTCTCCCTGCTTCATGTGTTCACAACAGGATGTGCATTTATTGCAGAGAATCCTCCTAAACTCCCTCAATCAATCTTAGTTCTTGCAACCTGGTGATCCGTGGCACAAAGACGGTTGACAACTCGCCATATAGGTTCACACTGCATATGTGGAAAAAGGTGTTTTGATTAGATGAGACCAAAGCATAATTTTTTGTCTTACCAACTACAGTTTGAAGGTAATTTAACACAGCATAGCACCTCAAACAGACCATCCCCACCATGAGACGTATTGTTGGTAGTATCCTTAATGAGAAAGCTTTACTTCAGCAGTGATATATCACCTGGTCAGTTGATGGAAAAGCGATGGAGGTAATGACTGGGTATTACAGAAAGAAATCCTAGTAGAAGGCTGGAGACCTGGGCAAAGTTTCACCTTCCAACATTATATTCACCCTCAAAACAAATCAGTCCAGCCCAAAGTTCAGGACACAATCAAAATGACCCTTGCTATTGAAGCACCTGTTATTTGTGTCTTGCTGCAAATAGGCAAATAGTTGTTCCTGTGCATGCTGGAACAAAAATCTTTAGGTTAATTGGTCTCTCCAAATTATCTTTAGGTGTGAATGTGTTTGTGCATAGTTGTCTGTTCTGTGTGTCTGTGTTGCCCTGTGATTGACTTGCGACCTTTCCATGATGTACCCTTCCTCTTGCCCAATGACCACTGAAGACAGGCACTAGCCCCACTGTGACTCCTCTGCAAGGCATACCCTGCAGATATGGTGATTATGGTTAGCTTTGCAAACTGCTGTTTAAACACTTTCTACACAATCTGACTGAGCTTGAGGTATTTAGCAATGAAGAAGGGCTAGAAATGTCAGCGTCTTGATGTGCAAAAATGGAAGGGATACATTTGAAGGTGTAACCACATCAAAAGGTTTTTCTAAAAAGTATTTAGAGTGAAGGGGAATAAATATTCTGATATTTGTAAATAATTGTTATAACTGTGTATCATTCTAGTTTAAATCTTAACTGTGCTTAATGTATCTCTGTGTCATAAAAAATGAAGAAATATAAATGCTGTATATGTTTAGAACATATGGATAAGGTTGGGAAATCTTAAAAGTTGAAAGTGATGAGGAAAAGATTTGGCACTCCACTAGAGTGTTCATGCTCCCTTCCTTGGATGTCTCTGAGATTTATAATTTGAATGCAAGCTCTGCTAGCTGCAGTATTGATCCCTCCAATGGTCTATATGTAGCACATGGCCACTATGCACAGGAATCGTACTTCACCACATTGCAAGAAGGAATAACCACCATCTTTCAGAACAGACTGGTCAGGTCATCAATTCTAGCCTGCAGTACAGAAAATGAGCTAGTTCGTGAGCAATGGCTGTCACACCATGCTTCTGAGATCAGCAGAGCAAGGGTTTTGCTAATCTATATCTGAGATGTTTACAGAAACTTGGAGCGGCAGGTTGCTCTGTGTCAGCGAGGATTACAAGCTGTTGCAAAGAATGAAACCTCAAGCCATGAATCCACAACATTCTGCAAGTGGAAAAACCCATAAATCTTCTGATCCAAGTTAGGTCTGCATTGTGTGAGGGTCAGAGGAAAAAGTGTCTCCTGCAGAGAGTTTCTCGATGAAAATTAAAATGGAGGATCAGAAATAATGCAGATCAGCAGTACAAGTGCAATGAGAAATTCAGCGGGGGAAGTACAATCATATTAACTTGCCAGGTCATGCAGACATATTGATCTATGAGGGGAGTTCACCGGCAATGACCTTCCTGATTTGTGCAATATAATTAAATATGCATTATTACAGACCTTTCCTGTGTGTATGGATGAAGAAACATTGGGAAAGTGTTAGTTTCTCTGCAGTTCTAGATTGTTAACAAACTCAGTTGCTATAGACATAAAAGAACAAGCATTGCTAAATTTAGATTTTTATAGTCTTCTCACTTCAGATGGGACATTTATTCTGCCTGAAATGAGCTGATACTGTTCCAGTGAATAAAAGTATTTTAATAAAAATGTAGATTTCATAACAACAATTACAGAATCTCTCGACAAATAATGCCAAAAAGCTTTAAAGTTTCATTGTCACAGATATTCATACAGACATTTTAATCACCTCGTTACATTTAAACAACATTCAGGGGGGAAATAGAGGTTATTACATGCAGCTGCTATGGCTCACAAACAACTGAAATGCTTTAATAATATGAAAAGGATGAAACAAGAATAAAAATGAGTCTATGTAATGAAATAAATTTTCATTTGGGTGTAAATGAATGAAACCTGTTTAAAAAAACAAGAAAACAACTAATATATAGTCTAGTCTTTGGATGGTTTAAAGGGGACGTATGATAATTCCACTTTTTTAGCCCTTACAGTAAATGCGCTGTGTCGTGCATTTAGAGTCTGTATGCAAAAAACATAAATTAGTAACCCCAGGTGTTGTGTGTATGTTTTTGTGTACTGCTTTGGTTATTTTTTTAAGCCATTCAGTTTTCTTCATTATCTATTACATTTTTGAACTATTATATCACAGTACTTGCATTGAAACTGCTGAATAAGGTATTGGACTTCCGTCTAATTACTGAGTAATTCTGCCATCTTTATTTCTTACTACGAGTTTGTAGCCCTAGTTAAGGAATCTCGAGGGTAGAAATGGATGAGTTAAAATGCTTGGTTGTTGGATTATTAACACTCATTCATATTTATACGATCACCCTGAAACAGAACCTCTGCAAAGTGTCTGGTTAGGTTTTAGTTTTCATGGTAGTCTTCCCTGTCGGAAAAGTTTTTTTTGTTTGTTTGAGGGAAGAACCAGTGCTTCAGTAACCTACGCCAGCATCAAGAAGGATTTACTAAAAAAGTGTTGCATTCACACCGCCCCATACGTCAGCGTCAGTTGCGGCAAGATTACATGTAAAGTCTATGGTGGAGTACGTCAGGGGTCCGTCAAGGGCTCTGCGTTGCGTTGAGCACGTTGGCTCCGTCAACGACGCTTGCGTTTCATATGGCAACGTACCAACGCATGCGTCACAGACGTTCAGCAAGCTGAGCTTTTGACGGACCCAACGCAGTTAACGCAGTGCGGCAACCAATCAGAGCATCTCACTGTAGTGACGTCACTATACACGTATCTTGAATGAAGCGCGGGGCCAGTGAAAACATTTTCAACAAACGCAGATTTAAAAAATCATAAATAACACTTATCGAAGTCAGATGGACAGGCGCTCCTAAAGAGGAACAGAGAACCTGTAGTTGGTGTCCTGGTAGGAGAATTAAGCTCTGATGCGGCAGAGTAGGTCGTAAAATTAGCCGCGGGACAGACGGAAGTAGTACTGAAAGCGAACCTCCTCCATACGCAGCTCCTGGAGCAAATGGTTAAACTCCCCGAACTCAGACCGCATCTGAATAATGAGCGCTGATGCTCCCGATGTCAACGTTGTCTAGCTTTAGCTAGCTAATAAAGCCAAGCCACTCTCTCGATACGGTCTACCATAGTTCAGAACATACGGCAACAGAGGAAGCCCCGCCCATGCGTTGTTTCCTCAGAAGCAGGCTATGGAAGCCAAAAATTACATACGTCAATCTTCATCAGTTGGATGCGTTGCTCGACGTATCCAACGGATGCGGTCTGAATGCAGCATTACTGTGGGGGAAGTTCCTTCTAACTATGACGGACACAGCAAAGAAGTAAGCTTCAGATAACACTAGAACTATAGCAAACTATATTTTAGAAATTCATTTATAGCCTCTTGCCCATTGTTTTGATAGCATTACCACCAGACCTTCTGCTTATGTTAGCTCTATGTGTTGAGTATTTTAGCTCCCTAAAGACATACACATTTTTTAATAGTACTATAACATAAACAATATTGTATTATTTTTCGGTTTTTAGTGTTGGAGAATGCATGATCCTAACAGTAATCATGTTAGCTTGATGCTAACAGTAGCACACTGGGCAACAGCCTTGAGATTTTTATGTGGGACATCTATTGTGAATCAGAACTATATGAATAAACTGAAAAGAATTGAAGACATATTCATCTAATTATGGGGAGCCTAAGTCACGCCCTTCTACTTCCGTTCCACGGGTCCCCAAATGCCAAAAAAAAATCAATGAGAGTCAATGGAGCGATTAAAGTTATTTTATGATCCAGTTTGAAATGCGCCGTGGACCGAACATATGATGTCCGTGAATTTTATAAACTAATTTTGATGCAGAGAAAACGTTGATTTTCGACCGGTGGTAAAATATACTTTAGGTTTTGTGTAAAATCACTTAGCGGACTACAACTACAGAAGAAGAGTGATTGTCGTAGCCTCCAGGACGAAGAAAGTAGTATTAACCACGGAGAAAACCTTTATAAATCTGACTATGTAGAAAGTAGCAGCTATGTCGGGGGTAAAGCAGTCGGTGGATTGAGAGTAGGGCTGTATACCTTGGAGAACCTGGCGATACGATACATACCTCGATACACAGGTCACGATTCGATATGTACCTCGATACAGATCTGTCTCGATACGATTTGATATAATGTGACACGATTCGATACGATTCAATAAAAATGCATGGGCCAGAGCCAATTAATTAATGCTGAACACATTTACTCAACAAACACTACTCTGCATTTTCCTTCAATTTATTGAAGACAAAATTGCATTATAACAAAGTGCATTCTGCTTAAAATTTTGCAGCTTGAAGTGCACAGATTAATTGTATTAATCTGGAAATTACCACAAGTCAACATTTAACTTTGCAAGGGGATATAGTCTGAGCTCACACAAGCACAAAATGTTGGTGTTTCAATTCTTTCTTGTGACATCATGTACAGCCATAACATATTTCACTGTGAAATCACTTAAATGCTACATCTAGCTTTAACATTTGGCACAACAACAAATCCACCTAATAACAGGATGGATTTTAAAATCTAAAGGCTAAACCAGGTTTGTCCTCAAAAAAGGCAGGTTGAACACAAATCACTGCAGAAACAAAACAATAACCTGAGGATATTCTTGGTAATGCTATAGCTTTATCCTATGACTTGAGATTTTTGTTCAAAAACAGAAGTTGATCAACATGGTTTGAGCTTAGTACACTTCTCTGTGCCGTTACAATATCGCCTGCCGTAGAGAAAACACGCTCCGAGGAGACACTAGTCCCTGGAATGCACAGGTACACTTTGGCAAGGTGTGACATTAGTCGATATTCATTCTGGTGCTCTTTCCACCAACTGAGTGGACTTCCCTCAGCAAGAGACAGGGGTGGTGCCTCCTTGTACCTTGACATCTCCTCTTCTGCCTGGGCCTGTGTGGTTCTGTGTCTCACCGCAGGGCCTGCACTGTAAGTTGAACCAAGCAGATCAGCCAAACAGCACAAGTCCTTTTTCTTCTTGGATGGTGGGCTGGCAGGAACGTCATCCTTGTCTTCCACATGATTGTCCTCCTCTCCTGGTATCACTTCAGCCTCTTCCTATAATGCAAAATACAGATTTTTTTATCATTAAACCAATAGTTAATTCTATAAAGAGCATATTCAAAAGACATAATATTTAGTTTGCCTTTTATTTGATGCGATGATCTGAAATCTTTACAATATATTGCTTTGCTAGTATAGTGCTACATGAAGTATATGTTTGAAACCATTTAGTTTTTTAAGCTCTAACATACTATTATGAATTTGAAATTATGAACTGAATATTTAGTTTTATTAAACTTGAGGTATATACCTTTTTTCTTTTTTAAAAAAAAACATGTAATGAACACAATGAAAGGGCTTACCTGAAATAGTTCTTGAATTCTTCGAGCTTCTGCAGTAATTCTCAGGTATATTTCCTCTCGTTCATCATCAGGAAGGAAAGGCAAAGCTTTGAATCTTGGATCAAGTGCTGAACATACATACATGGTCTCTCTCTGCTGATCCATGTACCTCTTGCTCAAATCTTGGCAAATAGCTGCTTTGATTTCTCTCACTATATCACTATCTGCTCTGCTCTCTTGGAAATCCTGGATGAGTTGAGCATGAAGAGGGGCCACAACTGACAGTGTTGGAGAGCTTTCTTTTGACATTACTAGAGTAGCAATCTTCATGGGCTTCATTGCATCCACTATCTCCTCCGCAGATGTAATGTCCGACTCGCATAGGGTGCAAACTTCTTTCTCAGTTTTCCTAAGCTCGTTGGACAGAAGAGCAGCGGAGACAGCGGGTTGCTGCTCAAGAAAGCGCTCGAGCATGTCGTGTGCGCTATTCCAGCGCGTCACAACATCCGTGATCAGTTTATGTTCAGGCAACTCGAGCAACTTCTGTTTCTGTCGGAGTACGTGGCTGGCTGTGGTACTGCGCTTAAAAAAGGTGGATATGCGTCTAACACGTCCCAATAAACGAGCGACAGCAGGAAGCTTCAGTGCACGCTGCGAGGCCAGGTTTAAAGTGTGAGCGAAGCACCTGAAATGCAACATACCGGCAAGCTCCGCTGCAACGCTCATATTTGCGGCATTGTCAGTGACAATAGCCGGGTCTTTGGATACGAGGTCCCACTCCTCCAGTGCCGCTTTCAGTAACTCAGCAATGTTTGACCCCGTATGGCTCTCATGCATGGCTCGCGTTTGTAAAACGTGCGACATCAGTTCCCACTCCTCGTTAACGTAATGGCAGGTGATTGTAACAAAAGCTTCCGTGGCTCGCGATGTCCACCCGTCACAAGTCAGTGCCACTCGTGGGGCAGAACTCAGGGCTGACTTAACATTGTCTTTGACTTTGTCATACATCCTCGGTACTGCTTTGTCGGTCATGTAGCTGCGGGTAGGGATCACATAACGGGGATCTAACGTGTTGATCATAAAGCGAAAGCCTGTGTTCTCGACAACACTGTAGGGACACAAACCTTTGCAAATATAATGCACCACAGACTCCGTAATCTTCTGTGCACGGACTGAGTTGGATGGAAGCTTGGATGTTGCACTGTCCAGAGTAGTTTGCGTGGGGTCCCGCGTTTTTTGGGGCTGCTGCGAAGCAAGCTTGTCTGCATGATGTCTTTGCAGGTGGGCGCGCAGGTTAGTTGTATTACCGGTGTAGCGTATAGAAGCCTGGCAATGTTTGCAGATCGCATTTGTTTTATCGATCCCTTGGTTTCCGTCCTTTGCTTTAAAACCAAAATGTGTCCAAACATCTGCCTTTAGGGACAACGGCGCTTGTAAAATCTTCGACATTTTCCCTGTGTTTTTTTTTCTTTTCTTACTCTTCTTCTTCTCTTAGCGTTTTCTGAAACTTTGCGGGCGCCGCTGCGCCCTCTAATGGCTGGGCGGAGTATCGATACTAAGGGCTAAAATGTCGATACTGTATCTTTTTTTATTATATCGGTATGTATCTAAGAATCGATATTTTGAGTACACCCCTAATTGAGAGCCAGCATGGAGGAGAAGCTCTACTAGCTCTGCGTGAATGTTTTAACTCCCGTTAGCAAAATAACATTATATATGCGACTTCTGACTTCTGATTTGTATGGATTTTAAATGCAAATTTTTACAATCAAATAAATCCCAAATCACTGGACAAACACAGTTGAAACGTACAACGTTAGTTATCATTTAAATCGAAGTACAACATATGTGTGATTCAGAACATAAGACAAAGCTGACCAGAAAATAACTTTTATCGCTCCATTGACTTCCATTCATTATTTTTTCGGTTTGGGGACCCATGGGCCGACCGGAAGGGGAGACGACTTAGGCTCCCCATTGCGTTACTACAATTACATGGTATCTGACTAGTGAGAATTCTCAAAAAAGCGGTCAGGATATGTTCTTGTAAAGTTGCTAACTTTTTTTGTTTGGTATTTTTCATGTAAGTCTGTGTTGCGGATATTACCAAGAATGTAGTTATTTGGCTATTAATAGTCAAAGGACTGCTTATGGCACTCAATAAGATAAATAATTTATGAAAAATGATTAATATTTTCGGGGCACCACCTGGGTTTCCAGGACCTATTTTAATAGCCAAATATCTTTTTCTGTCTCATAATCTGAAGGAGTGAATTCTTTACTGTCTATTGACCATAAGCATTTCCATGTGTGTGTGTTGAATCAAAGAGACACAGTGATTTCCAAAATACAAAGATTATTTACAGAAGAAGGAAAAGACAAACATTGAATCACTCAAGCTAGTAAAAGAACACACTACTGATTAAAATGAATGGTTAAGATGCCAGTTCTGGATATATTTTGAATTTTTTAAGAATGAAAGATAAATTAGTTTAACAATTGCAATTTGTCTAACTAATTTAGCACCATTCATTTATGTGTAAACCAATAAAATTAACATTCTTTGCATCAAGAAATGTTTGTTAAAAAATTATCTGGAAAAGAATAATTAACCTTTGGAGAATTACTTAATTCATGTATTGATCACCATGGTAAACAATCTAGTTCCAGTATTTTGATGAAAAAGGAGTTCCAAACATGGCTAATAAAATTAGTTTCTGTTCTTAATCTTCTCTGACCCGATCATTATTTGAAAACCTGATTGTTTATTCATTGAGGGCAATATGGGCCTGAACACGAGAGTTAATCTTAGCCTTAGCTCCCTATAACAACCATGGGCATTTGAAATAAATAAATAAAGGAAAACTCGTTTGAGTGAGCAGCTCAAATTGCAGGATTTCAAACTACTTTTGACACAAAAGTCTTAAAAAAAAACACAGATTAAAAGTTTCAGGCCGAGGCCTGGTTTAACAAAGATGGCAGAATGAAAACTTATACAAGTTAACAATACAAAGGAAAAACCTTAAAAATGTGTTATTCTAACTAATTTGCCTCTGCCCAAACAGACCTTTTGAACATTTAAAGTCCTCATAGTTGCTGCGCGATGCTGAGGGAAGGGGGTAGGGTTGCCAACTTTCATAAATCAAAATAAGAGACACTTAGGCTACAGGGTGTTATTCACCACGGGTTGAACCGTCAGACTCGTGGGGAGGTGTGGTGCTTAGGGGTCATCCAGAATGGTCATACGTTAAGCTTAAAATGCTTTATTCACAATAAACACATTAAAGCATCAGTTCTGTAAGTTAGGCTACAAAAAGCTGCAATTAATTGCATCCACATAAAAAAAGGAAATAAAGTGTATACAACTTATGTTAATATGCAGTGTGATATAACACATGACAATACTGAGAACAACATGAGGTCTGTTTGTTGAGCTTCCAACAATGTATTTTCAATATTTTCGTTCTCAAGTCACTGTATGGGGATATTGCAGATGAACCCTAAACACCTTTAAACTTGTTTATCTGCTAATTTAAATACAAATTTAGGAGTGGGATGACAAATAGTTAATCACATCGTTTTACATGGCTTATCTGAACAGCAATCAAACCACACTAAGAAATTTAATGCAATGTTCACTTAAAATGTATTGGCTTTTTCTATAAAATGTAAAATTTCAACAGCCAGAAACCTATCCAAACATTTTTCATTTTAATATATTTATTAGCATAACAATAAATAAATTACCATGATTTGGTCTTTAAGTTGTTATTTATATTGATTGGAGAATAGACTATGCATAAGCCTACTTGCTTTAAAAAAAAATTAAAAAATCCTCCCTAATTAATCCAACAAAAATAAAATTGCACATCTTGGAAAATGCAAAATAAATGCAATCTATTCGGAATATTTTAGCCTACATGTCGCATAAGCCTCACAGACGTGTGTTTTCTTCATTCGTGTGTGCCTGCAGTGCTGTGCAGCAACTGTTCTTAGTCTCAGACTGAGAACACTCCATGCATTGTTTACAATTTGCCTTGTGTTAGTCTTTACTGATCTTGTCCAGCCAAGGATGGGCCTCTTCCCATTCATCTATATCTCTGTAAGCGGTTTAGGGACATTTTTAAAGGTGCTGCGTGTGAAGCGGCAGTGTAATTTGTGTGTGTCCACCTAATCAATCCTGTGCCCGCAACACGCGCGTCCCAAACACAAACAATATGCGGTCCCTTTAGATCGCCCCGCCAGAACAGTTTTTCTGACTGTAGTTGGGTGATTTGTAGGTGTTGCAAATCTTATTTTTCGACCTTACGAAACTTTTTTTTGTAAGATTTTGAGTTTTCGAACACTTAGTTTCAACCTTTCATAACTTTATTTTCAGTTTTGAATCATGGCAGGATATTAATCACACCGATTTGTATTTTATTTTTAGATAGGCTACGTAGTTAGAATAAAACTGTGTCCACACCAAACGCGATAGGAGGGACTAAAAAGCACGACACACGCCTAGCTGTTCGCATGCACATTCGCGCCTTGAAGCGTGTACAAACGCTGGATGCGCTTCAAATATGGTATTTTCACGCGCGAACTGGCCTTCAGCAGAGCTGGGGCCAGAGTGCATCTGCCGGTGGATTATGGACCGAGTTGATGGAGGACTGCGTGTTTGGCCCGGGAATCAGCGGAGCTGGGGCTAGAGTGCAGCTGCCGGTGGATTATGGTCTCCGATCTGACGGAGGACAGAGTGGATTACGTGTTCGGCCTGGTCTCCGGTAGAGCTGGGATCACTGCACTGAGGGTTTGGTGAGCTACAGATACAATCTAGCTACGGCGGAGGGATCCATAAACACCAGCGAGCACCCTCTCATAAACACCGGCTCCTCGCCGCCTGGAGAACGTGACCTGCTCGCCCGGTTTGTGCCGGGAAGGTCTTCACCTGCCGACACACCAACTACGTTTCTGAGCAGCTGTCCATCTGTCTGCGGTTCGTAAAATAGCGTCCCTTATGAGTTCAAAACGAGACGCCACATTTAATTGTCAAATAAGGGACGATAGCGTATTTTAAAGGACTGTTGGCAACCCTAGAAGGGGGTTACCAAGGAGTGTGAGCCAGAAGGCTAACAAAGGATCGCTAATCTGGCTAACAGCGCTGAGAAGCTCCTGGCTCCGACTTCCTAAAGATTTTATGAGATTAGTGCACTTGGTGAGTGTATGTTAACTCTTGACTAACACTGTAGCTGTTTTCATATTGGAGCATCATGTGTTAGTGGAAAGATCAACCGGACATTACACAATTACAAGAATTTAAAGGTAGCTTTCTTTGATACATTGACATTACCGTCATGAGAAACAATTGCTGCGGGGAGCCAAAACCTGTGGAGAAAGACAAACTAAAGAACACTAAAGGTGTTAAACAAAAGGAAAAGCCTGAGACTAACAGAAACAATAAGCAAAAACCAAAACACAAGCCTAACGTAGTTAAATCCAAAGGCAAAAAGAACAAAAGATAAGAAAAAAATCAAATCCTAAACAAACAAAAGAATAAACTAATATGGATAGACGTGCAAAAATATTAAAGCACAAATATAAATGGAACTACAAAACTGGGACACACACAGATTCCAACACTTCAAGGACCAAGAGATGCTAAGATGCGTTTCCACAAGATTATTATGTTGTCTTGCAAAATTAATTTTCATACTGATCAGTTTTAAACATTTAATTTATGTTTTGAAGACCTTTGATCATTTTATTTCATTAAAAGTACAATGTAAGTAGTGTAAAAGACAATAAGAACAGTTTAATATAGAAAATGAGGTCGATAGTTTTCTTAAGTATTTACTTACACGATTTAAACTGTTTTGAAATAACATTTTTGAAAAGAAACATGGCTCCCTTTAACACAAAAGTTGTTAGATTTCTCCTACAAAGACTTGGCACACACTGTACATCAACCATGAGTTATTGTGTCCTGCAGGATTGCAGTTCTGCTCTTGGGAAGCTTCTCTTCATATTTGAAGCCTTGTCTCTGCAGAGATTAACCTCTCCCCGGAACATCATCTAAGACCACCTCACAGATGAACAACCATCTTTTTTAAGCCAATAAGGGATGTACAGGATAGGATCGGATCATGATAAATTATTACCTGTGACTGTCTTTGTAAGTATACACTTCTGAAATCAGTTTATATTTTGGATACATTAAGAAGAATCAGCAATGAAAAAACTCCTGTTTAAGTCTCTCTGAAAATCTGTAAGGAAAAATAAAAGAAATGGAGATTGAGCTTTTCCTATACACTTTCTTACCAACAGGATTTGCAGTCATGTGTTATTTTACTTCTAATGAAATAAAGTAATTTAAGAACAATTCTATAGAACCATCCAATTTCACTCTTCTACAAAAATCTACTTTAAGAGCCTCATCCTCTAAATGTCACAGTGTGACTGACTTCTTGTCTGTGTCATTCCCTGTCTTCCTGTGACCTAATTACCTTCACCTGTCTCCCATTGTTTCATTAGTCTTCGCAGTGTTTCCCTGCCTTTTGTATACCCCATTGTCTCTCATGCCCTTTGTCAGGTCCTCGTCAACTCTACCCTTGTGTGGTTGTTTCGTTCTTCTGACCTGAGTTATGTATTTTCCTACAATAAAAATGGGAAACAGTCAGTCAAATCTCTTCTCTGCACCTGGTTCAAACTTACAACTCCTGACAGTAGAAACTGGCCAAAAAGAAAACTTAGCAGAGAAGAAAAAAGAAAGGAGAGACTCACCCGCTGGAGAAGTTCTGCCAAAAGAGTCATTGATGCTGTGCCGCTCCCTCGCCTCCCCAGGAGGGCACGACCATACTCTCCTTGGCGTACTTCCTTGTTCCTCCTTAGATCCCCGTAGTAGAGGATAGGGATGCACAATTAATCGAATTTTGATCGTGATCAAGATTTTGGTGACCACAATGAAATGAACCTGATCGTCAACGATATTTACATTCAAAATGCGAGCTTCACTGCGTGTCTCTTTATCATACACTGCCTCAACCAATAGTCAACCACCAGGGGGCAAACGCATGGTTAAGCTTCATTAAGCTGGCTAAATAAAAAAAACACCTACGCCACTCAGCACTCACAATGGCTGCATCCAAATACGTAGACAACTACCAGGCGAAAAGCAGTATGCGAGCGATGTATTAGATTCAAATCTCCAGTATGGCTCTGACTAGTAGGTATAAAGTTCCTGGATGTGTAGTACCGCCACAGTAAGCAGCTGGTGGATGCTACGCAATCCCACAATGCAGCGGAAGCCCCAAAATCGTAGAAGAGCGACCTAGCTAAAATTGTCTACAGACGAACTATCAACCATTGACACTGCTGCAATTGCGGCGTATAAATGTACATTTAGCGATGTTACTGATTACTGTGATTGTTTTTGACAGCTGATTAAACATTTAAGTTAAGTTATACCAGAGAAAATAACCGCTAGAGGATGGCAAGTTAAAAATGGATATAAAACTTTTGAGTGCCACTTTATTTACTTTGGTGCCTATTGAAAATACTGTTCTACAGTTCAGAACTATAATAAGAGTTAATAATGACTTTGAAAAAGTAATTGAGTTATTATAATGTTACAATTAATAAATATTGCATTTGTTTTTTGTTTTATTCTTGTAAACATTTATCTGCTTATGCATTGCTGAACTTGAATTTTTGCTGTTTTTAAAGTCTAACTAAAACCCCAAACTACTCTTTTTTGCTTATCAACTGTGTAACTGTGTCTTTTCCAATAGAATCTTTCAGTTCCAGGGCATTTTTTTCCATTTTCATGTAAACTTGTTAAATTCCTCATTTTTTGGTCTATAAACGTCTTAGTGCTGCTGCTCATGGTAATCGTGTGGTATTGCATTTGATTTTTGTGATTGGCTGATAGTGGTACATCGTTTCCATTGTCTACATAACAGCATGGCCTCACAGAGACGCCCTCCCTCTCTCAGACATACTCTCCCCACCTCATTTTGAAATTACTCAACATGTGTGCTATAGTCTATGGTGCTACGTACGCACACAAGAAGCATACTGAGAGAAACAGAGGAAGCTGAAATCAGTATATCGCACTTTGGAGGACCACAACGTTGAGTGGTTTAAAGCCATAAGTTATAACCTATATGTTTTAAACACATCGTGAATAAGGAAACAAAAGCTGAGGTAGTTCCCTCCGAAGCTACTTAGCTTGTTTGATACTATACATGCTGCTGGCTTCAGGCAGCACTGATTCAGCACCCTGAGCCAACAGCTCAAACTGATACGTCGTTTGGCCGCTGCGCTAATCCTCCACACTTGGCCTCGCTCCTCCTTGTTTTCTGGTCCTGCCCCCTTTGGTAGAGTTTTTCAAATGTTGCCTGGGGGCGGGATGAGGCTTTTTCATGGGGTTCAGTTACTTTTTAAACACATATTTCATCTGTAGAGATGCATGGTCTAATTTCTGAAAGATATGTTGCCTTTAAACATCTTTATTTTTTTCATTTCATTTTTAAACCCCTCTCAAGGTTCAAGAATAACTATATCAAATAGACATAGCTGTGTGCGGATGTTTCTTTTGAAACATTCTCAGAACATTCTGTTGATGTAACCAGGAATGAGCATGTTTAGAAAAAAATATGGGCAGATGAATAGCTTTGATTATTAACAGTTCTACATCTTAACCCTTTAATTCAGCCCACACTAAATACTTACCAGAACCAAGACAGGTAATGATGAGCTCTTTCCGGTGAAGTTGTTGCCAGCACCTTGGCTTAGTATAAGAGATAGAGGTGGCACTTGTTGGTAGTTTTATTTATTTATAATCCATAACTGCAGCATCTTGGCAAACGACCACGTTCTGTATATCTTTGTTATATTAAAGCCAATGCTACCTAATTACCTGTCTTAAAGGGCCGGATTTTGTGACAGGCTGTATATCTACATGAAATATTCTCTGCACGCTCACATCACAAACAGGAACAAGCCAATTGATTGTGCTGGCACAATTACCTTTGCAGAGCGGAGCCGGAGGGGGAAACATATTCATCGACAAGAATTCAATTTTCCCTGTGAGGTGTGGACAAGATGTTGTAAGGGATGTATTTGCTCTTGTCAACATCATTTTCATTTGTTCTCTCAGACGCTTGTACTTCTCAATCTTCTAATGCTGCTTCTCTCTGAAGTTACTGTCAGCTTTGATCTGTCACACTCACCCCCCTCTGTTCCCCGTCCAACAGATTGTCCAGGATCGTTATGTTCTTAGCCGCATTCGATGGGGTGTTCTACTGGAACTCCGCCACTACAAAGCCATACTTGGCACTGATGTTCTAAAAGCCACTTGTCTGTGCTTCTCTGCATACACTGCGCCAGCTTGCACCGGTGCTGTGCTCTGATCTTTCTCAGGGAAATCAAGCACTTTATGTTGAGTTCTAACTGCTGTGGTAGACCCCTATTTATGTGAATATGATGGCTCAGGGCCTGCAGTCAGAACTCCTGGCCTAGAACTCAGGTCAGCTTTTTCTGGCAACAAGTAGGATTTCAACCCCCTATCAGGAATACTTACAGAGAATGATCAGTAGTCATGAGGCAGAATGAGATTCTCACATATACTAACATTGAGGAAAGATAGCATGATAAAAAACATAAAATTAAAAAACAAACAAATGTTTTAATATTTAATTTATTTTATTTAGAATTTAAAAAGTGGTAATTATTCATACTGCTTCTTAAAACAAAAACACTGTGTTTACTGAGATTATGAAATTGTTATCTAACCCTTACTTATTTCACTTTTACCACATCAACTGAAGCAAATATAAAATATACACCCACTACATTTTTAGTGGTTATTGCATATATATATATATTTATAGTACCGTAAAACTGTATGAAATATATTAAAATTAGTTAGGTAAATTACTTCGCCAGGAGATGGCTTTTTACCAGACATACCACTGTCGGTAATAGCTTCTAATTGGTAAATTCACAAGACTGGAGTTGAATGAAGGCACACATATGAATGCATTTTACAGCAACACCTCAAACACAGAGTTTGTGTGATCTAATGGAAAAATCTGAAGAAATCATATAAAGATATCAGAAAGAGAATTGTGGACCTTTTAAAGGTCTGGTTTATCCTTGGATATGACGTGCAGATGCCTCAAGTTTACATGTTCATCTGTTTAAGCAATTATGTGAAAGTATAATTTTAATATTCAGCCATCATATCATTTAGAAAGGAAATAGGTTTTCTTTCCCTTAAAGCAATGTGTTTTGTGTGATGTTTGTAACAATCATAGAAAAAAATTGCCAAATACCCTGTGGAAATGAGTATGATTAGACAATATCCACAGTGGAATTAAATATTGAATTTATTTAATTAATTTAGACATTTGTTTAAAGAGGAATAACCCCATGAGATGCATCATCTCGTTAATCATCAGGGACTTCTATTACATGTTGCACTTAGCAACAGAAGGTAGCCATAAACAAAGACCACTATAGCAGAGAAAAAAAAGGAAATAGTCAAAAATAAAATTATTGTAACAAACACATACACTCACACACACAGACCAGCTCATATAGTTCACCAGGTTCCCCATCAATCTCTAAGACAACAGCATAACATTACACTGAAACAAACATATGGTACAATGTATATAACTACAAATTGTATATACAGGTATAGTTTTCACAGTACAAAATAATTGTGCTGATTAAAGCCATAACACATATTTAAAGTCTTTCAACTGAATAGTAGAAGAGTGAATTGACCAATACTTTTGTTAATCATTCCATTAAAAAGTACAGAAGTGAATACAGCTACTGTATAACAATCACTTTTAAAAGTCCAACTAAAAAGTGAAAAACTAATGTGATTATACAATTTGTATATAGTTTTTTAACAAAAAAATCTCAAATCTGAGTATTACCAATACAGTTTTATAGGAATGCCTTTCAAAAAGTTTGAAATAAAGTAGGAGAAGGAAAAAAATACTGGAAGACTGTTCCAGTCTTGAGGAGCTTTTAAATTAAAAGCCTATTTCCTTACTTCCTTACCGACTCTAGGAACTGTGAAAGAAAGAAAGAAAGAAAGAAAGAAAGAAAGAAAGAGAAAGAAAGAAAATCAATGTAATGAATGCTGTCAGATGATTGATAAGGTAGGTGCTAAGTATTGTTTTAGGTATAAAGGATAATTAAAGCAACTGAGCCTCCAAGACCAACTGGCTACAAAGGTCTGGCCAAGACTGGGTTTGTTTTATAATCCACAGCTGCAGTATGGCTGTTGTCAGCAATAGATTCTGACGTCTGCAATAAGGGGTGAGCTGTTAGCAATGTCCAAATCAAATTCTGATGTAATGTAAGGTTTTAACCTGAAAAGTGCACTCCACTGACGATTTTTGGTAGAAAATTCATATTATACTAAAATGTACTAAAATACAAAAAAAACAAAAAAACTACTAGACATGTAGAAAGCACTACACACTCATGTTTACAGTTTATCAGCCAAAAACATTAATTTGCGGGTGATTTGGACTTGAACATAAAAAGCATTTAAAGACAAATTGTAACCAGTGATATGCATGTCAAGCCAAGACATTCATATGTCACACAGTGGAGTCCTATAGGGGCAACCATTGTTTAGCACAATAAATAACAGGATCATGTCTAGGAATATCCTGAATATAGCGAGGAATAAAACAGTCTGAACAGCTGAGAGGTAAGTCATTAAAAAAAATAGAAAATAACAAGAGGTCCAAGATAGGAACCTTTAGGAATTCCTTTGTCTATGCCTTTAAAATCAGCCTGGCTGCCTGTGAAGGACACAGTGACATCACCCATGAAGATAGGAATTGAACTATAAAATTGTCTAGAAAGGCAAATATTATACATTTTATCAACAGGAAGGTAAAAATCAATGAGATTGAATGCTTGGGTAAGATCTAATATGATGGCACCTGTACAGAAATTTTCAAAACTAGAAAAAATATAATTTATAAATAAAAAAAAAGGCTGTGGTGGTAGAGAGGTGTTTCCTGAAGCCTGACTTGACGTGAAGAAGTATATTGCATCTGGAAATATAGTCTGTTGGGAATCTCTCTGTGTGTGCTGGAGGTTTGCTGTGTTTGTGTGCTCTCTCATCTTCTACACAGAGGCGTGGCAGGCAGCTGTCATCAGGTGTTGCTTGTTGGAGGTAATCCTCACCAGCTACTTAAGGGAAGCGGATCCAGCATGCTGATGCCAGATGGTTCCTGCTGCAAGAGTGGTAACACGACAACCCTTAGTCTCTCAAAACGTTTCCTGAGATATTTCCTGGAACCTTTTTTCTTGTCACCTATCCGGCCTTGCTCGCAGACCCAGATCCGGTACCTTCGTCGTCCTTCTTGGCATCCTCCTTCAAGTTCTCATTCTCCTGGAAAACCTCCCTGGAATTACTTACCTGTGCCTCGCTGGATGTCCTCAAGGTCAGCGTCTGCACCGCTACCTCTGCTGGTTCCTCTGCCTCCTGCTCATCTGTGTCCGTCTATCAACTCGCCTTCCCGTCCGTCCTCACCTCCTGTACACACAAAGCCAAAGGATGACATAATCTCCAGCCAACTGCAGAAAATAGAATTCCACTTATCTAAGTCCGCTTCCTCCGAAAAAACCAGTAAGCTCTTCTCCTGTTTAATCCTCATCCGTATTGACATCACTTAACATCTACTTTAATTCTCACAACAGTCCGCTCCTGCGATCCTCCCCTGGCGTGTCTCCTGAGACGACCGAAACACGAGCCAAAATAAACTTTATCTTAACCTACTTCAACTTACTGCTTCAGAGTCCTAAAACCACCAAATATGAAATGGTCACAAAAAAGATGGTCATAAAAGATAGTTGAATGAATATGATTATCTGAAAAAAATTCACCACATTATTCCTATACCACCTTGGGCATAAAAAATTATTTAATCATCTATTAAGCTTCTACAATACAAATAGATCCAACTCAAATGGAGAGAAGGCTGTTGCCAGGCAACAGGCACATTTCCTATAAACAAACATTGCGGTACGTTTACACTGCACGCTTCGTCTCCATCACATAACTCTCACAAAATTACTAGTTTGAAGCCATAGACATAATGTCTATGGCTTGAAGCCTATAATTTTTAGGCTATAGCTAGCATGTCGGCGGGCCTTTCTATACAGGATGATTTAATGGTATATCGTGGCTGGTTAGACAATGTCAACGTCGGACGATGTCACTACAGTGAGATGCTCTGATTTGTTAGACGCTCAGGGGACGGAGATGAACGTTCAGCTAGCTTAGCTTCTGTGTTGCTGGCTTTTGCCACTTTGATGCTTGGAAAGTAGGAAAAATTTCCAAAATTGCCGCAACTAAAGCGCACAAAGCACCACAGAGACTCTTGACAGACTCGATTATAGACTTAACATGCAATTTTCCGTTCTGGGCGTTAACCTTAATTAATAAAACGTAACCAGACACTTTGCAGAGGTTCTGATTCAGGGGGACAATGTAAAGAATTGTGTGGGTTAATAATAGCTTTTGACTGTTCTGCTTGTAGCCTACCATCAATGTTCCTGAGCTTGGACAACAAACTCACAGCGAGAAATAAAGGTGGCAGATTCACTCAACTTTTAGCCAAAGTCCATGACCTTTGTACACCAGTTCCGGTGCAAGTATTGTGACGTAAGAGTTCAAAAGTCGTAGGGCTTAAAAATATATAACCAACACATTATACAAAAATATCTCCACAACACCTGTGATGACTAATTAATGTTTTTTGTATTCCTAGAGACTCTAAACAACAACATCTGGTAATGTAATTTTCCTCATAAAAGAACACCACCAGAGTGGTTTTTGGCTTAATTCACCGAGTCTGAGTAATCCTCCTGAATTCTGCTCTCTGAGCAGCTGCCCCTCCCTCTCCCAGAAATCGACTGAGTGTTCAACTAGTGACATCACTAGTTGAAAACAAGGG
This sequence comes from Apricaphanius iberus, assembly GCA_028564705.1. NCBI lineage: Eukaryota > Metazoa > Chordata > Actinopteri > Cyprinodontiformes > Aphaniidae > Apricaphanius > Apricaphanius iberus. The sequence goes on from JAPXFQ010002732.1 coordinate 167,540, forward strand.
GGTTTTGAGGTGTCTGCACCGCCCCTGCAGGTGGAGTGGCATACTTTTGATAGAGTTCAAACACACCCGCCTCCTTTTCAAAGTTCATGGCTGCTTCGGTTTTTGGCAGCTTAAATTACTTTTTTTGTTGGATTTTTTACTTTCTCTGTGAAAATGCCCGTTTGGCTGTAAGGATTACAGAATTTTATTCTACATTCCTAAAGAACAGCTGCTGGATCAAAGAACAAAGACGCCTGATGGACAGAGAAGTAAGTGGGTACTTGCTAATGCTAATGTGGGTTAGCCATTTATCAAGCTGCTTATGTGATCTTATAACAGCATTGTGTGGTTATTTAATTGATCTGTAGCATCTCAGAATGTTCAGTAAACCGATGCAAATACCCACGGCTTTTTTATATACTGGGCTGGAAATATTTGCTTACTGGACTTAGATATGTTGGTTTGGGCTCTGTCTAGAGCCTTGAGATTTATCAACTCAAATAGGCGTTTTGGAATGTGTTTTTTTACAAAAAATAAACGAAACGTCTGAGCCCTTAATATAACAGAGTTCATTGTGGTACTTCTTGATTTTCAAATTCTGTGTCAGAATACAGTTTGAGATTAAGATTAGCACTGTTTGTGTTATCTGCTCCCGGCTGTGCAGTGGAGCGTAGCATAGCGTTGGGGTGCAGGAGGCAGGTTTATAGAGAAAGGAGCCGTTTCACTTCCTGGTCCAACATTAATTACAGAATACAAGTTAAATTTCAGGAAAAATCAATACTGTATAACACCAATGGTATCATTTTATCATATATACAGTGCTCATCATAAATGAGTACACCCCACTACGTTTGTCAGAAAACCTTTATTTTCCTTTCAGAATCAACATTTTGTATGATATACTATAAAACAAAATACTCCCACAAATGTGGGCCATTGATTGCAAACAAGATTTGTTCATTTGCACACACCAAATAGTGATTTGCTTAACAAATTAATTCAAGCCCATGTCGCAAAAATTAGTACAACTCAATTATAGTCCTAGGAGAAAAGCCACACTTAAGACTACAAACTTCTAATTAACAGCCATTCAACAACAGGTGAGTCTAATGATTCATTTATGAGGTGTCCAGCAGACAGGTGACAGTAAAAGGGCATTATTTTAAAAAGAAAACACCTTCCCATTTCATGCTGTCAGTAATGGCTCCCCACGGAAGAGAAATGTCACAAAATCTGAGAAAGGAAATAATTTCTTTACACAAATTAGGTGAGGGCTACAAGAAGATTAACAAAGCTTTACATATCAGTCAAAATACTGTAGCAAAAGTGATCAAAAAAATTGAGAAAGATGGAAGTGCAACCATCTTACCAGGCCGTCCACGGAAGTCAACATCTTGACAGGAGTGTCTTCTGATGAGAAGGGTTGAAGAAACTCGCCATGCAAGTTCACTGCAGTTAGCTAAAGCAGTAGAAAGCCAAACTGGAGTGACCGTTTTCCGGGACACCATACGGCGCACACTGAAGAGGAATTGCATGCTGGGTATCGTCCAGGATGGAAGCCTCTCCTAAAGCCCATGCACAAAAAAGCACGCCTAGAATTAGCTAGGGCCCATGCTGAAGATGAATACTACTGGGACTCTATACTCTTTAGTGATGAGACCAAATCACTGTTTTTGGAACTAAAGGTTTAAAAACTGTATGGTGTCGTAAAGGTGAGGATTTCACAGAAAAATGCATGGCGCCTACAGTGAAACATGGTGGTTGTACTGTCCTTATGTGGGGCTGCATGAGTGCTGCTGGTGTTGGAGAGCTGCATTTTATTGATGGTATCATGAACTCAACAATGTACTGCTCTATACCGAAGGAGAAGATGCTGCCATCACTCTGTGCACTTGGTCGTCGTGCACTTTTCCAACACAACAATGATCCAAAAACACACATCTAAAGCTACTGTTGCATTTCTGAAGCAGAACAGGGTTAAGGAGATTGAATGGCCAAGTTTGTCTCTTGATCTGAACCCAATTGAACAACTGTGGGGAATTCTGAAGCGATAAGTTGAGTCTCCCTCTCCATCCAACATCCAGGCTCTAAAATAGGTTATTATTGAAGAATGGAAAAAGATAGATGTTGCCTAGATTTCCTAGACCATGCCTAGAAGACTTGGTGCTGTCCTTAAAAATTATGGTGCTCATACAAAATACTAGATGTAGTAGTTTTTGTTGCAGGGTGTATTCATTTTTGCTTCAACCAATTTGAGTAAAACTAAAGATTTTGTGATCTAAATTAGATTATTAACCTTAATTTAATGTTATGGAATTAAATAAGGGTTCAATTAAACTCGGCCTTGTGGAAAGTTTGGAAATTGTTCTTTTGTTCATTGAGCTACTTATTGAATTCAGACTTTTTTAATGGTGTGTACTCATTTATGCAGAGCACTGTAAGTCTATCCCAGAATTTGAAAGCTGTAAAGTAGCATGATATAGTCCCTTTAATGTGTTTGGAGTTGCACAGCTCCTAAATCAGTCCCTTCTCAAAATTGCTGCAAGAGCCTAAAAAAACATATGGCCTAAGGACCTAACTCAGCTACATCACATCTGTCAGGAGGAATGGGCAATAGTAAAAGAAACCTGTTCTAAGAATCTAATGTAATCTAAATATATTAAATCAAACAATATAAACCATCCAGTTCCCAAAAGCTGAATTGACTAATAGTTATAACGACTGTAGAGCACTGTTCTGGTTAAATTATTTTAGGCTGACATACCACAGACCTGTGCTCTTGTTGGGTTTGGTGAAGAGTTAAAAAATCGTGCTATAATCCGTGCATCCTTGTGTGTGTGACGGAGAGCCCTTGCATCGACAGATGCTACATGTCTCTGTACCTATGCAGATGGGCAGATGGAGAAGCATAAAGTAGGCTTTTGAGTTGAGCTATTTTGTTCTTTCTTGAATTCTTCTCTTTGTGTATGTGATTTGCAATTTTAGGATTAGTGTTTAGCTTTTGGTTTTGTGAGGCCCTTCTGTGTCCTGATACCTCCATGTGTTTACATTCCCTCAGTTTACACAGAAACTAAAGAAGGGAACATAAATTACTCCTATATTCTCCTAATTAGTCTGGTTCTCATGTCACTCACCAACCCTCCAAGTAGTTTAATGTTAATTTTCTCACCTGGTCACCAGATCTTCTACTTTCCACTGTCAGTACTCTCCATGCCAGATTCAGTGTTCCCCAGTTGCCTTACTGTTTTCAGTGAGTAATGTCCCTCATTCTCCTTTAGGAGCTCTTTGACTTGCTTTGAGTTATTTTTCAATAAACTCAATCATCACCACTCACCAATCATTACATAAGACTGCTCTGTCTTGTTTTACATTACTGATGTCCAACTTTCAACCTGGCATTTTGATTACAATTCCATGATGTATAAAAAAATTATTGTGACATCCTTGTATTATTTTAATCCTAATTTTCATAATTCAGTAAATCCAGAAATGAAACAGTAGAAACAATACCCTGTACCTAGCTTAAGTAAGCAAATCTAACCATAAAAACTGATGCAAAGAAAAGAGATAATTAAAGCAACTCTCTGCTGTCCTATGATTTATATGCATATATTTCTTAGTTCTATGTGTTTCATATTTAGGCACCTATATGAATGAATCAATGTTTTTCATTATTATTATTATTGTCTTACACACTGTATGCCCAGCCCTAGTGGGCTAATAAGACACCAATACCACCAACAAGACCAGTTGCCAGACAGTTATTTAGAAAGTTATTTAAAATACAGGTCTGCCACCTCATCTACTGTAGGCTCTACAGACAAAAGTAGCCAGTTTAAACACATTAAAATTAAACAGCCATTTCATCTTGTTTACATTAATGATCCAGAACATTTCAGGCTTTTGAACAAAAAAATCACCAAATGGTACATCATCATACTGTGGGTAATATAACACAAAATGTATGTTAAAATGTCATTATTTTGTCTACTTATAACAAATTGTAAGAACACAGGGTTGTGTGTATAAGTGCACATAAGGTTACACCTCAATCTGCCTCTGTTCAGTCAAACCTTAAATGACTTGGAAATTGAGTTCTAAGGACTTCCAATAAAACAGATACAGCTTGAAGGAGGAAAGAAGAGACTCACTTGTCTGTTTTTCTCTTCATCAGGCAAAAGCCAGGCAACAAAAGAGGGTAGGTCAATCACATTGTAAACAAGCTTTTGTTAAAGGCAACGAGGATTTAAAAATGGTAATCTTTCAAATTTTTCACCTATAATAGCTTACATGTACATCAAATAACATTTCCATGTCATTGGGCAATGCCCAGCCTTTTATGTCGCACAATCACTGTAACATAGGTAGTCAGATGTGATATTCTAGAAAAGTACAAATTTGACTCCAGAAAGTGCAGTTAGATCCCCTATGTACTCTGTTGAAGCATGTGGGTTCCAATGGAATAACAAATGGTCTCAGATCGAAGGTATATGAGAGCAGAACACTGTTTAATATGAGACTAATGTCTGTTCCGAATGTGACCCACTGACTTTTCTAATCGAGACGTGAAACCAACTGCAGAGCTGTAGAGAGCTTGTAACCGCTAAGGTCAACCTCTCTGAAATGCAGTATTGAGTATGTATGTAACCTTACTAGGAAGAGGCTAATGGCGGTTCAGGTTCAATGGAGTAATGTACCACCCCACACCCCCCACTCCCAGTCACACAGTCACCACTGATATAATCTGTTGAGTAATTCAAGGCAAAGGTCCAGTATGTCGTGAGGAAGGCTGTACTGTCTTATCAGGACATTCAAGTTTACCATTAAGAAAACAATTTATAACGAGGGACAAGGACTGAATGGGGTGGCAGTTAAATCAAAATCGGGATTTCAAAAGTTATGTCAATGATTTAAACTCCAGCTTTTCGGTATTTCAGTTTAGTGCACAAAATCACCTGTGATTTCACCCTACAGCTACTTTATAATTAAACGTATTTCAAGATACATTTGTAACCAAAGGTCTGGAATGAATAAACAATTTGGTCTTGACGTTTTCATTACATAGTATTGTGATGTGGAAAAGTGTTTGCCTACCTTACACCTTCTTCTGTTTTTGCTTTTTGTGTTGTTAAAAAAACACAGAATATAGACAAAAATGCAGGGCAACACGTAAAAATATGCAAGAGAATCACACAGAGGCTCAAAGTCCAACTTTTTCTGACATGTGAAGTTCTAAAATAAAAGATGGGTTGCAGCTTCTTCCTCACAAGCTCTCCCATTCGGAACAAATGCATGGACTAGTTTCTCTGCATCACTTCTGAACAGGATGTTTCTAATTTTAGCAATATCCCGGAAGTGAAATAAAGAAATCTTAGAAACCACATGAACCACTTACGCTGCAGTTTTTAAAATGTCTAGATGCGTATCTTATAAATTTAACGTGAATTTAATTGGACTGGCATTTTCTGTTGGAAATAATCGATTCTTAAAAAAACGTCAAATACATTTTTTTTTCAAAATTTCTGACTCTACTTTAATATCTGTTGCTTTTAAATATCTAAATATCATCTTCTAAGAATGTATCTGCTAAGTCAATCACTTCATCTGGATGGCACTAATTTAGCCTCTGGCAATAATGAAAAGAACCTCGGTGTAATTTTTTACCAAGACATGACATTTAAATCCCATATTAAACAGGTTTCTAAGATTTCTTTATTTCACTTCCGGGATATTGCTAAAATTAGAAACATCCTGTTCAGAAGTGATGCAGAGAAACTAGTCCATGCATTTGTTACTTCAAGGCTGGACTACTGTAATTACTTATCATCAAGAAGTCAATGCAATTAAAAGCCTTCAGTTGATCTAAAATGCTGAAGCAAGAGTTCTGATGAATATTAAAACCAGAGATCACATTTCTCCTGTTTTGGCTTCTCTCCATTGGCTCCCTGTTAAATCCAGAATAGAGTTTAAGATCCTCCTCCTTACATATAAAGCCCTTAATAATCAAGCTCCATTGTACATCAGAGATCTGATCGTTCCATATATTCCTAACAGAACACTTCGTTCTCAGAATGCAGGTCTACTGGTAGTTCCTAGGATTTTTAAACGTAGAATGGGAGGCAGATCTTTTAGTTATCATGCTCCTCTCCTGTGGAACCAGCTCCCAGTTTTAGTCTGTGAGGCAGATACTATTTTTAGGACTAGGCTTAAAACCTTCCTTTTTGATAAAGCCTATAGTTAGAATGGCTTAGGTTACCCTGAGCTATTTTTGTAGTTATCCTGCAATAGGCTTAGACTGTTGGACGACAGACTGACCACTTTTCTTCACTTTTTTACTTTTGTATTCTTCCACTCTCCGAATATTTATTTTTTCTGCTGTTAGTCTGATTGTTAACCCAGTTTTCTCTGTGTTTTTCTCCCCATAGAACCTCCACTTCTACTACTACTACTACTGCTCAACTATAATGCCTCCTGCTGGATGGGGAACATCGAGTCCAGATGATGCTCAAAGTGACCGAGCATCCTCCATGCTGTGTCTTCTCAGACCCACCGATGGTTGTGGCAGATGACCGCTTGTACTGAGCCAGGTTCTGCCGGAGGTTTCTTCCTGTTAAAGGGGAGTTTTTCCTCTCCACTCTCGCCACATGCTTGCTCAGTATAAAAGATTGTTGAGGAAGTGTTCTGGTTAGAGTCTGCATGATCTAGGCACAATCTTACGTCGATGAATCAACCTAATCTGCTGTGATTCCTTACATAGAAAACCTTTTACTGATTGGAATGTTTGTATAATTGTTTTGAAATTACTTTTGTTGTGCCTTGAGATGACATTTGTTGTGAATTGGTGCTATATAAATAAAAGTGAATTGAATCTTGAAAATTACATCACCATTTGTCTTTTGTTAAATCTATTTAATACTTAACAGTGAGTCTGTGGAATTATAGTTCAAAGGAGGACTATTCTTATTAGTTTAATTAGATTAAACTACAATTATTAGATTAAATAAATTCAATTGTTCTTCAAATTAAAGTACAACATGGAGGCTCGAGTTCATAACTTTTTCTAAATTTTCTTAGTTCAGTTGTACTTGTTTCTTCAGGTATTCAAATAAGTATTTTAAAAAGAACACATGGTTTATGATTTATGTTGAACAATAAAATTGCATAATTCTGAAAAAATGACTCGAAATGACTTGAAATTTTAAGTTTAAAACTTCGGACTTGACTCAGACTTCCTTGTATATACTTGAGGCTTGCAAAGTAATGACTTGGTCTCACCTCCGATATTTATTATCAAAAATGGTATGGGATGGTTTCGAATTCCAGGCCTAAGTTATTATCCAAGTCCAACCCTGGACACCAGCAAAACACAATAAGACGTTTTATTAACAATTGAATATGGGATAGACCACAACCTTCTCAGGAATTGACTAAATGTATTATAGCCCAACAAGACCAAAGCGACAAATTTTTTAGGGTAAACGTCACTACCCATCGTAAAACTAAAACATCATCATAGCAACAGTCAAACATGGTGGTGGCAGTGTTTGATCTGGGGCGGCTTTGCTGGTTTAAATCCGGGATGACATGCCATAATTATTGCAACTCTAAATTCTGTTTTCTTCTGTAAAATCCTGAAGGAAAATGTCCCTTTTCAGTTTGCACACCTTAGGTCAATTACACCGTCATGTAGCAGTCAATTATCCAAAATACCAGCGGTCACCTGAATAGCTAAGCAAAACAATACAAAGACATTGGAGATGATTAGTTAAAGTCCAGACATAAAGATGATTGAAATGCTTCAACACAACTTTGAATAGGCTGCCCATGCTTGGAAACCGCAATGTGACAGAATTTAAACCATTCTGAGAAGTGTGTAATACAGCAAAACAACCATACATCAATCCATATTCTTCCGCTTATCCGAGGTTGGGTCGCGGGGGCAGTAGCCAAAGCAGAGAGACTCAGACTTCCATCTCCCCAGCCACTTGGGCCAGCTCCTCGGGAGGAATCCCGGGAAGTTCCCAGGCAAGCCGGGAGACATAGTCCCTCAAGCGAGTCCTGGGTCTTCCCCTGGGCCTCCTCCCGGTGGGACTTGACCGAGCTCCTCACCCTATCTCTAAGGGAGAGCCCAGCCACTCTGCGGAGGAAACTCATTTCAGCCGCCTGTATCATTGATCTTGTTCTTTCGGTCACCACCCAAAGTTCGTGACCTTATATGAGGGTAAGAACGTAGATCGACCGGTAAATCGAGAGCTTTGCCTTTTGGCTCAGCTCTCTCTTTACCACGACAGACCGGTACAATGCCCTGCTCAATCTCCCGCTCCATTTTTCCCTCATTTGTGAACAAGATCCCCAGATACTTGAACTCCTCCACTCGAGGAAGGACCCCATCCCCGACCCGAAGAAGGCACCCTACCCTTTTCCGGCTCAAGACCATGGTCTCCGATTTGGAGGTGCTGATCCTCATCCCAGCCACTTCACACTCGGCTGCGAACCTCTCCAGCGAAAGCCGTAGATCATGTTCAGATGAAGCCAACAGGACCACATCATCTGCGAAACGCAGCGACCTGATCCTGAGGTCACCAAAATGGACCCCCTCAACATCTTGGCTGCGCCTAGAAATCCTGTCCATAAATGTCATGAACAGGATCGGTGACAAAGGGCAACATTGGCGGAGTCCAACTCTCACTGGAAATGAGTCCGACTAACTGCCGGCAATGCAATCCAAACTCTGACACCGGTCATACAGGGACCTAACAGCCCTTATGAAAGGGCCTGGTACCCCATACTCCCGGAGTACCCCCCACAGGACTCCCCGAGGACACGGTCTAACGCCATCTCCAAGTCCACAAAACACATGTAGACCGGTTGTGCAAAATCCCACACACCCTCCAGGACCCTGCTTAGGGTATAGAGGTCCAGTGTTCCACGGCCAGGACAAAAACCGCATTGTTTCTACTGGATCCGAGGTTCGACCATCCGTCCGACCCTCCTCTCCAGAACCCCTGAATAGACCTTACCTGGGAGGCTCAGCAGTGTGATCCCCCTATAGTTGGAACACAATCTATGGTCCCCCTTTTTTAAAGAGGGGGACCACCACCCCAGTCTGCCAATCCAAGGGAACTGCCCCTGATGTCCACGCAATATTGCAGAGCCGCGTTAACCAGCACAGCCCTACAACATCCAGAGCCTTAAGAATCTCATCCACCCCTGGAGCCTTGCCACCAATGAGCTTTTTAACAACCTCAGTGACCTCAGCACCAGAGATTGGAGAGCCCGTCCCAAAGTCCCCAGACTCTGCTTCCAAACAGGAAGGCGTGTCGTTGGGATTGAGGTCTTCGAAGTATTCCATCCACCGACCCTAAACGTCCCGTGTCGAGGTCAGCAGTACACCACCCCCACTGTAAACAGTGTTGGTGAAGGACCGCTTACCCCCCCTCAGGCACCGGATGGTGGACCAGAATCGCTTCGAACCCACACAAAAGTCGTTCTCCATGGTCTCTCCAAACTCCTCCCACGCCCGAGTTATTGCCTCAGCGACCATCCAAGCCACACTCCGCTTGGCCTGTCGGTACCTTTCAGCTGCTTCCGGGGTCCCGCAGGCCAGAAAAGCCCGATAGGACTCCTTCTTCAGCCTGACAACATCCCTCACCGCCGGTGTCCAAGCGGGTTCGAGAGTTGCAGCGCAACAGGCACCGACCACCTTGCGGCCACAATTATGGTCAGCTGCTTCAACAAGTCGAAGCAGCAAAATAACACTAACAAGAATTCTTCTGGTTTTCTTTGTAGAATAGCTTTTTGTTTCTAAATGGTGGAATTCTTCTTCCTGCTGCAGTTCTAGATAAACGGGGGAAAAAACCCCACAAAAGCTGTTATGTTTGTAAATTTTACTGAAGGCTATATTGGCATATTTAGCAACAGTAATTATTTTCTCTGTTCATGTGTTTTTTTTAAACAAATATGCTGTTTACTTTAACATTTATTGTAAACAAATCCTGCCATACACATACTAAAGGTAAAAAAAGAAAAAAAAAGAAAAAACACCTCAGCAACAGAAACGTACTGCAGGTTTTCCTGCTGTAACAGAATGGATGTACTTTAAGTGCTGAAGAGTAATTCCCCTGCAGGGCAAGCTGCCCTCTTTGATGACAGATGTGTGTGCAGAACCCCAGGGAACATTAGCAGGCGGTTTCAGAGGAAATGTCCCTTTACTGTAATCAGCTGTTCACAGAAGGATTGAAGCTGATTGAATGTTTTGATCATAACTCTTAGTTCAAACCAGATGTTTACATACACTGTATGAAAAAAAGAAAAACTTTTCTCTCATCACTGTAAACCCGAACAGTACAATGAAATCAAAAGCTGTACAATCATTGTAATCAAAAGTAGCTACCAAGCCAAGACAGCTTAAAACTCATAACCAGATTCATCTGTTACTGTAGTTATATGTTTAAATTCTATCTTTGTATCAAAACTTATGAGTAAAGAGACATGATAACATCAAAATGTCAAGCCATGCGACTGTGTGCATTGCAGGAGGAGGAGGAGTCACTGAGTAAGTAGGGTTGTTTGCAACCATGGCTCAGGTGGTAGGATTTAATCCCATAACCAGTGGGTTACCAGTTAAAACCCTGGCTCTTTCTCTGTCAGTTGTTGTGTCCTTTAACAGGACACGTCTCCTGCTTTACCTGCATGTTCAGCGGTGCAGGTTCATTTGTGTCACTCTACCTCAACACAGTTGTAGCTATTCACATTCAGTGTGTATCACTGAATGTGGTATAAAACCATATCTATTCTTCTGACTGAAAATGTGCTACCCAAATGTAGGCCATATGATTTAATGTTAAATTGGTTAATTTAGAGTTTATAGAACTTATAGCATTTGAGTTAGTGTAGTAATGTATACAATTTATAAAAACAGAATATACTAGTTTAGTGAAATACAATTAAGTTAGTTAACTACTAAGTTTTGAGTTGGAGGTAGTTAAATACTTTCATTTCATTCAATTCACATTTTTTAAGATGTGATTAACTTATATTTTATAAGTAAGCAAAATGTTGAGCTCTCTGAACTTATTGGGGTTTACTGTGCTGTCTAACCTTAACACAGAACCTTTCCCGTTGTAGGTAGGTGTAAAATAGCTCATGTTTTTGGAGAGGTCAACGCAAAGCCCTAATCTCAATGTCACCGAAAATGTATGGCTACAACTGAAAGGGTGTCTGTGAGCCAGGCAGCCCATGAATCTAGCACACCAGTTCTGTAAGAAAGAATGGGCCAAAATTGCTGCAAACCTTTGCGAGAAACTTGTGGAAATATACCCATTACATATAAGTCATACAGAAAAAAACAATGCTGTTTAAACTTCTGACTTCTAAGAAAGGTAGAACAATTCCTTACTGATTACTCTGGAATTTTGAAAATGTAACTTATTTTGGCCATCCTACTTGCCGTACATTGTGAAAAACTCCTGTCTCTTGTTATACAGTATGTAAATATCAGGTTTCACAGTCAGTTGATCGCTTTGAACAGCTGTCTCTTAACACATGATGATTGTGACCTTGTGTTTTTTTTTAATATAACCAGAAAGCACAAACGATAATGAAAATCTGAGTGAAAAAAAATAAAAAGGGACCAAATATTCCTGAGTTTCTTCCTCATGCTGGCAACCACAGATAAGGAAAAAAGAAAAGAGCCATTTTCTTCATCAAGCTAAATTCCTTCTTGCACAGTGATTCCCTTAAATTGTGTCCACTGGACCATTGTTGCCTACAAGGTGTCCAGGGAGATAACTTTCCAAGAGCTAACAATGTCCTCTGCAGGCAACTCATTGGTTGACTTCCAGTGTAGGTGAACCAGGGTGGTAGTGGTGAGCAGCTGTCAAGAAGGCCTGTAATTGGAGCCCGTTGTACCATTAGACCTTCCCATTTGGCCTGTTATGATTGCTGTCTTTCTCCGCTACACCTCAGAAGTCGCAGTCTCCGTTTGACCCAGGGTGCTTCCTTTTACACTGCCACAGAAGGGCACTAAATGACTTGTCACATGTCCACCCGCGACTCTCACATTCCCCTATGTGCTTTCTGATCTGTAATGTTCTTCATCCCTGCAGGGCTACTGAGAGCTCTACAAAATGACAAGAAAAGAAATTGCTTAAGTACATTGTTCTTTTTCTATTCAGTTGACAGCAATGTAAACTTCTGAGGGTCCAGAAAATGGGAAAATAAGTATTAGAAGTGAGTTGGGAGAAAAGAAAGGGTCAGATGAAACGGATGTTTATTTGCTGATATTGAATGCGCAAAACACCCTGTTTACTGGAAAGCATGATCTTATGGAAGGAAGTATCTTGACTGGCACCCTTTTATACCCTACAAAACCCTCAGTTTAAATGAGCTACCATGAAACAGGAGTATATATGCAGTAGCAAATGTCTAAGATCGACTAAGAAAAAACTCTATTTAAAAAATAGTATGTAACACTGGAAACATCAAAAGACTCATTTGGGATTTAAATCTATAATATTAAACACTGAAGTGCAAAGTTTACTTTCCTCCTCTTTAATAATAAAATAAAATAAAGGACTCTTCTGGAACCCTTACAAAAACGGCTTAGATTCCCATGGAACATGGAAGAGACAGGGGTGAGTCAACATTTCGTATTCCAGTGTGGTGAGGGACTGCTCCCAAGAAACAATTATAAGTGCCTATTTTAATAGGTTAAACAGAAATTACGCCTTAATATGCGTAAATAAACAGTGGAAACTGTCTAGAAACTACTGCAGAGGCTAACATACTAAGTCTTCATAACTCCGCTCTTTGGGTGCAGCCACTTGGTGCCAAGGAAAAGTAATGCTGCTCCTGGATTTGTCGATTTTGAAAGCACCAGCCAATAGCATGTCAAGTAGCATTATACTTAGGTATTTTAGCTTCCTTCCCTAGCTATATTTGCTTTTGAATCTTTTAGATGTGCTCTAAGAAATCCTCAAATAGGCAAATCTTTCCTTTAAACATTTCGAGCTAAGTTCCGGAGAAAAATCCACAAATGGGTGACTCTCTGAATACTGCACAGTGAGTAGAAGGTGGTCCCCTATGTCTTAAGAATGTTAGTTAAATCATTTTTTTTTTGGTTGAGCTTTTTTCCAAATCCTATCTACATTTTTTAATGAATACCGCATTGGTATGTAGCAGTATATTGTTCCAAACCAGAAAAGCATGTTTAAACAAGTTTAGGTTTCCAAAAGATCCTGTTCTTCAAGAAAATTGTGCTCCGTAGAGATATGTACTGTATCCGGCAGTTGGAAGTTATCTAGATCTAGATGCCGTCTAATCTAAATCAATCACACATTGTTATTTGAGAACTATTAAAGCACAGGCCTCCCAAAGGCAGCTCAGTCCCATAATCAGGATCTGGTTCCTGGTCCCACTGCAGATATTTCGTGAAAATTATGTCAAAATCCGTCAATAACTTTTTGGGTTATGTTGCTTCATTTGAGTTATTGGTTGTTCTACAACCGAAAGACACAGGGGAGATACCATGTGCATTTTTCCTCTGCATCCTTATTTGGTGTTATTTAGTGTTTGCCTACCAAATAAAATCCCAATAAATTCAAAATTGGTTTTGTAATGGGACAAGTGTAAAAATGCTAAATGGAAATAAATACTCCTGATACTTTAAAACAATAAATGAGTATAAAAATGTAGACCCTCCTGAATCTACTTTTTTAACATGGGAATACAAAAATCTAAAGCAAGTAAGCTTTTAATCAAAATTTCTAGCTGGGGTAGTGTTTGCTAGGTAGAGAAGCTTTTTATGTTCCTGCTCTCAGAGTCTAACTCTGTCAAAACAGGATATTCAGACGCATGACACCTGGAAATGGAATCTAATTGGAACTAAATCCTATTTGTTGAGTCGGCTACATATCGATCCCTTCCTCATTCAGCTGGAGTACGTAATGTTCTGAATGTATCCCTGCTGGGACAAACAAATGGTGAATTAGGTGTGAGTGCACCGTGGCTTGCCCAAGCTTTGTTGTAACACCAGCTTTTCTGTGACAACGTCAGGCTGCAGGAAGGGACTGGGAAAGTTGAGTTCACTGTAATTGGCCACAACCACAACTGATTTTACATGGATATCTTCAGTTGAAGAACCACAAGAGATGCATTTTGTAAAATGCTTATAACATTTTAACACATAAACTCCTTTTATGAATTAATGTTCACTTCATCTTTTACGTACTTTTCACCCCCCCCCCCCCCCCCCCCCCCCACAGATATTTATAAGAATCCATCTGGTACATTTATTTTCATGTGAAAACAACAGAAAGGAAATGTTCCAGTAAACAAGTGGTGCATTTGACAAGACAACTAGGGGTTAAAGACCGGATGGAATATTCCAGAATGTCTATCTAAAAACTGTTATAGTGTAACGTTTACTTACATTCTATATTTTTTGTTTTTTGGCTTAATTTTATTCTATTTTATATGGTTCTGTGTTGTATTGCTAGGATCATCTTGGATATTTGTTTTTCCTGCTTTTGCTTCATCCTCTGTATCCCTGTGTTACTTCAACATCAGATTTTAATGTCCATGATCTATTCTAATTCTACTCTAGAGTAAATGTTTCCTCTTTACTTGGTTATCTGTCAGATCCATGTTCTTCTCATAAAAAACATAGAAGGTGTTAGTTTTAGTTGATTTAGTTTTTTTTATTTCATGCAGTAAGTCGTCCTTGGTTTTAATTTAATTAAATAACTGTTTATTTGGTCCTCCTGTTCCTTTTGTATGCATGTCAGTCTTCTGCTTTGCCTCTTGAAATCCTCTTTCAGATCATAAGTCAGTGACATATACACAGCTATGGCTACATTTGATGATTATTTTTGGCAGCCAGAGGATCTATTAAATTTTTTTTTTAATTAACCCCAATCCAAAAAAAATTTAATCTGCGTTATGTGGGGCCAACTCTTTTTAGAATGGATATATCATATGTTTAACTAAACTGTTTAGGTCTCTGAACTATCATAGAAACTCTGATAGGGAGTTAATATAAGGGCTTTCAAAAGAGAAATGTGCTTTAATTAGCTATTATTTAAAATAAAATAAATATTATGCCATGCCAAAACTGATATTATTATTATTATTATTATTATTATTATTATTATTATTATTATTATTATTATTATTATTCACTGTTTTTAGAGTCTCTAAAACACAGTTTGTGTTATGTTAAGCCTTAATTTTATTTAAAAATAATGGGTTGGGCATCTGGGCTGCACGGTGGCGCAGTGGTTAGCGCTGTTGCCTTGCAGCAAGAAGGTCGTGGGTTTGTATCCCGGCCCAGGGTCTTTCTGCATGGAGTTTGCATGTTCTCCCCGTGTATGCGTGGGTTCTCTCCAGGTACTCCGACTTCCTCCCACAGTCCAAAAACATGCATGATAGGTGAATTGATCACTCTAAAATTGTCCCTAGGAATGAATGTGAGTGTGAATGGTTGTCTGTCTCTCTGTGTTGGCCCTGCAACAGACTGGCGTCCTGTTCAGAGTGTACCCTGCCTAACGCCTGATAATTGCTGGGATAGGCTCCAGCTGCCCCGTGACCCTGAATTGGATAAGCGGTTAAGAAGATGGATGGATGGATGGGTTGGGCATCTAGACCACCTAGATTCGAAAGTATTTAAGCTAAACTCTTTTGTTATCGATTGAAATGAAAACCCTAATGTTTTCACAAACAAGATTTTCAGAATCACGGATGATCTATTAAAGACTACGGGTTCATTATGGAACAATACAGTCTTGGTTTGTTCATGCCTAAATATTTTAGATTTTGTGCTAGATCTATACAAACAGCAGTCCAGAGTCATTATCAGCTATTTTTGCTCATTATTTATTCATTCTCTTCTCTTAAAACTAACATAAACATTATTGTAGGAATAATCATCAATATTTGCAAGGTTAAGTTGCCTGATCTGCAAAAAAGGAATGCAGGTGAGTGTGGCAAACATCTATTCTCAAACATATTTTTCCATGTAATAGTCAATGTTTGAATTTAAATTATTATCTTTTTGTAAAGCATAATCTTTTACTGCAACTACCTTCTAATAATTCAAATAAGGGTGGAATTAACAAAGAGGACAAAAAAGTATCAATATTTATAGACATGTTGAAATTCACTCTGCAAAGTAAAACAAATCTTTTTGCGAAAACGTCTTTGCAGTGAAAGAGGTTCTCCTTTCTCCAGACCCCATCTTATAATGTTGAGTTATTTCATATCACCGGAAAAATAAATTTTGTATTTCCCTGCCTATTTTGTATTGGGCTGCCTGATCTTGTCAAGACAGTCATCCGACTTAAGTAGATTGATTTTGACAAACACTGAAACATCTGTTGCAAGCACATCACATTGAGGTTTTTGTTCAGGCAAAACTAAATGGTTAAAACCTCGGCTTTAATTCAATCTGAAAGGGAAAAGGCTCTGGGAATAGATGTTTCAACCCTTCACATGCTTTCAAACAGTTAGAAAATTTTGTGTTTTTCCTCAAGGAAGTAACACTATGTGGAAAACTGTTCAGCTTACAGACAATCTCATTTGTAGGAAAGGGTTCCATCATCCAAGCATTGCATGTTATCCACTTAAAGGACCTACAGCATGCTGTATAGCTGCATAGCTATGTCCTTATAAAATAAAAAAGAACACAGTGGTTTTTGGCTTAATTCACTGATTTCTTAGTAATCCTCCTGAATCCTGCTCTCTGAGTAGCTGCTCCATCCTCTCTTGATAAACTACTGACACATTGCATTGCTTTGTGTCTGTATTATATAGTGGTTCTCACACATCTTTCTTTACTAATATTATAAATGTTCTTCACCACCATTAGACTTGTTTGCCACAGGCAGGCTCAAGGCCACGTCATGATGGGATTTTAGGGAAACTGTGCATAATACTTGCGCATTGAGGATTAAATCCAGAATATAAATTATATTCCTGGAAAAAAAAATACATAAAGGCAAAGGTAAAATTCTTATATATATGTGCCTATCCCAGACGGCGAGAGGTGTATAATAGCATGATATAGGACCTTTAAGAAAACCTACTTCTTTCTGTTCTTTTGTATTTCAGAACTGGAGCGAGCATGAAAATTTACTGTGGACGACAGTCTGTTTCACCAGAAGCGACTAATAGCTGGGTTATGAATCTACAGAAAGTGCAACACTGTAATGCCAGAATTTTCTAAATGTGTCACTTCACACTAACTTACCATAAATACTTAGCTCAAAACTCAAGGGGACTCTGAAAAATCTTTACTAAATAAAGAACAACACCAGATATGAGAAGCTTTAGAATTGTGATTGTTGGAATGTTTCCAGTAGATGGTTGGTGACCCTATATATTAAAGCAGCTGGTGTGTTTCTATATGATACATAACAGTCTTCTGTTTGGGAGGATCATGGTTACATTAGATTCTTAAAAATGTATTTTTCAATAAATTGCTTTACATCTTGAGCAGGAGCTCAGGCTTCTTGGTCATTTGGAGCTAAGTGAGATCTCAGTGAATAAATATAGTTTAACCAAAAAAACAGGATCTGATTTACTTGTAATTTTTAGGTGAAATCACAGTTCAGAATCTTTTTTTGAGATAATCATGTAATGATATCATCTGAATGCTGTAGCTATGCTGCAGCTTAATTAAAGACTTACTGCTGAAGGTGGTTTTTGGTTTTGTTTGGTCTGCGATCATGCAGTTTTGGTGAGCCTTTTTGAATTATAACCTCTGTCTCCTGTTCTTATCTGAAAGATGTGGCACCTGGTGTGGTCTTCTGCTGTTGTAGCTCATCCGCTTCAAGGACACATGTGTTCAGTGTGCTTAGATGGTATACTAACACTGGTGAACATCCAGGGAGTGGACATTGAGAAATTGGACT
Source organism: Apricaphanius iberus (assembly GCA_028564705.1). NCBI lineage: Eukaryota > Metazoa > Chordata > Actinopteri > Cyprinodontiformes > Aphaniidae > Apricaphanius > Apricaphanius iberus. The sequence goes on from JAPXFQ010002732.1 coordinate 185,428, forward strand.
CTTGTAGGTACCTGGGTGTTCACCTGAATAATAAACTGGACTAGGAATAGGTTAGATACACTTATTAGGAAGGTCAGCTCTGTCTTAGGATGCCCCCTGGATCCAGTGCAGGTGGTGGGAGACAGAAAAACTGTGGTTAAGATAACATCTCTGATGGACAGAGTCTCCCACCCCATGCATTGAAATGTTGCTTAACTGCAGAGCTCCGTCAGGGACAGACCGTTAAATCTTAGATACATGAAGAAGCGATTCCGCAGGTCCTTCCTCCCTGCAGCTGTCACACTTTACAACCAAAACTGCTCCCACCAAATATAGAATATTTACAATATTGTTGTTTACACTGACGCTATATTTTTGTTGTGTATTTTGCCATTTTTCAAAACCCAGAACTATAATAAAAAATATATATTTGAGAAGGGGTTCTCTAAACACATTTCGCACATTTGTTGTTTTCCGTTTACTGTTTTTGCATACTGTTTGCACATATATTGTTGTCTCTGCATACTGTTTTCCTTGGATGCTGCTGTTACAACCAAATTTCCCCCTAGTGGGACAATTAAAGGTTTATTCTATTCTGTTCTATTCTATTCTATTGCTTCCCTAATAGATGGCATTTTGAGCTATTGTTTTCTTTCTTTCCTCTTGAACCACTCTCCGTGTCGTTGTTTGACCTGTGTTTTTTCTGCAAAACAACTGCCACCCACTGGACATTTTCTGTGCAAGCCCAGGTTGTGCATAAGAATCCCCGCAGTTCAGGGTGTTTCTGAAATCCTCAAAAAGGCTCAGCTGTAGCCGACAACCATGCCCGCTAAAAGTCTCCAAAATCTCATTTTTACCACATTTAGATGTGCTTTAAACTTCTGCAAGCGTGCTTCATCACATTTGGTAAATGTATCGAGTTACCGCATGATTCTGGCTGAGAAACTATTTTTGTTAACAAGCAACTAAACAAGTGAAGCCAAATAAATGGCAGGTGAATGTGTTTTATCTTTATAATTAGTTTTGTGCACAAAAAATGAATAGGACTCACATTTTTGAGAACTTCAGGCTCAAGAATGCAGTTTTCTATTTGTGGTATGTCAAGGGAACACAGCTCTTGTCGAAAGATTTACACTGTATTTCTTTATTATTATTATTATTACTTTTTAAATAAACTTTGGATATTTCATGGAGAAAGAGCCACAGCATTTCCGTTCAAGGTGAGCTCCAGGGGACTGAGTGTCTGTAGTAGGCAAGTGGGTGGGCAGCAAAGACCCATCTTAACTTTGTAAAGGCCGATATTGGTAATTCAGACCTATGCATCTCACCTCATTTTAAACTTGACTGCTCCACCTTCAGCTTTACCTTCTGCTGAAGGAAATTAACTAAAGGCTCAAGCTCTAACCCTTAAACCAGGAGTGAGCAATTATTTTCCAAAGGGGCCACACGAGAAAATTTGAATAATGTTAGATGGTGACTCTATATTCAGTACTGTGCAAAAGATTTCGGCCAGTGTGAAAAATTTTATAAACAAAGAGTGCCTTCAGAAATATAACTAACGATTGCTCATTTTTATCAGTTTACAAAATGCAAAGTGAACAAACAAAAATGTAAACCAAGTCAATATCTGGTTTTACTAGCTTTTGCCTTTAAACCAGCTTCAATTCTTATAGGTACACTTGCACAAGGTCAGGAATTTTGTAGGGTTATAGTTAGGTGTATGATCAACCAATTATACCAAACAGGTGATAATGATCATCAATGTCACACATATGTTGCAACTATAGACTGTATATATTATTGAAACAGAGTTATTAATTGAAACAGAAACATCTATGTAAGTGACTTAAAACTGGGTGAGGAACATCTCTGTTTTCAGGTCCTATACTCTTCGAAGCACGTTGTCCAGTCTGAGCCATCTCACAGCTGTCTGGTATTCTATGTCACTATGTTAACTGTGATGCTCCTTCCTGTCTTTGATTCAGTGCTCTTGCACTGATAAATTCTACGTTTTTAGTTACTTCGAGAACAACAAGGCTGATTTTTTTTTTTGCACTGACTTGCACAACATCTCCTGTTGAATGAAACAATGCAAAAATATCAGTTTCAGAATTTTCAGTCTGCATCCTTGTTCAGGTTTCCGTTCTTAATGTTAGCTGAAATATTCAAGAGCTAAGAGCTACAGTACTTCCTTAAAAACTGTTTAACTCATTAGCTGAGACATACGAGGAAGAGTAGGTAGTTTGAGGACAAATCCTTGAAAAAAAATCACTTTTCTAGAGATTTGGGGTGTTATTGTGTGTCTCTGGTGCATACATATATGCATTAAAAAAACAAAAATACATCCATGCTGTTTTGAGTGAGATAGTTGTTTTTTTAATTGATTATACATTCAGTCTCTGATTCAGCTGTTCAAAATCTGTCCGTCTTGGAATAAACAATAATAAACAGTAGGCAGTAGACAACAGTTACCATTCAGATTAAGAAACACCACGCTGAAGCACCACACAAAATGATCCGGTTTTGGCTGGTCAAAAGAGGTCAAAACACTTCATCTACCGCTGCAAGAAGCAACTCAAAATCCGCCGAGGAGAGGGGAGACGCACCGCCGAACTGAGCTACTGAAAACCGGGCAGAAGACGGGAGACCTGCCACAGAAGAGCGGCATAGGTTGGATTTATTTTTGATGGTATGATGCTGGCAGTAAGGGCGGGGAAATCTGAGGAACTGCCGCCACAAAGGGAAACTCTATCTCCGTGCGGTAGACGGCAGACGAGCCGCCGGGGGAAGACTGAGGATATGCAGCTGCACAGAGCTCAAAGAGTGGGGTCTCTATGGTGCTAGAGAGCCGGAGTCAGCGAGATCGAGCTGGAAGGCTTTAGCGTTGGTGTCTCGGGAAGATATGGGAGTGTAAGGTAAGCAGTTATATATATTTTTTTAACTTTAAGTAATTTCTTCGATACCATTCAGAAGTATCTTGCTGAATTCTCTGAGTATCAGGTTCTCAGGAGACTCTCCTCCTGTGGGAGCAAATTATGGTTCCAACAGGTATGGTTGAACTACTTTTTTTTGTATTTATTTTTGTTGTATGGTTTAATTACCTTTTATGTGTGTATGCTTGACCTATTTATTTATTTTTTTGTATGAACTACTTTTTTTTTGTATGGTTGAACTACTGCAGCAGCCATGTCTGTTACTTTCACACACAGTGGTAACAGTCACTATGTGAGTGGTGGGCGGGCGCGTAGATTCTGGAAGCCTTGGCCGTGGCCAAGTTAACATGTAATATGTAATGAGCAGTGGAAAACAGCGCAATCTGCAAGGGGCTGAAACGGAGGGAAATGGAGGTTGGAAACAATCGTTTCTTACAAGCTATTTACAGCAAACAACTTCAGAAACATGTTCTCTGGAACTCATAGACCTATTTTAAATTGTAAAAAATTGTCATAATATGTCCACTTTAAGCATACTCTCTCCAGATCCTGTTCAGAAGAATTCAACAGGCTGTATGGTGAGCTGGTTCATTCTGCCTTACAAAGTGGTGAGGCAGCGTCGGCAACAACAACAGATATTTTTGTTGAATTTAAAAATTGGAACCTTTGTGGGGCTTTAATACCTCACTATAGTAGTGATCTAAAGATCCAGTTTTTAAGCATTTTTTTGTTGTTGCTATTACTGTGGCTATCCAAGAAGCCATGATTACATTGGGGTAATAAGCAAATAATGGTAAATGGACTGAACTTATATAGTGCTTTTCTAGTCATACTGATCACTCAAAGCGCTTTACATTGAAGCCACATTCATCCACTCACATTCATATACCATAGCCAACATGGCTCAGTAGGAAGATGTAGAACTTTTTGGGGTTAGGTGCCTTGCCCAAGGGCACATCAACATGAGACTGGAGGAAGCTAGAATTGAACCTATGACTGCAAGCCAACTACTCTACCACTGAGCCACAGTGGCAATCATGCTACCAACTGCTCCACTGGGCATCCCCCAATAAATTTTTTTACCTCTTTCATTTGAAATACAAAAAGGCATTTTGATTTTCAGAGCGGATTATTAGACATGATTAAAGCCAGGACTGCATGTCCCTATTTCTGTAATGTTATATAACTGTCCCTGTTTTGAGATTTTGAAAAGCAGACAAAACATAAACGGAAGCAGCTTAAAAAGTACGTTTTAAATGCCAAATATTACAAATAAGGGTAGTCTTTGTTTGAAAATGTGCAGTACAGTTTAATGTCAAAACCACTCATAAATCTTCAACCTGCTTAAAGGTTGATGACTATCAAGGTGCCACTGTCACAGCAACACAAACATCTAAATAGTTTCAGGATAATTGAAAAAGAATTGTCAAGCCTTTCCTATTCACTGAAAGAACAATCAGCTGAAGTAATTCAAAATCTGAAAATTAGCTTTGCTGAAGCATGTGGTTTTTAGAGTAAATGAGGTTTGATAATGTCGTGGAAGAACATTGAGCAACCTGAAGAGTGCTGTGGAGTTGTAGTTTTGATGCTGATCTCTTAAACCACCAGTGAGATAGCAGGCCCAGGGAGGGCCGGCCTACGCTTGAACCTGACATTCACAATGACAACACGTCCTACTTCCTGTCCACTCTCAGGGGCACTCTGGGTTGCAGTGTGTCCGGTTTGATGACTTTTTTAAAAAGCTGCAGCCTTGTCTGTTTCTGTTAAGATTCACAGCTTTCAAAATACATCCACAGTGTCACCTGAGGCTCCAATTAACAACTTCTCACTCCCAGTATGCACATGCAGACCACGCTCACACCTGCTCCCACAGGACATGATGTGCATGCCCACCCAGATCCACAAACAGTTAACTGTCTTCTCTGGCTGTCAACATGACTGGCGGCAGCTTCTCCTCCCTTATTTGAACTTGGACTGGCCCCTCACTGAGACCCCCTGTTGACCACCGTACTGGCCAGCAGTCTCATTGCTTGTTATCCCAGATGACCTCTTCATTTTCAATCTCAGATTTTCATTAAGGAAATCATTGCAGCCAGATCCCAGATGGCATGTCAGGATTGCTGGCAAGCCCGCTCTTTCATGGAGCAGGGCTCTCGGAAGGCCTGAGTCGGTCTGCATGAGCTGGATTTTTGTCTACAGTATTGGTGAAGGCAGATCATAATTTATGTCACAATTGCAGAATGGTGGGGTTGGTGGTTTGATATGGGGGTCATTTCAAATAACATAAATAGGGGTAAAAAATGTCTGAATGAAGCTGATACTTTTTATGTATAATTCTAAATTGAAGTTTCTCTCAGAGATGGACAGATTTATTGGCATCCATGGTAAATATTTTTAAAGGGGCTTAAATTAATAATTAAGTGTTTTATTATAAACGTAGTTTATATTCAGTTTAAAATGAATTTAATTAAAATTCAATTCAAATTTGTCCTTTGTATTTTGTATTGATCAGAGTTTCTAGCAGCCTCTTGTTAGCAAACCATGATTTCCTGTTCTATCTATCCATCCATCCATCCATCCGTACACTGTTTTTACCTACTTATCCTTGCAGTGTTGTATGGGGGGCTGGTCTTATCTTTACATGAGAAACAGTGCTAATGACTTCCTTTTTCACTGGGGTATATGCCTTTTTTCCACAAGCCTGGATAAGAACCTAGGTTTATCTTGCTAAGTGCACAAAGTGAGGTGAAAAAGTCTCCAAAACTTACTGTTAGAGAATTTTAGCAAAGAATGAAATTTGAGGCTCACCAAGTCTCCATAATAACCATTAGTTGCTGTCTACTGTACCTGTCGACCACTTATTTGGGAGTAATGCCAGCAAAAAAATAATTTCAATTCCACTGTCACAAACATAAACATGAGTTTACTAGTATCTACCGGGAGTTGAACTGGAACTCTTCAGATGATGGAACTCAGTACACTGTGTCGCTCAATGGGTGTAGATAGGGCCCCAAGAATGAAGGCTGACAGTCCCTTGATGCAGTTTTTCAGGGTTGATTCCTTGTCTGGAGCATTTGCAGCAATATCTTCTGCTTATGTTGCATATCTCCGATTAAGATGTAAATCTTTCGTTTAAGTTAAGACTTTTATCCAACAACACGATGAAAAAAGGGAAATAAATGATAAAAATATATATATATATATATATGAATAAAGTCTAGAAAAAAAGGAATGACAACTAATGACACAAGTAAAAACTAATTTAATATTTTTATAACATTGCTGAAATTATATCAATTTGAAAAGTGATGATTTTGGTTTAACTGTGATGGTAAATGTAAAAACATATCTACATACTTGTACTGTACTAGTAGGATCTATCTTAAATTGATTTTAGCTGTACAAATTGCAACAAGACACTTTCAGACATCTCAAGTTTTTTTTCTTAACAGCAAATTAGGATCTGAAGTATGAATTTTAATTTTCAACCTGATACTACTAAACTCTTATACATCAGGAGAACTTTTAAACATTTATATTGAACTGACTGAGTTATCCTCAAAATGCTTAGAAACAGTTATATATGTACATGCAAAAAAAAAATAGAATTCATGAGAAGGTCCTTATTTGCAAAATATTACATGTTTTACTCAGCTGGGTAAAGCAGTATGCTTATTACTGAGAGGTCCTGAGTTTTATTGTCGACCTCATCTAAAATATGTCTGCAGTTAGACCAATAATAATCAGATAAAAATCAATCTCCGTGCGGTAGACGGAATCAAACACCAACTTTTTGACAGAACACATCCACATTTCTGCCTAGACGTTCAATGAAAGTTGAGACATTTTCACAGAAAATTTCAACAGAATGATAACTTTTTAGGAAAATTTAGCAAAGACTAAGAATCAAAGATCCTTCTCACTGTAACTTTCCGGACGTAACGGTGCACTGTTGGCAAAAGTTTACCGCTTCGTTATTTTGATAAGAGCAGGGGTCATTATTTTTATTTCGTGTCGTTTACTTCAGCAGGGTCAAACCGGGATAAGAACTTAAAAAAAATGAAACAGAACAAATCACATCTTCAGAAAATAATATGATTAGATCATATCACGCATATGCCCGTCTATCTCTGTTTATCTCCATAACTGATTTCTAAATGAACTGATTTACAATGCTTTAAGTACATGGATACAAAAAACTGTCTATTTCAAGGTAAAAAAATACATGTCGAAATATTTTTAATAGGAGAAAAAAAACTGTCAAAAGTGCGAACTGGGTTCACTTTTTCACATTATCACTCAGCAAATAAATTAGCTCACTAGCATCTACATGTTTGAGTCAACTAGATGTAAAAAGAGTAAGTTTACAACATGAATGTTGGAGTCATTTTGCTCTTAACACAGCCAAAAGCTGGGCATTATTGTAACAAAAAGAAATAATTTTTAAAGATAGAAGGAAAAAAGCACTGCTTTGATTTTCAAAAGGATGCAGATATCAGCACTTTAAAATCATTTGACCAGGCTCGGCCTTCTCACTCTCTTACCTTTCATCTCAAGAGCCGGCCCCGGGAAAAGAAACGATGGAAAGCTGCTTAATATTTAAATGCATCCAGGACCGACAAGTTCAAGCTTTTATTCAGACTTGATATGAATATTGAAAAGCTGTTTTGTAAGCACCAAATGCTGGTCTCACAGACTAATGGACGACTGCCCTTGTAATGTGTGAGCCATTCTGATGGGTAATGAAGAAGCCTATTTATCTATCATCTCATCACTGGATTGATGGGCAAGGATTTCTTTGAGCTTTTATAAAGTGAATGTATTTCTAATTCATAATTGGCTAGTCTTTACAATAGTGTGGACAATATTTGCTATTATGAGTCATGAAGTGGAATATGATGGGAGTCTGCTTGATATTACTGCATTGTTCAGTTTCCAATACCATTCAAAAACATTAATGCCAAGTTTATACCCTATGTTTTTTTTGTGTTTTTTTCACTAACCCATTTGGGAAACTTGGAAAACTCAGCTACCTAAGAAGAGTTACCACAATCCAGTCCCCAGGTTTTTCAAACACTGGACATCAATGAACATCTTCCTAAAGGCTATTTGAGAATGACCTACTCCCTATTATTATTCATAAGAATAAAGCAGCATTTAGATTTTTAGTCCAAACACAAATACATTTAAAATCAGAGTTGGTTAGCCAATTTGATGAGCCCCAACAATCTTCATTATGGTCCAAAACTTTAGTCTGATGAGTCCACATAATGTGTCCCTAAATCTACTGACTTTGCTTTTTCCTCCAGTAGCAAACAGTGATCTGTTTTTTATGTTCTTCTAGCAGCTTTTTAACAAGACTAGTTAACCAGACTTCCCTTAGTAATCTTTCGATTTTCACATAGAAATCCTTTAGAAATCTTTTGATTCTCCCCTGAACCACAGTCACCATCTGGGAGACTGTCGCTCAGGGGTTGGGAGCTGGTTTTGTAATCAGATGATTGCTGGTTCCAGCCTTTACCCATTGCCTACTGGTGGTGGTCAGAGGGCCCAGTGGCGCCAGTGTCCAGCAGCCTCGCCCCACGGCAGCTGGGGCTACACTGTACCTGCCATCACTACGGTGAATGACTGAATGTGGTGTGAAGCACTTTGGGGTCCATTTGGAGTCTGTGTGGCTAGTTATGCCACACAAAAAGAATGAAGTTGGAGATGTAGCATCAAAATACACCCACAGGAATGGCTCCAGTTAACTGAAATGCTGTGAAATAATCAGAAGCTTGCTATGACATCTGAATTTCCACATATTTTTTAAAGCCGTAGTAGTCTTAGTAGTCAACTTCTATATTTAAATAAAGTTATAAAGGTCTTTAAAAACATTAGGCACCGTATGTGTGCCTGCATGATTGGTTAGTCTGCTTAAGAAAAAGTTAGACAAAAATAATTAAATGCCGTTTTATACAGAATATGGAAATGTTCTGTCTCAATGTTTGCGATTTATGCACCTACACAGGGCCCACTGATGGCCTGGGGGCCCAATGGAAGCCTGAATTGGCACAGGGAAGGTGGAGAATGCACTGAAAGCATTTGAGGTATTAAATGATAATAATTTTCATCATCTTATTAAAACAACAAACTGCTAAATGGTTCCCTATGCAGTACATAGCAGTTTGTTGTGACAGACTATGGGGCTGATTTATCAACGGTTTGTGCTCGTTAAAACCCGCACAAACCGCACAGCATCACAAAAACAGGCTCTGGCTGATCTATCAACATAGCGCAGAGTGCATTGCGCCTGTTAAACCCACAGCAAGACGGAAGCAATCTATTTTGCACTTTTGCCCTTGATGAATATGCAATCTGGGCGTTTCTGTAAGAAGATGCAAAATATTGGGAGGAGAATGGGCAAAGAAGTAGGCGTTCCAGGCACAGTGTGATTTACTAAGCATGAAAATGTTTGCTCTGGCTATTTTAGTGTCTATTTTTAGCACTTCTGAAAAGCTTGTCTTAATTTTGCACTACCACATTCAACATGAGTTTATTATTGACAAACAAAAAATGTAATTCACACAATATAGATTAAGAGTTATTAACACTATACTGGCCATAAACCTGAGTTATGTAGATATTCACCTGCTTGTCTACCAAATACGCATCATCTCTCACTGCGCGCTGGTTCGAGCGCATCACAGTGGATCCTCATTAGTTTCTCACTTGGTGGATTACCTTCCTGGAATCCAATTAATAAAATGTAGTAATCTTATACAATACCAAAATGATAAAGATAATTGGCATTATATATGACATTTTAAAAAATTACGACATGCGGCAGTTTTAATCAGTCTAACCCTGCAATAAGATGTGTGCATGCAGCAGAGAGCAGCGCATGTACGCCGCATGAATTACATTTATTACTGACAGGAACCTTGATAAATCAGCCCCTAAAAGTCTTACGAAGCTGCTGTCGGGATTGGATTTTTGGATAAGGTTCCAAAAATGGATGAGAAACTGTTTAGAAAAGTCTTAAGAAAATGTATTTCACTCGTTAAATATGAATTTCCATCATAATACATATTTCAGCTTAGGGCAAGCTACTGTTCTGCTCAGCATCTGCATAAAAAAAGCAACAACAACAAACTATGGTCTCTAAAGAAATAAATTCAACCTATGAAAGTAAATCCATCTCTCTGTCAATCTTCCTGTCAAGCTCACTGTTCAGCCAAATTTTCTTTCAGTGGAATAATGAACAAAGCTGAAACTTATTAGAAATTGTTTTATGTTAACCAAAGCTATGTATTCAGTATCAAGATGAAATGAAGATGAGAACACTCAAAGACCTAGGTCAGAATAACCTTAAAAACTTGAACAGAGACTAAACTGATTTCCTACATTTACTCTAATCAAGGATAAACAGCCAAACAGAAGCATCAGAGTGGCTGCAGTTCAGTGCAGGGAGAAGAGCACATTTCTCTGTAGTGGAAATCAAACAACTACTTCAAAAATGCATGAGACACAACAGAACACCAAGCTCTTATTGTAAGGATGGGACTGTCACATACATCACAAGGACAAGGGACACTCTTCTTGGGGGGAACTTTACACAACAACGTTGACGTTTTTGTTTGAGTTTGTGGGTGCAAACAACACTGCATTTACACGACATGAAAACGATGTAGTACATACTCCCTGCCTTGAGATGGCATTGTGCCCTTTGGATGCAGTGTTTTATGGTTTCCCCCTCATTACCTGGAAAAGAATGGGAGGATGGGGGAGTCCAGTAGACTGCAATGGATGGCTTGCAGTGACATCACTGCTGTCAAAGCTCCCGGGGCTCGCCTTTACATGGTAACGAATCAACCAGCCCTGTCAGAATTTCCACTCTGGAACCTGTTTTCGAAAGAGCCCAGTTCTCATGTAAACGACCGGCCGAATCACAGAGAAAAACCTTTGTTTTGCCGTAAAACATCGCCCTGTAAAGTACCCCTTAGGCCAAGAATGTATATATTTGGATCAGAGAGGAAAACTGATGTCTGGCAGGAGAGAATAAAAGCAACACACAAAACCTACATTTAAAAAAACAAAAAAACTTTATCCCCCCCCCAAGTCTGTTTAACAATAGTTCACACTTCAAAAGAAGAAAGTAAACAACTTAAAGGTGAAAAAAAGATAAATGCCCCAAAGGATGGACAGCTGAGTCAGTCACACATTTGACTTCAGCAACTCTAGGTGTGACTGTCCTCAGATGAAACTCCCTATGGGTCTCAAGAGCTAAGGAGGTGAGAGTTAAAACACACATCACACATTTTAGCCCTTGAATACCAAAGGTTTTTATGTCTGTAGTTTCTCTTCGTTTCACAATGTAGAGTTGTTTTTCAATCAAAAATATAACGGCTTTCTTCTTCTTTTTCATCTTTTTTACAGTTTTTTCCTTTAAACATTTTATATCATGGCCCAAAATCGGGCAAATGTACCTCTGGATATTAACAATGATGTATCATTAGGTGGGGAAAGGAAGTAGATTTGTTGGAAGAGTCGTCCTAGCACATGTTTATTGCGATCAATGGTTTAGAATCCACAGTGTTTAAGATACACCGGGGAAGAATTAGACACAAACAGGGGAAACAAGGACGGATCCTCATATAACATCCTGTTTTAATTTCTGACAACACAGAAGTTGTCATTTTTGAACAGATGTTCTGAAAAAGAAATGGCTTAGTCAATCAATAAATCAATAAAATGGCCTACAGTAATAACTTAAAGAAGCTAGGTGTTTTTTTTTTTTTTTTACCAAGACATCCATGACATTCAAATCCCCTGTTTCTAGAATTTCCTTCTTTCCTCTTCAGAATATTGCTAAAATTATAAGCATCCTGTCCAGGAGTGATTCTGAAAAACTAGTCCGTGCATATGTTACTTCAGGCTGCCATACTGTAATTTTTTTATATCAGGAAGTCCACAAATGCAGTTAAAAGTCTTCAGTTGACCCAAAATGCTTCAGCAAGAGTTCTGATGAATATTAAAAAAGAGAGATCACATTTCTTCTGTTTTAGCTTGGCTTCAGTGGCCCCATGTTCAATCTAGAATATAATTTAAGATTCTCCTTTTTACATTTGAAGCCCCTTAATAATCAAGCTCCATCATACATCAGAGATCTGATTGTTCCATTTGTTCCTAACAGAGCACTAATCTCTCAGACTGCAGGTTTACTGGTGGTTCTTATGAATTCTAAAAGTAGTATAGAAGGCAGATCTTTAGTTATCAGGCTCCTCTACTCTGGAACCAGCTCCCAGTTTTAGTCCATGAGGCAGAAACCCTGTCTACTTTATCGACCAGAGCAAACGCACACAAAGCACAGCAGAGACTCTGACGCTCCTCTCACGCTCCTCTGACGCTCCTCTGACGCTCCTCTGACGCTCCTCTGACACTCTTCTGACGACCTTAACCATAGACTTAACATGTAATCTTACCGCGGCTGACGTTTTGTTGCTGTCAACCAAAATCAGCGTTTTCTCTGCATCAAAATTAGTTTTTAAAATTCACAGACACCATATGTTCGATCCACGACAAATGTAATAATCATAGAAGAACTTTTATCGCTCCATTGACTCTCAATGGCAGTAGGGGACCCATGGACCGGAAGGAGAAGGGCGTGACTTAGGCTCCCTATTACTGTGCTTAGTCATGTGACTGAAGACAATGCTCATTTCTTAAAGGGGCAGGAGCACCACTAAACTAAAACATATTTATTAGTTTTTTACATAGGCCTAGCGAATTTACCGTCACGGGCAAAATGGCGCCGGTAAAAGTCATAAACTTCGGTATCTGTACATTTTGGGTATACCTCCCAGCCCTAACTAAGAGTTACATTTCCCACTGGGATAAATTAATTAAGGCTTTTGTATTGAACTGCATAATGTAGCAGCAATTCCTGTGTAACAAACAGCATGTTATATCTTTGCAAGTCTACTCAAGAGCAGAATCAAACACAAACACACACAGAAATGATCTTGGTATTTTGGTAGTGATTTTTTATTACATTGCAGCATAAAAGTCAATAGTTTAAGTCTAAACATTACAAGCCTTTCTGTTTAAGTTTAATGTTCTCCTCATGCATCTTCATTATGTTTGCTTACATAATGTGTATGTCTCTCTTGATCCTATGATTGACTGGCAGTGTTTCAGTTTACCCACCCCATCATCAATCCCCATGGTGAGATCTATTAAACACCCTGACCAAGAGCACAAACACCCTCCAATCCGTTAGGGCATCAATATCCTGTATCAATTTGCTCTGAATATGACACTTTGCTACTCTCATGTTGCATGTCTTTCAAAGCTTTTCCGAGGAAGTGAGGTGGAGGTTGTATGTTATGGTTTACATAATTTTCAACCACTTCAAACTGAGCTCCAGCCTTCATAATTGGTACTGATGGTAGTGCTTCAGCTTCAGCTGCTTCAACTGTCACAACAGGAATAGACTTTAAAACATGTTCATCAATGCATATAACCACTACCTAAATTAAAAATAAGCCAAATTGTCAAAAATAAATCTGTTTTCAGCTATATTAAATTTTAATAAAGTTGATTTTTCCCATTTATTTGAGAATATGTATAATTTATACATTAATTCAGAAGACAATGGATCTAGAAAAGAGTGGTATATTTGAATCTCTTTTGAACTCTTGGTCCATTGTGATGAACTGTATACTGTATGTGATCTACTTTATTATTTGACTAAATTACCCTAAATCTAAATTTAAAAAAAACATTTAAACTAATAAAATATAATGATGCTGCACTGGGTTCAGTTTGTTATGTCTTATGTTTAGCCATTTACCTAGCATTAGATGGTGTTTCATTCCTAGTATAGTCCTCACTTTGTTCATAGAGAAAATTAACAAATAACTTTTCTTGTCCTGTGTGTTTCCACAGTTAATTTTGTTTTGTTGGGGCTACAGAAGGATACAATAATTTGGCTATGAATGGTTATGAAGGACTGCTTATGACAATCAATATGAAGAAAATTATTATATACAGGCAACCATCTTATATTCATGAATATATTAATAGACAAATAGTTCAGTCTCTGTTATTGTTATGTTTACCTGCTTGACTAAGGCTGAAGTAATTAAACAAAGATGAAGGAGTGAGCTCTAGACGTTCATTGAACGGAAAATTACTACATATAATTTAACAAACAATAATGGACAAACGACTTTCCAAAATACAGTTCAGCTTGAATCTGGATGCTTAAAGACAAAGGCTTGCTGAAATGTTTGGCAGTGAAACTTAATTACTTTAATAATTGTTATTAGTTTAAACTAATAAGTAGCATTGATTTACGTCCAAACCAATAAAACAATGCAAGGAAAAATAAAATAGTTTTTGGGTTAAGTAATGTTGGTTTAAAAATGTGGTTAGAAATCAGTAACATTTGTAAAATGTATGCTATTTATAGAATGTACAGTTCTATTAGTATTCTGAGGCACTAATAAGGTGGTTTCAACCATAGTTAATAGTTAACCGTAGTTTCCTGTGTTTAAACGATATATCTTAAAACAATCTCTATTTTAAACACTGTAAATAGCAATCTCTGTTATTTATGAAATGCAGGCCGTGGGTTTGTATGTGGCTTACAAGTAACCAACGTTGCACCGCTTAAAGCGACTCTGATTCATTCATCAAACAATAAAGAAAGAAAAGGAACCTCCTGTCGGATTGAGTAACTCAGACTGCAGGATTTAAAACGACTCTCAGTCTGAAAACCTTTGAAAATAGTGGTTAAATCTCAAGGCAGAAGGCCTGTTTGTACTAAAATAATAACAACTGAAATCTTACACAAGGTAACAAATCACTGTGAAAACAACAACCTTATTTATCATAAACTGAGCTTGCTTTTGCCCAGATAGACCTTATTGCATGATTCAAATTATCCAACTTTCTCTTTGGTTGACGGAAGAAGGCTCAAACAATGTTAGGCGGCGGCTAACAAATGGCTGCTATGGGATAGCAGTTACTCATGGCTGGCCAGTGGCTGGTAACGCAGGTAGCACTTTAGTTGTGACGTCGGCTTTGTCCTCTGGATTGGCTAAAACAGCGATCAGCTGCAATCGTCACTGAAACAATACGTTTTTGCAGCTTTTCCAGAGTGCCGTTCATCTCATATCGGCTCTGTTGCAGTGAATGAATGCGGCTTCTGGCTGGTGTTGATCCTGCGGTCTGCAGGAGTAACTGGTTCTCTGCTCCTTCACGGCAATATCAGTGATTCAGGAAGCTTCGTCAAGGCTTAGGGCAGAACAATAGGGTTGGTTTCATCAGTGTTTGCGATTCACCTGATCGATCAGCAGTCTTTGTCCTGATTGGAGTGCTTTTCCTGCACAAGCAAAGAAGGTTTCTCTCCTGTCACAGCCCAGCCGTGTCTTGAATGGAAGACCATGGTTTGTTGCTTGGTCCCCTCCAATGCAGGCTCCTAGAAGGAACCCACTGAGATAAAAGGGCTAATGGGTTGGAGACAAGCCCTTATATAACATCTGGTTCTCTTCGAGAATGTGAATTGGCGCCACCCAATGGCTATGTGGGATTCAACACTTTCGACTTATTAAAAATGGAACCTGTTTCTTCTCCTCAATGAAAAGTTAACCATGGGTGCTTGTGAAAAGTAAACAGAATGATTCAGCAAGAGCTTTTTAATAGAATAAAATGAATAGAATTAGCCATTTTTGCCCCACAGATGCTTGGGTATTTTCTGATGTTAGCAGAATATAAACTGTGAAAAAATAGATGTGCAAATAACAACAGAATGTAATTTATATGAGTTAAAAATTAATACAAAGGTTTAAAAATTATAGAGATTGTCGGGAGCAGTTATTTTTGTAAATTCAAAAGCATGCAAAAACGCTCCTTCATACATCTAGGATGTAGCAGTCTGTGGCTGAAGGAGCTCTGCAGTTCAGAAATCCTTCAGGGGGTGGGAGACACTCACCAGCAGTGATGCTGCTACTCCAACATACTATGCCATAAAAGATGACTGGGGACACCACAGAGTCATAGAAGGTTTTCAGGAGCGCTCTCTGGACTCCAAAAGACCTCAGCCTCAGCCTCCTCAGCAGGTAGTGTATGCTCTGACCCTTCTTGTAAAGAGCATCGGATTTGTGGCTCCAATTGCTTAGGTAAGTCTATAGGAGTCTCTTATCCATAGGAGTACATTATCTCAATGTCCACTCCCTGGATGTTCACCAGTGTCAATGTGGTGGATTTGCATCTACAGAAGTCCACCACCAACTCCTTGGGTTTCCCCCCATTGATCAGGAGGTGTTTCTGCAGGCACCAGTCGACAAAGTCCATTAACAAAATAATGGTGAAATGAAGGCATTACTTTGGGTGCTCCAAGAACTCCCAATATATATGCTGAATGCGAATAGATCTAAACATCTCCCAAAGGACTTCAAGTCAAAACAAAATTGTCTGGATGAGTAAATGAACGTATTGCATGCTAGAAATAAGGTCCAGGTTGGAAAATACTGTACCTGTCCTTTAATGGTTGTTTTAAACAAAATAAATAAATAAATAAATATAAGTTCCAAGAAAATCTGAAATTCAAATTAAAACCAGCTTTTTGCTAAAATGTTGTGATACAGTAAACATACATATAATGAACTTCAAAAAGTTTGAGAAAGGGGAAATAGAACATCATTTAAGTGTAAAGCTTGCAATTATTCCTTTAATTTTACATGGTCAGTGTCATTTTGCCTATTAATTTTATGAACAGAACTCTTTTTAGGTAATTACAAATGATGCCTAGAAAAATTAGATAATGAGATTTTACTAATGTCATTTACTTAGCTGACCTTGTGCATGTTGCACACAGCAATGCAGAATATTAACCTTTGACTAAAAGAAAAAGTGAAGGGGGTTTTCTTCCAACTTCTGTTGCAATATGTTGCAATAAGTTAAAATACAGAAGACACATGTAAGTTTGAATTACCTGTTGAAAGGACACCTGAGAGAAAATAATGGTAATTTGATTTCAGCACATGTTAATAAAGGCCTCATGCTCCATTTTACTGCCATGATTTTATTTCGACGCATACTGCTGAACATTAATATCAATACATGCGGTATTGATTTTTCCTTTGTGCCTCCTTTGAAAGAGATGGAGTTTTAGAGTGCATGGGGGGGGATTCAGTTGCATTGAATTTAATTTGGTGGTTTCATGTCAGCATGAATATCCTGAAACTCAGACTTGTCTGCAGCTACGCTCTGTATCCTTGCTTGACCCCATCCTCTGGTTTCATCTCCTCGGAGAGAGCTGTATTACACTGAAGGAAAGAGAGACGCTCTAATCTCACTCCCTCACCCATGCTTTCCCCTTTATACAAATCATTTGCTACCCTTACCCACAGAACCACAGAGGGTCTCTGCAGGGTCAGTGTTGCAGCATTTCCACAAGGAGAAAAGGCCAAGCATGTGGGTGTTCGATGGAAATGCAACAAACAGGGATTCCTCTGGGTTTAACAATGGATGTCTGTGGTGCAAGTGCCAAAGGTGGTTTGTGTGATTGTTTTGGTAATAAAATCTATCCTTTGGTGGAGGATCAGAGTTCACTTGCTCGATAGGGTATATATTGGGTTTGAAGAAGAATAAAGTGAAAGGGAGGGAATTTGTGCATTAGGGCATGAAAAGTAATTGTGACTGAAGCTGAAAAGAAGGCTGACATTTTATTAATCAAATAGCAAACTGAATCTTGATATATTCCTCTGAATGTACGCTCTGTTAATTGGGCACAATCGTAATGAATGCATGCACACAAAAAGAAGATTAAAGAACAGATGTTTACTCAACCTAAGTCAATCGTTGTCGAAACCTTCAATTATGGACCCCCCGCAGGGAACCCAGATGCAGCATTAATCTGTTGCAATTGACAGTAGATTGAACAGATTACCTTATTATGAGGAAGCTTGGTTATTATTGCCATAACTCAAAGCCGATTACAATCTTTTTGCAATGCAGAAAAAGACGAAGTAAACACGATCAAGATCTAATCAGAAGACCAACCCATATTCATCTTGTATACTTTATTAGGTCAAATATACAGAGAGAGGCAGGCAGAGAAGAGAGTGGGTATCAATTTCATGATATGAAAATGATTTCCATAGATACCCGTGGGTAGTGAAAGGCTACTGCGCAACGATCTGATTGGATGTCATTAATCATGACTAAACCCTCTGCAGAAACACAGGATCTTGGCACTTAATGCACACACAGACTTTACTGCCAAATAATCAGATGACTTCATATATATTTGATGTACACAAAATAAAATCAAAACAGATTTATTGAGAAGTGGGTATTTTTTTCTTTATTTACATTTGTCTAGCAGTGATGCAAGTGCAGACAGCAAGCAGATGGAGACTATGCCTTGATTTGTGCTCTACTTGCTGCAACGCTTGAATTGAGACGTTCCCCCCCTTTTGCTCCGCCGGCATGATGAGGGCTCGCATCTGAGCTTCCTATCCTGTCAAGTGTTTCTCGGATACATTCTCATGACAGCTCTCTCACTTTACTATGCACTCCCACCTCCTTCCCCGAGCCCCCTATTTCACACCGCAGAGGTCAAAGACTCGCTGTTTGTCTGTGTATATGTATCGTGCGCAAGGAGAAGGGAGGACAAAAAGTAGTTAGTTTGGGGAGAAGCTGTCCAACTTCTTAGCCCTTGGTGTTGTCAGGTCCGTGGTGTTAAGGAAGTCCGACAGTATGTCCCATACCTCCTCTTGGTGCAAACAGAGCCTGATATCAGCTTTCATCTGTGCGAGGAGGGAGTGTGAACCTTGTGAAGTAAAGCAGGGCTGTTCTTTTCTCAGAGTTTTGATCTGTGTGTGGGTGCGTGTATGTAGCACCTTCACCCCCCTTTTCACTGTTCAACTTTTTTTCACTGCAGTGAAAGGGTAGGGTAGGGCAGAACACAACATGTCAGATTTTCACACCTTTTTCCCCAACCTTGGGTATGGTTTTATGGGAGGATGTGAATTTCTGATGCTAAACCGAGTTGTAGAAAATGATCTCACTACTGCAGGTTACAAAAGTCAGTGGAAGCCAATGCTGCCTATTGATCATAATTTAAACTGAATAAGTTTGTGTTCATACTAATATTTAGAGTTAGTATGGAAGTGTCCAGGATGTAAAATGCCTCTTGGCTGTTGTTTACTAGAGATAGCCACGAACTCTCCACAGTATTATTGTCCTTTACATACCAAGACCTGAATGGACCAACTTTCAGGAGCTCTACACACTATAGTGGCACAACTCAACATACAGTTTTTATGGTCATGTATTGAGTCCCCAGATCTTATAGGCCAGGTACGCAAGGCTGCCTTTTATTCTAAAATGGGTTGCTCTCTTCAAAAACACCAGCATCCACACAGAACCACTTTCCACAAATGTTTTCATCCATATGGAAACACAGAACACAGCCCAAACACTATAGTTACTCCCCTAGACCTGCAACATTCAGCGTGGAGTGTGGGACATCGCACAGTCTACACATGTGGTCAGCAGTAAACACAACAAGAAAACAAGAATAAGCAAGAGGAACGACTGAATTCTCCCATCCAAAGACCACTTCAAACAAACTTATGCTGAATCCAAAAAGCGCTCCTTGATAAACATTTTTTCAATCAAGAAAACAAGAATGGCCAAACAGTGCGAGTAGAGTCTTTTCTTGCGCTTGTTACAGCTGGTGCAGAACCTCATAAAAAATTCTGCACAATCACGCACATGCAACCCATCATAGTTGTTATGTATGACGTGTCTGGGGAGACAGATCAAGATGGTTGGGCTAATATCTAATTGTTTTCACAAAGATAGGTTTTTAGTATTTTTTCTTTTGGCTTGGAAACTCCTTTCCAAAACAAAACGCACATTTCAGGGTCCCCAAAACATGTGGACATGCGACAAAAATGGTTAAAAATGTTACTGTTTTAGGAAAAATAATTCCAGAGTGGCTTTCATTATGGTTAATGTAAGGTTTTGCATTTGATTAACAATAAAAGATGTAAGAGAGTTAAATTCTGACCAAAAGGGGCATATTCTATTGAATTATTTTTTTTTTCCATAAAGTTTGCAAAAGATTTTGTAAAAACAGTCCTCATTATTTCCAATGGCTTTCTTCAACTTTGTCAGAATTCAAAGTAGGCTAACAGGAGAACATGCAATGGTATTGGTGAATTTGTGATAATGATATGGTTTGTAATACATAATTTAAATGTGTTAATGTCTTTCATTTGGTTCATATAAACCATAAATCACAGATTATAAAAATCAATCATACAGCAAATACAATCATACATAGACAATCATACAGCAAAAACAAAAATGTTTCCATCTTCATGAGGTTTTCTAAAGTTTCTGATGGCCAATGTTTACTGTTTGGGATTGGAAAAAACAACAACTTAATTTTTCTTTAACTATTTTTTGTTGTTGTGAATTTCCAATTTTCAGTTGTATGCCTTGTGAGTCGTTTTATGTGGGGGAAAAAAGCTCCCTCCCCTGTTTCGGGAAGTTGCAGTTTGTCAAAGGCGTGGTTGGGTAGGTGGAAACGTCAGGAACACAAGTCTTGCTCATTAGTATTCACAATATGCAAAATATCTTGTCTCTGAATGGCTAACAGCAATGCAACTCTTTTGCAGCTTTTGTAAGAGGCTGGCTTAAGGCCTGCAACAAACAGTGAGAGACAACAGAAAGTGGTGGTATAGATACAAAGTTATATAATTTAAATAAAAAATAACAGGTTTAATTAGTAATGTAAGAGTGCCTGGATGAGTGGACCTGTACCAAATGCAAAAACAAATCAAACATAAGACATGGCATGGGTCCACTCCTCACTTAACAGAGGAGCCACCATAGTAAACAGGCAGGACAGAGTTTTGAAAGGGCAAAAACACACCAGGCCCTGGTGCATCTAATGCTCGAGACCCCAGTTTTAGGCCGTCACACCTTTGATCGAATATTTAACTTACTTTGTCGTGTTCCAAGACTAATTCAAATAGTTAAGTTCTCATCTCCTCTTCATTTAATAAAAAAAATTCAAGGCTGGTGTGCTATGTCAAAAAAAATAAAATAAATAACTTCGACCTTGTTCTGCCATACTGTGGAGTTGCTAAAAGTTAGCTTCATTGCTAACAGTTAGCTTCAGCTTCTAGCTTCTACTAGCAGAGACGTGCTCCGTACTCTTCAGTCTTCAAAATCAGCCTTCCTGTGGGTGGTCACAAGCCAAGGTAGGCACGACCAGGAATATGAGTTTTCCCTGTGATGTGGAAGGGACTGTCTTTTTCTGACTTTCTTCTCTATTTTCCTTCTGTGGCAAATGCAGAGAATGGTGGTTGGAGAGAATGTTCACATGCAGCATGCTATCCAACTTAGTGTGACCGATTGTACCTTTTAAAAAGAACCAGTTTTTCATTTCTTTTAGTGAAGCAAACCTTTAACCGTACAATCTCTTTTCCTTCTAAAACTATTTAATCATATAATATACTATGAACCCCACGTTCAAAGTTCACTGCTAATATTATTGCCTCTTCTTAACACATTTATCAAAATATGTTTGTGCACTGACCATTGACAGCCCCATCTGGTCTCAGTTATTTACTGTACATCAATTTGTTTCTTTACAGTCTGCATGGTGGTGCTGTTGTTTTTACTACTGCCTGGCAGCATTAAGGACCTGGGTTCAAATTTTTCATGGGGTTTACGAGTTTTTCCTGTCCATGAAATAAGTTGTCTCTGTGTACTTCTAGTTTTTCTGACAGTTAAATAATATAGTATATTAATTATTGGCTTTAATTATTTTCTATCTTCCTAGATGGCTTATCTGTGTCACCTATTAAAGGACTGGTTACTTTTCCGGAACCGCTCCCATCACTCATCGATTGGCTTCTGGAGATAGGATAGCCACTGTCACTGTGTTTAATCTTTGAACTCAAACGTTAGATTTTCCAAATTCCCAGTAGGAAAAACAAAAAGTCCAACCAATTTTTTTTTTCTTGAAATCCCAGATCAAGCACATGATAAAAACACAATCTGCTGAATAAAACTTTGTTTAATGTCACTTCAGTGAACAACGAGCACCATCCTCTAAAGTTCAAACCTAAGAATATTATTTGAATTTTTCTTCATATGTCTGAATATGCCATTCAAAACACTAAGGATCAACAGCAACATATTTTCTTCTGTGAACATAAAATTATGTGGAGAATAACACTACAAAGTAACAGTGTAAAAATGCTTGCATCCAAAGATCTCCCACATCCCACCTTTTTTGCTGTGAGACCAAGGTGCGAGGACAGGTGATCTCTTGTCTGCTGTATGTGTAACACTGAGAAGTTGGCGCTGTGAAGTAACCTTGTTATCGTGAGGTCAACTCTCTGTATACTTTGCATCGCTTCCCAAACTGTTTTTCATTGTTTTTTGTTGTATAAATGAGTGAAGAGACATCTATTAAAGGGTTTAGAGTCATTGCTCTAGGGCAGAGATGTCAAACTCATTTCCATTTTGGGCCACATAGAGATAATGAATGTCCTTAAAGGGCCCGTTGTGGCAGAAAGTATTGATTAAACTAGATTTAACAAAAACATGAATAAATATCTGTCTCAACAAGTACTTCTTAAACTTAAATGATACAGAACATATTTTCATAATGATGTGATTTGGGACTATTCAAATATACATTGATTTGAGTGATAAAAGGGCAGTGTTGCGCAGTAACGAAATACATGTACATGTACAACTTCTATGTATGGCAAGCCGAATGAGCATTTATTCTGATATCTTGATATCAGGCATATTTGTCATGAACATGCAAGCAATTTCTGTCCACTGATACGTATTTAGAATACTAATTATGAGTAACTGTATTCCGTTACAGTTAATATTTTTAAACATGGTATTCAGAATACAGTTACTTTCGTAATACCATTAGAATACTTATGTGTTTACCACTTTCCACCTGAAAGAGGAAGATATAAGTTTAGGGAAACCATGTGTCTCCGCGTTGCTTAGACTATCCCATAATACTACTAAACAACATGCTGCCGAAACCATAGATATCCTAAGGCTGAAACACTCCAGACTATCAAAAACCAGCGTAAACGTGAGTGGCCAGGTACGGATTCAGACCCGGAGCTGGGGTTGTTGGAGCCACGACTGCATCTAAATAAACCTACTAGCAGTGAAGGAAATTATGCATTCAATGGCGCTCTCTCGCAGTTCATTTTTTTCAAGTGATGCTAGATTTCATTCAAGCATTCCTGACAAAAGCCAAACTAAAGCCATGGTGGTTAAAATGGGGGAAAAGATCAAATCTGGCAACACTAGTCATAGAGTCACACCGCTTAGGCTTCTGGTGTCAAACTGCGAAGTATGCAGGCAAACTCCAGTGATTGCTGGAGCAGCTGTAATTCGGTATCAATAAATGACATATTCGTATTACCAGCTAAAATATTTTTTGCAAAGGTTAGTGATGGATCCAGGAGAGAAAATTCGTACATTTTTGTCTAAACTTTGCTGGCGACTCTCAAGAAACTACAAGGCCGCACATAGTCAATGTAAACAGGAAACTAGATAGAAAGCATCTGGCTGCCCAGCCTAAAAGGTATGAGAACGTCACAAAAAAATTAAAAATCACTGCAACGATGTACAAACATAAAACAAAATCCTCTACCACTGTTTTTTTGTTTTGTTTTTTTTGTCAGGGCCTGTATCGTGTTAGTTCGGTCATTTCTCACAGTTACAGTTTTGGTTGATTCTGACATGACGCTAGATTGATTATATATTGTGATGGGTTTCCCGAAAATTATGGCTACAAGGATAAAAGCTTTGCATTTGGAGTGCAATGATTGTCAGTTTACAATACTTTACATATTTATAACAGAAAGTCGCAAATAGTCTGAATAGTCTAAACAGCTAAACTTCATTTCAAATGACAAAATTTAAAATCTATAAAATGTCAAGAGATATTACTGCTAAAAACTAGTTTGTTTGCTTGGTTGGTTGGTTAGCTTTAGATCACTGAGAGGTAGCAGTGTTGTGCCAAAAATAATTAAATACTTTTTTTTTTCCCAGTTCGTACTGTTTAGTATTAATAATGTTTAATATTAATGAATAAATACCCTCTGTTTTCCTGTGGGAGTAGCTACCAGTGCATTTTGTGACATTTAATAGACTTAAATGCTGTTTTTAAGGGGAAGTATTATTTATAAGTATTTAGAATACCGTACCAGGATTCAGCAAAGTAACAGAATACGTTAGAAAATACATTTTAAATCAGGTATTCAGTATTCTATAAATAAATACATTTAAAAAGTATTCTCCTCAACACTGTTAAATGGTATTTAGGTGCATATAAAGAGAACTTAAAAGTTCTATGTATGTGGTCCTGTACAGTTTAGAGGGCCGAAACAATGGCCGGATTTGGCTCCCGGGCCTTAACTTAACTTTGACACCTGTGCTCTAGGGTGCTCTAGATTTTTCAACTTTAAGTGTATGCTACAAATTAACTGCCACTGAAATCAGTTCCATCTTTTAAGTAGAACTGAAGTGATTTAGATCTCCCTCCTAATGCACACAGCTTTCTAGAGAAACACAAATAAGTACAATATTCACTCACGTGCCATTTTAAGATGTAGGAAATATTTCTATGTATGTATATTTCTATGTATGTATGCTATGTAAGTTATTGCAGTTTATCCTTTTGTGGGATAAGATAAGTACTTACACTTTTCTACTTAAAAACATAGGTCTACTGGGATATATTTATATGTTTATTCAATATTTATGTATTGAGTTTTGCTCCAAACCTTCAATGTTCTAATAACTTTCTCATTAGCCAGCATAGATCTATATACACCAGTTCTTCACCTCCACCCCTCATCTCCATGTTGAGGCCCCTGTGTGCTTGTCCTAAACCATGCAGCTTCCTGACAGGCGGCAAACCTGGCCTGACAGGTAGCCAGGCAGTGTCACAGGCTTACCACAGAGAGCAGCGCCTGTCTCAACTAATTTCCTCCTTTCTACTTCCGTGACCTGAACCGCACCTCTCTGTGCCCCAGCCCGATTCCACCCACCTTCCTCTGGGGGCAACGTCATGCCAGGGAAGCTTCTTTAAACTGATCCCTTCTGGTCTTGTGCTGAAAGTAAAAAAAAAAAAAAATCGAATCATGGGTTTATTAATAATAAAAGGAAAACCTAGGAATGCACATCAACAACAAAAAGAACCCTAAACAACAGGACTCAGAATAAATGAATGGCAAAAGTTCCATACAGATTCAATGTCAAAACACAACTTAAGAAATTACAGTGAAGTGATAGCATGATCTCTTTTTCTCAAACATAATTTTTTGCGATGTACCTAATACTGTAAGTTACTATCTTGACAATACTAAACCGTTCTCAGAGTGATTTTAAAACAACTACAAAACGCTCAATAAATTGTAGGGATTTCATTTCTGAAGAAATGCCCTTATTCTCTGGCTATCTTGTTGGGAGCCATATTGACTCTTCTGCTTGAGGAAGTGAACACAATATACAGTATGACAGCCAGAGCCTTCCATAAACTGCTGGTAAAGTGTTGATTTTTTTAACAAATTGGATGTGTGGAAATTTCCTCTTAAAATACAGGTAGGGGTGCTTACTACTTTTATCTACTTTTCACAAACCGTCTTTCTGAAAACAACCTAGTTGTTAAATAAAACATTCTGTGGTGCATATAGAAAATGCTGAGAAATCAAATAGATTTTTTTCCCCCTATGGTGAAAGGAAAAGATCAATGAGACTTTTGAATAATATATATTGTTTTGATATGGATGACAGGAGATTCAGGTTCAGGTTGTTCCTTATCTGGGAAGTATAAAAAAGACATGGGTGAACCCTGAGATGCATCTGTTGGGAGAACAGTAGATATGATAGAAATTTGACCACTATAATGACCTAAATGTATGAAATAATGAGTTAAAAGCAGAAGGGGCGCTACAGTTTTATAGATTACTTACTCATGTCCTAATTACGTTATAAGATATCTAACAAACATTTAATAAATAACGTTTTAGCATCGTCTTTCCACACAACTGATACTGCGGTATACGAATTGATCTCCAGCTAAGCAAGGATGTCACTGTTTTATGCCACTGATATATTTACTCAAGATAAACACAAAGGTTATGGAAATTGCCTAATTTTAACTACATTTATTTCCATGCTATGCTATGCAGGCTAAAAAGGCAGAAATAGCAAGTGACCTGGTCATATTTCCTGATTAATTCAGCTAATATTCATATGATCACTTAGAGATTTTGAATAGGGTACTAGGCATTCAGCCTGAGATGGCCAGGGATCAAAAAGGGTTAACTTTATTAGGCAGCCATGTTTAGTTGCTTGCAAATACTAACAGCGAAACAGTTAATCACTTGCTTGCAACTCATGGCTTCTATGAATCTAGATGCGCTAAAGGTTAGTATAGTGGCGCTTAGAGGCAAAAAAAGCAAATTCCAGAACACTTGCAAATCCCAAAACACATGCAACATCCCAAAACAATTGGAAAATCAACTAATGCGTTTACATTGTGTGAGCCTAAAAAGAGAGATTAAATCAAAGCAGAATCTTATATTCAACAAACTGAAGATAGTTAGTTGGGTCTACTCATGTCTTTGAGCTGATATAACCTATGTTGTTAAGCTGAAACTATATAATATGATCAAGTTTAGCCAAATTGTTTTCACAAATTGGCTCTACTTAAATGTGTGAATAAGTCTAAAAATGGACTTAGCACAAGCCTGCTTTTGAGTTTACTCAGAAATGCTTCGCAGCTGATTGTCATATTGGTTTTTCTTAGGTTTGCTCAACTACTTGTTCTGTGACCTAATAGGGGAATTAATTTACGGAGTGGTGTGGTTGCATGCCCAGCATAAGCTGGATGTGAACCTATAACCCTCTGGTTACAAACCAACTACTCTACCCACCAAGCCACAGTCATCCACAGATATTGAATTTTATCTCAACTGGCACTATAGTCATTTAAAATAAAGTTTATATTCTACTGTTTAAATGTTGTTTTCAGTGTTTTTACCCTAATATTCAATGATTCATGTTCTTTAGTGTCTGTAAAACCATTTTAATGTAATTAAATAATTGGCTTTTTTCCTTGCATAAGGAGACGCTGGAAGTAGATTTTGCATTTATTGAGTACTTGTTTCCGAACAAGTAATTTGATTGGAGAAGAGACTTATTGGAGTGCAACAGCACTGGGACCTTTTACAAATACTCTGCCATACAGGAGTTCTAATGTTTTAATTTGAAATGTTCGTGTGTAGGAAACGATTGTGTTGCCTTTTCTCCCTTCCTCTTGGAACTATTTGTGTTGCCGGTGCCAAATAAATGAATAAATAAACAATCAAATCATAATCTGCTGTTCCTATTGTTAAATAATAAAATACGCTTGTAGAAATGTTGTATAAAAGCAATATCACACTCAAGGTTGTGCTGTTGTGCCAAATAGCACAGATAATCAGCACAGGTGTGATTATCTGTGGCCTCGTGGCTACGACCCAGTCACACAGCACTCCCTCTCGTGTGATATTGCTTAAATATAACTAATATAAAATTAATCCATCCATCCATCATCTTCCGCTTATCCGGGGTCGGGTCGCGGGGGCAGTAGCCTAAGCAAAGAGGCCCAGACTTCCCTCTCCCCGGCTACTTGGGCCAGCTCCTCGGGAGGAATCCCGAGGCATTCCCAGGCCAGGTGGGAGACATAATCCCTCCAGCGGGTCCTGGGTCTTCCCCTGGGTCTCCTCCCGGTGGGACGTGCCCAGAACATCTCACCAGGGAGGCGTCCAGTTGGCATCCTGACCAGATGCCCGAGCCACCTCAACTGGCTCCTCTCGATGTGGAGGAGCAGCGGCTCTACTCTTAGCCCCCTCCGGATGACCGAGCTTCTCACCCTATCTCTAAGGGAGAGCCCAGCCACTCTACGGAGGAAACTCATTTCAGCCGCCTGTATCCGCGATCTCGTTCTTTCGGTCACCACCCAGCGTTCGTGACCATAGATGAGGGTAGGAACGTAGATCGACCGGTAAATTGAGAGCTTTGCCTTTCGGCTCAGCTCTCTCTTCACCACGACAGACCGGTACAGCGCCGCATAACTGCAGACGCCTTACCAATCCGTCCATCGATCTCCCGCTCCATTTTTCCCTCATTCGTGAACAAGACCCCCAGATACCTAAACTCCCCCACTTGAGGAAGGACCTCATCCCCGACCCGTAGAAGGCACTCTACCCTTTTCCGGCTCAAGACCATGGTCTCGGATTTGGAGGTGCTGATCCTCATCCCAGCCGCTTCACACTCGGCTGCGAACCGCTCCAACGAGAGCTGTAGATCACGTTCAGATGAAGCCAACAAGACCACATCATCTGCGAAAAGCAGAGACCCGATCCTGAGGTCACCCCTCCTTGGGCTGCCACCTTACCGCGGTGGAGGGGTTTGAGTGTCCCAATGATCCTAGGAGCTATGTTGTCTGGGGCTTTATGCCCCTGGTAGGGTCACCCATGGCAAACTGGTCCTAGGTGAGGGATCAGACAAAGTGCAGCCCAAAAACCCCTATGATAAATGACAGCGTTGGACCAAGTGTTCCCTCGCCCGGACGCGGGTCACCGGGGCCCCACTCTGGAGCCAGGCCTGGAGGTGGGGCACGTTAGCGAGCGCCTGGTGGCCGGGCCTTTACCTATGGGGCCCGGCCGGGCTTGGCCCGTAGAGGAAACATGGGCCCCCCTTCCCATGAGTGAAAGGATTTTTTATCAGAAGCTGATAAAATTAATTTGCATTTTATATAAAAACATTTTTATGTTGTTGCATTGGCATTTTATTCAGTTTATTTATTCAGAAAGTGTCAATTTACAAGATATCAGCTAGTTAAAAAGAAATTACATATATATATATATATATATATATATATATATATATATATATATATATATATATATATATATACAACATAAAATGAAGACTCATTATATACTCCCACTTTTGTCCATTTTTACTATAAATATAACTTCTCTGAGGAAATCACACTGCTAGCTACAGACCGATTAAAGTGTGTTTACTATGGTAAAGAGAGCCATCACTTGGTCAACGTGTTCAAACCAGATGACATTGGCTCAGTGTTGAAAACCAGCTGTTCATCAAGCTCTAGGGCCTCATCTTTGAGTTTTAGACAAAAATAAAACAACTTTATCTCCTTTTTCACTAGACAAAGACACATAATTAAGTTATGCCTTGCTGCATTTATCTGTCACTGAGCCCAACTGAGCATATGGTCTTTCATCAGTGTGTTTAGAGTATCTTCTGACCGCTGGGTGTCTGAGATCAGCTCAGAGTGATACTGGAAGTGGCGTCTCACTTGATCTTAGTTCAGAATCAGGTTTGCCATTAACTTTACATTAATAGTAAATGAAAACAAATCAAACAAAGAAAATATAGTGGATTTCCTTGTTGTTCTATGTTTTCAACTAATTGTGTCATCTAGCCAGTGGTTGACATGTGGTTTCAGATTTGGGCTTTTTAGTTTGCATTTGTTTTTTATTTTGATTGTGTTTTTGAATTTGCTGGTGTTTTAAGAATCCCATGTGCTTTTGATTCTGCATATGTTTTTGGATTTTTGTATGTGTTTTGGGGTTTGGATGGGTTTTAGGAATTTGCCACTGTTTTGGAATTTGCTTGTGTTTTGTCTCTAGGGGTTCACTGTGGATTAGAGATGTTTTGATCTGGGATTTTTACATTCTGATACATTTCCACTATATCTGAATTTAAAGGTATGGTGCGGGATCTTTTTCTACCTCCTAATTGTTAATAATCCTGATCCTCTTTATATGCATGCACATTCTCACATGTTTTTCTGTAGTTCTATGCCATCATCCATTCAGTCTGCCTCACTGTTCTCATCGGGTTGTCTGAAAATGGCTGTGAGTCACAAGAGAAGAAGAGCCTTTGAGGTGTATAAGAGGAGGAGAAAGGGCTCAGAAGAGAGAAATAAGACCATAATGTTTTTAGAAGATTCTTTCCAACGATAGCGTGTGTTGACAGCACTGGTCGGGCTCCCCACTGATTCCTCTACTCGACAGGTAGGCTAAAGTTTGGGGTTACTTTGTCTGAAGATTGCACAGGTATTGATTTCTTGTCTGTGATGTATAGAAATTTAACGATGGTCCCTAAGTAAAATCCCCACCTTCAGGAGCCTTCGGCCGCGATGAGTGTCGTTCCTGGTGTGTCGTTGGAGGGAGTCTCCACTTTAATGAAACAAATGTGTATCAAATATCCAACTAACTTTAGCACGGTAAAATTTGGCATGGTATTTGGAGAAATGCATTTCTGATTACTGCTAGAATAAGTTATCTACACCTTTATGGTAACTTTCACTGGTAGAGTAATTGTGAAAGCACTTTTTTCTTTCTAAAAGGGGAGAGGGCGGTTCTTTCCAGTAATTTGGAAAAATCCTCTGCTATACCTTTTAATACTATTTTCCAGTCCATAGTAGGGATGGGTATCGTTTTATCCGATACTGGTGCCAAACTGCTACTTTTGAAATAGTGCCGGTGCTTAAACGGTGCTTGAAACGGTGCTTCAAGAATGGAAAACACATATTTTGTCAAAAAATCCTCATATTTAGTTAGTTTTAGAAGGCAAACAATGAAAAATTGTGATCCAATTAATCACAGGGTAGCTGTAAGTTAATCACCGTTCCTAAATATGACCCAAAAATTACAGTTTTCAGTGTAAATAAAAGGACCCATCTAGATGTAGTAGCTCTTTAAAAAAAATATAGGAGAAATCAATTAAGTTTTTGTTTTGACCTGCACAATCACATTCACAATATTTGTGTGGTCCCATATGAAATAACAGCAAATTGAGGTAGAACTAATCAAAATATTTAAATAAACTTAACATTTGGATATCAGCAGACTGTATTAAATATTAGATAATTCAAATGTAATATAGACTAATCTAATGTCACAGTTGACCATTTTCCAAAAGTAAACACTCCGCAGATTCTCCATTTCATCACAACAGAAAATAAATGCTCTTATTGTGAAGATATACACAGATACTTCCGCGAATAGTTGAAAGTGATGTCCAAAAACATCACTTTAACTGAATAATTTCGTAATTTTAACGCAGCTCTATCTCACTATGAAATGTACTGAAGCTATACAGTGAGCCAACAGGCATAAATCGACTTAAATACGGAGCATTTAAACTCTTCACCGCACACACCGGAGCTAATATCCAAAGAGGACGGATAATTCTTACATACAGCTTATGAACTTATCACCACAAAGCCAGGATGCCAATAATGTATACTCACATGTCATTTAGGATCACAAACACATACTGCTGCACAACAATCAATAGTTTGGCTGGTTAGGAAGGAGAGCTGACGTGTAGCGGGCTGAATTATAAACAGGGCGGTGTTCTGGGAAATGCGTTTTTATTGCGTAAAAAAAAGGGGGAAAACATAGTTAATTCTAGTAAATAATCGATCCGCGTTGGTGTGTTAATTTCGACAGCCCTAACTTTTAGCAGTTTTTTGCCCAAAGATAGCCATGTTTACCTTTTCTGGTGATATAGGGAATCGCTCTTGGCAGAATCCATAGTGTTTGACATCTCCGGGAAAACAAGAACCAAAATAAGGCTCCAAAATGTGTGCTGCTTTTCTTTTTACTTTTTTTTTGGTTACTACCATTTATGTCAGAGGACGTCGGTACCCATCCCTAGTCCATAGGGTTTTTTTTTTTCTCCTGAACTTGTAAATACAAAAATGTATAAATCAATCTGAACCTCTTTATATTGCTGCAAGTTGTGCACCTACATTTGGACGTTTTGGTGTATTCTGCTACAATGTCAGAGAACCATAGAATGTGGATCATTGTATGGATATGTGTTGTTAGACCATTATCTGATCTACTCTGATAATCTTGAGTAAGCAGAGAATGGTCCAAAATAAATAAAAAATCCAGTTAGCAGCAGATATAGGAACAAAAATGACTTTCTGATGTCAGATATCAGAGGATCACGGGGAGACAGGTTTGACTTGGTTGAAAGGTTACAGGAGCTCAACTAAACAGAATGTTTACAGCCAAGGTATGGAGAAAACCATATCTGAACTTACAACATGTTGAACCTATTCCTGTCAGTTAAATCAGAATATAATTTACAGTGGCTGACCAAAATACGGACAAAAAAAGATTTGGAGCACGTTACATATTACAATCATTTAAGATTTTGGGTAAAACATTGAAATAATGCAATCCGAATTTCAGGTGAACAATATAAAAGCATTGATCTGTCCAGCCCTGTATAAACTGTTCAGACTGATGGTGCCAGCTTATTGGAAATGACACACCATCTGGGCAACCTCTGAGCTTCATACGGCCAATTGAGCATTATTTTAATACCACAGCATACCTGAGTGTGGTTGCTAATATATCACTCTATTTATGACCACAGCATATCCATCCTCAAAAGAATGGGTTTCCAGCTCCAGTCCTCAATAACCAATTTCCTGGCTCTTTTAGATATGTGCCTCTGCTCCAACACAGTTGTGAAGTCAACAAAAAATCTCTGAGGAATGTTACATACATCTTGTTGAATCTGTAATGAATTAAAGAGCTCAAAAGGCAAAAGGGTCACGCTAATAAATTGTGAGAGAATTTGGCTGGATAAGAAAAGTGACTGAGTCAGCAAGAAAACTGACAGACAAACATGGTTGCAACATTAAGAAAGCTGTGAGCTGGCGGTATGAGCTTTGAAGCTTGAAACGCAGGAAAAGCCTTAAAAGTTGACGGAGCCAAAGCTCACAAAGCGCCGCAGAGTCCGTGACACTCCTCCAACGGGCACCACCATAGACTTAACATGTAATCTTCATGTTGCTGATGCTGACAAAGCCTGCGGTCTGAATGCTCCATAAAATTCAACTCTGCCAGCCTCTGCCTCAGTACAGGTTTCTACGCAGCCGGCCTCCAGGACACAAGGTTCCCCACTGCTAACCTCCAAGAAACAAGGCTCTGGCACGTCAACATCCACAACACCTCTCAACCACAACTGAACCTCTGCAACCCCTCTCAACCACAATTCGACCTCCACAGTACCTCTCAACTACAACTCAACGTCAACACAAGGTCCTACGCAGTCGGCCTCAAAGATTCAAGGTTCTACGCAGTCATTCTTCAAGACATAAAGTCCTGCATCCACATCCGCTTCAACTACTTTCATCTCCAATATTTTTTTGATTTTTTTTTTTCTGTGTGTGTGGGGGGGTGGCGTACTGTCACAGTGTGACTTTCACACCGATAGAATTTGACAGATAAAATAGATTTTGAACTGATCTTTTTGACCCTGCCAGTCAAAGTGACAGATAAAAAAAATGTATAGCGTGTCCTCTGGTGTGGAACATCCCTTTTAAGCACATAGAGACAGAAACATAGACCAACACTGAGGGCAAGAGGTTAGAAAAATAGGATAACACTTAGGAGCTTGCTTCTGATATCCTCCAAGCCTGATGACTGAAGACTTTGCAGATGTATGGGAGCACATTTTAAGCCTCTACCTCCAAAAGCATATCTGTAGCTCCATAGACAGGGGGGGGAAAAATTACACTAATAGGCAAACGTAGTTCCCTGATAAAATGGTTTCCAATTTTTACAAATTGCACAAATGTCTGTTTAATGTTCAAAGATTTGGTTTTAAAACCTAATCCTTCTTTAAATTTCTCCAAAACATTCTTCCTGGTCTGTCTATGACATCAATCTAAATGGCATCATTCATCATACTTTGGTTCCCTATTTTTTCTTCTATTTAAACTCTATGATTTTTGAGTTTGATTTTGTGTTGTTTTTTGTGTCATATGTAGCACAAACAATGCATTTGTAAAGAAAACATCTTAAAGGTAAAGGGTAAAATCTACAACTTCCATTTTTAGATCTCAAATACATGTATCATTAAAGTGCTGTACTGTGTCCTGTGGAACAATGTAGCCATTTCACATTTTGATGTGATACTCGTGTCTGATGAGCAACAAAAAAAAAAAAGAAAAAGAAAAAAGAAGTGAACTGGTGCTGATGGCTCCTCTCCTCATTACAGCAGTCTTTATGGATGAGATAAAGATATTACTACAGATTTGCATGAACTCAATTTTCAAGCCGTGATCTTTCCCAGCAGGAGAGTCCTTATGCAGAGGCAGTGGTTTATTTAAAAGGGAAAGTGTTAGTTTTCATCAAAGCACTGAGCCCCTCTTTAGGTGGGCCTAGCCAAAAATGGGTGGGCCATATAAATGTTATTGATATCAAGTTATTTCTACTGTTCTATGGTTGCTTTAACAGATTTTTCCGCATACATCAGAAATTGCTTAAAACAAAGCTTCCAGGCAAAATAAAACCTATTAAAGCTTTATTGGTCTTCACTCCTTGTTGAGAAAATGGCGAAACTCTACAAAATATAAACATAACCACTGTCAGATACCTAATTATTTTTAAAATTATTTATTTATTTTTAAAATTAATTTACTTTATGTATTGTGACATTGATTCTCATTGATTAGTCCTGGAATATTGAGCCATGGAATTTAATATTTTCTTCTTCTTTTTTTCTTCTTCTTTATTTTTTTTTACGTGTCCTGTCTAGCAGTTTGGTACTCAGAATTGGAGTCTGAGTACAAGTGTACAAGCCCAGCAGATTTACTTTCCCAAGCAGAGCATTACAGCTTTGCGATTTTACTCAGCTTGATATATATGTATGAACAATCTTTATAAGTGTTTACTGTGGGTTTAATTTCTTGAAGTTATGGACACGAAAATGAGATAAGAAGGAAGAAAGAAGATGAAGAAGAGAAACAGAAATTTAATATTTTCAATAAAAGTGGAAGTTTAAAATCTACAGACTTCGATTTGGTTACACAAAGCAATCTGACAGCTAGCCTTAGCTTGTCTGGAGAGTTATTCAAATTTGCCAATGACATCAAGTCATGCAAAGATGGATATGTCAGATTCAGTTTTATTTTGTTTGATTTCATAATGAATTTAAGTGGCATCCCTTAAAAATAATACATGATTATAAATAAAATTTGCTTTAATTTCTTTTAATAAAGTAATTTATTTGGGTGGGCTCTGCTCCAAAGTGGGTGGGCCTAATTCCCCCAGGCCCACCCAAAGCCACACTCCCTTTCTGACTGTATGTTTTATTTTATTTTTTTGGAGCAACATTCAGCTCTACATTTTGACTGTGATTGCATCTAGTGTTTTCCTCAGTGATTATACACTTCCATTTGCCTCAGCTGTTATTGGTCTGGACATAAATCATTTTGATCCGAATATTAGGAAAGTAATGCTGAATGGTCCTCATTTTTGTACAGCTTACATGCATACAGCATGTAAGCTGTACAGCATGCACACAAGGGGCATATACTTAAAAGTATATGCCCCTTGTATGTTTGTTGTTGTAGCTTTTTTACCTGTTTGTCACAACTACAAGCATTAAGGGGAAATAAAATGGATTAACTAAGAAAACAGAAAATTAATTGTTTCTTTTTATTATTTTAAATAAGATGCCAAAATAATGAGTACACATGTAGACATTTCTATTAAATATTCATATAGATTTTTATGCACAAAAAAAGTTGATTTGGGAGTGACTTGCTCTTCAATTTGAGCTTATTTAAAAATCTGTTTGTTGGAGGATTAGGAGATCTGATATAATTTGTATTAGCCAGAGCCAGGCCTTATTCCTAACTTACATGTAGAATCAGTGAACTACATATAGAGAAACTACCTGACAACAAGAAGTAGGTTCAGTGATCTCAAAACACCATGTCCCAGTCTAAATTAAATCAGGAACAGATGGAAAACAAAGTCACTCAGTGAATTTATGGTCATATCTAAACTGAGCTATGGCAATAATGTACTTTAGCTAGCAACTCAACCCCATATCAACATTTTTGCTGATAAACTGTCTAAATGAGTGTCCAACAGTGCTGTCTACATGTCTGGTCATAATTTTTGGTATGTTATTACATTTTATTAAAAATATTAATTTTGTACCAAAAACCGTTAGTAGAGAGCCCTCTTCAGGGTAAAATTTTACACCACACTTGAATTTGAATCGTACATTGCTAATGCCTCAGCCTGGATTTCTGCGAGGGCCGCTCGCCTCCTCCAAAGAACCTTCATCCCTTTATTCTCTTTGTTCGGAAAAAGGTGGAGAGAAATGTTTACCTCACAAGTGCCTCCCTGGGAGTTTACATGGTCAGAACAACATAGAATCATTGAATGAGGTGTGTTTTACTGCACAACGGTAGGTGATTACATGTGCCCTTTCATGCTAGTAATCTTCCAATTGGCCTAGAGCATCACACAGATAATAAACAGATGTTGGCAGCAGTGAAGCAGATGGAGTAAAAGCAGGATATGCACAATGAGCAAAGAAATACATAGATGTCAAGTCTTAGGTTTTGGCTGGGAATCTCCTGTATTTTACCTCTTTTTCCCACCGTCATCCCATATTATTATAATCCCGCATGTCTCCCGTATTTTAATATCATTGATGGAGTTATCTGCCTCTCCAAAATAATTGGTCACTCGCCTTGCAAGAACTGACACCTTCAGTAGCCATGTAAATATATGGAAAAACGGATTAGCCAATATACTTTCCTACAGGGGAGCTTGATGGAGCACAGCATTTGAATGTGAACAAAGGTGATTATATCAGATTCTGATCATTGAATTGTAACGATTACTTATTTGATAAGTGGCAGTATAAAACCGGTTGGACAGTCGGACATCAGCGACATATGTAAAAATTGTCTGGCTAAAAACTTAAAATCGTTCAACATGTTGACTGACTTCTCCTCTAACCTTACCAATATATTGCTATCAAAACCAGCTTGTTAGGTCCATCTGCGTCTCCCCATTGATCTGTGCTTCACTACAACGTCGCATTGCCCGAGGGGCAAGAAATGTATGTGCTCATAGCAAGCTGGGTTGCTTTTCCCCCTCAGAGCTGAGAGCTCAGAGCTGAAAGTAATAGACTCCTGTTATTGATGACTGTGCATCAAACCAGCTGTCTTTAACCCATAAGTAAGTTTAATCAGTGTTTCAAAATTATTGTAGAAATAATAATAATAATAATAATAATAATAATAATAATAATAATAATAATAATAATAATAATAATCATAATAATCATAATAATAATCATAATAATGTTTATATAAGATTAGAAATTTTTCATTTAGATTGCTGAGCAGAGGTGTATCAACAAAGTTTTAAAAGGGGACTAAATGGGGGCCTGTGATGATCTTAGGGTGTCATATCAAAATAAAAGCAGGGCTGTAATTATAAGGGGACGGGGCCTACACTGAGTGACAGACGGACAGATGGTTGTCAAAGTTTGATTTAAAGAGATACATAAAATGCATAAATAAATCTAAATAATTAAATGTATTAATTTATTAACTTGTCATTGATTAAAAATAATTTTACATAAGAAGTGATAATGTAGCATCTCATAAATTCAGAACAGAAGCAGTTGCTGTGGACAGCAGAGCATAATTAAAATCACGGACTAATTAAAGACTCATTTAACATTTTGACTGATTTACTGACAAAATAATAATTCACTGCACCTCTAGAACTTAATAAACAGTGTACATCTGTTATGATGTTAGGTGTTTGTGTTTTAGTTATTTTACTTACTTAGTTTGATTATCATGTTAGGTTATTCCTTGTCCTTATTAGTTATTTCTGGCACTTCCTTGTGTCCGTATTTCCTTCTTGCTCTTAGATATTTTCACCCTTTTGTTTCTGTGTTCACCTTTTCATTTGTGCTTCATGTTTTAAGTAATCTTAGTTCATTTCTCCAGCATTCTCTTGTGTTTTCATTTAGAATCTTAATTTATTCCTAGTCTCTTCTCCTTATTAGGTAGGATCGGTTTCTGTTTCATCTTCTGTCCACTCATTCTTCAAATCCCTTGCCATTCTGCATTAACTCCCAGCTACTGATTGTTTTCACCTGCTCTCTTCCTCTCACCTCCAACTGTTTCCCCTAATCAGTCCTCAGCTTTTACTCTGTCAACTCCTCACTCCCGCCTCACTATAAATTCAGCTCTCATCCACTCACTACTTGTGGGTTTGCCGTCAATCTTTTGGATTACTGGATGTTGGCTTTCCCTAATCTCCATATTTCCCTGGTTCCCATGAGATTTTGTAAGTGCTAAGTTTTTGTCACTTGGTTGATTAAATTCTTTTTTTCCGCATTAAGTTCCTCACTCCTTACAACATGACAGAATCTGCATTCAAAGATATTTTTGGACTCAATTTAATGAGGTTAAAACCTAAGAACCAACATGTTTAGTAATAAACACATTAAACAAGTAAGGCAATTCATACTAGCATATAGCTACCATAGATAGATATAAATCTGCAGTATGAAAGAATGTTGTCCTACATGGTTTTTGTTAATAACATTGCAGTGTACAATATGCAGATGTTAATCACAACAATTTCCTCTATTAAAATTATACAACTCTGGAGCACGTATGTACATTGTTCTATGTGCTCGTGTGAAAATGTCCCTTATTTTCAAATCCAAAACTTGACAGGTAAGGAAATGGATGGCAACGATGCTGCAGCACAGTTCATTCTGTAAGCGATGTAGAGTTGAATTATATTACACATGTTTTTGCTGCGGTGTTGTTTTGTTTTTGCTGCTTCCAAAGTCTCGTCTGAACATCTTAGCTAACTGAACTGTTAACTTAACTTTAGCTGTAATGTTGCATTATCTGGGTGTCTTAATTAGGTGTAGGGCAGTTCGGTTAAATTCAACCAGACTAATGGTGCATTCACACCGCACAATTTGTCAGCGTCAAACAACGCTCACAAAGCGACTAGTTTGACGCATATACACATCATATACATTTTTAAAACGAAGCTTGCAAAGCGGGTGGGTGGCCCTTTCTCTGGCGGATATTTTAAATTCACTAATCTGATTGGTTGACATGCTCTGTCAAGAGCATTAAGAGAATCAAAGGTTCAGCTAGCTGAACTTCTGCATTGCTGGCTTTTGACGCTTTGAAGCTTGAAACGCAGGAATGGGGGAATTCAAGGGTTAAAACTACTGCTGACATAATAAGACAAAACCCCTCACATTTGTCAGAAATCCATTTTAATAATCTCCAAGACTATTGGGTTGATATGAAAAAACTGGAGCATTTGGAAAATTGTGGGTCCTGTTACACTTGGTTTACAAATTAAGAACAACATACTCACAAACATGTGGTTGTCTGTTACTTTGCATCTTCTGGACATGGGTGACTTGCCATCATTTAGAGAACTCTGAATTCTCCTCTCTACAAAAAAAACCCCAAACAAATCTGGAAGGAAAATGTATTATGCGGGGTGTCAAGCAAAACTATGGTAAAAGGCTATCTTCCTAAGTCCCTCCTTCCTCCCATAGACCCCTATCCATTTCACATTGACAGCAACGTGTTTTTAGAGTATTTACCTTGTTGGCTGTTAATCAACTTACATGTGCACTGCACTTTCCTGTGATTATGGGGCCGTGTACACAGGCCACTCCTTTTTAAAGACAACATATTGGAAAAGAGCATCAGTCATGGAGAACTTGCGGCTCTTTGAACTCCATAAAAAAAATAGCTCAAAAGCTCTTGCTGCTTTCCTCTTTGATCCTCCCTGACACCACAGGTGACGCTCATGCACAATTGTTTGCACAAAAGCTTTAATAAGGAAAAAAAGGTTTGATTGGCTGAGTCAAAGTCTGGCATCACATCCAACTGCTGTTTTTATCTAATCGAATTATCTTTGGGCTGAATCATGTAAGACCCACTACCTCAAAGGCTCCATACATTTACCCTATAGTTTGTAGCTGCTCTACTGTCGCTGCAGAAGTCCATGTAATGAGCACGAGTTCAAATGGAGATATTACAATGCATCACTGTTAAAGATCCAGGAAATTGTTATACGTTGTGACGTTATGTCTCCTTTATATCCAACTAAGGCTAAATGGCCTTAAATCCCCTTCAATTTGATGTTTGATCTTTCTCAACCTCAAAGCATAATGGCCTTGAATATGTGATCCTACCCATTAAGAACCGGATGAAAGTATCTTGACGACTCTGTCGGCACAAAGGTGTGCTGTTAGCAGGAACATCCACATGCAATGAGCAAGATTAATGCAGAGCTACATTTTGCTCTTTAGAAGAAGAAAGGAATTTTCTTCTTTCTCTCCTAAAGCACTATTGAATATACTGTAGAGACGGTTAAAAACCAAAGGTGAAGTCTTAATACTGTGGTCTAATCTCGGTGAAAAAAACTTGAATTGAAGATCATCCAACCTCAAAGAAATTAAAACACACCATGTTACATCATGTCATTATAGTTCTAACAGGTTTTAAGCAATAATGCAAACACATTTTGGGAAAAGGATAAAAAAAGGGTTAATGAGCAGATATGCACTGATCATTAGATGCACATAACTGGGTCATCCTATTACTGGTTTGGACAGGGAATCCAGACATGAGCAATGATCTGAAAAAAGTGTTGCTCTTCATCATTTATGAAAAGATTAAAAGAGAAATTTTCAGCCGGTTTGGATTACATAATTCTGCAGTGAGAAAAAATGATCATAACCCCAAATCAATTAAGACAATACCCCCGAAGGCAAACATCCCATCAAGTTCACCATCAGGTCCCAACATGCGAGAACCATTGTCAGGTTTGGAGCAGATTGATTTTGACTTTGCAGCTGTCACCACCTCTCTTTTGGCTTGCTTTCTGATTGTTTCCATCTATAATTTTACCATAAATACAGGTATTGTGTGAAGGCCTCAGAGGTTTGTTAGCGATTATTAGGAACCAAACAGCACCACCAAGACAAAGGAACAAAACAGGTCAAGAATTAAGTTTTGGAGATGTTTAAAGCAGCGCTAGGCTCTAAAATGTGTTCAAAACTACAACTAAATCCATCACCTGACAATAAAATGAGGATGCCACAGCTGCAAACAAGCCAGGAAAAGACCATCCACCCAAACTTACAGTTTGGACAGGCAGAGTTCTGGTTGAATTAGGCCAAAACTGAACTTTTTGGCCCACCTACTTGGACTTTATGTTTCAGAAGATTAATACTGCCTGTCACCGTTAACTAATCATCCTCACAGTGCAACAGTATGATGGCAGCGTCATGTAAGCAGGTGAGAGCTGAATTGAAGTTGGAACAAGCTAAAGAGGGCAACCCTGGAGGAAAACCAGTTAGAGGATGGAAAAGACCTGAGACTTGGATAGAGATTCACCTTTCAACAGGGAAACAATCCTGTAGTCAGAGCCACAATGGAATGGTTTCAATCAAAACATGATCATGCAGTAGAAAGGCCCGGAAAAGCTTGCTGATAAGCAGATGCATTGAGTACGGTGTCCATTTCTGAGAAGATGCTCAGATGTTCACCTGGGAATATTTTTTTGATTGATTCAGTTACCTGTACTCTGAGCAGAAAGTTGAAAATGTGTGCACATTTGCATCAAGGTGTCAGAGGTGTGAAGCTTAATCTCTCAAAATATTGGATCACCTTCAGATTGAAAATAACCTGTCAAATATTTAGTGTATTTTGGCTGCAGGACTTTAGGCCACAGCAGCTGAATTGTTTACGATGGATTTAGCTTAAAGTGCATGTGTCGGCTCTGACACAAAATGGGTTCCATACTTTGAATTACCGTAACTCTTCAAACGTTTGCACGATCAATGAAATTCAAACAGATTTCGAAAGCTGAGACTCTGCACTTTTCAGTGCTTTACATTACGGTAATGTGATGTCATTTTCTGTCTTAGATCCGTGAAAAGCTCCTTCAGCAGAGAGAACAGAGAGCAGACATAGCTAATTGAGTTCGTGTTAGCAGACATTTCTTGCTTTTACCGCTGTAAGCCTCGTTTGTTATATTTTGTAAATAATGGAAGGAATACCGCTCAGAAAATCTTCCCAGAAGAGAAAACCTCCGTGTAGATTTACTGTAGAAGATCCAGATGTAGACGAAATGGTTTTGTCATCACAACAGCGGTAAGTATTTCAGTTTCTCTACACTGTAAATATTTATCCAGCTGTTCTGTTGCCCAGTATTACTCCTAATACTACTTCCATGAATGGCACATTTCCAAGTAGATCTGTGGAATAGGATCCAGACGTGGATAAAGACAATTTGCCAACACAACTGCAGGTAGTACATCAGTTCCTCTACACTGCAAATGTTATTAATAGCTTTAGCAGAACATGTTTTTACAGTTTTTCATTTTCTAGTATCACTGCTAATACTAGTGCAATTTATTTTTTTCTGATTGACTTTGTCTCAAATTACTGTTAATTTAATTTTCATTTAATTTCCTGTCTTTATGCTATTGAACATGTTTTGCAGAAGTGAAATGATTGATTTTGAATAAATCTGATATAATAATCTTGTCTATCTATACTTCTAGAGGTTCTTCTGATGAAAGGCCACTCCATCGCCACCAATGGGCGATGTCAGGGACAAAGTTCTGCCGATGCGGCTAGAGATGCTTAATACCTTCATGAGGCCTGGAAAACCGAGTTAGACCCAAATGATTTCAACCCACGACCACCAAACGAACCACTGGCGATCAGCTTCCTCTCACTAGTACCACTGACACCAAATGACATCTTTGAAAACTTTCTGTGATGCAGAAGTAATGAAAAACTTCTGCAATTTCAAAAATGTTGGTCATGTACAATTAACAACCTTCATACATAAATACGTGAGTAAAAATCAAATCCGTTTTTTTTTTTATTTTACACTGTTTAGTGCAATAAACACAATAATGGCAAATTCTATACAAATATTGGAAGCGAAACTTCTCCTGGGAAAACCAAGTTGAAAATTAAGTGGACATAGAACATTTCATGACAGATATATACAAAATAAATCACCAGGCAGCCTTTCATAATTACAGCTCTAAGATGGTTTATCTGGTCTAAGTGTGATGGCATGATTGTGTTTCTCTGATCAGTTTGTTTTGAGTTAATATTCATTGAAATTAATGAAAATAAACAATCAAATGTGCTATTATAATTTTAAAAAATGACAGGTAAAAACTGATTATGACCGGTCTGACCCTGTCAGTCAAAATAACAGACAACAAAAACTTTTAGCACGACCTCTGATTTATGGAGAAAAAAAAAAAAACTGTGAATGCATACATAATAAATTCCTAACTTAATTCTAATAGCCGTCCCTATGTCTGAAGGGTGACCCTTCTAATGGGAGAGTTCACCGCTGTGTGCCAGATTAATTAGCCGTATTAACCCCCCCACACACACACACACACATCTGTGATGCGACCATGGTGTTGGGGTGAGCTACTGATGTGCAGAAGATCCCCGCTGTAATTAGTGCTTTCCAGCAGGGCCGTACCTGTTGGCCTTGTTGTCTTTGTTTATTTCCGAACGTCGGAGAGCAATGAGTCCGAATAGCTTCATAACTGTCACCATAGCCTGATGCAATTAGAAGACTCTTTAAAGGATAAATGTCATCTTTAAGGTACAGTTGCTCGGCAAAGCAATGAGCATCAGAAG
Organism: Apricaphanius iberus; assembly: GCA_028564705.1. NCBI lineage: Eukaryota > Metazoa > Chordata > Actinopteri > Cyprinodontiformes > Aphaniidae > Apricaphanius > Apricaphanius iberus. The sequence continues at coordinate 229,015 of JAPXFQ010002732.1, forward strand.
ATGAGTATAAAATAAAGAACAATTGTCTTAGCAACTGCTAGTCTGCTCACTTATGCAACAAATAAAAAACACAATCATCCTTTTTGTTTGCTTTTTAACTAAGCAGTCTATGGACTTCCTCATATTTGAATGAGTCACATTTGTTATGAGAGGTAAAATCCTTCCTCGTCTGCCCCCCCGCCCGCCTTCTCTTCCGGAGAGTGCTTACATTGGAATGCAGTCACTGCCTTTATTATTCAGTCGTGCTCAGTCCATTAAAGGGCATATAAAATATCACCCTTTCCCCTTCTATTACTTCCATCTATCTCAACCTTTTCCATCCATTGTTGCTTACACATATCTCACTGCTGCCTCCTTCTCGCTCTCGCGGAGAGAATACTTAACCTTGGCAAGGCTCGAGAAGCAGATGGTGGGCCCTTATGTGTGTCCAGCACTGTTCACAGCTAATGAAGTGATGTTTCAATAAACACCTGACGGTGGGTCAAACCAGTTTGAATATAAAAGACAGCCAGTTTACTCAGCATGGAAATACTCCAAGTTTCCTATTGTGCCCAGATTGTTGTGCCAGTTCACAAATAAGTCCTCCCAAATCACGATTACAACTGCCCATTGTAAAATCATCGAGTAGTGTCTTAATGGATTTACAGACAAGGACACATTTATTGGCACCCATGGTAAAGATGTGTCATAAAATCCTTAAAATAAATTCTGACTTTCTATCAGTATGGGAAAAAAAAAATCCTATATCAGTTTTTCTCAAATGAAAGACTGGGTGCTCTGCGGTTTAACTCCATACAACTTCATTTTGGTAATACGACTGCATTTATTCTTTACCTATATTTTGCAAGATTAAACATGCAGAGGAAGGGGTCTTTGATCCTTCTTTTTTGCACAATCTCTCTAATTCATTCATACTTCTGAAACTTTTCCAGTGCACTTTTTCTATTAACTTCATATGGGGACTGAGATGACTATGGAAGACGGAAGGGTTTTTTGCCCACAGAACCACAAATCTACACTATGCTTAATAGTAGGCTTGAAGTGGTTTTCCACATAGCATCCTGTGTTTCACACCAAACCCAGCTGGCATTTTAGTTGCAGAAAAGGCTGCTCTTTGTGTCTTCAGACTAAGATTGGGTTCTCCTCAGGTCTGCAAAGCTGCAAGGAGTTTGGTTTTTCTAAAGGCTACTGCCTCACACCCATGTGTAATCATCATGTTCATCATCTTAAAAGGCTTGGAACGACGCTGTAAAACTCCATCTTGTTTATTGAATCATTATTAACCATTCTTGGTGCCATCTTCAAATTTTTTCACCTCAGAGATTAATACTTCAATTTCACTTAGGTACATTCGGCAACTTCAACCACAAACAGAATCTTAGCACTCGTACAGCCCGTCAAAAATGTAAATATTAATAATCTTAACTGAAGATACACTACAGAGAGGAACATAAGTATTTGAACACCCTGCGATATTGCAAGTTCTCTCACTTAGAAATCGTGGAAGGGTCTCAAATTCAAATTATAGGCGCATTTCCAATGTGAGAGATGGCATAAAAAAATTGGGAAATCGCATAGTATGATTTTTAAACAATTTATTAGCATATTTACATGTTTGGCAAGTTGCAAACAAAATGGGCCTCTGTGTTTTTTCATCTTCTTTAACCTTCTGTTCTATGACAGGAGATACTAGAGCTTCAGAACCTGAACTAGTGACCTGAGTAACACCTATTATCCAAGGATGATTAGGTTCCTAAATGCTCAAATTTGCAGAGAATTTTGTACTGAAAATTCAGTGAAAGATGAAGATTTTTATATATTTATATATTAATTTTACTTCTAAATGTAGGCTTTATCTTGTGCTTGTTTTTAAAGTTATATTAACAGCACTAAGGGGAGAGAGCACTAAACATACTTTTGTTGTTAAGAAAACAATGACAATAAAAGCTATTCCTACTTTTATCTTTCAACCTTAAGAAAATAACAATATGGAATAGTAACCAAAAGTTTATAGAAACACATATATACTTAAAAAAGTGTAAGTTAAGAATAGTAAAGAAAAACTACAATTTAAAATGAACCAAGGATTGTAAAAGAAATAAAAATATTATTGATCTGTATTTGATATTTCTCTCAGGAGCATAAATGTCAGAAAACAAGTGTAAAAAAGTGTTCTTCCCCGTTTCCCCGTTGGCCAAAACAGAAAACAATGGTGAGTTTTTGGCTCGTGTTTCCTGTTGCCTCATGTTTGGAGACCAGCAATTACCATATTTACAACGACAGATGTTTCGTTTCAATGAGGCATTAAGGCATTTTTCATTGCAGACATTTTTATTCAAAGCTGCAAAATCACAGGTGTCATTAATAACTTTAATGGTTGTTGTGTTGCATTTGATTGCACAGTGTTCATTTGTATGCTGGGCAACTGGAATGGTTCCCACTTTACCCATTATATTGATCTCACATGAGTTTCTCCTGCTCTGACAAGTTGGAAAAATCTGTATTGGGAAAACAAAAAAGCTAATTTAGAGTCTTTAGTCTAAAATCACTGTAGACAGCTAACGCTAACTCTGTTAAGAGAAAACTAGAAAAAGACTAAATTAGAGGCAGTGGCGAATCATCAACATCAATGACATGTACTGATTCTAATTTTCACATCTTTCAAATCAGATGGATTACATTTAATACAGCAAGAAAAATGTGTGAATTTGAAGTTTGTTTTTTTATTTCTGGGAAATTCTGAAAATAAGGGATGAAATCTGCACTGAAGCATGGTCAAATCAGCTAGGAAATATAGATGGTTTAACCATTATAATCTATCTTTTGCACAACAAAATATAAGCCACATTGGGGTATTGTTTTCAGAGTAACTGAGTTTAATCATTCCTATTGAATGAACTTCATTTACAATAGTAATTGTAGGAAATTCCCTATAAAGGTGTTTTGCCTCTGACCTGTCTAGTCTATGAATGGACAAATTCCCAATACTCTGAATGGACAAATTCCCAATACTCTGATATGTTTAATAACATCCTATGTTTTCAGTAAAATAAAAAACACAAATTGTGTTCCATCTGTGTTACGATTAAGCCCAAAATTATTCGTACCACAGGGAAATGTATATCTAAAATAAATGTAACTTCTTCTGGAAGTTTTATTATGATAGGATATGAGCCAGGCATCTCTCAAAAAACAAATATGATGAAAAAAGATTAAAAATGTATTTTAAAAATTGCGTGCCGAAAATGTATGCCTTTCTCAATAACCAAAGAATAATATCTTCATTGGGATTTCATCAGTCAAACCCTTCTTATTACTGTCCGTCGTTTTGGTATTTTGATGATTAATCTTTGGTAAGAGCTGTGAGACACAGACTTCCCTCCCGCTAGCCATTTTGGCCTGCTTCTCCAGAGGAACCAGGATGTTCCTAGGCCAGCCTAGAAACTCTGTTCCTCCATCGGTCATGGGTTTTCCTCTGGGTCTCCTCCCTGTGGGACGTGCATGGAACACATCAATAAGGAGGTTTCCAGGAGGCATGCAAACCAGCCACCTCCACTGGCTCCTCTAAATGTAAAGGAGCAGCACATCTTCTCTAGGCCCCTCCTGGATGACTGAGCTACTCATCCACTCTCTAAAGGAAAGCCCAGACACCATGCTGAGGAAACTAATTTTGGTCACAGCTCATAACCATAGATGAGAGTGGGAATGCAGACTGACCAGTAAACTGAGAGTTTAATCTTTCTGCTGGGGTTGTATGGCTGCAGGAGGAACTGTTGCACTTCGTAAAATAGATGGCATCATGAGGAAAGCAAAAATAAAATAAAAAAATAATTAATGTTTTGGCATGAACATCAGAAGGTCCTGATCTGAACGCTAAAGAGAGTTTGTGGGTACATCTGAAAATGCATGTGCCAACAAGGTGGCCTAGAACCGTGACTCAGTTCCAGCACTTTCCGTCATTGAGCCATAATTTCAGAAAACTATTGTGGGAAACTTGTGGAAGGAAAGTCTAAAAGTTTGATCCAAGTCATATAGTTCAAAGGCAATAATACCAAAAAAGAGGGAATTAAACCTCTGATATAATAAGTATGATATGATAATAAACAAATCTCTTACATATTCTTTTTCTCATCATTGTGACATTTAGCAATTGAACTAATATTGGTCATTTCAGCTCACCGGAATAAAAAAGTGAATTTTGTTCTGATTTTAATTTTAGACTTTTCATTTTAGAATTTGTTTAGAGGAAAAAAGGTGTTTGTCTTTATTTCCGTGTATATAAACTTCTGGTTTCTATTTAAGCAAAGCCCTCAGCGCAGGTCATATGACCCAGTCAGGGACAAAAGTGCAGCAGTATCGCTATATCTTTCACATCAATGTCTCTCAACTGACAGAATCAAGGAAAGTAGACCAACAACTAATTCCATCTATAATGCACTGTAACAACATAACAAGTCTAATACTAGTGTATTTAAAAGTTAGTGATAAATATAGGTTCATACTTATAGTCGTATGCCGTTAAAGCTGGATAATAAATAAATGCGTAATTCAGAGAGCAATAAGGTATTGTTCTTATTCTGGATTTAATAAAGAAAAACATTAAAATACTGGAATCAACAAATTATATGATGGCTGCAAAAATAACAGGTGTTAATTTAGATTTTTTCTTTTTTTCATGTTTATTCAGTTGAGTGGCAACTGTTAATTAACATAGCCACACAGACTATCTAAAACTGCTGATTATAAGCAGATAACCCAATGTTTTAGCAACAACACAAATGTAATGAACGAGTGGGTGAATGTTAAACTAACAAATGTTCAATGATCAACAGTGATGTATTATCCAGATGAGGGACTGGATTTACTTCATTATGTACATTATACATAGAAGAAGAAAAACAAAGCAAAGCAGAGTGTTTGATCAGTCAGCATCAAATAAATCAGTTGTGGTTTAAAATAAACTGATGTTATATTATTAAGCTTTGGATTTTCACCAAGTTCAAAAATTAAGTGCTGTCTCTTAATGGACTACATATAATAGTAAATGCTCTTTAACATGAAACTAAATCACAACTAAAATCCTGAAAGGTGGTCATAATCAATATTTCTACTGGCGTTTATTAAATTTTTTTGTTGGATTTTGCTGATTTCTTTTTTGTTCTTTTGTTGTTTTTTGTTTGTAAAAGAGATGGAAGGCTGTGGGCGAGATTACATAATTTTGAACTCTGGAAACCTAAGAACTCCATTGTTTTTTTTTTCTTGGATATTCTCCATATTTCAAAAAGTCAATCTTCATCAATAGAAACAGTAGATATATTGATATAATCAATATATTGTCCAGCCATAACTTATAGTAGTTATAATGTCACAAAATCCTAAGATGTTCCTTTCATTTATGAACCAGTGTCATATCTTCTAGTAACAGAGTAGTTGGGCTCTTTGTTGCCTTTGTAACATTTGTTTCCGTTCCTTTAGCTGACTCTATGAACACCATAACATAATTTAATAGACATGAAATCATATGATCAAGAAAGGGGTTCTCAAAAATATATTAGCAGAAAACCAGATAAAAATCTGAGCGATGATGGGTCTCTTAGAAATAAGGTCTTTGCTTCAGTTATTTTTCCAATCTATTAAGGGAACACTGTTATTCTCTAAGACATTCTTTTAGGCTTGACATTCCTTGTTTTGTCCTCCACTTTTGCATTTTACATATCTTGCATGATTTGTATCCTGGACAAGCACCTTCCTCTTTCACAGATAATCCTACCGCTTTGCATAAACAATAAACATCATGTTGCAAAAAAACACACACACACAAAAAAAAAAAAAAACACAAAAAAACCCAACAGCAAATTGATTTGTTTTGTGTTAGGTTAATATCACCTTAGCAAAGTATGAAATGTTTATGTTTGTTTCTGTAATTAAAGGCTTTATAAATCAGGGAGCACGGTGGTGCAGCTGGTAGCGCAGCTCACCTCACAGCTAGAAGGTCCTGGGTTCGATTCCTGCCGGGGACGCTGTGGGTGCTGAGGGTGTGTTTGATCCTCCATATCATCAGCACCCACACCCTGGGTGGGGTTGGCAAAAGGGCCTTTCTGTGTGGAGTTTGCATGTTCTCCCCGTGTTCCCTTGAGTAGTTAATGTGAGCTACTCCCACAAAAACATGTATCAGTTCTGGGCTATATACTGCCCCCTCCTGGCTGACCGAGGCACCTGAGGGGTTGGAGAGGATCCAGCTGGAATAGTGTGATCCTTCCACACGCTACGTCCAGCTGGGGGAACCCCACCCCCTCGGGTGACAAAATGGGCCTGTTCACTCCTCAAGTAGGAAGGAGGCTTGAGCTCAGTGCAGGGCCCTCCTACGGTCAGCAGAGGGAAGGCAATGCCCAGGACTGTACTTAGGTAGGAACACTGGGGTGATAATAATGGGGAAAAAATCGTGGGATAAAAAAAAAATATTTAAAGGCTTTATAAATCTCTCGCTGTGTTTTATAAAATTAATCTGGGTTCATTTAAACATTTTTTGAGTGCTCATGCATTCTCCTATCCTGGAAATACAAAGGTCTCGAAAAGCATAATTTGGTTTATATCGCAAGACGCTCTGGTATCGAGCAATGATCCACTATACTGCATTACGTGAGCAGCTAGGGGAACCAATCAAATCGGTTTATCTGATGTAGGCGGGCCAGAGGCGAGCTAAACTGATGACAACGGCGCTGCAACGTCCGAAAACATTTAGTAAACATTGAAAGATGGCTACAGATGAACACCAGTTGTTTGAAACGGCCTTGGCCGCTACAATGAACGAGTTAGACTTGGTTTTTCATCTAAAAGACGAACAGAAAACCACACTCGAATCGTTCCTTTCTGCTGTTTTGTCGACTGGATACGGCGAGAGTTTGATCCATCAGTTAGCTCTGTTGGTAGTTCTGGATAGGTTACACCGTGGGCTGTTCACTTCCAAAATTGTCCTCATTTTGCATCTTATTTTAGGAATTCTTGCCAAGCTTTACTATACTCAAGTATTTTAAGTGTGAGGGTAGTCTAAAGCTTCTTAAATTAATTGAAATAATCTGCCAATGTAGTAAGACAATTTCACTTGGTAAGAATTCTCAAAATAAGACATATTCAAAATAAGATGATCATTCTAACACTTTCTGCTCTTGCTTAGTGTATATAAGACTCAGAACAAGATCAAAAATACTTTTTTTAGCTGGAAACAAGATTTTTTGACTTGGTTAGATGGACAGTTTTTGCAGTGTTGTAATTGGTTGTGGTATTATCCAATTGTGTGCAGTGAGAGCTTTAAATGCGTGCTTGGTTCCACCCCTCGAGTCTGGCCCTATTCATTACTTGTTACCAGACCCTTAATCTTAATAGATTAGGGTCTTGATTTTTCCAGGGTAGCAATCTCCCTCAACTCGACACTACCCAGGGCATTGAGCCTTATTGGCTATATCAAAAAACTACTAATGGTTATAAATAAGGACTCGAGTGACAATTAATGAAAAGGCAGCCAAAGGCCAGAAGATATTTTCACAGACCTACAGAAGACCCGTAGATTCACCAACCAGGACCATATTTAAATAAAAAATCAAGAAAACTTCTTATTCATTTAAGGAAAAGGTAAAAGAGGGTAAGGATAATTATATCAAAGTAACAACAGAAATACAAAATAATTTTTTTGTAGTTAGGTTTGAAAGCCTTCATTACTTTCTTCCTTGCAACTGAATAACTTCCCACTGAATTTTTTTAGGATGAATCTGGGCAGCAGTCGCTGGAGTAAAAATAATAGGGAATGAAGCCAGTGTGTTTCTGTGAGAAAAATGTTCATGACATTGAAAGGAAACAGGTGGGAGGACTCTGCTGACATTTTTACAGGACAAAAAAAAAAAGCTGATCGGGCAGTGTCAGCTGTCAAGTGTTGGGATGACATTTGGTGTCACAGAGTGTCATATTAGCGGATGCTAAGACCAAAAAGACAGTCAAGATGAAGAACCATCTTGCAGGGAGTCACACAAGCCTTAAGGCCTGACAGTGTCTTGATCTGTACTCATGGTTCTGAAGTACAGTGATACAAAATTTCAACCTTTCTGGATTAAATCCCAATGAGCATTCTGGGAAACCCCCGCCTATCGGGCAGATGAGTTTATCCGTTCTTCCTTGAATGTGACCTTTTTTGTTATGGCAGTCAAACATCTCTCATGTCTTCCAGCCTTTTCTTCTTTTTCATTGTGACCTTGCTGTAAATAAAAGTAGGCATAGACAAAAAAACACTTTTAATGCTCTCAGAACAGTTTAGTTTCAGTTTTTTTCAATATCCCTTAAACAAAATGAGAAAGTAAAAATTGCAGCAGCCAGGCTATTATACGTGGCATGAAAAGAGACTGGTTAATAAAATAAAAGAGAAAGGGAAAACAAACTCAATGAAACAGGAACTGAATTAGCAGCTCAAAATTTAAATAATGATATAAGGTCAAAGGCCCCTTCTCTACTGCACTGGATAACATTTAACCCTTACCAGATGAAGCCAGTGTTTGTGTTTCGAGTTTTAGTTAGTTCCTTTCCTTATTCAGTTAACCTTATCATTCTAGTTTATTTCATGGTGTTTTACTTTAGGACTTTATTGTTATTACTTTGGCATTTCCTAGCTTTCCACATTTTTCCCTTCCTGCCTGTAGATATTTTCCCCTTCTCCTTCTCCTTCGCTTTGGTTTTGTGTTTTATCTTTTGTATTTCCTTACTTCATCAGTCTTTGTTAGTTTTTTATTTCTCTAATTAGATTGTTTCCTCTCCCTCTTTCAGCCACTTTCACTCTTTCTGAGCTAATTTAAGCACTCTGATCTGCTTTTTACTCTACTGGTTCATACTGTGATATTCCCCCCCAGATTCCGTGTGTCTTCCTCACTTGTGCTCCATTCTGTTTTACCTCTTCAATTAAACCATTTACTTTCATATAGATTTCAGTATTTGGGTCCCCCTTAAGTACCAAATATGACAGCCAAGTTACTGAGGGTATCCGTTTTGGTGGCCAAAAATGGGGTCTCTGCTTCTTGGAGATAATATGGTTCGGTTTGCTTCATCAGGACTTGATCTACAGCCTTCGCTGGAGCAGATCACAGCCAAGTGTGAAGTGGCTGGGATGAGAATCAGTACGTTTAAACCATGGTCTTGAGCCGGAAAAGTGTAGAGTGCATCTTCAAGGTCGGGGACTAGATCCTGCCCCAACTGGAGGAGTTCTTGTTCACGAATGAGGGAAAAATGGAACCGAAGATCCCTGCTTGGTAGTCAGAGTTTGTGGAGTTGGTTGCGGGCTATCTCGTAAAATGACTAGTATATGCAGCTTAAAGATGTTAAATCATGTACATTTATTGTGTATCCTGCAATTCCTAAAACTCAGTTTGTCATGAAATGCATGAACACTTTAAATCAACAAATAACTCTTCTTTGACTAATAAAGGAGAGGCACAATCGGCACCTGTCCCTGCTCTCCAAATTAGGATGTTTATGGTGACAATGGTGGATGTTTTATCATACTTTTTTTATTCCCTAATATTGGTTGAATCATTTTACTGTTAATGCATTATATCTTGTATGTTCATTTACTATATTTTGTATTTTATTTGGAGCTTTTCTGGCGACCTTCTTGGCCAGGGCTCCTTAGCAAAAGAGACTTGTTCTCAAAGGATTTCCCTGGTTAAATAAGGGTTAAATAAAATAAAAAATAAAATCTATCTTACCCACCTTTACAGCATCAGTGGGTACTGATCACAAATCAATCCTCTTTTACAAGGTGCATCCTCTGCTCATCTTTGCAATGGTGCTGATGGCCATGGATTGGATGTTTAGTCCATGACCCCTTTAAATTAATTCATGAACACAAGGGAAATTTTGACTCTTGGCTCTTTTGACCACAATGATTGTAAATCAGTAACTAAAAAATTAAAAATAAAACCTATGTCCCTGAATTTGATTCAGGTAGTAACTGATTAGACAACACAAAACTTTTCACCGAAATTTAGGAGTGAGCTGTGTTGTATTCCCATATAGACAGTCATCACAGCATACAATGTCATTATTACAGTCTGCTGCCTTGTGCATGCTCTGGAAGGATAAGCGCATCAAAGAACTGCAGATATAAGTTGCTTCCTTGGAAATAAGCTGGTCATAAAGTCATGTAATTTTGCGACTGTTTTGCACATCCTATTTGCTTTATTAATGTACTTTAAACCCTCAACAGGCTTGTACTGAATACATATACATTCCCATTAGGTCAAAGAAGCACTTATTTTCTGCTGCCATAAATGCAGCATAATTAATGAAAAAAGCAATGAGATAAACGCCTTTTCCCCCCTTTTTTGTGTTATTTAACAGAGCTTCAGATTCAGGTAAAGAGGGATTCCATGAAACTTCAAGAGGCCCCCCCCCCCCCCCCCCCCCCCCCCCCCCCCCCCCCCACCCCCCCCCCCCCCCCCCCCACACACACACGCACACACACACCCCACCACCAAGTGATGTGTGCTTGTCCCTCTGTCTATTTTCATTTATTTGCTTCTATGTTTATATATGGAGTAAATTCTTGCTGATACTATGACTGAGCTCTTTGGTGGTTAAATGAAAAATTTTCACTGGATTGTGGACTACTTTGCTGCGCAAAAATGATGAAATTTAAGGCTCAATGTTCACATCAGTAAATCACCTAGCTTAACCAGGTGTCAACAGCCTAGCAGGAATCCTCAGGCCCAAGCAGCCCAGCTAACATCTCCAGGCTCTGCTTGGATCCTGAGGCCCTGCCAGCTTCTCCAGGCTCTGCTTGGATCCTGAGGCCCCGCTAGCTTCTCCAGGCTCTGCTTGGAAACTGAGGCCCTGCTACCTTCTCCAGGCTCTGCTTGGAACCTGAGGCCCCGCTAGCTTCTCCAGACTCTGCTTGGAAACTGAGGCCCTGCTAGCTTTTCCAGGCTCTGCTTGGATCCCGAGGCACTGCTAGCTTCTCCAGGCTCTGCCAACATCTTCTGATTACATTGCTTTTCTCTTAATGCTGCTTTGTTATTGCTGATGTTGAATCTAAGATCAAGCGAGCCTTACTGGGTAAGTACATCTTGCAACATCTGTGGCTCTTTGGACAATGACTATGGATACAACTGCCCAGCCTTTGTGCATCCCCCTCAAATGCCAAAAGAGTTAACAGAGGACTTACACTTAGCCTGGTTTCTACCCAGAGATATACTTCAGCTTCAGAATCTTTTGACTTTAAATTACTATTTTGTATTTGATGGCAAGCATTGCTGGAGTAGAATAGAGCTGATTCCTGACGTGGAGTCAGCCTGGATCTTTTTCCGGGATAGTTTTTTGCAAGTCATAAATAGACATGCCCCACTTAAGAGCTTCAGAGTTAAGGGTCGTGACAATCTCTGGTTTTCTTCTGAGCTTGGAGACATTCTGCATGACCGCAATTTGCTTTTTAGGCAGTTAAGAAATAAATGCTCTTCTTTCATTAAGAAAGCAAAATCTGACTTTTATCTGTCAGCCACTACAGACACCTTAAATAATCCCAGAAAATTTTGGAAGGCTATAAGATTACTTTATCTAAACAAAGATAGTATTAATGTTCCTTCTTTTGTTACGAAAGAGTCTGCAATTGTTCATGAAAAGCTGGAGATATTGAACCATTTTAATGAGCATTTTATTCAGGCTGGTTCTTTGTTTGACACTGGTTGTCCTTCTACTGTGACACCTTGTAGAGATGTACCAGTCTCTACAAGTGTCTTCAATTTCACTCCATTCTTAGTGACTGACGGTCATAAAGCCCTAAAAGAGCTGGCTCCTGAAAAACCTCCAGGACCTGATCTCATAGAGCCTTACTTTTTAAAAATGGCTGCTGATTGTGTAGCAAAGCCTCTAACATACCTTTTTAATCTCACTTTAGAGAGCAACACCATTCCCAAAATATGGAAATCTGCATTTGTTTGTCCATTATTGAAAGGGGGTGACGCGTCAAACTTAAATAATTACAGGCCAATTTCTAATCTGTCTGTTTTGGCCAAAACTCTTGAATCTCTCGTGAGTGATCAGATGAAAGACTTCCTGCATGCACAGGACATTTTATCATAATCAGAATCAGACTCAGAATCGGTTTTATTGCCATTGTTTGAGAACAAGTTCACAAACTAGGAATTTTTTTCGGTACAGTTGTGCACATAAAACATTTAACATAAGTAAAAATAAAATAAAATAAAAAATAAAATAAAAAGAATGAGCCATAAGGCTAAAGTCTTTATAAATATTATAATCTGTATGTATATAAAAGAACTATGAAAAGATAAACATCCTTTTTAACATGAGAACAGCAGCAGGGTTCCATTCACAGATGTGCAGGTGAATGACAGCAGCAGATCTAAGTGTGATCAGACCACACAGTGCAGTAAAATAAAGTTACGTAGTGCAGATGGTTCTATCCTACATGGGTCTTTAACTGAACTATCGGGTCTTGTTATTGTTCATGAGTCTGATGGCGGAGGGGAAGAAACTGTTCAGGTGGCGGGAGGTGTGGGTCTGGATGGACCGTAGCCTCCTGCCTGAGGGGAGGAGGGAGAATAGTCGGTGTCCAGGGTGAGAAGAGTCAGCTGTGATCCGACCCACACGCCTCCGGGTCCTGGAGGAGAACAGGTCCCGGAGGGATGGGAGCCTGCAGCCAATCACCTTCTGAGCAGCACGCACGATGCGCTGCAGTCGTTGTTTGTCCCGGTCTGCGGCGCCGGGGAACCACACGGTGATGGAGGAGGTGAGGATGGACTCGATGATGGCCGTGTAGAACTGCACCAGCATCTCGGTCGGCACCTTGAGTTTCCTCAGCTGCCGCAGGAAGTACATCCTCTGCTGGGCCTTCTTGATGAGGGAGCTGATGGTTGGCTCCCACTTGAGGTCCTGGGTGATGGTGGTGCCCAGGAAACGGAAGGAGTACACGATGGAGATGGGGGTGGGAGAGTCCATCAGGGTGAGGGGATACGGTGGGGCTGTGACTTTCCTGAAGTCCATGATCATCTCCACTGTCTTCTGGGCGTTCAGCTCCAGGTTGTTGTGACTGCACCAAGAAGCCAGCCGGTCCACCTCTCTCCTGTAGGCGGACTCATCACCGTCTGAGATAAGTCCGATGAGGGTGGTGTCGTCCGCAAACTTGATCAGCTTTACAGACTGGTGACTGGAGGTGCAACAGTTTGTATACAGCGATACATATCCCCAGTTCAATCAGGTTTTAGGAAAAAACATATTACCATCACAGCTGTAATGAAGGTGATAAATGACATCTCTGTTGCTCTTGACAAGAAGCAGCACTGTGCGTCATTTGACAAGGTTAATCATGATGTTTTAATGATTAGGCTTCTTAATTCGGGGTTCTCAGAGAAAACAGTCTCATGGTTCTCAAACTATCTTAGTGACAGAACCCAGTGCATTAAGCATGATGGTGTTGGCATGATGGTGCTGGCATTTTACCAATCCTTAAAGGGGTGCCACAAGGCTCTGTGTTAGACCCTCTTTTATTTACTATTTATATAAATAACCTTGATCGGTATGTGTCTGATGAAAACTTTCATTTCTATGCAGATGACACAGTTATTTACTGCTGCGCACCCTCTCTTCTTAACCAAGCCATTGAACATTTACAGAATGCTTTCACTGTGGTCCAAAACACTCTGCTACCGCTGAAACTTGTGCTCAATGCGGACAAAACAAAACGTATGCTCTTCACATACCCTCAGAAAAGGCCACTTAATGTTCCATCGGTGGTTACTCTTGACGGACAGGAAATACAGACTGTTACAACTTATAAGTACCTTGGTATTGTTGTTGATGATTGCCTGTCTTTTAAACCCCTTTACTGCCTAGTGAGAAAGTTGAGGCTAAAATTGGGTTTTTATTTCCGAAATAAGCTGTGCTTTTCTTTCAACGTTAAAAAACGACTGGTGGCATCCACTTTTTTATCCGTGCTGGACTATGGTGATATATCATATATGCATTCATCTGCTCAATGTCTACATATGATTGACGCAGCCTATCATGCCTCGCTAAGATTTATCACCATTTGTAAAGCTCGCAGCCATCATTGTGAGCTGTACTCTCGTGTAGGCTGGTCTGCTCTGGCAACACGGAGGCTCTGTCATTGGTACACCTTTATATATAAGATTATTCTTGGTGTGCTTCCATCCAACTTAGGTTCACTTCTTACGAAAAAAAGTACTGGTCATTACTCTATGCGTTCTCAGGCTGTTGTATTGCTTTCGGTCCCACATGTTAGAACTGAGCTGGGTAAAAGGGTCTTTGTTTATTCAGCACCCTTTACATGGAATTTGCTGCAGAACGACTTAAAACTTAGTAATTTGATTCCTTTGAGTGTTTTTAAGTCAAAAATGAGATGGTTTGAGTTGGATTCCCGAACATTTCAATGTTTTTAATTCTGATTTTATAGTAAGTGCAAAATTGGCCTTCCATTTATTTATCTATTTTTATTTGCATGTTCTTCTGTGTGTTTTTGTATGTATGTAATGATGTGATGTAACTCAGCTGCCTATTTTGGCCAGGTCTCCCTTGCAAAAGAGATTTTTAATCTCAATGGGCCTCTCCTGGTTAAATAAAGGATATAATAATAATAATTGGACCAATATCTAACCATGTGGCTTGCCTGAGATACAGCTTGATCTTATTCACAACTTTAATTTACTGTGTTCTGTTTTATTAACCTCTGCCTCTAAATCATCTGTTGGGATGCCCTGCAATCCATAACAATTTGATTTGGTAGTTAAAAAAGCAACACGATTTTAAAGATACTGCAAGCAAGTCATTCAAAAATAAAAAAAATTTGCTGAAATTTCAGACATACTTCACAAAAAAGAAAATGACTTCTCTAGTGGCATCTGGGATGAAACAGGTCCAAACTTTGAGAAAGTGAAGCTATTTCCTCTCGCTGTAATTTCAGTAAATATGCATACATATGGACAGGATCTCCTCTAAATGCATGTCTTATTAAGACATAGGTGAACTGTATCGGTACAGAGAAATGTTATTTTCTTGTGTTATTTTATGAGTCGATCTAAAATTGCTCACCATTACTGAAATAAATACTCTAATGTAGACCATGTTGTTCATCAAAGCTAGCTGTGCTTTCTTCTCTGCACATATACAGATATATTTCCTTGTCTTTTCTTTTCTGTCACATTCTAGTTTGTGTAATTGTAAACCAAGCAGCGTTTGCTGTATTACATCCTGTTATTGTCACTGAACACGATACAGAGGGTGTATATTTCTCCTTTAATCTTCTGTTAGAAGCTAACGTCGGACTCATGTAACTTGCTTGCCTGTGAGATTTTGGCTCTGTGGGAACATTTACAGCAACTGGAAACATCTTTGTGACAAACCATGCATGGGTTTTTTTTTCGTTTTTTTTTTCAAACACTGCTTTAGAGCCACAGCCTCACAACGGATGCTTCCATCCCGTGTCTGAGAGACTGTAAAATAGGCAAATGTAGACCAGGAGAAGACTATTTGTCACTCAGCAGCAGACCGCAGACTGCAGTGTATAATTACCACTTACTGCACAATCAGCTGTCTTGTCACACCCTCTGTGCCAGGGCTCTTCAGATTCCCATTCAGATAGCTGGCGACACTTTTTGTTTGCTCAATAAAGAAAGTCAGACTAACTGAATTCTTCCACAATTCTTTCTTCTTTTTTATTTTGCAAGTCCATTAATTCAACAAAATATATCTTAATTATTTTCTATTTTTGTTCTCAGCTAATTTGTTTCTTTGTTTTCTTTTATGCTTAAAATGCTTCTCACCGCTGTCCCAGCCTTTCGCCTCACTCTTCTCGCTTCCCACTTTGCTGCGCCAGCACATTGATGGCGAAGTAGCTGTGGGGTTGGTGGCTTAATAGGATGGTTGGCGCTTCAGGCCCAGATGAAAACAGTCAATAATTTGTATCTGTACCTGGAAGGAGACACAGAGGGCAATGGAAATTTGATGAAGACAATGTATATGAGAAATAAAGTTATTCTTAAACTTTTTTTATTTTATTTGGAAGGAGCAGAAGGATGAGGTTTAGACAAAATAGGTGTTTGAAATATTTTAAAATGTTGTCTATTAAATGTGGGAAAGCTAGTGATATCTTAAGTCCTAAAAATGTAAATGCATGGACACCTGTTAAAGTGCAGCAAAGTGTCAGAGCATGATTTACTAATGAATAACAGAAGTTTGGTTAAATGCAACATTTTTTATATTTTTCTTCAAGAAAAGATAGCTTCATCTTCCTTAGGATGTTATCAAATTGAAAGTAGTCCTGGAAGTCTCCAGCTAAATGTGTGATTTAGTACAGTAGCACATCGTTTTTTATGTCAAAATTTACAACCTATCACATATTCGCATTTAATCTGAATAGCATTTCAACTTGAAAAGAAGAAAAAAAAACACAGTAATGTTGCAGAAAAGTCAAACAACCAGTGATAATGCTGCAGAACACTGTGAATTGCACATCGTTACCTGGAAAGATGTTCAATTATCAGGAGGTTCAAAGCAATTGCTTTTGTAAAATTCTGTATCATTTACACCCTGAAAATTACCTTATCAAGTTGTTACTATTTTCTAACGTTCCTCTTTATTGATACAGTGAGTTTATTTTGTCACTTTTGTTTCTATTGTATTTTTATTCTGATTATATTCTGATGAATTCTGGTGAATCTGTTATTCTAGTACATTCACTTAGTCCTAGTCTGAGCTGTTTAAAGAATGTTTATTTAAGAACTATTTATTTTTTCATTATGAGTTGGTATCAACGCCCAATAAACATATTGAGATGTATTTAACAAAGGTTTAATACATTTCAAACAGTTATAAAGAAGATCTGTTGAATGCATGAAAAAAACCCCACTTTGTTTATTGCCAATTTTGAACAATATAGATGAACAGGCATCCAGATTAAATGAAAACTAGAAAAGCACTTAGAGTGCCATTCACCCTCCTCTAATTCTACCTTTCGGTACTTTACCTATAAAATGTCTGTCAATGTGACGCACGGTTGTGTTTGTGCTGCTGCTGTGCAAATTCAGCAGACGGGGGAGATTCTGAATGCACAGTTAATTTACCGTTTATATGCTCCAATCATAGCGGATGCTGTGCGAGGGGAGCTGTTTGTGAGTTGTCTGACACGGGAGAGGAGTGGAGGTAGCACCGCTGGTCGGTGGGTGGATTCATGCTAGATCAACACCAAAATTAATTCAGTTGTTCCTGGTGTCGTTGTGAACATTTCCTAAAAAGATTTGTTCAAATCTGTCCATACATTTCCGAGTTATTTGCCAAAAGACAAACAGACAACAATCATGAAAACATATACCTCCTGGCGGATGTCAACCAAAGAATTGCTTTTTCAGCACATTGCTAAATGCAGTAACAGAACTATAACCCTGACTCTTTTCAATTGAATGGTTATTCAAATAAGGAATAAAAAACTCATTCATGGCACATATGACATTGCTTTTTTTGTGCTGTTGTGCTGATGCCATCATGTGATGAAGGCCGTGACTAATGCTGACAATTTCTAGCTGTTATCTTTAAAAACTGAAACAATTGCTCAAAACTACAACTGATTAAGCTTGTTTGAGTTGGTACTGTAACGGTGCTGTATGTTTTGTGAATCATACAACGAGAGGGAGCAGATGGCGAGTTCCCATGGTATACACAGTTTGGAGCTAAAAGTTTGTGCAGTGCAATCCTATTAAAACCGTGCCTTAATTCTCAACATCTTTAGATGCACTCTTTGTGCTCTACAGACAATTATATAACTTTTGAAATAGCCACTTGTAAATAGAAACATTCCAAAGCGCTCCGCTGATCAGGCTTCAGGTTGGAGTATGTGCTGCTGGTTTCAAAGGTGTTTTTGTAATGAAAGTGGAGGTCTGTGGATGAAAGGGGTGTTCCCTCCCTCACTGCTGAGTCCTATTTCCCTGCTTGAATGCAATCAGCCATTCAGCCTGTGTAGACACAGCTTACTGTTGGCTCATCATTTTGGCTTTCACTGTTCAGACAATGACTCGCAATCCGTTCACGTTCCTTACCGTACTGTATATTAGGCTGGGTACATCTGCCCTCGTTCATGCTTCTTATCGGGACTGAGCAAGTCGCCATGAATGATGTGATGCTATCAGATTTGCTCTCATAATTCACGACGACTCATCAAGATATTTGTGACTGTATGTCCTTTTGCAGGCTCGTATTTGCTTACAGAAAATACATAAAAATGACAAGATGTTTAAATTTTTTGCATCATATTTTTTAAATAGAAGTAATACTTTATCAGCGCTACATTAATACAGTTCTTTTTGTTAATAAAGCCAAAATCAGTTTTACCTCAAATGTACAAATGGCCATGCAGACCATTGTCAAGAAAACAATATTCCAGTCTTGCCATGAAATCAATGTTGGATGCTTTCCTGTGAGAGAATTGCATCCCATTGTGAGTGCAACACTGAAAACGGGAGTTGAATCTATTGTACCTGTCCTTCTGCCTGGGCCAAGTTAAATCCTGCTTGGTTTGTTTTACCTCCGCAGAAACTCGCAACTCTAGTCGCTTGTTTGCTTGTTTAACACAGAGCTCTGCTTTCACGCAGACATAATTAAATCGAGCCTAATCCACTATTTATGCATTCTACTCTTGAATTATTTACACATCAGTTTTATGTGTTATTGCATTTTTTTCCCAGAGACAATTTAAACTTATGCACCAGCTGTTATTAAATACTACTTCCCTCAAGATTGCTTCTTTTATTAATTATGCTCCTCCTCCATGCAGTAATGCGCAACACAGCTACATTAAAGCTGTGCTTGCATCTTTTTTTACTTAAATGAGTATAAATTTGCTTAATGCAACCAAACAGTGTGTAATAAGAGTAATTAGAACCTCAGGAGACAGCATCAGTTTATTTTTTTAGCTCTTAAATGCTAGTCCACACCCTCATACTCTATAAGGAAGAAGCCATCTCTCCAAAAGCATAGTAAAAACACTTTGCACATCACACAGGCACTAGTGAAACAAGTACTAACATTTAGATACTTACAGTATTGTTTGATAAAATAAAAAATGTTTTCAGCTATAACGACCAGTGTTATATTTCCAGAGAAACGCACATGGGCTTGCAAGGCCCGCTGTGAAGTAAGGGACGTGGCAACATCTTGGTGTTTGGGGATTTACTGTAGGAGGGACTGATGTGAGTCATAAAATGGGCACTGAAGGAAAAGAAAAAAACATCTGGAAATACTGAAGCATCATCTTAAGACATAAGCCAGGAAGTTAAGGCATGGGCACAAATGGGTCTTCCAAACAGACTGTAGATGTAAGGGGTTAGGGTTACTAAGTCAGGCGTTATTTTTTCAGGTAATGTATCTAGGTTTTAAGAACTCAGGTGCAGATTTTCTGTCTTAATTCAAAACAAGTTTTAAATGTAGATCCAAGGTGTCAAGCCTAAGTGACACACCTGCCAAGTACGGGACTTTAACCATGAGATCATTTTACACCCCTATTAAGCATAAGTTATTCTTCAGGTGAGAGACTGAATATTGGGAGAACTGTTCAGTTGGGAATGGTTAGAAAATTGTGTATCTCTGGGTTTTGTGGAACTGAGACTGAAAGAGGGCAGGTAGCTAAGGAAAACCAGTAGCAGGCTTAGTGGGAAGACATGTGCACCAGGGGCAGATTTAGGATTGAAGAAGCTCAGGGGCTTAGCCCAGATGACTGATATGCAAAAAAATGTTGCTTTAAATGATGCGACATCTCAGTTTTTGAATTCTGGTCACGTTAAAGCAGGCAAGACACTGGACTACACTTACAATGTTTTAATTAAGCAGAACAACACTCGTTCTGCAATATTAACTATTAACAATACCATAGTCAGCTGCTGACAGAAGTCACATTAGATCACTGGTCCAGGGAATACAGCTTACATCCATTAAGAGCGGATAATATAAAGCGAGAGGACTACTTGGTTCTTATTATCTTAGACATGAACCTAGCTTCTGCTGTTTTTCCTGCACGATGCACTTCTTTTTTTCCCTGTTTTAATCCTGTATTTATTTGCTCTCTGCCGAAGTTTACATACATACAGCATAATCTCAGACCTGAACACTGTACTTAACATATCTCTCTCTGAGAGCTGACAGCAGGTGGAAGAGTTCCTGAGGCCTTAGGGCACATCTCTGTTTGGTGTGGCTGATCAGACACGCTCCTAAGAGCCTGGTGCGGTGCCAACCGCCGGTACAGAAATCACTCATATGCTGCCGTATCTTCCCACACTGAAGGTTGAAGGTCAGAGAAAGGCTGGTTCAGAGATTCTTTATGATTTCTGATCACTTTAATTTGAGAAATGTTCCTTGATTTCAAAACTTTGGCTGAAGCGGGGTTTAATCCCAGTCTGCAGCGTGGCAGCAGAGCATTGCCTAGCATTTTTATCTGCTTGACGTGTGATGGCATGATGTGGATTGTTCAACTCATTCAGATTGAGTATTAAAATGAATCAAAATTAAAAAGACACAATAGAATAAGTCCTTAATAGTTTAAAAGTGAAAAGTAAAAATTTGTTATGACCGAATTCTCTGACCCCGTTGGCAAAACTAATGAAAAAGCGCAACATAGGCAATGTTGTATTTTTTAGACTGCTTTCAATGTTTGACTAGCTGTATTCACTTACTGTAACACTACTTTACTCTTTTTCAGTTGTTTCTCCGTCAACCAGTGAACAGGCGCCTTTCTGATATTTACTTATTTTTCATGATTATTATCTAAGCATTTTTATATTCTTCCCATATTACCATATATATAACATTAACTTATCACCATTCATTTTCTGTACCATTGCTTGCAGTCATTTGAAATTTAGCAAGCCAGCACTTTTAACAAAAGATTCAGAGGCATGTATCACAGCTGTTGTCAATTTGTAATTTTTTTCTAAAAATGTTCATGATATTCATATCCGTAACAGTCTTCTTCTGCAGGAGTTTAATATGCAAGTTCTTCTTCATGGGAGCTCAGGGAGGAACAAGCATCGGGATTCGGGGCTTCTCAGAAAAGATCCGGGGCTCAACCCGGACATCCCCTATCTCAGCCCCTGGTGTGCATCTAGTCTACTCCTCCCAAGATGAATAAATAATACTGTTGGTAACTCCAGATAAAAGTACTAAGAAAAACAGTAAATTACTTGAAACATTACTAACATATGATCTTTGAATATCACTACGTAGATGGAGAATCTTGCAATAGCATAGACTTTCCCAAGGCTTCTCATCTGCTTAGGAGGTTGATAAGCTGATCAGGACTAGGTGAGTACAGCAGTGCAATAGTTCCCTAGAGATTGATCAAAAGGTGCTGGAGAAGGAAGGACAGAGACATACAAGCACAGCCTAGCTGAAAGACTGAGACAGATGCGGACTATGAATCATCGTATTAGCAAAATGTACAGCCCAAGAAGTGCAGTCTGCTGTACTCTAGTATTCCCCCATTCATCCCAATCTAAGAAGCTTTAGTACTGACTTCACCAGCAACATTCACCCAATTGCCATTGTGCAAATTCAGATCAGTTGGCAACTTGATTAAAGTGTTTTTCCCATGATATATCAACATGTGACAGGAGGTTAGAATCTAAAGTACAACGTCCAAATCACTAGACGACTACTTTTCTCACAGTCCCTTACAAGTTGTCCAATCATGACATGACACAACCAAGGGTGTCATTTTGTTGACAAGACCATGGTATATAAAACTAAAGTACTGAAATATTAATATACTTAGAGGAAATTGCTGTAATGCAGTGCACAAAATTCATTAGATTGGCTTTTACAAGTAACTGTCATTGGCCACCTCACTGGTATTGGCTTTGGCCTTAATCATTCTTAATTGATTCATTAAGTTGTTGGAAATGTTCCCTTTAGACATTTTGGTCTATACTAACCCGAAAGCATCACACAGATTATTTTTGTCTGGAAATCAGTCAAACAACCTCCTGGAGTCCCTAGCGGAACCACTTTTACAAAGTATGTGTAGCCTTATAAATAGACACTAGTTGAACTCTGTAGAAAATATACAGACATACAGACATAATGTCTGTATTATTCATTTGCCCAAAGTAAGTGTAGGCCGGCAAAAGGTTTTTGTGCTTGGATCCAATGCACAGCAGAGAAACAAGAAACCAGAAAAAGAAAATGCCAGCCTTGTTAAATTGTAACACACAGTGTGCACCAATTCACAACACCACATGCTTCTCATAGTTTCAGCAAACTTATGCTTTGCTTTTACCAGTTCTTAAATGAATCAAATATTGATATACACAACAGAAATACTTGGAGAACACAGGAAGCAAACGATCCAGCAGTATAAGACCAAAGTAAACATTTGAGCAACACCTTCAGAGAAGAAGTAGATATGAAATGAATAGAAAGCAATTTCACACATGATTGGATTTTTTGTTTTGTCGCTAAGATTAGATCAGATTCATATGCTCGACAAATTCATACATACAGCACCAGTTTAAAGTTTAGACAGGGCAAGCTACTTCAAAATGAATATGCAGGTCTTTCCAACCTTTTGATTAGAGCTGTATTTCTTCACTAGACTGTAGAAATCAATAGGCAGAGAGTTTAATCTTTACTATCCTGCATCTCTATGGACTGAAGATATTGGCACAAAAGTACATGCTATTTTCCATATTTACGAGGTGGGATGAGCCCCTGTGGACAGCAGAATCCATAACAGGATCACTGCCATTTCATTATGTACTATGACTGCTATATGGGTTGCAGAGTGTCCTTCAGTGATGATTGATGACAGTAGATGTCATTTGATTTTAAATCAAACAGGATCTACATCAACTAATCACCTCTCTGTTTTAGCTCCACCTCCATATGGAGACGTATATGTCTGACCCATGACATGCTTTTTACACAACCTACAGTACGGTACATCTCTGGCTTGAGTCGGTTTATTTGATCGCATGTTTTTGATGCTCTAAAGCAGGATCTTTATCTATTGAATACCATGAGAACAAATATGTCTTTCTAGTTTTTGCAACTTAAGTTATTGAATACAGTTCAGGTTACTCAGCTCAGTAGGGCGGGAATGATAAAAAATTTGCACATTTTCATTTTGTTTGGTTTTACTTCCACTGCACTTTGAGAGCACTCACTTGACACTCAACAGTTGCTGAAGGACACGTTTAGTCTGTGGTTCTATAAAAAGAGGTTCTCCATTTGTTCCTTTTGGTTCAATTCCTCTCCTGTTCGAAGATCATTTTTTTCATCTTCTTTGTATTCAAGCAGAATGATCAGACAGAAGACAAAGGAGATCTGTAATTTTAGAATAAGGAGGTCAATCCACCTAGGACTGAACATGTAAATCTCAGATGAACTAACCTTGAGCCTTAATACTGTCTGGTGCTAAAAGTGCACTGTACAGAAAAGCACAGAGAGAAATGTCCCAGACCATCGCCAAATTTTCCCTGGCCAAGGTAGAGGTAATCTACTCAGCTCGCCTGCATGAGTGGGCAAAGAGCATCCTCAGAGAGCTCACAAACCTGCAGTGCTCTCACTTTTACAACCTCCCATCGCGTAGAATGGGAGATGGGGCATGCACAAACAATCACAGAAATTACTTTTCTCGAGCTGTGAACAGCCTGGATCACAAAAATAGTGAAAAGTTATGTAGGTGCTCCCAAATATTTGCAATTCTTGAGAAAATTTGAAATGAGATTTTGCAACCAGAGTCATGTCTACAACTACATACAAACTCTATACTCAAAGTATTCTAACTTGCCCACAGAGGTCAAGGTTTATCAGGGGCTACACCCCTCGTTGGGGAATGTAGATAATTTAAGTCTCCCTGCAGTCTTAACCTTGACCAACTTCACCACACAAGCTGAGTTGCAACAAATGCTGGCTGAAGACTGTAATACTATCCATCAGCAAGGTGTGACCAAGCTGGTTATCAATACAAGGAGTTGGTGCCAGGCTGTAAACGTGTTATTTCTTCAGACTCCATTCACTCAATCCAAACTAACCCCATAGCATATTGATTCATTCATTATGGTGTTTCACTTCATAACTGTAATTTTCTTTCCTTGACAATGAGAAATGCTATGCATTTGTAAATATACTTGACCGCACTGAAGTAGAAGCAGAAGATCACAAATGGAAAAAAAAATATGTCAGGCTACTCGGCCAGGTGTACCTTTTATAAAGCACAGCTTGGACCTGTTTTGTGAATCATGGTTCAATAATTTAATATGGCCTTAAACCAATTCACTTCAGGAGCACAGATGGTACGTTTCTGTATTTGGAAACTCTCCATACTTGAAGGAAATGCTTATTTTTCCAAAAGTGGTAACGCACCTTTAAGCCCTCTTGTAATAACCAGAAGCTGTGTGCTTCTTCTAATTCAACAAAACAATAATTTCATGGTTATCTCTGTGTTCGTACCACACAGAGCAGAAGAACAGGTTGTATTTTTCAATTTACACCTCTAGAATATGATAGAATGAGCTGAAAGAGGGATGACCTGGTATGTGTGTCGAATTTTTGTATGCTAGCAGACAGCAAAATTCAGCCCTGGTAAACTTTATTAAACAGTGTATTTAAAAATACAACTTAAATGTTTTTTTCTGTAGAAACAACAGTCTTTATTTTCTTTCCAAAGGTGATGCAAATGCATCATTGTTGAGGTAGGGCTGGATGGAAAGGGAGGGGAGGGGTGTTTTGGTTTTGGTGGTTGAATAAAAAAATAAAAATCTCTCTCTTCCTCGGATACCCCAGAACGCATATTTAAGGCAGGTGTGCAATCTGTTTTAAATATACATATACTTAAATCCTGTTTTATTTGTAAAGCACATGAAACACAACAATGTTGTCCAAAGTCCTGTAGAGACATTTACTGTGTCCCCCACATGGGTTGTAGCAAACACAAAAGGGGCATCTTAATAAAAGACTCCCCGAGTACAGAGCTAATAGTTGTCCTGTTGACTGATTATCCTGCCGGAGCGGCGGATCTCTGCAGCTCCTTAAGGGTCACCGTGTACCTTTAGGTTGCGCCTGTGATAAATGTTCTCTTTCCCCATTTGGAGTTTGAGTATCCTTTCGGCACACATGTAGACTTCTGCATGCAACTCGGTGCATCCTGAAGGCAGTTAGCTGAACTGTATTTTATTTTAGGGTATCAAGATAAAGGGAGAGGAATACAAATTCACATCACACTTATTTAAACATATACTGTTTTCCTTCCACTTCACATTTGGAAACCCCTTTGTGTTGATCAGTCACATAAAACACATTGCAGTTTGTGGTCACAACAGGACAAAATGTGAACAAGTTTAAGGGACATGAAAGGCGCTGATTGAACATATCTCTTCATCCGCTTTAAAGGAAAAACCAGCAGACTGTGAGAATTACAAACTCTACAGGACATACCACTCATCACACTCTGTCATTTTCTTTCTGGGAGCTTTTCTATTTTCTAGCCCCTTTTCCAGTAAGCAGCCGGTCCCATGTGAGGAAATGTGACATTATTTATTAAGAGTCATTGTTTAGCGCACAGGCCATCACTTCAAACCCTTGTCACAGTCTGGCTCAGCCAAGTTTTTCAGGGTACAATAAAAGCCAAAACACAATGCCCGGAAGACGGATGAGTGCAGAGTATTTTTTTCTTCCTTTCATATCTCTGACCTTAAGAAAAATCCCGCCCTGTGGACAGAAACACCCACTGAGCACTAGTGAGCTCGGCTAGAAGTAGTTCTTAATTGTCACCCTTGAGCGGTTTGTTTTGAAGATACTGTTCGAAAGGACGAGACTGAAGGAATTTTTTTTTCCTTCCCAGTGAAGCTACTGGTGCCAAACATGAAGCAGAGTAATGTGAAAGGCAGTGACAGAACAGACTCTAGGTTGTGTTGATTGACACTGCAATACTGTCATATTCCTTTTGATGGGATTACATTGTCATGACCTCTCAGATATGGAAATTGAGGCACTGATCTAAGGCACTGAAAATGTCAACTTTATTAAACTGTTAGATGGGTCAAAGCAGTTAAAGGGATAGTTCGCCTATTTAAGACATGAAGTTGTATGCAATCCTCACCAGCACTATAGTGCATACACGTTATCTCACTCAGTGGTCACCTCCCTGGTCAGAGTTCTGGCCGCTTGAAGTTGTTCAAGAAAGTAGTCCCTGCCGTCAACGTTCTTCCCGTTCTATCTCCATTTGCTGAAGTTCAGCATCGGTGTACTCCGGTTCATAAAGGTATGCCTTTGGTATTTTGCTAAAATTACTTTCTTCATCATCTGTTTCATCTGATATTGTGCTAAAATTGCATTTATCATCGGAAGTTTCGGAGTCAGACATGTTGTCCGCGAGTTGCGCTATCAACAGCTGACGGGATTAGGCGCACTGTTGACGTTGACGGCAGCGCGGATTGATGGAAATGGAACAGAAAATAGTGCCGATTAAAACTGGAGGTATGAATTTTTTTGGTGGGCAGTTTTGTGATGTAAATTAATCAAGCTTTCAAACACATATATTTTTTTCAATTAAAAACGCATAGTTTTGTGGCCCCGGAAACTAACAGGGACTACTTTCTTGAACAACTTCAAGCGGCCAGAACTCTGACCAGGGAGGTGACCACTGAGTGAGACAACGTGTATGCACTATAGTGCTGGTGAGGATTGCATACAACTTCATGTCTTAAATAGGCGAACTATCCCTTTAAAGGCATAGTACAAATGTTTGGGGGGTTGCTCATTTTGTTCAATTTTAGACTTAGATTTTAAACACTCACACCAACAGTTTCTTGCAAAAGTACGATTGGCCAAGAGTTGAACATGCTTTGAATTCTGCTCTTTTTCCTCTGCTACCCCTAAATTAAGTCCAGTCCTTCCAATTAACTTTATAAATTACAAATTAAATGTAGGTTTAGGTGCATATAATGTGTTCTCGCAGTAATTGCAGCTTTTAAGCTGAAGTCTTGGAGGTTTGTTAAAGAATATTAGTAAATGATCAGCACAATTAGGACCAATTAACTCAGTAGATGTTATGATCCTTAGGTGTTTGGTTTTAATTTGTTTTGTGTTTTTGTCATTACCACCCTCTTGTCGCTCAGTTATATCTGATAAATGTCCTATATGATGCTTTTTACACTTCTCAACGTCTAGGATAGGTACACACATGATAAAATGCTACCTTTGGCAGTATTATTTTGTCCTAAAATACAACACACATCTGGAGTTATTCTTCGACCTGCAAGTTAGACACTCGGTTTCACTAAAATCCCGCCTCCCCCCCATGAGTGCCGCTCATTTAATGACGTGCCTGGCTGTCTAATGGTGGCAAAGCCACATTTACAGTATCAATAAAGACAGACGGGTAAGAACCGCTATATAACACGGACACAAAATTTGTGTGTCACATTAACTACCCCCTCTCACTTACACACAATTAGCATAACAACAGTCGGGAATGCACGTAGATAGACATTGTGGAGGAGACAAATAGCACGTTTATGCTAATTTAATCATCCAACCTAAATCCTTTTTCTTCGAACTGAAGAATAATTCTGAGATTAAACGTTATCCGTAGTAAAAAAATATAATTATTGTAGCAGTAATTCAATTTAGTTACTTCAAAATGCAGTTATAAGTTAACATAAGCGAGACAACTTCGTAAATGGCCAACACACATATTAATTGGCTTGCAGCTAGCGTTTTGATTCATTCACTGCTCTGGCAGCTCCATCAGGCGTTTTATTTTGGGAACTGTGCCGGTTACAAGATATAATCTCTTGGACAATCAACTTCGGTCCTGGTCAAAGTTCTTGAAGCAGTCATCGGTGAAGTGACGATCACAGAGAAACATCTTATGGCTGGTTAATGGCAGGATCCCAGAAAGAAATTCCAGCCATTTCTGGGCATTGGACTCTTGTTTAGGAATGCTGAATAAAGTCCTGTAACTACTGCAGCCAAACGGGCATTTTCATGCGAATGTAAATTAATACAATTGGTTGGTGCTTAGTGAGTTGCTTCAGTCGCCACTCGCACCTCTGGAAGGGGGGGGGGGGGGCTTCCTAGTTTATGGCTCTGATAAAAATGACGGAACATTGTTATAAATCAGTCATTCACTAGGAGAGGGTGGAGCATCTGCTCAGAGCACAGGAATCAGGAGGATTACTGAGAAATGTGAGTTCAGCCAGTAACCACTCTGTTTTTTTTGTTTGTTTGTTTTTTATAAGGAAATAGCCTTAAAACAAGGTTAAAAGCTCCAAAAAGTTGACCTTGCATGATATAGCTCCTTTACGGCTTGTCATACTTCAGTCACTCCATGTACATTATTGGTAAATAGGTTTTTCCATATCAGGTGAATTCTTTGTGTTCTGTTTCTATATTTATTCTCATGTTATGTTGTTTAAGCTTTTTGGATTTTGTTTTCTTAGATGAGTATTGTTATTTTCCTTTTGTTTTCATGTCTATATGGGTCTCAGCTCTAAGAGTTATTTTACCTCTGTCATAGAGGGTGTGCTTTCGCCAGGGTATATTTGTTTTTCTATTAGGAACATAAATCAAAAGGTTGAATTTGATTACATTTTTATGAAATGTGTGCAACCAGGAACAGGAACAAGAATTCAGAATTCAGAAGGATCAGAATTTGAGGGTGATTCAAAACCACCAATAAAGATAAAATGATTTTTGTGAATAACTAGCCAGCTTATAATGATATCAGAGTGAATCCAGCTACTAAAAGTATATTCTCATTGTCAAAGAATCTGAAAAAGTGCGAATTAGATTACAACGTAAGGATGGTGGGGGGTTGGGGGTGACTGAGCTGCCCTGGCGGTGATCATGCTCACACTATATTTGGACTTCTCAGTTTTTGACACTGACGCACTACTGGTTCTTCTTTTTATCGTGTCACTTGTGCCTGTCTGCTCTTTGACTGCAGTTCTTGTACTGGTTACATTCCTTCTAAGTTCTCTCTCTGGTTATTAATAAAATACTCCTTTTGTTTTTTGTTTGCACTTAGATTCTTTCACAACCTACAATATGACAGCAGAAAGAATTTTTTAAAAGCTGAGTTTGGTTATAAAATAATTTCCCAACTTTTAAGCCTTTTTGTTTTTATCGCTTTTCAATCAATAATCCAAGAAAAGACCCATGGTGGTTGATGAAAATACATTTTTTATCCTTCTAGTTTGAGAGAGATCTGATCCACAGTGGCATAACAGCAGATATCTCCTCTTTCTATGTCTGACCCTGCAGGGCTGTGTACTCCCCCCCCACCCCCCCAATTACCTATGGTTTGCACATGTGTCCCTGATTGTATTCACCTGTTCCTCCTTGTCCTCTCTTATTTAAGAGCCAGCAAGAGCTTAAGACCTCACCAGATCATTACATTGTCTCCACTTATGTCGCTGTGCCTCATTAAAATCCGTTTCTCACCTTCAAATCCACGTCTGTGCCTGGGTCCTAAGTTTATTCTGTGGCATCTCCTTACGTTCTATTTCTTTAAAAAAAACTTGTTGCTGTTACTACTCTGAGTGAGAGGGGGCGATCGGAAGTCTGTGATGGATAACATGTTTCTCTTGTAGTTTATCCATTTATGATCAATTTCAAAAAGGAGAAGATAAACTCATCACACCCTAAAAAGACTCCACTCGCACTTTACATGTTCTTCGTGTGGTGTTTATCGCTGATGTGGATGCAGGTTTATTTTTTATTTTTTTTAAACAACACAACCCTTTTTAGAAAAAAAAAGTTTGATTATCTTCTTTCATTTTCACTGTAGGTGCTCAAAGCCAGTACAGTCACAGCACAGTAACCTGAGTTTCAAGCAGCTCAGACAGTTGTGAAGTAAAGATGTCCAAATTTCTGTCATTTGGGCGTTTCTAGTTTACTGGACAACAGGGCTTACTGGGTGCTATGATATTGTGCCTCAGTCTTGCACTACACATATCTGGCCTTAATAGAAAAGTGAAATGAGAAAACATTGTTGAATCAAAGGTATAAGAGGTCTCACTGGTGGTTTGCCATAAGCTATGCAGAGAACAAAGCAAACATGTGGAAGAAGGGTCTTTGTTCAGTTTCAAAAATGTTGCTTTTTGACCTACATGCGGAATGCCATTTGTGCCACAAAACTTTTACTGACATCTTATTCTTGAGGTGAAAGAAGGTGATATCAGGATAATACTGAAGGTGGGAGATCTGTAAATTAACACCTTTTAGAGGCACGGGTGGATGTTCACCTTCAAGTAACATTACATTAAATGCACGCCCAGCAATATGTTGAATGGTTTAAACCAATGGATAGTCATGTGTCACAATGGCCCATAAGGTACTTAACTACATATAACTGTCATCGTGTCCAAGAACATTTCCTTACCATTAACATATCATCCCCACTGTTAAACATGATGGTTGCGGCTTCATACACCAGGTGGAAAATATGTTGCTGTTTAAATCAATCAGAGTGGTCAGGATTGATAGGAAGATAGATAGAACTAAACACAAGGCTGAGCTTGAGTTCATTTGAGAAGAATGGATGAAACATCCATGTGTAGAAATGCACAACTTTTAGAAACGTACACCAAAATTAGCTAATATTGCATCCTTCAACTTTACAATTACACACTACTACTACTACTACTACCTATAAAACATTAAATCCCAGTGAAATATGTTTCATATCATTTACCTGTTAACTCGGGTTGTAAGAGACATTTTATTAGACCTGGACAATGTCTCTCCTAACACAGAATCACACACTTATATTGCAAAAACAAGAGACATTTGTATGTTTATCCAGCAGAAATTGAGTCATGTTTTTATTTGAAATTAATTCAGAACCTTGGACCAAATAAAATAGGAGGTGGTGGAAATGGAGTCCCTATGATCTCAAAGGATTTTTGATACATTGTACTTTATTTCATCTGAACCTTTCAGTAACAATCAAAGTCATATCTGCTGATCTTCTATCGTGGCAGCTTTAATAAAAAGTTAATAACTCGCCGGCTCTCGCTACACTTATACCCTGGATCAGGGGCAGAGGGGGTAACTGGGGTGTGAAATAGACTGCAGTTAGTTGATGGACTCATGAAAGGACTCGGATGGCTGCTTGTCACTCACACAGCCAGAACCGCTTCTGCTCCATCTGAAGTCAAAATATGAATCTAAATAGCCTGGAAAAAAGGCATTTCTCAACCAACAGATCCCTGAAGTGGCATCATCGCAGGGAGTTATTGGAGGCGCAGCCTGCCGTGGCTGCCTGCACCGTCGTGGGGTAGGAGGGGTTGTAGTGACGCTGTCATCCAATGGGCACCGGCTTCCTCCGGACCGAGCGCAGCATCTCTGTCTCAGCGGCACTTTTGCGCCAGACAAGTAGGGACGTTCTCTTGCTCAGCGGTGGAGCAGAGAGAGACAGTGAGAGAGAGCAAGAAAAGATACGGGGATCCTGGATTTATTGAGGCGTTCACAGGCTGAGAGAGATCCTCCTTTTTTCCACCCCTGATTGTTTCTTTTTCTCTAACCTTTTGGGTGATTTGTTTGCAAAGATGATCGTTGGCCGCGTCCTGCTGGCGTGCACCTTACTTGTGGGCGCATCCTCGGTAAGATGAGTTGATTCCTTCTTGTCTGCTCCGCTTCACAGTACGGTGGAAGTGCTGCACTGCTGTAGTGCTTACTGGAGCTTTGCAGCGCGCCGCATGGGCGCTCGGAAGTGGCCGCGAAGGGGCTCACTTTGCCCCGTAGTGCTGCGCCGCCACATGATGGGTGCAGTGGAGCCATGCAGTTGTACGTTTCTTCTAAGGGAACATTTATTTATTCATTTTTTATTTTATTTTTGGTAAAGCTTGTGGTTTTTACTTTATTTATTATTAAAAAGGGTGTCTAAAAAGTCAGAGAGTTCTCGGAGCGTTAGCCTCAACGGATAAACTGCAGCATTATTGCAGTGGACAGCGCTTTCTGGAGAGGCTTTGTATTCTGTTGCCTGCAATTAACTTCGTTTGCACGCTGCTACATTTCAGGGAGTGCGTATCAGTTAGCGATCAGTGCCTAATGAGGAAGAATAATTGAAGAGGTGTGAGGGGGACATCTTATTTTCAAACTGAGGGATGTGTGGAGGGGGGGACAGGGACGAGGGGTCTTGCACAGCACAACATACTGCTGAGCTCTGCTCATTTGCAGAGGGGATGTAATAGTATAGGTATATAAGTGAATCAAGAAATCAGGTGCATGCTGCGAGTACAGTTGCTCTTTCTTGCTTGCACTCGCTGATCCTGCAGCTGTGCCTGACAATAACGCACATTTGGCATTTTCTTTTGCATTTATCTAAACGTTATAGAGACAATACACTCCACTTTATGGACACTTTGTTGTTGTTACTTTTTGGCCTCAGTCTTATTTTTCGTTTTTGATGATCACAGCTTGGTAATGATGATTAATACTCTAATTATCATTCCAGCAATTCAACTATGTTCATAATTTAAGCATATCTAAAGCTTTCACGCTGACCTGCGTTCTTTTGGCCCAGGCGTGGATCTTCACACTAACATTGTCCTGCTGCACTGGGGTGGTTTTTGATCTGGGTGATGTGGCTCACCACACAGGACAGCAGTGCATTTGGGGCAGCCTGTTTGTTCTTTTTTTTTGTTTCTTTGCTTTAAGGTTATTTGTCAAACGTGGGCCCAACAAAAAGTTTGCTCATTTGCAAGTGCTGCGATCAGGTGGGAAACAAAATAAAAGCAAAGCAAAAAATCTTTCTCCTGGCATTGTAGGTGTGTGGGCGGAGCTAGACGTAAGTGGTGGACATCTCAAAGTGGGTTGAAAGGTCAAAAAGACAATTATGTATAAATAATTCAATTCATGGTGAGTCATAAGAGAGTATACATAACATGATAAATTTGCATACGTACTTCATTGTTTTACTGTAGTAAAGCAATCATGTATACAGAAAATAAACAGGGTGATTAAATGTATTTTATTGATGTAATATGGGTTAATGAATTTCTTAAATGGAAATAATATAATTTCTTTAGGTTAATAACATTTATCTGTTATTTTGATTCTGAAACTTAAAGACCTAAAAAAATGATTACTAAGTAGTGTTTTCAAGTACTTAATATGCAGCTAAATTATATATTTTCTGTTGTTCTGCTACTTATCCTGTTAGAAGAGTATATTTTATTGATAGCAGCTGTTAATTGATCGGGCTGCCTACTTAACAGACATGCAGGCCGTCGCTGGAATGGTGTTATCCTCAATGAGAGTGATGAGTGCCGTTTTTTTAGTTTGCACGTCACATCTTGCAAGCAAGGTACTAAAAAAAGTGTACTAGGTGTCTGCTGCACAGCAGTGCACAGCAACGCGGCAGCTCCTTGCCCATGTCTTTAAAGAGAACTTTACAATGTAAGGCAAGGCAAGGCAATTTTATTTATATAGCACACTTTCAACACA
The DNA here is from genome assembly GCA_028564705.1 of Apricaphanius iberus. Classification (NCBI taxonomy): domain Eukaryota; kingdom Metazoa; phylum Chordata; class Actinopteri; order Cyprinodontiformes; family Aphaniidae; genus Apricaphanius; species Apricaphanius iberus. Next base: position 262,519 of record JAPXFQ010002732.1, read on the forward strand.
AGGCAATTCAAGGTGCTTTACGTGATTCAGTGATAATGATACCAAATACACGATTACAGAAGCATGATTAGAGAAAAACAGAAACATTTGGTTTAACAGATAGACATAATCAATCAATAAGAAAAGATCATGTAAGGAACAAATTTATGCAATAATGTAGGAAGGCTATGCTTTAAAGCTTTTTAAAAATGCACCGATGGAACATTTTTTAAAGCGGATAACCTCTTCTATGGAACTCCTTTTCCTAAAAAAAATCAAATTCTATATCATGTTGGTTAAAGGCCAGCAAATGTATAGAGTGTGACATTGTCCCACCCCCTGTACCATCTGATAGATCCACTATCTGACGCAGATCGATCACTAAGCTAAAAATAAATGGTAAGGTTTAGTAGCAGTCTGAAAAAGATGTAAGTTTATAAAGCTAAATTAGTCCACTTTTTTTTTTTTTGGACCCTAGGGGAGCAGGGTGGGCCAGCCCCTGAAACCTCCTTGTAGACCCGGCTTCTCTCAGAACTTCTACACGGTGATTGTCCCCAGAGACGTGCTACACGGCCAGAGCATCCTCAAAGGTAAGTCTGCTGCTTCTGCTGCTGGCTACCATTTATTGACTGATGATTTTCTTCTTCTCTCATCTCTGCACTGATGTGTCGCGTCGTGCGAGTCTGTGTTTGCCTACCGTGTGTGCGTGTGTGCGCGTGTGTGTATACGTGTGAAGGGGGAGGGATGCATGTGATATGGTGTAGGAGTCTCCATCACTCCTAAAAGGTCAGAATGTAATTTAGTTGTAGCTGTGCAATGTGGACGCAGCAGAACGTGGATGTGACTTTTTCTTTTTCCTGCAAGAATCTGGCGATGTGATGTGACAGCAGGTAGCTTGATGCATTCTGTTCCAGCGGGTTTTCAATTGAAATGAGGTTTCACTGATGAATGAACACTGAAATTACTCCGACCGAAATAAAAATGAGAAATTACTTCTTTCTTTGATTGACTTAGCATGGAGCTCTCGGAGCAGACAAATTTAAACAACCTTCCTCTTTTCTCCTCCCGTCTCCCCAACTTTTATTTTATTTTCCCTGTTTGCTACAGCTCCTTTTAATCGTTTCGTTTTGTTCTTTTTAAGAGAATCCAATTCCGTTTTTCATCCACTTCATTTCTCCTCAGCCGAGGCAGTGCGCTGCACCTACTGCGAGGTTAATCTGCAGCCATGTGAAAATTATGCTGCAGCTTTTTCAGCATATCTCATTTGTTTTCTGGTGAATCATAGCTATAATGGAAATGAATCCCCATCCCCCCTCCAGCCACATTCCAGTGTCCCCCATTTGCATAATTGACTGACAAAGAACACCTTGAACAGTCTTCGAAAGTGATTGTATAAAACACACCATATATTTACATCTTAAAACCTTTGAAGTGCTGTGCGAAAGTATGTGATCTATCATAGATTTTTCTTCATATATAAGTTTTCCTATTTTGATCACTTAAATACCCCACTACTGGGTAAAATTAAAGTGTCGTGTCAAGAGTTTACAGGTGCTGAAGAATTTTGTATTAAAATGGACAACAGGGAAGATAATAAAGATAACCAATTTTTGACACTGATCACAGCACACAGTTTTAAAGTGATGGGATGTTGTAAGCCATATAAAAGGAGCGGGGCGCACAATCTGTATGCAACATTAATAGCAAAGGCAATGTTTAAAAGTTTTTATTATTATTGTTTTGATTAGACAAAAATCGAAGAATTGAAAATGAGATTGTTCAATATAGTGAAAATAATTAGGATGATTTTATTTTCATAATCACCCAGCCCCATCTAACAGTCATGTTGTCTGACTGTGGGAGGAAGCCGGAGTATCCAGAGAAACCACGCATGCAGAAGGATAAACATGCAAACTCCATACTGAGGCCATGTCCACACGTAGCCGTTTTTTTTTCCTCCGGTCCTTAAAAAAAAATTATCTCCATCCACACGAAACCGGATAAATAGGTTTTTTGAGCACATTCATACACGTGGCAAACCAGTAGGGGGCAGTAGTTCTCCCAAATCCTATCCGCTCAGAGTAACTTTCTATCCTCCACCTTCAGTATGCAGCAGTCATGCAGCTTATAAAAGCAAACAAACAAAATGTGTTTTAACAATGGATGATGCCAACACAGCTCTGAGGGCATAAATGCTGTGAGATTAAACACAGGTCGCACAAGTGATGTTTGAGCATTTTTTGTCATGGATTGTGACCTTATGGCTCTAAAAACTCTGTTTACAACCGTCCACACGCAGATACTGAAAACGGAGAAAATGCAAATCTTCACTTTGGTCGGAGTTTTAAAAAATGATTTGTTTTTGGTGCCGGAAATCTCCGATTACGTGTGGATGACAGGCCAAACCGTAGCAACATATCTCAGTTTGGTGAGATACCCGGCTACGTGCGGTCATGGCCTGAAATACCCCAGGTCGGGATTTCAAACAAGGACTTGCTGCAAGGCAACAGTGCTACCAGCTGCACCTCTGTGCATCGCCCTTCCAAACCTATCTGGTTATATGTGGAAAAAGTAATTTACCGACCCCTAAACCAAATAACTAGCTGCACCTTATCTGTAAGCTGCGGTTACTGGTTATGATTTTTGCACCACTCTTTGAACCAGTCTTCATGCAGAATCGTCTTAATTCTGCAAAACTACAGTACTTTCAAGTCTGCACAGCCTGCAGCAAACCAGAACAGTGTAAGCCTGAACTTTGACTATGCCTGTTTAAAACCTTGCTAAATTGCTTATGTGCTTTGGATCATTGTCCTGGTGCACAAACAAAGTGTGCTTGAAAACATTATCCTTCAGCATTTTGTAGAAGAGAGAATTCATGGCTTCATCAAAAACAGCAAGTCATCAAGGTGCAAGCTGAAAAGCAACCCCAGACCATCACACCACCGCCACCGTGTTCGGCCGTTGGTCTGATGTTCTCCTCTTACTCAAATGTTGTGTTTGTTCTACACCACATGTAACAGCACAGACTCTTTCCAAAAGGTTTCACTTTTGTCTCATCAGTCCACAGAATAGATTTTGAAATAATAATTTAAATACTGTTTTTGTTAATTTACTCCTTTTCTCATATTGAAATTGGTTTTAGGATCTAACTCATTTAAGTGTGAGAAATAGGTTTTTTCACTGCACAGACATGATAAAGAAAAAAGAGGCTTGTTTAGAATATTTAGGATGTTCATCCTGACATGAAATGGGTAAAATCTGGATTTATTACAGAGAATGGAGCCAGTATTTAGGAGGTTTCATATTTCCTTCGTTTCCTTCCTGCATAATAGCATACTGTTACTCAAAGTTGTGGATACCATCTGAACAACATGGTAGAATAAGGTAAGCTCTCCCCTGACACCTTGCCTTCATAGCTAAATATTTGTCTATTGTTTGTGAAATGCTGTTTGCCAGAGGGAAATCGCATTTTTATTGGAACAGCTGTTTGAGGATTTTCCGGCTGCAAGCGTAACAATTGAATTATTCTGGAGGTTATTTTGTTGTTTAAGAAGCTGACAAGGACAGTGCAGCCGGTCAGTGGGGAGCTGGTTTTGCCTGGAGCACCTCGCAGCTGAAGGTTTTAGCCAAGTTTTGAAAGGGGCTCGGCGTCTGTGCTGATCTCGCGCCGGGTTATGAAAAGCGTAATGAATCCCGGCCGATAACGTCTCGCTGCCCCCGTGCGAATGGAAGTTGTGTGTGTGTGTCACGGGGATGCCACATGTCCCAACGTACCTATTAGGTTCTAATGCCTCTGTTTGAAAAAGTGTCACAGCAGAACTGAGCTGCATCAATTTGATTCACCTTATGTCCTCGATCAGTGCAGCTTTGATCCCATATTACCTTGGCTTCCAGTTTCTCTGACTTTCTTTTTTCTTTTTGTGAAAATCAATGTGAGATCCGTGCTATCCTCCCATACCTGCTATTCAGAGAGATATGGGTTCCAGCAGCTTAAATCTTCTTGCTAGTGATTAATGTGCCACAGATTGGCTTATTGGAGGTCTGTTTTCTGTGTAGTGGGAAACACAGTGGGAGGGGGACGCTCAATTCTACAGTATGAAAACCTAAAGCTTTCACTTCCAAAGAAAACAATAGGCCAGGGGAGGGATACTGGATTTTCTGAAGCTGGGATGGGAATGGGTTTACCAGTAATAAGGTTTTAAAGCGTTACCATTTTAAAGAGACCAGTTAAACCCTTTGTTCTTTATTCTTCAATCTGGGTTTTTTTTTTTTTTTACATCCTTAGCCTTGTCAACAAAAGTATCCTATATTTGGGCATATTTTAATTGTCATGTTTAACAATTTAGTTGTAGATTTATCATCAGCATCTTAATGCCAGCATCGGTAGACACATTTTCTGTTACTTGACCCTCAATTTCAGAAATACTTTTAAAATAAGATCTATACCTCCAGCTTTAGAGATGATCAAAACATATCGGTAAGAACACAGAGGTTTTAGGAACATTTGTCGCATAAGCTCCAGGTTTATATTTGTGTACATTAACTATAATATACAGTAATAATTATTCTAAATTGTTAAAATTGTAATTTTAATTAGAAGTACATTTTCTTGACAAACATAGTGCCGTTTGAAGGTTAGATCCAGCTCCATTTTCCATCCTAGTCTGATCTCTTTAGTGGTAATAAAAATGTAACTTGCAACGCTGACCACGTCGCTCGTGAGTTTCGTTTCTTCATCCTGCCCCATGCTCTTTTAAGTTGCTACATAATAAAAATGACAATAAATAAGTGTCTTTGCTAAGATGACTAAAACTGATATCATATGCAGTTAAATATGACCGGATAATGTTAAGTATTTTTGTTTGAAATCATTGTTGTAAAATCAGACATCTTTGAAATCAAGGTTATCGCACCCTGAGGACCTCATACCTCAGCAGGGGTTTTGCGGAGTGCCGTTCTCCAGGGGTTTTCGTCTCCCTCGAGACACAAACATTTAGGTTTGGGGTGAAAAAAGGGCAAAAAGCTGCAACCCAGCAGGTGCAGCAGCGTGAAGCAAGCTTCCTCTTCCAGTCACTGAGCAATCTGTCCACTTCAACTCATTTCAATGTAAGGTGGAGGCACCAGTTGTTTTGCTTCTGTTTGCAGGACGAGTGGGTGGCTAAGAGGCGACCATGTAAAATTTTCTTGTCAAATTCATTAACACCAATCTTAGCTAATTAAAGGTGTTAGAAATGTTATCCTTGACGCGGCAGCAGCATATGCCTGACTGTGACAGTGTATCAGCCTCATCAGCCACTCTTTTTGCTGTACTGTCCTTGCCTGTGCCGGATCACACTTTACATTACTGCTGGCAATTAATCAAGTGTGTATGTTTCAATATGTTACTGTACCTCCGATGAGAGTCATTTTGCATTCATTTCATTATAAAACACACTATATGTTGGCACATAACATTACCAAAATTACATTTAGCCTCTTGCCAATGTGCTTGTCAAACATGTTTTTCTTTTTTTTTTGCAATTATATTTCTACTAAGACCTTGTAAAAGCATTCATACCCTTTTCAAATCAACATTTTGGCACGTCACATACAGATTTGCATAATTGCGAAGTGAAAGAAAAAGGTTTTTTCATAAATTTTGTTTCAGGGTTTATCGCTACCAGTTTTACACATCTTTACTAAATAGCTCAAGCTTTGCCAGGTGAGATGGAGGCGTTTGTGAACATCAATTTTCATGTTTTGCCACTGATTCTCAACTTATTGTAGATGTGGGCTTTGGCTAGATTATTTTCACACATGAATACGCTTCAATCTAAAAGACTATTTATTTCCTTTATTTTTGCTGTTTGAAATTTTTTTATATTTTTTCTTCCAATCACAACTGTGCATCACTTTTACTTGTTTTATCCTTCAAAATTCCAATATAATAGATTGAGGTTTGTGGCAGATAAAATAGTTACAAAAACTATCATGAATACCTTTGTAAGGCACTGTGCTTCTCCATAAGTGATGAAGTATGTTTTTGGGTTAGTTTTTTTTTTTTTGGTGCTCGGGTATGAAGTATTTCACTTGTAACTTGTTTGCCCACATTTAGGAGCAGCTAGAAGACAGTGTCTGGCTAGAAAAAAACAAAACCATCTTAGCATGAAAACGAATAATTACAGACGGAAAGATGAAAACCATTGCACAAAAACAAAATCCATTTCCCCTGTTCTTTTTGACTGAGTGCCTGTGTCCAAATGATTTAGTCCTGATGGGAGTGGCCTCTTGCAGCCTGACAGTAGTCATTCCCATACAGTGTGAGGCTTCACTGGAGGGTTTAATGAGGAAGAAAATGACGTGAGTTGCATACAGCAATCCTTACCAGCTTTCATCTCTGCTGAACACTGGATAGGTTTTTTGGGCCAGTGTGTTTGAGCACCACCATCGTCATATGGCTCCCTTCGTTCAGCCAAATAAGCTTCCACCCCTTCAGCCAGAATGTGGCTGTATTGTTGCCAGGTGGTGGTCCAACACCTTAGAGAGGAAATGTTTTACCTCTTGACAGAGATCATGGGGGAAGTCTTTAAGCTGCTCTGCCGCTGGGTCACCGTAACCTCAAATGTTATCCGTGTTTTACAGGGTTTTGTGTTTGGGCCGGAGCAAAGTTTTCTCAGCTGATTAAGGATCTTGTAATCCCTTTTTGCTTGTTCCTCTTCTGTTTGGCTGTTGGGGCAAAATCCAATAAATGCTCCAATACTCAGTAAAACTCAGGACCATGCTGGCTGAGTCAGGTGTTGTGTGGATAGATAGATAGATAGATAGATAGATAGATAGATAGATAGATAGATAGATAGATAGATAGATAGATAGATAGATAGATAGATAGATAGATAGATAGAAGATAGAAATAGAGATAGATAGATAGATAGATAGATAGATAGATAGATAGATAGATAGATAGATAGATAGATAGATAGATAGATAGATAGATAGATAGATAGATAGATAGATAGATAGATAGATGCAAATAACATTAAAAACATCATTCTTTTCTTTTGTTTGCCAACTGGTTAACCAGTGAGCCATTTCTGAGTTAACTAGTTAAAAATGAAAACTAGTCAAAATTAGTTTGTCTCTCTCTCTTTTTCTTTTTAGAGTCTCATCCGACTTCGCCTTCTTCAGTTTGGTTGCTGCTTCGGACATTACAACTTGCTCACTCACGCGCGGTAGCAGCCGGCAAACAAATGCTTGTGGGGCTCACGTGGGTTGCGGAAGTGAGCTATGCCGTAAAGCAGCAGTTGAGTTTTGTAGTTCTTTTTGTGCATAGGTAGCTACCCGCACCCAAAGTTACATAGTGCCAGTGAAAGCGATACAGACCCCGTCAGGCTATGGCATGCGTGTCATTCAACCTATTGTAAGTCGATGTATCATCACAAGGGTATTGGAAATATATTATGAAAGTTGAAAAACTACATAGTGTTTATTTAACTAGTTGGAGTAGGTCAATGTCACTAGTTAACTAGTGAACCATAAATGGCTTACTAGCTCATCATTGGGCCCATAAGTTAAAAAATCTGGATATAATCAAGCGGTTGGTCATAGAGGACCCTTATTTTACTTGTTCACAAATCTGGGCCCTGCCGCATGCTTAGACCAAGTAAATCATCACTTGCATCCATGTCGATGTTTGTCCAGGAGGCGGGTCAGGATTAAAGGTGAAGGTTTTGATATATGGGCAAGCTAACAGCCGGGCCTTAAGGTTGTGGTGCGAGCCGTCTCCTGCCGGAGGCTGATATGCTAAGAAGAGGAGACTTCCAACTGCTCCACATCACTGTGCAAACCATTAACTTGCCAAATGGCCTGAACGAACACCTAGGAACACAGAGGATGACGTCGGCTCAGCGCTCAAGAAATTGATTTGCCGTTCAGTCACATAGCGTCTCTTTAAGTTGCTGTCAGCACATATTTAGAAAGACAAAAGTGATGAGCATCATCCTTTGCCCCTCGCCGGTCCTGGGAGACAGCAAATGTGAGCAGTCTCTGTTGTTAAGGTGCCTGCCTGAATGCATATTCACTATTATTTTACTGAGACCTTTGGACTATGAATGGCAGTTATAAATTTAATGTACCAGCATTTTTTCAGAAAATGATCTCTGTCATGGATGCTTTACAAGAACTAATAAGGAAAGAACTGAGTAACAGTGAGCGTTACATATATTTCAACCTGTCAGGACTGGTGTTCAGCATTTTACTGCTTAGATCAAATGTTTCATCATGAGTAATAATAGGATGATCTAAACCAGGAGTTTTGTTTATATTTAAATGTTTGCTATGTAGGACTTATAGTCTCTGCTGAAGTTTGACATGACACTGCTTCTAATGTTTGTAGGATTATTTTTTTTTTCTTGTTGTAGTAATTCTTGGTAGTAATATAGATGAATTCCTGAAATATCAGACTTTCCACAGAGCGGGCTTTCATGACTTGCCCCACCCATATGTTTAGATGTTAAGTCATTTCTGAAATCTAAAGAATATATCTGTACTGTCCCTATTCTATCTCTCTGTTGGGTACCAACCCAGAAAGAGTAGAGTGCCTCCTCCCAAAAACTCACTCAGGACCTCATCCCTGACCCCAGTTTTAGTATCTTCTGGGTTTTAAATGAGGGAAAAATCAAACAGGATATTAATAGTTAGATTGGTATAACGCGGGTGCTGTAGTGGTCCATCATGGTGAGGAGAGAACTGAGCCAAAAGGCTCTCTATTAACCGATCCAAATGCGTTCCTACCCCCATCAATTTTCACAAGCTCTGGGTGGTGACTGAAAAGAACAAGATCACGGATGCAAGCGGCTGAAATGAGTTTCCTCTGCAGGGTGTCTGGGCTGTCCCTTAGAGATAGGGTGGGAGGCTCGGTCATCCGGGCGGGGGCTCAGAGTAGAGCTGCTGCTGCTCCACATTGAAAGGAGTCGGTTGAGTTTCTTGGTTATTGTTGTCTGGTGAATTATTCCAGGCACATCCTATCAGTAGACCCTGAAGAAGACCCGGGACATGTTCGAGGGATGATGTTTCTTTGCTGGCCTGGTAATGCCTTGGAACTGACCAAGTAACTAGAGTGAGGGGAGTTTGGGTCTTTCTGCCCAAGCTGCTCCCTCCACGACCTGATCTCAGATAAGTGGAAAATGATGGATGGATGCATGGATCTCTATTAATATAGTCAAAACATCTAGTTACATACAAATGATGAAATTACCTTATATTTGATCACTAAAGGGAGAAACGTTTTCAGGGTTCAAAAAGGAAATCAGTCCAAATATGACCTCAGGTGACACAGGACTATATTACATAAATAGGTGACTAAACCCAATATCTGAAACAAGAATGGTATTAGTATTGAGTTGAATAGCAGTACTGGATTGGACTGAGCGCTATCTTTAAAAGTAATCCAGAATTAAATGTCCTTTTCGCTTCCGTCATCTCTGGGATTTTAATTTAATATTGGGTCTTCGGGTTCAGAGAGAGACAAAAAATATGAACATGTGGAACTATAAGCTAAATGATTTATTTAAAAGGGGATCCTGCCTTTGTTTTATCATTGTACACTATCAGCCTGGACTTCCTGCTGTTTAATACCATCTCTTAAAGTTACACATACAAAATGACATGTAATATGACCCCAATTAGACCACAGCAGGAAAATCTGGCAAAGAGCCATATCTGCTTTGAAACAGCAAGCTCTGAGTTTGCTGCGCTGCAGAGAACTTCTGACTCCTAACCTACTATCTGAAGTGACAGGGCTTTCATAAGTACGTCCAGACCCAAGAACTGGGAGCGTGGGAAGGATTATGTTTTCAGGCATTTGATAAGCCGGATGCCATTTTCCTTCTGACTCATGAACGTCTCTCTTGTCCTCCAGAGAGTCTTTCATCTCAGCAGCCAGGACCTGCAGTCTGTGGCGAGCTGATAGAATACAGGTACAGAAGATGAGCCACATCATTTCTCTTTATCTCGTCTGCCTTCTTACCAAGCCGAGCTACGCTCCTATATCCCTCAAACTCCCTACAACATCACATACACGCTGAGCCAATTCCATCAAGGAAGCCACCCAAGATATAGTACATTCCCCAGCACAATGCTTTTCATCCTGTTTTGTAGTCTTTCTCTCTCTGCAGGTAGGGAGCTGAAAAAAAACGGTTGGTTGTGAAAGATGGGAAGCTGGCTGTCAGCAGAAATGTTATTGTCAGTGCTTCAATGTGAGTTTTATTACTGGTCTTACTCTGATTTATACTGGTCTTATCTAAGTTTGCTGATATGTGCTTTGGTCTAATGGTCAGTCGCTCGGTCTTGCCATGTTCTCAGGAGACTTCACTGCAACAGATATTCATATTTATTGCCCCTCTGGTAAAGATCTGTAGGCCTTGAAATAAATTCATCTTTTATTGCAGTGGCATTATCTCACATTGAAAAAAGGCCACCTTTTAATTTAAGTCCATTTATTATTGGGGTCAAAAGATGGCATGTTGAGGAATACTTATTTTTATAATATCACCAATGGCAAAATTTCTGGCACCCAAAATTTCAACTCAAATATTCGTAAAGGTGACACTTTTAAATCTTAATAATACTTTCTTTAGTTAATCAAGCATTCTACAAGCTTGTAGATATCAATGTATGATTTTCTATTTCATTGAGGTTTAAATGAAGAGAAAGAGATCAATTACTATAATTCACCAGGAATTGGCTGTAAAATGACATATACTTATGTCACCACCAAATACAAAGAGCTGCAGGGTAGTCAAAGCTCGCTGCAGTAAAGAATGGGATCTTGAGGTCACCGGAAGTCTGTGTGAAAAATTAGATGCTAATTGATGCAAACTGGTTGATTTAAGTGGTGCCAACACGAAACAAACAAACAAAAAAAACCTGATGAATTTATGGTAAATTACTTACAGCTGTAGTTTCCAGAACTTCACCATGAAAGATACATGGTTAATGTAGAAAGCATAACGCTGTACTATTATGGTCAACATGCATTTCAAAGTAAAGAAATGTTTAGTTACAGTACAATACCGTATATAAAGCAAATGCAGAAAAACTGTTATGGTTATTCATATTAAATGCCGTTAAACTGATAACAGTCTCCCACAATTGGATCTAGTGAAACAGTAAAAAAATATGACAGTGAATTACTGGCAGCTGTGGTTTCCAGAATTTCACTGTGAAAAAAAGTACAAAACAATAAAAGAATAAAAAAAAACTTTTTATGTCCTACCACTACAAACACAAACATATAAAAGTTGCTCAGTTCCAATAAGATTTTAAATGGGCTGTGTGCATTAGTTAAATTACACTCTTAGTTATTAAGACATACAAGTTAATACTTACTTACTCGAATTAAGGTTGTTGAGCAGGAAATATTCCAGCCAGGTTTGTTGTGAAACAGAGGATGAATATGTGAAAAAGCACATTGTTTCCACTGTAAAAAGGTTCCATATGAAACATTTTCATAAAAAGCTACATAACAAATAAAATAATACATCCATGGGGCTTTTAGAGGTGTGCAGAAAGAAAGTGCAAAATTCTTTAAAAAATTATATTTGAATCAAAATATAATAAAACGTCCATTTAAATCGGGTATGCCAATGACGTCATGTGTACGTCTACCAGCCAGTAGCGGCCGCGGGTTGACAGATACAGGCTCTATGATCCAACTATATGTTCCGCATAGCTCGGCACACACTGGAAAGAATGGTGAAGTCAGCAAGTCAAGCAGCTGCTTCAGAGCCCCCGATGTATTGTTATCCGTCTAAGGAGAGGAGGGCCAGCAGGACAGAAACTATAGTAGTTTTAGATGAAGCTTACACTAGATGGACCCACATAAAACATTTCCACAGCATCAAACGCACGTGTCAGATAAACTCCTTCAAAATAGATTCCTTACTGGACACGGTTCAGGTTGGTCACTGGGCGTATCAGCAGCGAACCAGCCAACCCAACAGCTGGAATGAGGTTTTTATTGTTGTAACTACAACCTAGATAAACTAGATGTCACTACCATGCTCATGTTCCATATACAACCTTTAAGCATCATGGAGAACCTATTAAACCTGTGTAGCTGCTTTCCTTCTAAAGGGTATTAGAACCTTGTGATCCTGATTTATAACAAGCATTTCATTCCTCACAAATGGCATCTTACACCGTTTTTCCCCACACACAATATGAGTGGCACTTGCAGGAGAGAAACAGTAGCAGAAAAAGCAGAAAAGCCTACACACAGTTAAACAACAAATCAGAGGGAATATTGCAAAAATGGTTCATATGCTTAAAAGACAGCTAAAGCCGTGTTTCCAAATCCTGGTCTTAGAGGCATACAGCCCTGCATGTAGGAAATGTTTCCCTGCTTTAACACACCTATTTCAGATAGTTGCAATTCAGCAAAAGTGTGTTAATCGGCCATCAGTTGAAATGCGGGGGGACGAAGCAGGAAAACATCTAATTCATGCAGGTGTGCCTTGCTGAGCAAACTGAACTAAAAGGTTTCGACCTGTATGGTCAATTTTTGCAGTTGGGGTTGTATATTAATAATATTCGATACATTATGGTCCTACCACTAATTTTGAAGACAGGTAGATATTATCTGCAGTGACATCAACTGTTTTAATAAGAACTGCAATGAATATCTTCAGCCTCTAGCAAAAGTATAAAAATTTAAGAGGTGTCCTCGACCTTTTAAATTCTCTTGAGGCGTCTGGCATGGGAAGGTTTACCTAAGCCATAAATTGTGTTCCATCATGAACTCCAGGACGTAAAGATGTAAAGTCTGGTGGTCAATGCTGGGAAGCTAGAAACTGAAAATCATGTAGTCTTTCAGCAGGAAAATGTCCCAAATATTAGGTCGACTCGGCACAGAAATGGATTAGCAGAATCATAATTATTTATGGCCATGGAAGATGTAGTCCTTTGAGGTGAGCTGAAAGGAGGACCTAGTACTGCACGATCTAAGGAAATTGCAAACACGAATGGTCAAAAATCCAAACCGTGTGAAATGTCATTGAGGAAGACTAATTGTGCGTTCATGCCGCATTCTTCGTCAGTATCAAACAATGCTCACAAAGCGACTAGTTTTATATTTTTAGGCTGAAGCTTAAAAAGCGCATGGGCGAGCCTTTATCTGGCGCATGATTTATATACTAGCAGATTGTGATTGGCTAGACAACGTTGACGTCGGACGACGAAACAACAGTGAGATGCCCTGATTGGATGACGCACCGCGTGAAGAGTGTTAAGAGCATCAAAGGTTCAGCTAGCTGAACTTCTACGTTGCTGGCTTTTGGCGCTTTGAATCTTGAAAAGTTTCAAAAAATGACACGGCACCCAAAATGCCCATAGAGACTCTGATGCCCCTGTGATGGCCTCAACCATAGACTTGTAATCTTGCCACTCTTGACGTTGACGTTGGGGCGTTGTTAACGCACCATAAGTGGTATCAGAAGACGTTACCAATAATTCTGTCACAAAGGATCTTAATAAAGAAAAATGTATTCATAGTATTTCTGAAGGCTACTATCTTAGTTACCAAACATGCAGGGGACAGAGGGCACTGACACGGGAAGTGCTGAAGACATGTCTCACAAGTACCCTGCTTCTGTTTAGTATGGCAAATTTCCTTATGAGCTACAGGATGACATGTTTATTAAAAAATCAACCATCTGCAATCATGCAGCAGGCAAGTTCAGCGACCAGGCCACCAGGAAATGCCCCACCTCTCCCGATGCCGAGTCCGCGTCTGGTGATAAGCATTGAAAAACATTACTAAGAGTCCTACAAAGCACAGTACACCCTGTGTCTTTGCAAGTTGTTTATTCAGATCTAAAATTCCTGAACACACAAAGGTGAGCTAATTATGCCCTGACATCTGACCATCCAACTGTGCTAACCTCGATATCATCAGACCTCAGATTGCATCTTCAAGACCTGGCAGCTGTAGGTTAAGTCATGGAGTGATTAGAAAGAAAACAATGAAGAATATGCCTCTGAGGGAGTTAGCCATGTGAAGTCCTTGGGAAAGGATTAACAGATAAGAATGAAGGCTGTGCTGGATGAAAAACTAGACATTTTGTTACTGTATTTCAAGAGTTGACAAGGAGCAGCTTCATGGGAAAATATTTATGGATGAAGTTTAAAGTGGCATTTTGCAGAGAGTCTGTCCTACTTAGAATGTAACCCTCCTCAAACATTCAGATTTTACATTCATTATCAGAGACAGCTGTGATGATGTTTTGAAAGAATGGATTCATCATTCACCACCTACTAATGACCTTGTAATTCTGTGAATACTATTTGCATTTATTATTGGAAACCTTTTGTAATCAAGTCCCCTCTCTCATAATCAATGTTTATTAGCACTTTGCATCTCTATGCTTTTTTAACAACTTTTTGGCCTTGATTAAGACTCCGTTGGCATTTTTTTTAAGCAATGCCAAAATTAACCATTTTCCCAACAGGAAACCTCTGTTTCACCTTTTAGCTGCGAGCGTAACCCAGCTCATTACACGTTTTTCTCCCCTCCTCTAAGGCTCGCAGGATTTACATGCATTTGAATACAAATCAGGTCTTTAGCTTTGAAGCGGCGGTTTTGCTGCTCAGATCATCTACTTGGGATGTCATTGTGCTAGTTTGTGTTGGCATGACAAAGCACGTTTAAATGGATAGTTAGATAAATAAGCATAATCTCAGTTACAAAAAAGCAGATTAGTTTGAGCAAAGTAATCCTGCAAAATGTGCCTGAATTGAATTGTCTTCTCTGTTTTTTAAAATACCCAAATGCATTTTCAGCCTATGAGGTTGGTATAAAACTGTTAGGTGTTTTGACTTTTACATAATGTCGTGTCATGCTCACCTTTTTTTTTCCATTGACAGATACACAATGTAAAGGTTTTTACTCATAACAAAAAAAATGGTTTTCCCTCATGATTTTCCTAAATATTTTGACTCTTCAGTCATGGACTGCTGTATCCTAGGTACGCAAAGGAGCATTATCACAGATCCTTCCTCCCAGCCGCTGTTAGAATTTTATACCCTTAAATAGTACTTACATCCCTAGTGATGTTTGCACTTTTTAAAAAGTTTTAATAGTCTGTTGCTGTCGTCTATGCCCAGATAAACGCATGTTGAAATTTTTATAAATTACCCTACTCATTTGCACATTTTGAATAATTGTACCATATTTAACTTTTTTGCAGTGGGACATAAAACTATTGGGTAGCAAGTTGTTCCATTTAAAAAAGAAGCGAGAGTGCTTTAATTTTCATCGTTGGTACACGTCAACTGTCAGAGACAGTAAAAAGATCCAGGAAATAAAATGATTTGATTTATTATTTGTATAATGGTAAAGAAAACAAGTATATAGAACCTACAAACGATCTGTTACTCCTCTAGGTAGTTCTTCTATCCTCCACTCGTTACCAAGAACCAAGACTGTGAGTGTTCAGCATCCATCAAGATGTAGTTTTGTTTACTCAGCTTTTGCCTGTAGGTAATCTCTGCTGCACCTCGGCTGCCATCTTGCTCAGCCTCCCCCACTTTCTTAAACCCCCGCCCCACACACACACTCTCTTTATTTAGTGCCTTAGATTGACATATCGCTCCTCACTTTGATGATGGATTACAACCGGGTAGTTTGACCTTGTTCTGCCACTTGGCCTCACATGTTCTCCAACCCTCATATTCTCACTGTAGGAGATGAGAAACATGGCCTACTCAAAGTGATTTACGTTTGCCTCGACTCAACTCATAGATCCTTCTAAGCTGCTGCTAAATGCATCTCCAGAGGGCCTCCGTGTTGCGAAGCGCAGATATTTTTTTTAGGCCTTTGCTATTCTATTGCCTTAATTAAAAGACTGCACTGTCGAGATGCCTTTGTTCTGCAAATTCTAATATCAAAAAGGTCCCTCGCCAGAGAGGGGCCCGCACTCTGCTTTGTCCTCGGGATTAATTCTGTTGTGAATCTATATTTGATCAGGGCGCCTGCCTGCTCTTGTTTTCCTCCATATTTCCTTATTCATTTTCCTTTCATGCGTAAGCACTGACACAGTTATTTATTTAGGAATAAACCAAGAAAATTTGATGCGTGTGTGTACGCGGTTGCAGACATCGCTCCATCCAGAGGGTGATTATCTTAAATGGAGAAATTAAAGGATTACAAAGCAGCCCGGTAATCCAGCTGTCAATCTCACGGCTCATTAGTACACAGAGGAAAGGGATGAGAGAGAGCCTGAGACATTCAGCAAACAGGAAGAGAGAGGTTATGGTGTCTGAAGTGACGGGGTGAGTTGTGTGGCTGCTAATTTTGAAGATGTAAACAGACAGAAGGGGGACATTGTTTCCTAGTATTTCTTAGCCAATTAAACACATAGAAATGGTATGATATAATTATAACTTATTTAAACCAGGCACAGAGCAAGACTTTATTTGAACAGGAAATGCGTGACTTGTGAAGACCGTTATCACTCTGGAATTTGGACACGTTTGATGATTTCCCTTTAAATTATGCCATTTGCACCATTTATTTTTGTTCGACTCAACTCACAAGCAAGACAAGGTGGCATCACACTGAATTTATCGACATTTCACAACACGCTACAAAATTGCAATTTATTACAAACTGATGCTTTGTATGAAGCAATTTGATTCTAAGCAAATCTTTTTTTTAGCATAATAGTAATTACACATCTGTAGAAATCAGTAAGCAGTTACCGTATCAACATATAACGAGTTTTGAAGAATTCACGGTTTCAAATTCACATTTCTCTGTTTATGCTTGTTTTTTTAAGAGTTTTCTACAGCAGTATCCTGCCCCTCCCCACCTGTTTCTGCTTCTTTAGCAGCCTGAAAGTAGACCCCTGCACATTTCCCTCGCGTACGAGCCTGAAATATATGCCTATTTTAAAAAAATTGCAGCCATTAAATACACAGTCAGTGTGTACAGGAAAGATACAACATCCTTTAATTTCGTTAAAGTGACTGCGATTCTGCATAGATGGGAATGTGCTGTAATAGGGCTTACCTAAAATCAGTATTGCGGTATATTGAGCATTTCACGTCAATAACGGTAAGTGGACGATAACAAAGACAAATGTCCTTTTTTGAAAAAACAGTCGCTAGATGAGTAAACTATTGCTAAATATAGCGACACAGTTGCTGCGTTAGCAGCACTGTTTCCTTCAGAATGAGACATCAATTGACTATATGTAGTCGCATGACTCAAGGGAACCCTAATTTCTTAAAGAGGCATGAGCACCGCTTAACTAAAACACATCTTTTCATTTTTTTTCAAATACCAAATTTACCAGCATGAGCAAAATGACGTCGGTAACAATCATACATTTTGGTATCGGTAAGTTTTCGGTATATTACACAGCCCTATCCTGTAATTTGTTACCTGCCTGACTGCATGTTACCTACCTGAGCAGATTAAATGACTAACTACAAGAGATGCATCAATCAATCTACCAGAGATGGAAGTTGGCCAGTTTGCGCCTGATTAGGTCTGATAGAGTTCAGCAGCTCACATATAGCATTGTGTCTGTTCTTTTATTATTCATAAGTACATAAGCCACGGAGACTTATAGTCTTTTTTTAAAGCTTTTATCTATACCATAAGGGTATATTAAGGATTTTGTCATTGTTTATTTAGATTAAAGCACCAAATCCACCGATTTAGGTTTGGAGGAACAGTTTCTATTTGACCATTATGAGAAAAAGAAAGCGGACTGCCCTCTCAAGATGCTTGAAAAACGGAAAATGTTAATACATGGAATCAGACAGTGATCCAGCAGCTGTTTGCCTGGAACTTAAAATTGTCAGCCTGCCTCTTGCTACTACAACGATTTTCTTGTTGAAAGCTCCCAGCATTTATTTAGGACTTGTTGTACAGTTGTTCCTGTCCCTGTTTTAAATAGAAAATGAATGAATGCAACTGTGACAACATAGCAGAATATAAACTGTGTGTGTTTGTGTGTGTGTGTGTGTGTGTGTGTGTGTGCGTGTATGTGCTGCAGATTAGCCCCAGTGTTGAAAGGTATACAGCATCTCTACCATTTTTCACCAGGCTCTGAGGCACATAAAAGGAGCTGTTTGGGAAACGATGGCACCATAAAAGAAAATAGAAACACAAATCCTGACTCCGTCATGGAGAGGAGAGGAGGAATTGCATCTCCTCTGGTGGTGCCACTTTTCTGGATTTGATTGTATCAATTTGCTGTCCTTTCTGATCTAAAAAGTGCTCTGTGTGCAGGCTTATTTGCTCCTCCACTGCGACTGGAGGATGCTCTATTTCCTGTGCAAGCATTACCTGTTAAATTTGAAGCACACTATTTTGTTGTTAGATTATTCTTTACCTGTTTTTGGAGATGCATCGATCAGAATGATGTGGCCACTCTCTGATTTCTATCCGTTTTAATGCTTTGAGCTCCTGATATAAATGTTTACCAAATCTGATTTTCCTTTTATGGACTATATTTAGCAGCATTCAAAATATGTTTCTTCCCAATTTTCTTAAGGAAAATAATCCTGGAGTTTTATGTTTTAAGCATTCTTTGGTACCTTAAACTAGTAATTAGCATAGCTAGCAATGCAAACTACTGTATAAACAGCAGTCTCTGTGTGTATTCCCTCAAGATTTCCAAGAAAACCACAAACACTTGTAAATCTACTATAATCCAAGACAGACAAACTTTGAAAGCCCAATAGGATTATACATATAATCTTTGCTGTAGTAAATTCAGCCTTCCTGTTATCTCTTCACATCTCACTCTCTCTTTAAATCGCTGCCTGAATGAAACACCCCGCTTAGATAGTGTCTTTCTTTTAACTTTGAGTTTCCTGTGTGAAACAACTTACACATCGAAGAACACACACAGCTATCCCTGTTGTATAGTTACCAGCCTTGGCCAGTCAATCCTAAAATGAATTCCTTCCAGAAGCAGATTTCTTGACGTATCTCTGCTGTTGTTCTAACTAGCACTTCTTTTTTTTAAATGCCGATATACTGTAAAATGGTGCTTCTGCTAAACCTGATCTCAATAATAAAGTTCGGCTTACTTTCTTGGAATTATGCTGTTGTTATTTAACGCAAGGGGAACTTGTATACTCTTTGCAGACAGACCTTTTGAAAGAGATATTTCTGGCCAGGATTCAGATGGCTGGGTTTGAAAATCACAATATGGAGCCTGGCTCTGTTGTTTGTGGGAGGCTGACAAATCTGCAAATATGCTTTACTGACCAGAACAAACAGGAGACATTCTGGTCTACCATTCTAACTCAACTTTATCCGTTCGGGTTCCTGTTTCGCCTTGTTGGTAACTTTAATGTCTGCCACAATTAAGCAGGTCTTTGTGCTTATTGCGTACTTTGCTTTCTCTCCATGCACAGATTCTGTCCCTCTGATTTTCTCTCACAGAATCACAGTGAGCTAATCAAGCTGATGTGGTTTCCTTTTGTGAATCCAGCTCCTTTAAACTTACTTTGATTTATATTTAGAGCTCCGTTCATTCGGGGAAAGCAGGTTACATACACACAACTTCTATCAGAAACGCCTGCACATGCACACATTTAGATACACGCTAATACTCCTGCAGAGGTTAATTCATCGTGACAGAGGCCCCTGTAGGTATCTGCACAAATGTTAAATGTGCTATTACACTATTAGCTTTTACCTCCAGATGGTTTTCTCGTACTTAATAATTATTCACCTGCAGACCTGCATGTGAAATCATTCCTGATCTCCAGAGGAGATCAAGCACACAAACGCTGACATTTTGGTGTGGTGTGTAGAATAAGGAGGGGCAGCAAATACCCATCAGGCTCTAACCTTTGACTATCAACAGTCAGAATCGTGAACATTTAAAAACCTTACAAGGATTGGTTGCTCTCACACACAAGGGTGTCTTACGAATCCAGATTAAGTGTTTGTTGTTTTCTGTAGTACTTTCAAAATGTAAAGATGTAACAAGAAATAGGCAGACGAAAAGAACAGGTAAATTCTTAAAATTTACAGACATAAAAATCTCTCACGTTTCGGTGGAATTCAGTGGTTTCAATCCAAAAAAAGGTCCCCTATGTGATGAGCAGCAAGTCTTCTGGAGAGCAGTCAATAGGCATTTTCAAACACACACCATAGCAGCGTATTAGGGTAAAATCACGGGCAGAGTGGGTCGTAGGAATGTGCCATGGCAGCATCGCGAAGCGAGAATATTGAGGCATTCGTGCCGACAAGGTTGATATTAATCTTACCACAAAATTGCCACAATGCTGGACATATGAATGAGGATCACTGCATGCTTCAACAGAGGGTGATGTCATGATAATGTGTGAAATGTGCTCTGAGGCCCTGGGTGGGAGGGGCTGAAGTGTCAATGACTTTTTACACCACACTTATAGAGATATATTGGACTAAAATGTCTACAGGTTTCTTTTATTTTGGCAGTTTCATCTCACGATATATGGTATAACCTAGGCCTGGGTGGTATACCGGTTCATACCAAAAAACGGTGTTTATTTTCGTTATGATATTAATTTTTAATGTACCCCTATACTGGTGAATACCTCGGACAACTTCCGGAACGTTTAATGAGGGAAAGTGTTTCAGCCAGGACCGATTTCACTACTACACGCTCTTCAACACAGTGTAGAAAATAACGTTTTTAACTAAGTACAGCTGCCGGCAGGAGCGAAGCACACAATTCTGATGAAGTAATTCCAACAAAGAGGAGTCTCGTCCATAGTTTAAAAAGTTTATCGGCGTTAAAAGGTCAGACGATAACCGAACAGCATAACTTTCACAAACGCTATTGAGAGTAACCAGTAGGGGGGAATGTTGAGCGCTATTTGAGCGTCTGTAGGTAAACGCGGTCAACGGCGGCAAAACCAGTAGGAAAGAAATCAAAAATAGCGGTAAATATGTTTTACATACCATCTACGATACTTCTGTCGTCTTTTTTTCTTTCTGTTGTTATCTGAATATTAACCAGCTAATAATCATCTACGGTCGCCATGTTTTCATTCTGTGCTTTACGCATAATAAGAAAAACATGAGCAGATCTCGGAGTCCAAGAACGCAGCTGGTCATGCTTTCGGTCCAGCGAAAAAAACAAAGTTACAGCGTCAGAATCAACACTCGATGATGTACTGCAACCAAGGTGAGGAAAAATACTTTTTTACCAATCAGGAAGTGACACAGAATATTAATGGCTGACTATTCCTAAAAGTTCAGTGCTGCTGAGCAGGGCCATATCCAGGAGGTTTATGAATAGAGGATCATATGTTCCATGTGTGTCTCTTGGGCGGTACATATCTGTGTGCTGTATATAGATAATATATAAACACTACACATATAATCCTGTTGTTGTTTTTGCTCTAAATAAAATACATTTTTATTAATATATAATACAGGTTAATTTTTATTGTTTAAGTGTGTTAAACTGCATTAAATTAAATTAAATTGGTAAAGGTGGCACTTTAAATGTTGCGCTCATGCTACAACTTTTTACTTTATAAATCCATCAACCTCTGTAGCACTAGTACTTCGTATGTACAGCCCTGGTCAGTATTTACTGAGGTCACTCAGGTCTCTTAGGAAGATTATCTAATTTTTTTTATAACTTTCAGTAATAGAAAAAAAAATATGTTGTACTAAGGATTTAATTGAATTAATTGATTATGTTCTTTATAGAAAGTAGGTTATTAAAAATAGACTCAATGACCAGGGATGCAATTATAATATATATTTTTAAGTTATTAATAATGAATCTTTTTTAATCATTTTTTTCCCTTCGGTATTTCTATAAGTATAGATGATTTGATATACCTTCATCCAGGCCAGTAACTCCTATATTCTTTTTATTGACACTTTTAAATATTAAACATCCTTAATCTTCTACAAGGGTTGTATACTTCTTACCTTTTTAAACCCTGACTTGTTTTCATGTCTAAATTATCAGCCTTGGGTGTTTAAAAACCCCCAAATAATATAATTTTCTGACTGGCAAATATACCATAATTAGGATTACCAGGTTTCTCTGACAACACTGTTCAGTGCAGACTCTGTTAAAGAGTGAAAAATAGTCAATGTTAGCAATTTTCAGTGTCGATTAGGTGTTTAGAAAAAGCAGAGGACGCATACAGAAGTAAGAAACTAAAAAGGAAACCCATCTTGAGGCACGTCTGGTTGCTGATAAGCAAGAGAGATTGAGACGTTCCCTGGGGTAATTGGAAAGCTGAATAAAAAATGGTACAGTTGCTCTTTTTTTTTGTTCATGTTGGTGAGGATCTACATTTCCTTTGGAATACACATGAGGATTGCTGTTTTAACACTCATAGCCATACTAGTTGAACTTAATTATAGCTTTAGAATGACTAGATACTAAAAGTAATTAAAAAGCTGGACTATGTAATCATTTTGTAAGTAAAACCCTGTTTTGCATTGATGGCTTTTTTACACAGCGGTGTGACATGGTCTTTGTTTCCAATAATTATAACTTCTAATGGTTGGAAGCCTTGAAAATTCTACTTTTATGGCCCTTTCTTATATCTCATATTATGGTAAAATAAAAAAGAAATCAGAATCCGTGTCGACAGGTTAAAGATTTCCATAAGGGGAAATCAAATAAAAAATACAAATGCGTCACTACTTAAGATTCACATGTTGCTTTTTTAATTTAGCAAAAGGCTGGAAATTTGTGCCAGCACAAGTAAAACCCTGCTATCGAGTACTAGCGTCTTTGTAGAATCACGAGAGCAAATCAATATGGCCCCCTATTTGGCAGCATTGTGCAATGCAGAAACTCACTGGTAACATCAATCACAGTTTTCCTCTCTTGCTTCACTCCATCTCTCCATTCGCCTCTTTCTCCTTCTACTCCTCCTGTCTCTTTTGCTCTCCATAGCCTCGTTTATGTTTTCAGATAAAAATAATAGCTCTGAGAACCAACAGAAGGTAGGAGGGTCGGTGGCAGTGTTTGTGCTCTGCGCCATGGCCCAGCGGTAAGACAATAAGAGGCAGTCTGACTAACTGTGACCCCAGGGGAACAGGAGCCTTCTCATTGCTGTAAGGAGAAATTTAGCCAGGCTAAAAGAAAAGCGGATACAGCCATATTACTGTGTCATCATGATTAGAGCCACCACAGGGCTGTGGTGGGGGGGAATGATCGCTGTTCCATCCAGGCGTCTATTTAAATGCAGCGTCAAATTTATAGCTGTGTAAACCAGTGGAACATCAAGGCTAATCCCCATGATGACATGTCAGAGCTGCTGCAGATAAGTGAAAGATGATTCTGGGACCGATCTCCTGCATTGGATTTGTTTCTTGTGTGCGGAGGACCTCTATGTTAAAGCACAGATAGTACGAAGAATTTGGGTTACTAATAGGGGCTCCAACAGGGTGCCATTTTTATGTTTGTTTCAAGTCTGGATAAATGTGGAAAATTCAAAGTATGGACAAATAGTTTGATTTCTTTTATATCCATCCGACCATTCATGCATACCCCTTTTATAGACATCTTCAGTATATTCATTGGACACCTTTGCATGGACTTCTCTATCTTTGAAAGACATTGATTTAATACTGCCGGATTTAGAGTATGCATGAATCTGTAATTTTGACGTGAAAAATGTGTAGGAACCCCAACATACTATCTTTTGATTTTCAGTATGGAGGCTACTGACTGA
This sequence comes from Apricaphanius iberus, assembly GCA_028564705.1. NCBI lineage: Eukaryota > Metazoa > Chordata > Actinopteri > Cyprinodontiformes > Aphaniidae > Apricaphanius > Apricaphanius iberus. The sequence goes on from JAPXFQ010002732.1 coordinate 286,201, forward strand.
GCATACCGGAGTCCTGCAGTCATTTCCAACCTGATTTTCTTTACCAGGGGTGATGGAAATCTTTGAGCGGTCTCTAAATGTATCATTCTGAAGATTTAATGTCCTGGTTGAGTAAGCTCTGCTAACCCGCGGGGCCACAGACCTGCTGAGCATAACTCACCTGTCATGAATAAACATTCACCATTCACAGATACTTGGTGGGTTTAGATTTCGTAAGATGATCTACTCCTTGATTTTGCAGATTCGTCATCCCTTCCCAACATTATATCAAACTACTGAAGAGCCATACAGTAATTTGACCTCAGTCATGCTACTTTTTCACAAAAAGCCTCTCATGCTTGGGCCGGGTTCAGGGCTTGAAGAGCTCATTATTGTGGAGCTATAGTGGATGTTGGCAAACAAACAAGGCCCTCTTCCACCTCTAGGCCCTGCAGCATGTGATATGAAAATATGAGGAGTTGGAACAAGGCCTGAACATCATTATAGTGGATTGTGTGATTACTATTACAAGCTTAACTAAAACTCTGACCGTACCAGTCAAAGGGCAGCCTTGGATCACAGAAATTGTGGAAAATTACAGTGCTTTGTAGAAACAATCTCACCTTTGAAACGTTTTCCTGTTTTGTTACATTAAAACAACAACTTTCAAATTAGTTTACTGCATTTTTAAGTAGTTAAACACAGAATATAGACCTTTACTATAAAAAACGTAAGAATTATTTTGTATCAGGTCCTCTTTACTCTAATACTACTAAATACAAGTCAGTAAAAAAAACTGCCTGATTGTATATAAATGAGTAAATAAAACAACTCTGTGTTATTTAGTATAATTATAAACATTGATGTATTGTACAGACTTAATAGCTATCATGACGACTAAGGAATACACCAGACGGGTCATGGATAGGGCTATGGGGAACTTTGAAGAATGGTTTGGTCATGAACCATTAAGTTTGTTTCCAATATTGGAACTTCAGGGTAATTTTACTGGGCCTCCATGTTATGCCTGTGTCTCTATTACACCGGGTCACGCCGACAGGGCTGTTTTCAGGCACATTTCAGGAACAAATCGAGCACCAGTCTTGGAGAATATACTCAATGGAATGGTCCAATAGAGTTGATGGGTGGGACTTGTGGTTAACTAATCCTGATTGGTTGTAGCTCAGTGGGAAATTATATCAGCAGACGTCAGCAAACAACCGGCTTTGTATAAACTTGATGAGTTGCTGGCTAAACAGTTTATACTAAGATTTCATACAAACATGGAAAATAGAAACAAAGCAACCATCCCTGCTTCTTCCAGTGCCGATCTCTTGTTTTTCTCTGCTGCTGTGGGCGCCCTGCAGGGCTGATGATCGATGCCACCAAAACGGTCACGATATGCTGACGTTTTAGCAAATTCCTTAAAGGGACAATTTAGCAGGGAGACACAACTAGCTAATACGATCGGCAGATTGATTAAACCTGACATATTATCACAAGATTAAGAGCACAGTTATTTAAAGCATTAATTAGAGAAGCAGTCAACATGCCACCATGTAACGCTGGTGGAGCAGCAGAAATCCACAGCTTATGTGGGAGAATCTGTTGATGGGACAATCATTAGTTGTGCACCCCATGATTCTATTCATTATGAGAAACATCTGTGAGCATTTTGCCACAAGCCATGAAGGGAACTTAGAGGACATGTTTCCCTAGGTGTTCTAGCTGGATGTGTCCAATTATAAATTCAACTTTTTGACTTACTTGTTAAACGCTGTGAGTGGAGGAAAAGTAACACTGCTCATCATCGGAAACACACCTTTCCCACATTGAAACAAGGTGCAGGCAGTATCATGCTGTGGGTAAGTTTTCTTCAGCTGGGGCAAGGAAGCTGATGGATGGAACTAGGTAAAGGACAGTTATTTAAAAAAATTAAAACAAAGTCAGAAACAAAAAAACACTTGAGACTGCACAGCACACTTCTTGATCACTTCATAAATATATAGTACGTTGTGTTGGTCTATAATTTAATCTTCAAATAAATGTATTTACATTTATGTGGTAGTCTGACAAAAACAACAGAAAAGTCTTATGACTAATTTTGCTAGGTGTTCTATATGTAAGTATGTAACAGGTTTAAACATTTTAAAACTGATGTTTTATCATACCTTTTTCATCTTAAGAGGAATATTTCAAAGCATAACCCCATGAGGATTTCTTTGTTTTGTATACTGACTCATGAAGCCACTTTAAAAACAAAACAAAAGATAATTGCATCAACACCCACTCCCCTAACAATAAAGTTAACCAGAAAAACTTACAACTTTATAATTCTTATAATTAAAAGGAAAAACTGTGGACACAGGCAGGGCAAGTTTATTTGTAGAGCACAATTCATATACAAGGCAATTCAAAGTGCTTGACAGTTGCATAAATTAAGAAAACAGATAAACAGGAAAAAACAAACAAAATCAACTTAAAAAATAATTAATTAAAATAAAAAGCAAGAGTGCGGTTAAAATAATTTCAATTGTCATATGCATGGGTCAAAATAACTCTTTTCAGCCTGGATTTAAACATTGTTAGAGTTGAGGCTTGTCTCACATTCTCATGAAGACTGTTCCATATTTTAGCTGCCTGAAACTGAAATGCAGTCTCACCGTGTTTATTGTTGACTCTGGGAACCACCAGGAGACCCCTCCCTGAAGTTCTCAGGGCCCGAGATGGTTCATATGTCTCTAACATGTCAGAGATGTACTTTGGTGCCAAACCATGAAAAGACTTGTACACAAGCAGAGCTTTTTAAAATTCTTTTCTCTGAGCGACAGGAAGCCAGTGCATAGACCGGAGCACTGGACTAATATGGTCGTATTTCCTGGTTCTTGTCAGGACTCGAGCAGCAGCGTTCTGGATGTACTGTGGCTGTCTAACAGCTCGTTTAGAGAGGCCAGTGAGCAGGCCGTTTCAGTAGTCTAACCTAATGGAGACAAATTCATGAATAAGTCTCTCTAAGTCTGGTTTCGACACTATTCCTCTGCAATTCTTAGCAATGTTTTTCAGATGTTAAAAAGCTGTTGCTGTTATTGCTCTGATGTGGATGTTTAAGTTCTGGTCTGAGTCCACGATTACCCCTAGATTTCTAACCTGATTTTTTGGTTGAAGACAAAGAGACTCAAGATGACTGATAACACTTTCTCTTTGTGTCTGTGGGCCAAAAACAATGATCTCAGTTTTGTCTGAGTTTAACTGGAGTTGCTTTGCATCCACAAACTGATCTGTTCAATACAGTGACAGAGTATATCTATAGGCCCATGTTCACCTGCCGTCAGTGACACATAGATCTGAGTGTCATCTTCGTAGTTATGGTAAGACACATTAGTGCGTTTAATTAGCTGACCCATGGAAGCATGTACAAGTTGAATAAAAGTGGTCCCAAGATTGACCACTGGGGGACTCCACAGGTCATGGGAATTTTGTCTGAGACACAGCTGCCAATTTCGACAAAGTAAGTCCTGTCCTCGAGATAGGAATTGAACCAGTTTAGAGCAGTACCATAGATTCCCACCCAGTTTTCTAACCTGTGAAGTAAGATCCCATGGTTCACTGTGTCAAAGGCAGCGCTCAGGTCCAGCAGGACTAAAACGGAGACTTTGCCTGTGTTGGTGTTCATGCGGATATCATTTGTCACCTTGATCAGAGCAGTCTCAGTGCTGTAGTGGGCCCTATGCCTGATTGGAAGGTAACAAACACATTGAAGGACAGGAGAAAGTAAGTGAACTGTTGATAAACCAGTTTTTTTAAGACTTTTCCTAAGAATGGTAGGTTTGATATGGGCCGGTAGTTGCTCAGTCATATAAAGTATGGAAGATTGTTAAATCTCCATTTTGAATGACACATATTCAAACGATGGAAAAAAACCAAATGACAGTTTTTGGGTCAATATATTGTCCCTGAAAATGGCACAAAAACCCCCTCGCCTCTGGTTTTTGCATGTTTCAGACACAAAATTGAAGTGAGATCGACTAAACTCAATCAAAACTGCATTGCCAGTGTTTTTGTCGAGCCACGTTTCAGTTAAAAACATAAAATTCAGATTATAAGAGGAAATTAAACTATTTACTAAAAATGACTTGTTTTTTAATGATCTGACATTGAGAACAGCATGTTTGAGATTTATCTGTGTTTGAGTAGATGGAATATTTTTGCAAGGGATATGGATTAAATGTCTTTGATTACTCATTCTGACTGTCCCTCTGTTATCTAATCTACGTGGTTTGACAGTACTGATTGTTTTAGAAGATCACACTCCCTCTCCGGACCTCTGGTTGGTTTTGAGTTTGCTATGCATGGTAGCAACGCAGAGGCCCTTAACGTCCTAGACAGCAGCAGTGAAGCTGCTGGAGGTAACAGCTGTGGGCACCGGTGGTGGGGGCCGAGCTGGGGAGACCTTGGTTGGTGAAAAAGGCGGTAGTGGGGCACGACACTTCTTTGGGGACAAGGGCTTTGATTTTGACATGACAGGAGTTAGGGGAACCATTTTAATCCCATATTGTACCAAGTTTTCAAAGTGGTTGGGAAATCTCATAGGTGACTCTGGAGGCACGAACAATCCTGAAAAGTCTCTGGAAGGTGTAGATGTAGCAGTTGGGTTCCAGGACGGTGGTGGAATAGATGAGAGTGGTCCTGTGATTGAATTATTTAATGTTGATGCAGGTAGTGCTGCAGCTGAGTTTTCCCCCGGAGACTCAGATGCAGGTGGTGCTGCTACTGTGGCGGACTCATTTCCTGTTGATGCAGACGGTGCTGAGTTTTTCCCCAGAAATACAGGTGGTGCTGCGCTGCAGGTGAGTTTTTTCCCTGTGATGCAGGGGCAGATAATGCAGCTGCTGCCGGGTCCATTACTTTTGGCGCAGATGGTGGTGCTGTGGCTGAATCCTTTGCTGTCGACGCTGTAGATGCTGATGACATTGCTCCAACTGAATCTTTTGTCGGGGATGCAGGCCAAGCCTTTGCTGGCGAGCCTGAAGCTCTTATCTCGCTCCGCTCTGCTCTCTCCTGCAGCTTTGGCCTTCCCTGATTCCGTAGAACATGGAGGAGGTTATCTGTCAGTCATCTCACTCCACCTCTACTCAAATGTGGACCATTTACTTTTAACAGATCATTGCATTGCCAGAACAGATTAAAGTTCTCTATAAAATACAGTCCTCTTGACTCACATACTTTGGACAGCCATGTATTCAATTGAAACAGCCGTGAGAATTTGTTTATCCTCCGATCGATGTTTGGGATAGGTCCACTGATAAAAATGTGTATTCCCTCTTTGTCCAGACAATCAAGTCTCTCAAAAAGTTTATTAAAGTTTTCTTTCAAGATTTCAGACTTTCAGAGAGATTTTTTACCATTTGTTACCATTTGTTTAATCCCAGGGTTATTTGTAATTTCCTTGTTTAGAACATCTGTGATGTCATAAACTATGGCACTGGGATAGCTGGTTGTAACAATTCTGTCCATGTTTATATTAGATATGGCTCCGTCTCCAAGCACCAGGATATCTCTATCCTGGTGCTTGGATTGCACAGTTTTTCTTTCCATCTTTGTTTTGACTTCTTGTTCTCTATTTCTCTCTGATTCTCTTTGCTCATTATTCTCAGCTTCTCAGAGAGGTAAAGGTCTGTTTGTTGTCTCTATTTCCATGTCCATTCTTACCAGCATGTTGTTTTTGCTTTTGTCCAGTACCAAGTTGTCTATTAAGTTTTGGGAAAGTTATGGTCTCATCTAGCTAGGTTGCAAGTATCAGTTTTTCTAGTCTACTTACCGGATTCCATTGGGAGCGTGTCATGAAGTATTTTTTCTGTCTCCAAGGCACAAATTTTGTCCAGTAGTAAGCGTATTTCTTGTTGATATATCCAACAGTTTTCACAAGGCGATGTTTGTGTTACTCCCTCAGCCATATTGATAAGACTGTTGCTCCTGGCTTGTCAGATGAGTTGTAAAAAAGGCATAAAAGTAATTAAAAGGCCTTGGTTTACTTAAAAGAAGATAATAAAATCATATCCAAGACGTGTCATAAAAAAGAATGATTAAAAATGATTAGAAATTGATTAAAAATTGACTAAAGAGGGAAGCAGCAAGAGCAAGCTGAAAACATGTCTGCAATCTTGAGAAGCAGGAAGGATAAAAAACTGATGTTTCCAGATTAGGTCTGGTAAACTTCCAGTTTGGAACAAACTAGGATGACAACCAGCATGGAGCCTGAAGCTAGGTTGATCAATTAGCATTTAGTCTTGAGAAAGCACAGATGGGAGTGGGTTGTTCTATGGGAGATCTGCTAAAATTGGATCGTGAACTGTAAACATGGCCAAAGTCGGCTCATTTTAGGAACAGAAGCTACTGACGGGGACCAGCTAAAATTAGTGTTGGGTTTACAAACAAGCAGACCTGCCTGCTTCGTGGACAAAGCAGACCCAAATCGTAACAAACCCTGTGTTACCTGTTTGGCTCGCACTATAAAAAAAAAAGAAAAGAAAAAAAAGAAGAAAAACCTTGTTGTCAACTCTATGACATTTAAATTTAAGAGTGTTTTAATACTAACACTGTCCCAGTTTGAGGGGATCCCTTATATAATAGTCATTTGCTGTTATCTACCCATGGCCTTTCTCCATTAGGGCTTGGGTGATTCAATTTTTTTTAAGCTGTAAACCTTTCTTTAAAAATCATCCAAATAGACAAGCTTCTGATGTTTTATTATTGCATATAAGTTGAGACATTTCACAGCTTTCATAAAACCTTACCTCTTTGGGTTAAAGTCCTATTCTCAATAAAATCGCATCACAGAAGAAAGTATTTTAACCTATAAATAAATATAAGCTCTTCAACAAAACTTCTAATGTTAAAATAACATTACATAATCAATGTACCACCTCAAAATGCTTTTTATTTGAAATAAGCCGTCTATAAAATGGCCTTAGCAGGTCAAGAAGAGTTGGAGCAGCTGTTTTCAGCTGAAGACCCCATACAATGCTGAGCTTAGACCATCATTTCTGTGAATTGCAAAGTCGCCATAATATCCAGTCCTCTTAACATCAAGTAAGCTATATTTTTTATTCAAGAAGGCTGTCAAACTGTAGTTCTTTTTTGCCTTTGAGATTTCATCTAAGAAACAGTGTCTCTCCAGCCCTCAGTCTCTGACAGGCATTGCGCTATTTTGAAAAGTTTGCAGTGGTATAAAAACAGGAGCATGTTTTGTGGATAGATTTCAATTGTGGTAATTCATAAATACTTAATCAGTTCTCTAAATCTTTTAACCTGCCTATTGGCAGGTTAATATAAGAATTTAGTCTCATATTGACAATGGTGAATGGCTGAATTACTATTGATGCCTGTGACCTACACGCACTGTAGTACCTTTCCTAAACATTAGTTGCCACTGTTGAAAAATATGATCATTTCACAATTGAAATGTCAGCAGGCATGCAGTGTTAATAGGAAGTACGATGTTGATGTATAAACACTAGTTTTATTAAGAAAAAAAACCATTTAGCTCATGAGAAGAGGTAATTTATAATTGTAAGTTCATAATACTAAGATAAGAAGAGATTCTTTGACTTTTTTTAGCATTACGAAGAAAGGAAGAAAACAGATTTTTTTTGTCATGTTTACAAATCATCCTTCCAGCAATTTTGGTTTGATTGGGGGTCTAATTAGTTTCTATGAAAGTCACTAAGGCCTATCAAGGATAATGATGAAAAGAGGTTAGAGCAGAGTGTAATAGAGAATTTTTGGATAATGGAATTAAATTACCTGGTTAGATTTGGAAATGTTGTGCAATAAGTAAAACTAAAAAAATAAACTGAATCTCAATGCTTTAAATACACAGTTGTTGTTTTTTGTTTTGTTTGTTTCTTACAAGTATGCAGGGCAAATAGAAGAGGGGGAATGGCTATTAGTAGGTGCATGATTGGAGAAGGAACTGGTGAAGGGACTCAGATAGTCATCTAGGTTGTTTAAACATTTTTATGGTACCCAGGTTTATGGAAGCATGTGGAACAACAAATACACTGTTCTGTTTTGTTGTTCTCTACTCCTCCAGGTGTTCAAAATCACCAGAAGACCATATTAAATAAACTGGCCTTGCAATATAAAGCATCTAATACCCAAAAGCTGCATTGGTTATGAAATGATCTAGCAGCCCTTTGGTTGACCAATCACAGACGTGCACTCTCCGCTGCGTTCGACGGGTAGTTAAAAAAATTGCACTTTGAGCCGGTGGTGCGCTGGATTCCCACCTCAGCGTGGGGACCCTTGGTGCGCAGGTGGTGCTGGGGCGTTTATTATAAGTAAATCTTTTGGGCTTATACTTGGTACTCAGACGCCATTTCTGAATAGCAAACTGCCAGACAGGACACATTAAAAAATAAATAAAATTGCACTCCACTCTGTGTGTCCTTGCATGGCCGTCAATGGATAATGACCTTGCGTGTCTCCGCACCTCTCCAGACAGAGAAGTATATAATAGGCTTCAGGAATCTTTGCAGGACTCTTCTCTAAACATGTAATGCCTCTCTGCTGTATGAATGCCAATGGCGTGCCATATAATTTAATTTCTAACAATGTTTTGTGTTCCTTAAAGATTGAAAAAGGTATTTATGTCTCTTTTTACTGAATGGGACAAAAAGACTTTGATTAGCACTCCTACGTTAATGCTCTAGAGTTGCACTTTAGTTCCAATCAATAGTTTGCCAGTAAAATCTCTGAATTTAGATCTAAACAGCCAGCAGTGAAAAAAATTAAATTAGCAGATAATGTTTCTTTGCTGTTAGTCATTTACAGAGAGTAGCAGTGCCAAAGTGTATGCTTTACCCTGTGAGTACTTAAATATGCTGTTTTCTCAATATCTTCGTAGTCATTAACTCTCCCTTTAAGTCATTACCATATATTGATATTCAGAAAGCTCATCCTCTTGGCTCTGTTTTCAACAGCATCCTGAAAGAAGCTGAGATATTACAGATACGCCAACACATTCCTATATTAATGAACTTAGTCATGGTATAATGACTTGTAAAGTTGAAAATTGGACAGCGGCACCACATTGGAGCAGCACAATTTGCACATACCTATATGTTAAAAAAAAACAAGCAATAAAAAAACAAAAACGGAGATGGGATCGCTTTCTTTGCCGGTGTAATTCCATCAAGGAAAGACGTCTTGAGGAATCGGTCAGACATGTTTTCATTCCCCTTCAGGCTCCTCTTCATTGCCTTCCTTTCCTTTTTGCTCTCTCAGCCTTCATCTTGATTATTATTTGTTCCCTTTCTTTTCACATGGAAAACTTTTAGGCCCAATTTGCACTCCTCTCTGCGGCTTTACTGCCATCTCGCTTGGTGCCGGCGTATTCAGCAGCCTGAAGCCCTGTGTGAACTCCTTGCCACACTCTGGAGATTAGATCTGATGTTGCAGAGAAAGATGGAGCAAAAAGTGAATAAGAGGAAGACAGGGGTTGTCCTTTTTTACTGTTTTAACAAACATATGATGCACAGCCCATATTTAACATGTAGGTGGCTCTCTCTTTGTGTATACATGATATATCTGCACTGGATCTTCCTCCTTACTTCCAATAATCTTACCACCACACCACCACAAAGTCAGAAGCACGGTGCTTGAAGGCTGCATTCTAAATACTCTCAAGACTGGAGGCAAAGCAACATGAATTTCAATGAATTATTAAACAGGATTATTTATTTACTTCCTCCACACCCTGAACCACCTAACTTGCAAATCTACATAGCATTTTTCCCCTCAAACTTGTGGCACATTTATATGCATATTTGCCCCCATGGCTGCATATTTTCTTTACAGCGTCAGTCTATTCTCAGCGCACACCTTCAGGAATCGGCCCACCACTGCTCGGCGTCGCACTCATCTTCATGAAGAGACAGATTTTTGAAACTGCAGTTTGAAAAATTCGTTTTGTGGCCATCATATGGGGCCTCCGAATTACATTTTGTTTCAGATGAATGATTTTGTTCGAATCAGGCGCTATTGTGTGCTAGGAGAGCTCGGGCCTAATGTATGCGAATGAGTGCGCGTCTGTCAGCGCATGTTGACTGTGGGAGAAAGGGATGGCGGAAAAAAAAAACGAGCAGAGGGCTGGATCCCTGCCAGCCTGTGAGACTCAGACGCACTGCAGATGAGCCAAAGCGACATCCATTCACACGCAGCTCCTCCGTGGCCCGGTGACGAGTTGCTTCCCACCGTTGGCTTTCTTTTCCTGGGATCTGTGCATTGCCAATTTACTCCTCACAGTTATTGTGCTGTTTTACAAGCGTAATTAGATATGAGGCTGAACCCCGCGAGGACGCGGCCCCGGTTTCATTTGAAAGTTTTAATGAGAAAGTCTTACCACTCCTTTGGCAGTCAAATATATGTATTTATAAAACCCTGCCTCGAGTCATTAACACTGCAGCAAAAGTCAAATATGCCACCTTAAATAATAATTAAAAAAAGGAGCAACAAAACGTTTAACTGTAGAGTTGTCCGCGAGATACACACACGGCACAGAGCAGACATAAAATGGCACCAAAATGAACACAATAACAGCAGCATCTCTATGATTTTTAGCAGCAGGTACAGCTTTCTTGGCATTGCCATACACCTGGTGAGATAAAAAGGTGTCAGTGAGGTCCAAAATGAAAGCAGTAGGAGGAATTCAGAGGAAGGGAGACGAGGAAAACCGCTGGATTCTCTTTATGTTTCAGCATGGGCATTGTAAGGATGATGGAAAGCTAATAATTAGTTTTTTTTATTGGACAGAATCGGTTAATGAATTGTGCACTCTGGGAGAATAAAAAAACATATACAGTGCTGTGCGAACGCAGGGTTCTTCCTTCTTAAGTTCTATCATCCGGGAGCAGAAACCTTCCCTTTTCACTACGATTTATGATTATTGAGGAGCTGCTGTCAGTTTTATTGTCAGTGTGCTGCAGGAGCTGCTTATGCACCGACATACCTGAGTGCTCAAACCTATATTTTAAAACCGCGGCAGAAAACAGACTCATACCTCTCTGGTTAGCCCTTATGGTTAGCTGGACGGCATTTCATTTGAAAGCATATTTATCCGAACGCTTTGTGACAAATGAAGAGACGCATCCGATCTGAACGCGCATGGATGGGAAGGCAATTCCAAACACTCCTTCGCAAACTCTTTTTCATCCATCTCCATGTTTTAAGAGCAAGTCGAAAAGTCAATTTCGCCATGAAAGATATGCAAAAATGCTTAGAGGGAAAAGACAAAAGTCAAGAACAAATTGCTTTCTCTTGGATTGGAATCCAGAACTCATCCTTTCAGAGGGAGTTAAAAGCCAGAGATGCCCTCCCACACAGAGGAAAAAAGCAAACTTGTATACAAACGCAGCTGTGAGGTAACATATGGCTGCCTCAGTGACAGAATGAAAAAGCTCATTTTCATGCCATAATGAAATATATTATATTACAATGACACACCAACAGACTTTTTCTTTTTGTTTTTACACAAGACACTTTTAGTGCAACAACTCAACTTAGCAAGATGTTGACACTAGAAATATAACTGTGTTTTATGAATAAAAGATGAAACCAGCGGGATGTAAAATAAATCCAATCTATGTATTTTTTTTATTTTATGGTTAATATTTTTGGACATACAATTTGTTTTTATCCTATACTCATTTGCAAGCGATGAGTTATTTGGAACTAAGCAATGTATTGTTATTATTTTTTCATTGATTTGTAATATTTTTTAGTTCTTAACACTGCCTTTGGTCCATTTAAAAATTTTCTTGAGATTGCCAGCATTTTATCTCCCTTTTTTCATTACTAAATTGAAAATTGTTTTAGTTGGCTCAAAACCAAGACCAGATTATTGCATTTCCTCTCAACGACTGGAACAAAATTACTGTACAATTTTCCATGGACAGGGGAACTTATAGCATTTATAAGTAAAAGGACTTAATATATGTAGTGCTTTTCTACTCTGTGTGCACGGTTATTAAGCAACTGTGTGTTTCGACCATATCATTATTTTTAAGTCTATTTTCTTACTCCAAGCTGGATAAACTTGAAGGCTTAATGGATTCAAGCATAGAAGGTGATATGTATTTTTGTGATGAAGGAAGGTGTGGCCTAAGGAGCTCCATTCCCTATATCAAGGTGTGCATAATTATAGGGATTTTTTTAATGAGGCATAATGGCAAAATGGGCTAAAAAAAGAGATTTAACTGACCCTGAAAAGTAAAAAAAAAAAGAAAATAAAACCTGAGTGAGGCAGAATTCTTGAATTTGTTTGGGCTTTTGTGGAAAAAAGATACAAATTAACTGCCGATCAGTTGAGAAGAATCAAGCATGATGCTACCAGGAAACGTTTATCTTCCAGTTCTATTAATATTTCATCTCTTAAACTTACCAGTAGAACAAGAAATTTAGTGGTCAGAAACATGACAAAGGTAAGGAATGCCGAAACCTCACCCCCACAGAACAAGACGCATATGCTGAGGCATCTAGACTGGGCCAATCTGAAGACAGATTCTTCAAAAGTTTTATGGACTCATGAAATGATTGATTCTTGGAGGATGGGCCTGTGCATCGATCAGTAACGGGAACAGAGCTCCACTGCAAGTCAGACGCTAGCAAGGTGGAGGTAGGTTACTGGTATGGGATGGTATTATTAAAAATGATGTAAAAAAAATCAATCAAAATCAAATCCAAGATTTAGTTTTAGACAATGCTCCATCACATGCATTGAAGTACTCCTCTGCGTAGCTAACTAGTAAAGACATTAAATACTAAAACGTATGACACGGCCCTCTTCCTTATCTGATCTAAACTAAAATGAGAATGTATGGGCAGTTTCTTAAATGTGATATTTATTGTAAATGTGTCTGGGCGGCTGGGGTTGCTGCTGCCCAAACGTTGTTCATCAACAGATCAAGAAACTGGCAGACTGGATGAAAGGAAGTTCTTTATCTGTTACTGAAGAGAAGGGTTGCTCTATTGGTCACTGATTTTTTAAAACTTTTTTCAAATATTTTGAGTTGTTTGTTTATAATTCTCTATTAAACAGATGAAAATAAATAGTGAGATAAGGGATGTCTGTTTTTCATTTATAATAGTACTAGCTAATAATATTAGGAAATGGGTAATAATTCTTCACAATAATATTTACACAGTAATGATACACGCGTTGATATTCTCTTCAAAATGCCTCCGTTTTGCTTTCCTAAACACGTTTGTTTTAGGTTTGTTAATGCTATGGATTACCAGAGAGCGCTGTAGTTTATAAATTAAAAATAATCATCTTTAAACATATAAAATGCCTTATAATTGTGCACAGAGTGTATTGATACTGACTACCCTAGGTACTTTGACAAGGGCCATATCAACACAATGATAGAGATTAATAAGCAGCTTGGGGGGTAAATGCCTTGCTCAGGAGCACAGGTGGCAGAAGGAAACTGGAATCAAATCCACAACTTTAAAACTATAAGATGGCTACCCATCCCACTGTTACACAGTGTTATAGTTTTTCCAGCACCATGCTTAGCTTTACTCTGTTCAGTGTTAGATATTTGACAGACAGCTGACTTAACACTAAAGCTTCAAAGCAAAATTAAATTTTACCATTATAATAACATAACGACTAAGCAATCATAGTTGACAATATTAATGTGCACAAAGCAACCCGCTGACAAATGTTCACACATTTCCAAGCACATTGTTATTTTTCTCTTTACTCATTATGTTATCTCAAAATGTGTCAGTGAAAACGCAAAATGTTTAGAAAAATGTACTGATGTGAACTAAGGCGGTAAAACATTATTTTGAACACTTAGGGAAGGCAGTAATAATATGAACATTAATTCACCTTGTTTATCTTAGTAAGGGATAATCTTGGAAAGACCACTACCAAGTGGATAATTGAGGATTAAGTTGAGCACCAGTCTCATTAGGAATTGGCCAGCTGCGGTTTAACATTATGTCCCTGTGCTCTCCAGTTCTGGTAGGAAGGACTACCTTTAAGCAGCTGATCCATTAATCAGCTAATGAGGAGGATTGATACAGCTTGACTTTTTGGCTTCTACAATTAAGATTAATTATGTACTTTTCAACAAGTTCACAATGATATATATTTGCACCAGAGTAATTCTCAACTACATGGATTAAAAATTCTAATTTTTTCATACCAAATGTAATTTGAAACAAAAAAATCTCCCCTTCTTTTCCTTAAATAAACTACAAATGGCAGAATATATATATATATATATATATTTAAACTGCTTTCATTTCAATCAACCCTTCTCAGAGCTGACTTGAACCCAAGAAGAGGAATAGTCAAAAAGATTTTCAGATTCTCCTGATTTTCAAGTAGTCTTCAGGAACAGAACACTTGAAAGATCAATATATCACAGAGAGCCTTTCATGAGACAATGATCCCATCTAAACATTAAAACTTTGGGACTGAAAGAAGCAGACTGACGTTAAACTTCTGTGATTGCCTTCCTACACATAAATAGTCCCTTTAAAAAAATAAAATAAAGAAAGAGTCTTAAGAGGAGTCTGAACGCTAAATACTGTAACACAGTTGCTTGGTTGGCAGCGCTGTCCCCTTCTGGATGGGATGAAGTCACATTGACCGTACGTAGTCGCATGACTCAACCCCAGCGCTACTTTTTCTCAAAGGGGCATGAGCGCCACTGAACTAAAACACATCTTTTTATGTTTTCTTATACACCGAATTTATTGACTCAGGCAAAATGACGTCGGTAACAGTCATAAATTCCGGTATTGGTATATTTTTGGCATACCGCCCAGCTTTACCTAGAGATCTACATAAGTGCTTGCTTGAGGGGGAATTTGCTAAGAGACAAATTTGTGCCCTGGATTCTTGTTTCAAAAATTCATAGTTCAATAGTCAATAGTCATTCAAATAGTTTGAAATTGCTTAAAATCATATTGACCTTCATACCCATTGTTAATGTATGTGAAATTATCAAGGGATCTTCTTTCGATTGCTGTGACCCTGTCTGTGCCTCCCTGGAATCTTCCTGTTTCGGACCAATTGAGCAAGTATATTTGATTGTAGGGCTAATGATCAATTCAAATTTCAAGAATCGATTCGATTACGATTCTCAAGATTTGGAATTGATCATCACGTGGTGAGCCGATTCGATCAGATTCAACTTTATCCAGTTTGATATTGATATGGGTCAGTGCTATTAAAAACGTTTATTTTTTATTAGGTGGTATTTTAATTTTATTCCTGCAATTCAGTGACTTAACACTTGGTGAGTTACACTTCACCAGGGGAAACGGTATTGACCCTTTCAGACACAAGACTTAAAATGGCTGTCTGGACTTTTCGTTCCTATTTTAGCTGTAAAAAGAAGAAACTATTCTAAAACATAAACTCGCTTTTTGGAACTTGCGAATTGATTCGATTTCTATAGGAATCGATTTAGAATTAATTTTCCAATCTTTTTCAACACAGCACTTGTTGATTCCATTATCTTTTCTGAGTGTAAGACCTTAAGTCAAAAGGAACAGCAGGAAGTAGGACTATGTGGAAACCTGGTGGTACGTCTGACAATGCGGTGGCTGGGGAATCTCTTAGGGGCTGGTTGCTGCTGAACACTTCTTTGAAGCATGGGAGGGAGGTTAAGAGCTGACAGGAGTGCATAATGGCCTTTTCAGGTTATGTTATGGATCGGGGGGGCATGCAGGAGGGAACTGTACTACGTTGTCATATGTAGTCTTGTAAATGCTGTTGAATCAGATCCAACTGAGCAGAGAGGAGTGCTGCAGAGCTCAGGTTACATGGCTAACATAGTCATTAGAGAAAAGGTATTATTCAAGCCAGCGGTGTGCTGATGCACTCTGACATAAGGATGTGTGAGGGAAGCTGCATTAAAAATGTCTCTGGGCGACTCCCTTTCATCACATGGCAGTGCGCCGCACCCTCCACAGCAGGGTCTGAGCAGGGGAGGGCTGTACCGGTGACACACTATCGGCTGGAAACACTGGGAACAGCCAGGCTGCTAACACAGAGAGACAACGACCCCACGCTTGCTGCTCTGCATGCCTACCTTCGTTCCAGGCTCTCTCTCTCTCTGAAAACTTCTGCCTTTGTCTACCTCTGCAACGTCGTCATTTTTCTTCCTCCTCTGTTCTTTGACGCTTATCCATCTCCTCATTTCTCACTCTTCCTTTGTGAATGCTCTTCACATGTCTAGCTCCTGTTGAACCGCTCTGTAAGGCCTTTCCCTACTTTATTTGTTTTACTGAATCAAGGCCACAGTAGCGAGCCCTGACAGGCCCCTCCATCATGCTAGACCAAGTGATTGATTTCAGGAGGGCTTCTGGAGACTTTAACACTTAGAAGAAACAAACACGAGCAAACGGAGCGCGAGCCAAACATCTGTGCATGCACCAACATCCTTTTTCCCGGGGATCGTTGACATCAAGGAAAAAACTGATCGCCGAGAGCGGAATAATTGGATTTCTGTCTCGCCTACTATTTTATTAAGATAAACCTGTTTTGAGCATGTTTTGCTGTTATTATATGTGAGCACTCACAGTAAGAGCCCTTCCACTCACACTTATTTAGATTAAGCTCCATCAGCCCATTAGCATGGATGCTGTGGCCTTCTTGGCAAAAGCTCTACCTCTGACATCCAACTCAATCATTTATCCTTGCTAGTGCCAGGCTCCATGTCCAGGACAGAAAGATGGCACATTGGCAGGGTGGACAGAGGCAGCTGTCGGCTCCTCAACACCGTTTTAGATAAATCTCACACCTCGTGTACTGCAATAATTCGTTCAAGTCTTCCGTTCTCACTGTTTTGCAGTTTTAAATCAGATCATATTGACTCATCAACCACTTTCGTTGCAGGGAAGCTTCCGGAGCGTCCCCTGTTTGATATCTGCAGCACATGTGTGAAATGAGATCCACATTGCACAGCAGTCTGCCTCCGTTTACACAGAGGAGTCTGGTGATAACAAATGATAACAGTGAAAACTCAGGAGGATATTTGAGGTGGATGCTGGGCGCTTTCAGGGAGGACTGCAGCGACTAAGCTGTATTGATCGGTTTGGGCCGAACATACTGTTTAGAGAGCTTATGAAGAAACCCGGTGAGAGATCAGTGTCCGGAATCTACGGTGGCCCAGAAGGGTCAGCAAAAATGAAAAGGCCGCAACACAACAGCGAAACGTCACAATGGACGTTGTGTTAAACCGGAAATTGTGCTTGGAAGTTTTTCAAAACTTCTGTTTTAGCATGACTTCCATGGGGACCTTTATTGCGTTTCGTTGAGTCTAATGGGCCACAGTTGGAAACACACGAAAATCACATCTTTTTTCACTCAGTAAACCGCTCATAGAGAACACTCAATCTTCTTAACCAGTCGTCCCTCTCAGATCGTCTCCATGGAGGTAACCCCACCCTCTCATTACAGATCACTTTGTTTTTTTATGTCATACACATTGACCTGCTATAATACTGTTTATCCTCATACGTAGAGGGAAATTGGAATCGACAAATTGGCTATTGCTCCAAAATCTAGGTGATATGAAGGACGAAAGGAGAATCCCACGGAGGAGTAGGTTTCATAGAAACGACAAAGGAAGCAGATTGTTCACAGTGTGAGCTCGCTATTTTCCCTCTATCTCTTACATGTTTTGTAAAAGCTCATGCAAGCATAATTTACAAAATAAGTAAAAAGTGATTAGATAATCAAAAGCAGCGGAAAAAAGGAAATTTTCAGCCTTTTTTTTTTTAAAGTGGATGTAATTAGAAACAACAACTTCCAAGCTAAGCTGAATCCACACAATTCTCAGGCAGGCCTTTAAGGACAAATGTGTGTTGAACCGGTATTATGCTTCCTCCCAGGATTTTCATAATTAAATTCAAATGTGCTGCAGTGTGCTCATACGTTTTTGTTTCAAATTTAATAACGCAATACAAAGCGAGTTCCGTTTGGCTTTTCATTTTGGCTGCCCAGCGAAACTCCACTTAATGTGACATTTAGACCATCCTGTTTCATTTCCCAGTTAAAAGGGTTCGGATTGGACATGATTAAACTGCAGCGTTCACTCTCGATGTTCTTACGAGGTCGGCTGGTTTCCAGGAACTGCCGAATTAGATATATACCAGGAGTGGAATGCCTATTCCTTCCTGGGTGAAACACCGGTAAGTGAACACTTAATCATTACTCTTTAATTGAATCAGAGTTGTACTATGTTCCCCGGTTATTTTCTGGAACAACAGAATCACCTCTCATCAACGCTGGCATGTCGGTGAGAGAATAAGTTAGTGGGGGAATGAGAGGCAAGGAGTGAGGTAATGAAACTCCCTCGTGGCTTGTCCATCCCTGGGCTCGACACAGTAATGAATGAGCAGATCTCGCCCATCACTCTGGAATTGGTGCACGCACACAACAATAGTCCCTTCCCTGACAAGGAGCAGGGTGCAGGAGGGCATCAATTTGCTCCTCCTCTCCCACAGAGCTTGGCATTCACCAGAGCGTTCCTTATTCAGAGAGAGCCTCCACAGAAAAATCTAACTATTGCCATCTGCTCTGTCTCCGTTTGCCTCCTGCCACAAAGCAGATGATTATCAACTGGAGCTTGCTTTGCTTCAGCGGAGCACCAGAGCATCACAGTGAGCAACCAAAATATCAACTGTCTGAATTGGGAAACTTTTGACAAGTTGCAGGCTTCAAGTTTTGGGCTTTGATTCGGTGAAATACGCTTGTTCTCTGTTCACACGGCCCCGCTGACATTTAATGCTGTACAGTTCCCTTTGAAATCTCATGCATAATTACATTTTCATGTGAATGCAGACTTCTGTCTTCCACTGTATATTGTCAGGCGAAATGCCACAGTGATGACGGGCCTCACGGCGTCTTGTAGCAGGGAGTGCTTCAGAGGCTGTTTTGGATGTTCCCGTCTCTGCCGGCGCATCCACCCGTTCATAAGCAAGGGGTTAGCTGGCGACAAAAACAGGATGCTGGAAATGGAGACCACCACGGGGGTCCATTCAAACCCTCCTGTGCTTGTCTTGATGGAGAGTATGTATCTCAGCAGGTTGCTGTGTTGCCGTGCCAATAGAGATGCACACAAATACACCACTGTGGTTACATGTCCGACCTCTTTGGATCCATTGTAGCTTATTTGGTCATTTTTTTAATACCTTAGAGGCAAAATATCAATTATAATATTATATTGTAGCTGATGTAACCTTTGGCTAATTTCCCTTAGTAGTTCCTGGAGAGTAAAACAAAAGCTACAATAATAAAATTACAGATTTAAATAATTTATTTTAAGCTTTTAGGGCAACTTTTACATTAAAATAGCAAAGCATGTTTGAGCTGCATAAACTGCATACATAGCAGAGCATATTTTATTAGTAAAGCTATGTGGACAACGAAATTTGCTCTTTACATTGTCGGCAAAATCTATGACAAAAAGAACATGATGCTCCCACTGTAACAATTTAACCTTAGTGAGTGCGTAATAAAAGATGGAGTTAAAACTACAAAATGTTAGCAGTAAACCCATCTAAATTAAAAACATTTACAGCAATATTGCAGGAAACTCCATGGAAGAATGAACAGATGCAGAGCTATGTGGATAATGTAGAGAGCCTGTGATCCACAAAGTTGAGAAACTTTCACAACCTACAGAATTAAGACTGGATCAGTCCTTTATGCTCATAGCTCATTTTCTAACAGCAAAATAATACATTCATTGTAAAAAAAAAAAAACCTTGGCGAGGCAATTTACTTTATATACCACATTTTCAACAATGAGGCAATTCAAAGTGCTTTACATAAATAGAAGGAAAATAAAAAACAAGCATTACACATTACATGTCAAGTAAGGGAAAAACAATAACAGGGAGAAAAACACACTCGTCTTTATGCTCAACTTAAGTAAGTTAACTAAGTAGTGTTAATAAAGCACAGAAAATGTTTATGTGCAGAAATTACTTGAAATAATACGGCAATATCTCAATCCTTCTCAAGTCAGACTTTGTTACCATAAAACCTGTTGTTAGGACAACTAATAACACTTTTAGCAGCACATTGAAAAAATAAATTCATCTTTAGGTAGTTTAACCTTTAGAAGGATATTATTTACATTTTTTTTATAACACTAACAACCTCTGCTCTCTAACTGAGATTATAGCCATGCACGGAGACTCCTCAGTGCAAAAGCAGCAACATCCGTCACACAGCGTCTTTTTCCACAAAACCATCCTTTTATCTTGAGAATGTGGCTTTCTCTTTGCCTGTCACTCTCATAGTGTTTCAGATAAGTTAATGTCCTGCCTGTCATTGTGCCCGCAATGTCCATCCTATCACTAAATTGAATTTCAACAGTAAAACCTCCCACCCCCAATGCCTTAATCCGATTTAAAGCATATTTGTAAGCGTTATAAAAGGTTTGAAGTCTTCTGCACGTCTAGGTTGGACTTTTTTTTTTTCACTTCAGAGATGACTTGAGATGACTTAAGGATAGGACAGAAAGTGGAACAGAGAGGTAGGACAAATGGGATGAAGACACAGGAGAGAATGTAATGCGGAGCAGACTGAATAAGAGGAAGAAAGGAAACAGCAAGGAGACAGAAAGACATGAGGCTTCAGCATACAGTAGTCTTCCTGCTGCTGCTGTTTTTCCTCCCAGACTTGAGAACCTAATCTGAAAACCTCAAATAACGATTTCTCATCCGTTCATATGAAAAATGGAACACAAGTCAGACAGGAGCACAGACAGTAAATGTGCTTGTGTACACAAACAGCAGAACGGGGAGTGGAAATTTTACAGACAAATCCTTTAAGGTGATTTCACAGTGAATTAATTGTTGGTGCCTTCATCTGTGTGTACTAAAACATTGCGGAGCTGTCAAAAAGACATGTGTCTGTGATTATAGCTCATAGTGACCATCTTAAAGGTCTGATGAGGTCACAACAGAAGGTCCAAAACCTTAAAAAAGAACAACATGTAGATCCGTGTGGAAAGGAAGCTCCAAGCTAGGGTGTTAATGATGCATCTAGGTTAGAAGATTAGAAGATATGCAAGATTAATAATTCCAAAACTAAATACAGACAAGCAGTTGGTGATTGGTAAAGTCATACATAGAAACTCATGTCACACCAGTAGATACATTTAACTTAGTCTGAAAGTTTCTCTGGTACATCAGTAAAAATACATGGATTATACCTATACTGCAAATAGAAATGGGATAGATTCAAGATGGTAGCTTATTAAAACTTGATTATACCTTGATAGCACTAACCATTTCGTGTCTGCCTCCTACATTATGAATGGCTGCTCTACTCTTGATAAACCAAGTTGAAGAGCAACAACTTTCTAGCTGTCACAGTCTGTGGTGCTCAAGGGCCTCCAAGCGGGCGCTGAGGTGAGAGTCAGGTGCGCTCGAAGTCATGAGAAGGCCCTTAACCAGAGCTATCAGCTGCCAATCTTCCTTCCCAGCACTTGATATTTGTGTGTCGGTGCGTATTTGTCTGTGAGTCTGTGCGCAGACACAGTGGGAACAGGTTGCTGTTTGGATGAGCTTCACATTCATTAACAGTTCATACAAGAAAGCATAATTAAAAGCTTGCTGTGTTTGTAATTACCCTGCAGCACCTGTTCCCCCATTGCACTGTCTCCTCTGCCCACAGTGTAACACTCAATATCACATTCCCTCTCGTAGGTGACGCCAAGGCTCAGGGGCTCAATTTATTCTGTAAAGTTCGATGAGATTCATAAAGTTGAGGGTTGACTCATTAAATCAGAAGAGTCATTAAGGGGGATCAAAAGAATAAACGGGAATGTCAGGGCAACCCAAAAGCAATGGATATGCAGATAGCGAAGGACACACATATTAAAATCAGCTAATAAGATACTAATCCAAGTCCTGTTTGAAATGTAACCAGCAGTACAGTATATTTTCTCATAGATCTGTGTTTTATAACTGAAGCATAAAAAAGGAAAATAGTTACAGCTGTAAAGGTCATGACTTGTCTGCAGCTATATTAAAACTTATAGTACATAAAGTGCTTTTTTACCATTGAGGGAAACTGTGACATTCTTTAAAGGCAGGGTATACAATTGTGGGAGTGCTCCTCAACAGGGCGTTATTGCTAAATAAAAAGTCCAACCCATTGCTTCATGTTCTCCCCCTAAGCCACGCCTCAATAACACAGGCACGCGCAGCCAGCATGTTCTCGTTGGGTCGTGTTCTCCACCTTCACTGACACAAGCCATTTTAACCAAAGTCACAAAATATATTGTGGTCTTACCTGTCCAGGAGAAAATCAGCAACCAACGCATCGGTTAGCAAGCCCTTAGCTTCCTTGAGTCGACGCCACCGTGCAAATGCAGCAGCTCCGATGCAGATTCGGCTTTTGGCATGCTCTTCGGCGGCTTTCTTCTTTTTCGTTGCTATTTCCACAACAGCTTTGCGTTTTCGATTCATTTTGGGAAGCTAATCTGCACTAACTTCGAACTAAATGTTTCACCGAACAAACACGTCAGCTACTGCAGCTAGCGCAATCAATTTAGCTGTTGCCGTGGCAAGTTATTGCAAACTAACTTCCTGTTTACAGGCTAGAACTGGCATTGCGTGCACACGAAGGTGCTGGAACACGGAAGCTTTGCTTACAAGCCTCTTATTTTGGACGGACCGTGGAAGTTGATTGGATGAGGTTTTCCCAGGGTAGAAAGAATGAAAATTACTCAATCAAGTTTAAGAACTCCTAACTTATAGGTTGCCACTGGTATATGAAGAGCATTTTTTGCAGTTGTAAAAAAAGTGTTTTAAAATGAAATCGTATACCCTGCCTTTAAATGCTCTTTAAACTCCATTTATTCTGTTAAAAAATACATATGTAGTTTCCTTAGTTAAAAAATAAATGTTATTCAGATTTCATTCATCCTATATTATTGTTTGCTATATCTTACTAATTTCAAATATGTTTAATAACTGGCCAGCCTTAGCAGCAACACCTGCAATCAAAAGTTTGCAATAACTTGCAAAGAGTCTCAAGAGGATTGCTGTGGATAGAAAGTCTGCATCAATGGGGCTCAACTTCAATTCAATGACTTAACCCTATCTGCTTGGATTCCTTAAATAGAAAAGTTTTTTTTTCACTAATTGGAATGTTTGTATAAGTGTACTGAAATGAATTTTCCTGTAAAGTGCCTTGAGATGACATCTGCTTTGAATTGGCTCTACATAAAAACAACATTTTGGCCTGCTCATCTTTGCGAATGCCACAGCTTCTCAATAGTATTCAGGTCAGGATTTTGACAATCCAATGCCAAAGTCTTGATTTTGTTTTTCTTCAGCCAATCTGTGGGGGACGGTTTGGTTGGTTTTGGATCATAGTCCTGCTGCAGAACCCAAGTTGCTTTCAGTTTGAGATTACCAACAGAAGGTGGCTTAACGCCCTTCTTTTTAGGGTGTTTTGGTAAACAGACGAATTGCTGGTTCCATCTATCACAGTAAGTCTTCCAGGTCTTGAAGCAGCAAAACAGCCCAAGACCATCACACTGCCACCACATTTTACTCCTTGTATGATGTTCTTTGTAGATGGAGAACAGGGGTGCCAGTAACTTTTCTCGCATTGCTGTGACGTAATTGAACTTCTGATATAGCCTTTGAAGAATGTAGCATCTGACTTTGGACACACCCATAGACTTCCCAGTTACCATTCTGTGAGCTTTATTCATTCAGGGATCACAGAGCTATTTTTGAAATTTTACAAAAATCTGGGTATTTTTAGATGGCAGTTTGCTGGTTTAAATTAATGCTGGGGGGGAAAGAAAAAGACAACAACTATATATACAGTATATATACACACAGTACAGACCAAAAGTTTGGACACACCTCATTCAATGAGTTTCCTTTATTTTCCTGACTACATTGTAGATTCTCAATTAAGGGTATCAAAACTATGAATGAACACGTAACGTATGGAATTAGTGTATGTACTTAGACAAAAAGGGTGAAATAAATGAATACATGTGTTATATTTTAGATTCCTCAAAGTAGCCACCCTTTGCTCTGATTACTGCTTTGCATTCTCTTGAGCTTCCACAGGTAGTCACCAGAAATGGTTTTCCAACAGTCTAGAAGGAGTTCCCAGAGATGCTTAGTACTTGTTGGCCCTTTTGCCTTTAGTCTGCGGTTCAGCTCACCCCAAATCATCTCGATTGGGTTCAGGTCCGATGACTTAGGAGGCCAGGTTATGTCACACTTTTTTGTAAAAGTAATACATAATTCCATATGTGTTCATTCATAGTTTTGATGCCTTCTGTGTGAATTTACAACGTATATATATATATATATATATATATATATATATATATATAGTAGTAATAGTCATGAAAATAAAGAAAACGCTGTATAGAGAGAGAAAGAGAGAGAGAATGTGTGTGTGTTTTTAATACACAAATATAGCCCATAGATACTTTGTTTTTAACGTCCTCCTAAAGCAGGGAAACGATTGGTTGCATGCACTAGACTACATTAGACACAGATGAGGTCCAGTTGATGTTTTGATGCATCAAGGGAACATTTCACCTCATCAAGATAAATGGGAATTACTTCGATTTAATATCATCTGTTAGCCATTCAGGAGCAACATTTCATAGTGTCTGCTGCTTGGGTTTGTCTAAAAGGTTATAAAAGGCAATAGCTTATCATAACTAATGTTAATGTAAGGCTATTTACAATAGCCTAAAAGTGATGCATTTCTACAATGTAGTTATTATTAAACTGATGTTAAATCAGATTCTGCATGTTTTATTCCATTTTCTTGCTTGCATTTTATATTTATATCCATAACTCTGAATTATTCACATATAGTACAATTTAACAAAGAGAGAAATCCGCCCAATCTGATTTTAAGATGGATTGTTCTTCAGATTTTTAAACAAATGTGTTAATGTAAGCAGTCTGTCAAACACTAACATTTTTAAGAAGATGCAAGATGCAAGTCAGAGGCCCATGGGTACCTCCTATAACAATGACTCCAAACTTCTTGTGCTAATTTAGGGGTATCACCCTTTGCGGAACGACAGGTCCCTTTTTTAAACAAACAGTCCAGACAGAGCACTAACGGCTGGGAATGAAAGACCGTTTACAAAAAAGGAATGCATGGGTATACAGACAAAATGAATGGGTTTTCTGACTACTAATCAGTTCTAACCCATTCCTACCCCTCCAAGACAGAGTGGATTCTTTCAGAAACCTAACAGGTCATAGGTGGATGAGTAACGACTAGCTTGCACAATTACAAATGGATAATAGCTCCCACCTCCCAACTTCTTTCTGATCTGATGGCTTTGCAAAGCAAAGCCCAGTAATGACGCTAGTTTCATTCAGGCAACAGAGGGAATTTCTTTCAGCTGTCTAGCATGATAATGACCGTTTGGCCAATTTTCTCTCTTTTATCAGGCCTGAGGTTCCTTTTCAGGCCAAGACTCAAAATGTCTCCTCTAGGTAAAAATGTCTCTATATGAGGTGCAATTTGAGGCCATGTTGGCACTAAGCAGACAGCATTTTGAAACACTGATTTATTTTTTTACCCTTTCACACGGTAGTGAGTATTTTTGCAACTCCAAACATTTTTAGCATATTTAAGACAGAATACATGTTTCTAAAAGTGTTCCTCCAAATGCCATGCACTGAAAATACGGCATACAAATTCCTGGAAATTAAGCTTTTTTTGAGTTTGATGCCTTTACGATGTGACTGCTTGTTCTAATGTTTCTAGAATGATGGCACAAAGAACAAAATGCGGTGGAGAAGATGTCAGCCTTTCTCATACATAGTGCTTTCACTGAGCTGAGACACCTTTTAAATCTTGGAGTGTTCCTGTGTTTACCTGTAGGATCTCTGAAAACAGCTAGAATCTTCCAGTTAGCAGCTAAGAATCTCCTGGGTAGAGGTGTAAGTTTGACCTTCAAAAGTTCTTCATTGTTCATAAAAGACTTAATTCATCCCAGTATTTTTTTTATACATATATTTTTTTTTATACATCCTTTTGCCTCCCTTTGACTCAGCGAGTATCCACTGGAGACTATCACAGACACACTGATACAGCCATTAAACATTTAGTAATTCATTGTCACCTGTTCCCACTCAAATTACAGTTAAGACTGGAAAAATTAGACTGTCATCAAAAATATATTTTTGTAATTCTGCCTAATAGGTTAAACTAATATATGATATAGATTCATTTTATGCAAAACTATATATTTCAAGCCTGTATTTTTGATCATTGTAATGATTATGGCTTGACGGATGAATTATGAGGGTGTCAGTAATGCACAACTGTCAGGTCAATAGTCTTCCTCATGATTAGGATTCCTACTGTACCAGAGCGAAAGACCATTTAAGGTTCGGGAAACCGTAGCAGGTGTTTTGGATGAATCAGATGATTAGAGTGTGACACTTTGAGCCTAAAATATTGAACATTTTCACAAAATTCAAATTTTCTAGATATTTTGAATTTGGGGTTTTCATAAGCTGTAAGCCATAATCATCTAAAGTATAACAAAAAAAAAGGCTTGGAATATGTCACTTTGCATGTAATGTGTCTATATCGTACAGTTTCACCTTATAAGTTAAATAATGAAAAATAAAAACTTTTGTATAATACGTTAAGTTTACATAAATTACATAAGTTTCACATGTATCATGCCTCCGAGTGTATCAATATTGAGTCCAATATTGTACATTTTTAATAATGGTCACTTTCAAAGCAAGTCTGCCTTGATGCTCTATTTAAATAAACCCCTGATTTTGATCAAGGACTACAACAATTGATAAAAAACAAAACATTCTATTGGTTTAAAAGTTTACATTTCATTTGAATTTAGGTCTCAAAGTATTGGAAAGGTGTACAACCCTTATTCTTTGGTGTACATCTTTTGGGGTTACATGTCGAGAAACATGCACTTTAGCTGATAATGTTATAATTACCATTGATGTGTTAAGTGAGTATAAGATTATTCATTAATGAATAATTTGTTTATTTTAATTGTACTGACCATATTAAAAAGGTTATAGAAATTTTGCAGAATACCCATAAAAGATTCACCTTTGTCAGCTTAGCCTTTTGTTCTTTTTGTTATTGTTAAACCCGGAAAATATCAAGAAATTCAGAGTCCTCAGATGAGCTTCAGCCCGAAAGTCTCAATTTGAAGCAGTTTTTTACTACCGAGCAGAACATTATTTAATGTCGGTACAAAGGGCCGTGTTGAAGTTCAAGTTCCTCAGGTAAAAAAAAATAAAAAGAAAGGAAAAGTGCTGTTGAGTTTTCAGAATATATTGCTGCTGCATGAAAAACTCATTTGAATTCTTTCTGGGATGCCAGGGACACCATCTTGCTTCTTGTTTAGGAGCATTTCTTGCTTGCCTCACAGAGAGAAAACAGGATAAATGAATAAAGCACTGTGGGTGTGGTGTGTGAACAAGGTCTTCAATTAGATGCATCTGTAGAGACTGAACACATTCCCTTCTCATCACCAAGTGGCTCTGGGAGACAGCCACTGTCATCGCTTAAGGTTGCGCTATCCATGGGGGGGGGCTGGGAATAGAAAATGTGATAAAGCAACAAGTGTGACCAAGCTTTCAACTGAGGGGGTGTTTATTTTTTCGGACTGAAGGTGGAGGGTGTGGAGAGGTTCCCGGGGAGGCCAGAGTGAAGACATGGTGAATAAGCGGGGGGGGCGGATGAAGCAGAATCACATCACAAAGCATGGCATTATTTCAACGGCCCCCTCCTTCCCTTCCCCTCTTCCTCCTATGGGAGCTTTGGCTGAGAGTGTCTCTCCGAAAGCACATCTCAGTCAATGCATCAGTGCTCTACTATTCCTTTATCAAGATTACAAGGACTAAGGCAGAGAAACAAAGCATAGGCCGATTACTCTTCCAAAGAAAATTTCACAAGTGATACTCGGTGTGTTATTGAACGTGTCACCTCTGTGCGATCAGTCTAACCAACGATGTTGTTGGATGTGGGTCTAAAAAGGCATAGGGCTGTAATCCTGTTGGGGCTCCTTAGGATTTGATGTAAAAGCTTTCCTCAGCACTCATCCCACGCTGAAGATCCTGTTGATGCTGCAAATTGTTTTAGCCTCTTGGCTTGGTCGTTGTCTCCCTGGCCTTCCTCGCTTCCTGCATTAAGCTTGGGAGTATTACTGCAGGAGCTCTGCTTTACTTGTCGCTGTTTATGCCTCTTTACTCTGTATGATGGCAATGTTGCATGTCTGCCTTATGTTCTGACATCTTTCTCTAAGCGTCGACATATTAAAGCCACAGTGCACTCAAAAAGGCATGTTTTGTCCCTTTTTGGCTATCGTACCTACTGAAGTATCCCGGTTTGCTGATTTGTTGGGTTTCTTTGAATATTTCTCACAAGCGATCCTTAAAGCAGCAGTCAGCAGTAATTCCCAGCTAAAGGGCCTGGTGAGATTTTGCAGCAATTTTCTCTTCTAGTTTTCTCACATCTAAATTTGTTTGTTATGCCATACTTATCCCTTGTTGCCTCTGGACAAGTGTCCAGGCAAAGCCACGACTTGCACAAAGTTTTTGTGAGCTGTCTGAGAATTCTGTATCTGCTGCCGTAGCCACATCACTCAAAGCCCTGCAGCCAGAGGCGGGAGGCTTTACTGCCCCTCAGTATCCCATTGCACCCCTCAGCCCAGCTCCTTGCGGCGTGGATGCCTGTTAGTACACTGGCAGGGAACAAGCACTTTAGCCCACCTAAGAACAGGTGATCCTTCACAGATGGAAGAGGCTGCACCCAGGGGAGTTCACGCTCTATCGTTTGCATCTTTGGCTCATAAATCTTTTATAAAGGATGTCAGTTTTGCTTACACAGAGGGGAGGCAACTGCCCCTCAGGACCAGATGAAATACAGGTACAAAAGGCTTTTGTGAGCTTACGCTGGTTTGTGTGTCCGCTTGCTTATGTGGCAAAGACAAAGTTTCTTTCTGCTCTACTTTGTACAACTATCCTTGATCTCAATTGGATGTGCATCTCACCATAAAATGTGCTTATCTTGTGCTACAACATATTTACCATATTAATAGTGGGGGCTATTCAAACGGAAATGAGCGAAGGATTCATTGAATGTATCCACCCCCCTCTCGCATCAGATTGGAGTCCTGAATTCCTTAGTTTGATATGTATTGTGGCCAATTTGTTGTATTTTTCTGGAGCGATGTTGTATGGCACAAAAGCAGCATTGTGTGTGAAGATTATTCAGGCTGAGACATATTTAGACTCTCGAGCATTCAAAAGAACAGTGGCAGCATGCAAATACAAAGCCAAGCCTGTGTACTATCCTATCCATTGTTTCCCTTACGGTCTTTTCTTTTGTGTGTGTAATGTTATGGATAGTATACTGTCTGCTGTATCATGACTCTACATTTCAGTAAATATTGTTCTAGTTTTCTTTAATGTGAGTATACTGTATGTGGCAATCAGATCCTGATTGATTATTAGTTTTAGGGTATACCAAGGTTTTAACAAAGGCGCAGTCTTAAAATCTCTTAAACTTTTCATTAAACCGTTTAAAATGTTTAAAGTCCTTTTAACAAGATGTCAGAGAAAGTTCACTGCACTTGAAAGGTTGAAAATGCAATAAAAGCAGTGGAACATTTTTGCTTTTATAGATTTGTCCTGTGTGATCTAAGAGGGTTCTTTTGAGGGCTGCCATTAGACATTTCATCATAAGTAGTGAAAAGACATAAGCTTTTTGCTGATGGGTTGGTATAAAGAAGTTCTAGCTGCAAAAGGAGTAAAATTTTCCATAAGAGCTTCCAGTAGAAGCTGAAGGTGCACCGTCCATTACTGTAGGGTATGTTTGATTCATTTTACTGTCCATTATAGAGTATTTTAAAGATTTTGTAATACTATGTAATTTTCACATGCTGAGATTAAATTTAACCAAAACAAAAGTGGTAAAGAAAAAAAAAATACTTCAGACAGTATGAGCTCAAAGTAGAAAAGATTCCCTAACATTTCAGAATAGAAATAAAACATCATATGTAAAGTTATGTCATGTTCCGGAAAGGGATGCCAATATTATGGCCTTTTCAGGTTTTGAGCAGGGGACACAGCAGCCTGCCCAGTCAGCTCGGCTACTCTTCATTCTTCCTCATGTTGCTGTGTACTGTCAGGCAGTTGGCGGAAAGAAAGCTACTACCCCTTGCGTTATACAAAGTAAATTGTCTGCCTGCTTGGAAATATTTTCAGTTACGACAAGCTCAGAAAAATCATGGTGGGGAAATTACAGCTAGATACTTAAAATGTGGGAAATCGGCAAAAATTAACAGAAAATGTTTGTTTTTGTTTTTGGTAATTTTTATGATTACTTTATTTTTCTATCTAAGTCACAATCTTTCACTGTAACAACCAGAGAAGAAAGTAAACACTGTCCTCCAATTCATTGCATTTTTTTGTGGGTTAGAAGTATCAGTATTGGTAATTGTCATTGGAAAGTACTTAGATCAAAGTATCGGTATTGCATCGATTTGAAAAAAGTGGCATCATTGAAAAACTATTAATTATATTGTAATTTTATGGTAAATATGGTACACGACATCCAGTTTGTCGAATAGTTTTCTTTCTGTTTTAAATTAGAACATGAGGGAAGAATATGCTAGCACCATATTGTTTTTACTCAGCATTATACCACGAGGGTCTCTTGCCGTCTCTGTCTAGTGGAAGGTTTTCCCCTCCAGTAGAGCAGTAAACTATAACACATTTAATTTCAAATGACACCTGTCATTTGTTAGCCCTCAAACACCTTCATTATCTTTAAAGTGGCTTTGATCTGTCATTTGCATGCTACATGTTGTGCATATTTTTCCTTTTGTGAGGTGAGAAAGAGTAAAAGACGCCTGTAGATCATTGCACAGGGCACTTGCAGACTGTTTGCTCACAACTATGTTACACATCATACAAGCGCACTGCGAGCATAAATGAATTGGAGCTGCTCTTAGTATTGCTGCAAATGTCAGTGCCTTTCTGCATGAGGAGAGCCAGTCGGTTCCCTCGATGATTCCCACTACCCTGAAGCCATTGTTCCCTGCGTAATCATATTTGGATGACTTACCTGTCTGCTGAGTCGGTTATAGTGATGCTGTACATCAAATTATGTCATTTAGTCTGCCTTTAATGACTGATTTGATAATACAAGTGTGTTGGACTTATGCCAAGATGCAGGCCTGAGGAAGCGATGTGCCACTCAGGCCAGTTGAATGCAGTTATTGGTTATGTGCAAATTAAATATGATTTACCCTTGTCACATGGATATTCTCTCCATTTATTAAGAAATACGTGTTCCTATTTTCCTTTCATAGATTCTTGTCTGCCTTATTCTATACTCATATGTCCGGAAATCTGACTGTCTATGTATTGTTTTCAGCTCTTCCTTGGACATCGATAAAGACAAGCATTTGACAATGAGAGAAATATATAACTTCAATAAATATGTGGGCTAAGTATTGTATTTACCGAAGATATGACAAGCTTTAGGCATATAAACAAC
This sequence comes from Apricaphanius iberus, assembly GCA_028564705.1. NCBI lineage: Eukaryota > Metazoa > Chordata > Actinopteri > Cyprinodontiformes > Aphaniidae > Apricaphanius > Apricaphanius iberus. The sequence goes on from JAPXFQ010002732.1 coordinate 317,789, forward strand.
AAGCATAAAAATAATTGTATTAAACCCATTTTCTCTATCCCTCCCCCCAAAAAAAATATTCAGATGAGTTGATTAGCAGATATGTATAAATTGGTTCTAACGTTCAGACTTCAGAGAGGCAGATCAGCGATAGTGGCTGTGCCTCTTGGAGTAGCAAAGTGTTCTAAAAAGGATTTTTTCAAAATCTAGCTTTACAGCAACTCAAAGGAGGTTCAGTAATACATCTTTTTTCTCTGTTGGGCTGAAAGGAAAGTGAGAGTAAATGACTATCGATTGGCCAGCCTAGGGATTGGGCCTTCGCGGCCCGCTAACTGCTAGTCTGCCTGAGTAGCTATTATTAGCATTGCTCACCATGTCGCGCACGACTCAGGTAAGTGGCTGTCCCTGACAAATGCTGTTTGCCAGTCCAGTCCATTATCTGCAGGACCAGGATGACCGCTGGGCCTTGCTGCTAATATGCAAGGAGATGCTTATCAGTTCAAATTAAGAGGAGAGCCTTCCGGAGACCGAACAATGTAATTGTTTTTGACAAGTTGCAGCCCCGCAGGCTTGAACCCTCCAGAAAGGATATGGATGCAACTCAGTAGAGGCAGAGAAGCAGTGCTCAAATGGCTGTTCCTGTGGGATGCCCCCTCCTTCTCATATTTCAGTGGCTCAGTCTGAAAGTCAATCTGCTTCATCACAAAGATGTAGATGAGGGTATTTGCAAATGTATGATGAAACTGGCCATTAAATCACCAGTTTTGTCATAAGAAAAACTGTCTCTTAGTGCCTTGTGAACTAGATATTTGTGATGTTGAAGATCTTTACGCTCCTAATGCCTATACAGTCGTAGTTTAATACTGTACCTCATTACAATCAATTCCAATTGCTTAAAAACATGATTGCTTTAAAGTGCAGTAAATCACATTCCATTCCACTATTTTTACGCGTTCTACATCAGTGTTATGATTGTATATCTTTCATCTCACTTTGCAATAAGGTTGTGAAAATACATTCAACTCCCACGATGAGACAATAAGCAAATATTAGGTTGAATGTGGATGTCTTTACTTTTCAGGGCAGATATTTTGTTTGTTTGTTTTTTAACAGATAAATAATGGAATATTCTCCTGGCTGCATAACCTTTTTTTTTAAATACAGGGATTATAATCTAAATCTTATAAAGACATAATAGACATTTAAATTGTTTATTTTACACCCAACATGGTCATGCAGTACACATCAGATATAGAGAAGCACAGAGAACCTATCCATGTTAAATCTGCACAATCACATTTCATGTTAAGGATTAGTAGGATAAGAAATGCAGATAGATTAATTCCTACCATTCTTGCCACCATTACTGCCTAACAAGATCTGTTCATTTCATGGTGATACATATGACAATCACACATGCTTCTTGTACATCAGTATTCCCCTCGGACTCTTCCTAAACGATCCAGATCTGTCTGAAAGGTATAAATACCTCTGACAGGCGGTCCCTCTGGGAAATGTGTTTTCTAATTGTTTGTTTTAACTGGCTACTCTACACTCGATTTGCCAATCTTTATGGCAGAGAGAGATGGCTACAGCTGGTGCTCTAAGAGATGGGACGAGAAGGGTATGCGTTGCGGATGATTGCACGTAACTGCTGTTTTCAGGTGTTCTGTGGAATTACAATGGGAGTGGAACAGCAGGGGTTCATGTTCCAGAGTGGAGACAAAGCCGTGATTGACGGATGTGAGGATCGGGCGCAACATGACAATTACAGCATGTCCAGTACTATGCAATGCGTGGTCAGTGAGTCACTGGGACAAATTCACTGCAAAAAGGTACGCATCTCACAGTCTCAAAGGAGTATTTGGATTTTAATGCTGTTGCCACATAAATTTTTAGAATCACTGCTCATTAGACTTTGTTTTCCCAACTTTCCTGCCAAGAAAACCGACCCTGTTTTTAGTACTTCCTTGAAAATTTGTTTTGTTGCACTTGCTTTTTCATTTGGGCCATATGGCTGTGCTCTGTTGCAAGCTGTTCAGCTGAATGCAAACATAAAAAGTTGGGTACCTAGAGACATCATTAAGACTGAGAAAAGATTGGGTATAAAAAGTTGCAGTCTGCCATACTTGTTGATTTCACAGAACCGTTCCAAATCTTACAAATCAGCTACCTGCTTGTCAGCGTGTTGCACTGTTGTTCTTTATTCTTGGGAAATTGCCTTTGTCATTTGCAAAGCCAAAGCAAACAGTGAGGCATGGAGTTTAAAGTTAGCGTTAAACAAATTAACAACTTAAAAAAAAAAATCATTTAGTTATAACTCATCTGTCAAAGATTTTAATAGGTGCCATGTTTTTTGTAAATAAAGCCTAGATGATGGATTTATATAAATTCTTATAATACTCTTAGCACACACACCCACCCACAAACACACAGAGCATCCCCAATAGTCAATCCCCGACACTGAAATCTGAATTTAATATATGTCATGTCCCTATTAAAATCAGACTGTTAATTACACCTTATAAAAAGCCTGTCATGTTTCATAATCCCACAAGCAGCAACAACTCAAACTCAATCAGCCCCTCAGATCTAGCCATGAGCAAGCGCACTGTCAGCTAGTAATTGAATGGTTGTCCGGGCCAGGCGCAAGGCTTTCAATTCAATTCATGTTTATTGTTCAGCATCTAGATCTTATATCTGACCTTGAGGCTTTGGAGGTTCATTCTTTCTCCTGGCAGGCCCATCTAAAGAAGGCAAGAAAGCAGCCCCCACGCTGCGCCCCGTCTGATTCCGATGCAGATCACGTCAGCTGCTGAGAAGGGGGCTAACACTCACCAGCCTGACCTGGTTGTTCCTCCCTCGGTTCAATCCTTTGTTCTGCTTCCTACTTTGCTGGGTTCTCTCCTCCCTACAAACAGCTGTTCATTTCCTGTGTGCGACTTTGTGACTAACAGCCACATATTCCCCTCAGACCTCTTGTACACAGAAGGAAAAAAACAAACAAATCACAACTGGAAGATAGAGATGAAATATTTGTTGAAAATGAACAATTTCTGCTTTGGGGAAAAATAATAGTAAAAACAACCAGAAGGGCTTATTGTTAAAAAATGCAGAGCTGTCCAGCAAATCAGGGTATGTTTTCATTAATACTGTACCATCAGTTTTTGTAGAAAACATTCATTCAGGAAATAGATTTTTTTTTCTTCTTCAACATAAACACTGACAAGGGTACACAAACTCCTGGCACTGTTAACTCCTGTTACTTTCTGCAGGACAAGTACAGTAATAGCAATGTGGAGCTTTGATGTGGTGGCAATAGTTTACGGATCAAGTAGATTTAAACATTTTTGTTAAAGTTTTTTTTTAGACTTGATATGTGGTTGCAAAGAGGTTGCTCAGGCCACCTTTGAACCAACGCAACACTGATAACAGATATGTGATAGGAGGACTTTTTAGTTTGGTTCAAAATATGACTGCATTGTCATTTATCTCACTTTGGGGAATATGTCATTGTACAGTTGTTCAGCTAGTAAGGTCATCCTCACACTGGCCAGTGGTGTCTGTTCTCGTCCTGACGTTCAGTGTCTTTGCAGTTTTCATACTTTTACTTTGGAAGTGATTTATAAACAAAACGTAGATAAAAATTAATCTTAAGTTTTCTCTCAGCCACTGATGCATTTAAGCAAATCAAACAAAGCCTGCTGAAACTTCAAAGATTAGGATGGAAAAAAACAAAGGTAAAATTAACTGAATCTTAAATAGATTGATAATGCTTGATTGTCTGGGTTAATTGTTGTATGTCTTTCTCAATCCATGCAAGACTCCTCTTTCTGTCAGTATTAAAAACCCTGAGCCCCCAACTGTGATGTTGACAGGTGCTGATTATTGAGAAATGTCCGTGTAATGTGTAAATATGGGATTTTAAACAACCATAGTCAAAAATTCTACCATTTTCCCAACCCAGTTGTTTTTATTTTCCAGAACACTAAGAGAATAAAGCTTTTTGGCAAAAGCTGGAGACTTTCTAACATCTACCCTACTGTCACATGTCATTCATCCATTCATTCATCATCTATACCCACTTACTCATGTAGGGTTGCAGGGACTGTTGCCCCTTTCCAGGGGGAGCCTAAGGGCGCTTTCACATGGTACGGGAGTCCGTACTCGGGTACGGTATTTGGTCAAAATCCACTTATTTCGTACCATGTGAACACAGACTGTACCGTGCCAGAATACGGCCAGAGAGACCTGCCTTGGAGGTAGTATCCGAGTCCAGGTAAGAGCGGCCACGTATCATGTGAACACAACGCGTACTCTGGCCGTACTCAAGACAATAGACGCGCTCCATGCGGAAATGACGACATCGCCGGCCGAAATTACAGAATCACCTCGCGACCATACAAATACCAAAACAACGCGATTCAAGCATCCCACAGCAACACAGCAGGTTACAAAACGGCGGGTTTACTACAACACTCACCCTGTAGATGGCTTCAGGTAGCAGCTGACCAGTAGACCAGTTTGTTTACATTCTAGGCTGTCGCTCGTTTTATGACGTCGGTACTTCTCACTCCCTTGTTTGTTGGAGAACTACAGACTTATTTGTAAACCGCCACCTGCTGTTTATTTGTAGTAAAAGACTGGATCCCAATACGGTCAGAGATCCGTGACGTGTGAACAGAAAAAATTAGCATTTTCTCTGGCCGTTTTCTGGTACGGCCACACATGTGAAAACGGCCTAAGTGACGCCCTTCTACTTCCAGTCCATGGGTCCCCTACTGCCCAAAAAAAATTTAGGGTCAAGGGAGCAATAAAAGTTATTTTTTGATCCTGTTCCAGGACAAAAAGGAACGATAATTAAACACGGAGTAACCGCTATAAATCTGACCATGTGGAAAGTGGTAGCTATGTTCGGGGAGAAATACTCAGTGGAGTGAGGGCCAGCATGAGGGAGAAGCTCTACAAGGTGTCTGAGTGTTTCTCTTGCTAGCTAGTGATAGCTAGCGTTAGTTTCGACGCCACAGTAGCAACTAATTATTTTTAGGGATTTTAATTGCAATTTTTTTATAATCAAATAAATCCAGAATCACTAGAAAAAACACAGTCGAGATGCACATTATTATTTTTCATTTAAACTGAGATACAACATATGTATTATTCAGGACATAAGACAAAGCGGACCAGAAAATAACTTTTATCTCTCCATCGACTTCCATTCATTCTTTTTTCGGCCAGGGGACCCATGGGCCGACCGAAAGGGGAGAAGACTTAGGCTTCCCATTGCTCATTGGGAGAGAATTGGTACACCCTGGACATATAACCACACAGATAAATTAACAATGCATACACATTCTTATACCAAAGGGCAGCTTAGAGTATTCAATTAACCTTAGTCATGTTTGTGGACTGTGGGAGGAAGTCAGAGAAGACATAAAGTACCCAAGAATTCAAAGGGAGATCCTGCAAACTCCACTCAGAAAGACCCAAGGCCAGGATTTGAACCCAATACCTTTTTGCTGCTAGCCAAAACCGTCCATTTCCAGCAGGTAAGAAGTGGCAGGAATCTGACACGTTCTAGAAGCATTGTGTTGCCGTCCTCTAGATTTCCGCGGTATGTCTATTTTTCCGCGCTATGCTTCTAAAACGTGTCAAGCTCAGCTGCTTAGATTGGACCAAACAGGAAATTAGACACGAGAGCAGGAATCTGAAAAAAATACATAAAAATAAAAGACACGTTTCCGATTGCCCTCCTTTGCAGAAACTAAACAAAATCACATTAACCCAGGGTTGAAGTCAGTTGGTCTTTGGGTCTAATTTGTTGGTTTTTCAATTTTGTTGGTTCATGGACAACAAGAAGGTAATCCTGGATGTGAAGAATCACCCAAATTAAAGGTTACCAGTAATCTTTTTACAAGCACATCATAAAAAAGAAGGCATTGACAAAATCATGTGGTGGATGATGAGTTTATGTGTGTGTGTGTGTGTGTGTGTGTGCGTGTGTGTGTGCGTGTGCTTGCCAGTGTTTTCATCTGACCATCCTTGAGACCCCAAGTAAAGCTCAAGAGATACCCGAGGACTCTTCAATAAAATGATTAGCAACCACTTTAGGAAGCAAAGCAGTGCTGACCATTGTCCTGTTCCAACAGAACAATGGTCCCTCACGTTCCTACAAATCTAAGAAGGTTTTTGAAATGAAACATGTGATGTTTTGGATTAGCCTTGAAGAAATCATGACCTAAATCCAAATTATTTGGCATTCATGCAAGAAAGCACATACATTCAGTGAAGAGAAGGTAGAAAGACCATCCCTGAAGGGAAATCTAAAAGGCTGGAATCAGGAGTCAGAAAACACTGTCCTAAAATGACTGGTGAACATGGAGATCGTACATGATGTGGGCAGGGGTAAAGCTGGATCAAAGGCAGCTGTGTGTTAAGGCAAAACACTTTTACCGACGCATCAGATTAAATTTTCACAAGATTTATCTTTACAACTTTAAATGTTGCATCTAATTAAAAAGACGTTGCTTTCCCCTTAACAGATTTGAGGTATTGGAAAACATCCATCCATCCATCCATCCATCCATCGGCTTATCTGAGGACGGGTCATGGGGGCAGCAGCTTAAACATAGAGACCTAGACTTCCCTTTCCCCAGTCACTGATCAGCTCAGGGGGAATCCCAAGGTGTTCCCAGGCAAGCTAAGGAACATAGTCCCTCCAGTGTGTCCTGGGTCTCATCCCGCTAGGGGCAATAGCTGGCTTTTATCTCTTTTATTAACAGAATAATAACTGAAAAAAATATATTTTCTATATTGTCAAGTTACCTTTGATGTTAAAAATTGTTTGATTCTTTTAAAGTTTGGAAAATAAGTATTGGGAATCTGTAAGTTAGTAAATGCTGCCTTGTAGCATCTGCATTTGAATAAGGATCTTTTTGAGAATTTCTGTTGATGACAGTGAAATTTACCAAGACACTGGTCACATCATGCTAGTTACCACACTGTTACGCTATAAGACCATTCAGAACCGCAATTATGGAAGCTTACCATTTTACATAAACACTCATAACAGCCTTCAGGATGGCTTTACATCGTAAACGACACCATGTAAATTAAAAGTATATTAAGAGTCGGATTTATGTATGTAGATCTTGCCAAAAGTAATAATTTTCCCTTTAAGAGAATACTATGATTGTAGACCACATACACTATATGGTGTGCAATAATTGTGCATTGAAAGATTAAGCTACCATAGCTAATGAGGTTTAGAAAATAAAAGATCAGCTTTAGATTCAGGCTCTAAGAGCTCATTGCACCTTGGAATGGAATTCTTTTGCAAATTATAGACCTATTTTACACAGCAAAATGTATTTTCTAAGGGAAACCCTTTGGTTTCTCAAGGATAAGACACCGTATAAATCGTTGATTATTTACGTATGGTCTCTCCATACCCTGTGGCTAGTCTGGAATCTACCCTGCTCAGTATGCTTCAGACAGATTTGTTTTAAGCTTATCCTAAAATAATATCCCTGGTAATGTGCTGTTGGGTATAAAATATGTAGAAATGTATTTATCCCAACAGTTGAAGGCCATATTCAACTTCTGTTAGCATGCAGCTTTCCTATGTTTGAGACGCTAGTTTTAAGAGACTGTAACCATCTGTAGCTGGACTGATTACACAACAGAGGAAGTTGGTAGACAGACAGTGGTTGGAAATAACAGCCTTTGAATCATTTGAAAAAACACAACGCTGCATATCGTATGCAGTACTTATCATCACCCGGTGCTATGTCAGTTATATTTTTCATATTGTCAGGCAGAATCTGTGAAGTTTCTTGTGGAATATTTTGCCACATATATTGACAGTTTAAATATTGAAGTATAATGAATGATTAACACTTCTATTATTTGGTGTTAAATTCAGAGTTTCCGTGGTAACAGATTGTTTTGTGTTCCCTTTGTGCAGGAATTATTATACATATTGTAGGTAAAGGTTTATGCTTCTCTGAGGTACCTACAACTAAACAATAAAATAACTTTTAAAGACAGCACAGATACTATTCAAAGCGACTAATCTCTTACCGGAAAACATTCAGACATTTTTCATGGGGAGGGAAGTAGGTTATAACTTAAGGGGGAAATTCAATTTCAGAAATCTTAAAATATGCACAACAAGAAAAAATGTTGCATTTCAGTTTGTGGAGTTAAACTGTGGAACAGTTTAGAGAGGACACTCAGTGAATGTCCAAATTTGATGCAATTAAAAAAAAAATATATATATATATATATCAAAAGCATTTATTCTAGGTATAGAAATGAAGAGGGTATTTCATTTTGATGAGGTCTTTTTTCTTTCTTTTTTTTCTTCTGTTTTTTTTTTTTTTGGGGGGGGGGTATTATTATTGTTATCATCATTATCATTATTACTATTATGATGTTGCTGTTGCGCTTAGTGGTGGTGCTAGGGGCACCAATAGGAGTTAATGTTGTGTTACCAGTAGTATTGTAGATAATTAACATTATTACTGTTTATTTAATATTATTATTATTATTATTATTTATGCAGTTGTTAGTAATACTGCTGCTATTATCATGATGATTACTATTGTTACTATCATTATTGTTATTACTATTACTGTATTGACTGGAAGCTAACTAGATTACATTGGTTTGATAAGAGGGGGGTGGGATAAAATAAGTTTATACTTCTTCCCACTCCTTTTCAATGGGTAAATTGAATATGGGTCCTGAGTTTATGCTTACTTTGAGGGTTTTATTTTATTTCTTTATTTTTTCTTAATCCATTGGTGTATTGTTGTTTATTGGTTATTGTGCTTTCAAATATACAAAACTAAATCAGACTTTGTTGATAAAATTATCCATAAAAACCAAACCATCTTCGAAAAGCCTGCAGACTTTACTGATAGTGTGCATTCTTTTGCTTAACCGGGTTATTGTGTGTAATGGTTGCTAAGATGATTTTCTATGCCACCTTCCATCTTGAGTATCTTTATACGTATGCTCTGTTTTGCTTCTTTCAAAGAACACAGGCTGTTTTCTATGCAATTGAATGATTTCCTCAGCAGTTCTGTCTCCTGATTCTTTTGAAACCTTGAGATCAGAAGTAACTGACTTTTTTGACTTTCTTACACAACGATCACAGCCATGATGAGTTAGGCTACTAAATACATTATGATTACAATTATGCATGCAAAATTGCCCAGAAGGCCAACATCAGGGATCTCAAAACCATGCTTCAAGGGCCAGTATCCTGCAGGTTTTAGTTCTTTCCATTGTTCAACACACCAAAATCAAATGATGGCTCATTAGCAGGCCCTTTCAGAACTGTGCTATGCTGTAGAGGAAGTTCAACAGTTTGAATCAGCTTTGTTGGAGCAGAGACGCATCTAAAACTTGTAGGGCACCAGCCCTTGAGGCCTGGATTGGCGACAGCTGCCTTATGTCATAATTTTCCTTTTGGTCAACAAAGCCATTCCTAACTTCTTAGTGGACGGTAATCAGTTCAAATGAATCTGCAAGTCCTTTGAAGTATACGTCTACCATGTTGGATATCCAGAGTCTTCTTTGCAAAATACCTTCAGCTCAATCCGATTGGATGAAGAATGTCTGTAAACTTATGCTGCAACAGATTCTCAATTGGATTCAGGTCTGGACATTGACTGGGCCATTCTAATACATGAACACAAGTACAATCGGAACTATGCCATTTTAGCTCTGGCTGCAGATTCTACTCGCCCTTCCTCTGTAGTTGACCACACTCTAGCCTTTACAAAACGTAGACGGATCTTTGTCCTCAGTCTAGCTAATAAAACATTCTAAGAACTACATGACCCTTCAAGAGATGGATGACATCAATGTTTATACATATCTGCTATTAGAAAATAGTTTTTTCAATGGTAAAATAACTAAAAAACCTTTTGATTCTGTGAAAATATTGCTCTAAAACCCATAAACAGCTAAAAACACTCATTTGGGAGACTCTAAAGAGTTATTTGTGGCTCAAGACCCATAGGTTTCAGATCCCTATTTTATACTTAGAACCATACATAATCGAATCAATTTTACCTATATCTGTATCACAGCTAAATATTCCTTACCTGTGATAGCCCAGGGTGTATCCCACCTCTGGCCCAATGATGACGATAGGCACCAGGCCCCCGCAATCCTCTAAGGATGAGGTGGATGGATGGATGGAGGGATGGATGGATGGATGGATGCTAAAACAATCTCAGGATGATGTTGAGACCACCTTATGTTATGATGGTTTGCTGACGATGTTGTGCTCTGTGGATTTATCAGCCTCTGTAGTTCTATAACAAACTTCTGAGGCCTTCACAGAAAATGTATATTTAAACTGAGATGAAGCTAAACATAGATTATTTTTTTACTATTTAAAGGGGAAGTTTTTTTTTTTTTTTTTCCAACATGGACCTTATTTATAGCATGAATTACATTCGCCTACTCATCCACCCAAGTTTGGAGCCAGTTAGAGTAATACAGAAGAAGTCTATATACGGTCACAATCAGCATATATCCATAAAATGGAAGTCCTTAGGGTACCCAGCGTTCCACCTCTGAATAAGTCATTTTCTGCTACAGAACTCCTTCATTTAACCAATGTTTTGTTATTCATAGCTACTATTATTCCCCTCAGAGTTCAGGGCATCTTGAAAGTGATTCTTTTAATTTGTCTGGTGTTATTTACAGGCTTTTAATACAACTTACAACAACCTGCCTTTGCCTTTATAGTGGTGCCCCCTGGTAGTTGTAGTCGGAGCAGGACATTTCCTCTGTGCTATACGATGGTCTTAATCCATTTGTTCATTTTATTAGTGTAAAATGCCTTACTTAGAGGCAGCACTTCACCTGCTCTTAGGACTCCCATTATGTGGATATACGCGGATCGCGCCTGGATGTTAACTTCTCCCGAAGGACTCCGAGTAGCTCCAAATTTGACTTTTTGAGTAGGTGAACGTAATGAATGCTATAAATAAGGTCCAGGTTGAAAAAAAAATCCTCTTTAAGTGACTCAGGGTGACAGGTTTCTGTACCCTTGTTAAACTCTATGTAGTCAAATTTATATTGTGCCTTTTTGCAAAAACTGCTGCATAGAAGCTCCCTGTTAAAGTGTGGCGTGACTAATTGCACTGTTACGGCCCAAGGCCCTTCCTCTGGGTCTTTAACATCCTGACAATTGGTGCTGATTGGGATGAGAGGCAGCTGGCCAGTGTCTCCAGCTTAAGAGGCACCATCCTTTCCGACAAGCACCCTCCCTCTCCTCTCCTACCTACCCTTCATTCTCTCCGTCTCTTTGCCACCTTCTCCCCTTTCTCCCTTTCCTCTCCAGCCAGTTATGTTTTGTTAAATAAATTTAATTTTAAGTTTACCCATGTGTTGCTTCCCTTTAATTTGTTATGGTTTCAGAGCCAGACCATAACAAATTGGGGGCTCGTTCAAAGTTTAGGTTATAGTTTGAGTGACAGTCTTTCTTTGTTAATTAGTAAGCATTGTTTGTTAGTTTAGCTGGGAAGCTAGTGTGGGAATTTTGAGTTAGTTTTGGATAAATGGTTTTCATTTTTCCTCCTTTTTCTCTGGCTTGGGGTAAGTTGTTTGCTTTCATTTCATCTGATGACTCCAGTGGTAAGTGTTTAATTGTTGACTGGTTTGTGCAATTAGGTCTGGCTGATCTGATTCCCCTTTAGGACTTAGCGTGTCTCCCCTTTGGGATTCATGTGCTCAAAAGCAGTAGTGTGAGGTCATATGGTTGGAGCATTTGTCTCGGGGGCACAGCCATAGTGCTGGGGGGTTGCCAGTTTTCTGGTCGCCTTTTCCACTCTATTGGTATTTAGTGCATAAGTACCCACCGTCCCTGATCTCTGAAGACTAGGGTTGAGGTAGTTAGTTTCTGATAGGCAGTTAGAGGGGGGTTCAGATTGGTTTTTGTATTGCACGGATTGTCAGCAATTTATTTCACATCTTGAAACACTGTCTTGTAAGAATTTGGTCATGTCTGTTGAAGATTTTATTAAATCTCCATCAGTAGAATTTCTGGAGCAGTGTTCTAGAGAACAATTAGTAAAAATTGCTGAGCACTATAATGTATGTGTTGGTGACAAACGGTTGAAAGAAAATGTTAAAGCAATTTTAAGGGAGAACTTAATTGAAATGGGGATTTTTTCTTTGCCTTCAGGACCTGAAGATTTGGGTTCTCAGGTTGAAAAGCCTAAATTTTTAGACTTTGAACAGCAAAAAGAGATGTTAAGATTAAGAATACAACTGGAGAAAGAAAAGGAGTTGGCTTTGGCGAATTTACAGCAGCAAGCAGATTTGGATAAGGCTCTTGCTTTGGAAAAATTAAGACAGGAAACTGAATTGGCAAAAATAAGATTGGAAAGTGAGAAATTAAATTTGATGAAAGAAGGCAAGTTGTCTGTGGACTCTTGTGTTGTGGACTCAAAAGGTAAAACTTTTGATATTTTGAGTGACTTGCGTTTGGTGCCTAAGTTTAGTGACAAGGATGTTGAAATTTTTTTCACTTTGTTTGAAAGGGTTGCAGAAACAAGAGGTTGGTCTGATTCAGACCGCATAGTTTTGCTTCAGTGTGTTTTGGTTGGTCGTGCTCAAGAAGCTTTCTCCATGTTAAGCTTAATTGATAGCCAGGATTATGCTAAGGTTAAAGCTGCAATACTGAAAGCATATGAATTAGTCCCTGAAGCATACAGACAGAAGTTTAGAAACTGGAAAAAAGGTGTTAAAACTTATGTGGAGTTCGCAAGGGATTTGGAGATTCAGTTTAATCGATGGTGCACTTCTTCTGATGTCAAAACGCTTGGTGACCTCTGTAATTTATGGTTCTTGAACAATTTAAGAACTCTATTTCTCCGTGCATTGCAGTGTACATTAATGAACAGAAAGTGAAAACTGTGTCAGAAGCTGCAGTGTTAGCTGATGATTTTGTTTTAACACATAAAGATACTGGTGGAGAACACTCAGATTGGATGAGCACTCCAAATTGGCGTTCAACACAGTCTTTTTCAGACCGCAGTAACCGTGATCTGGACAAAATTTGTAATTATTGTCACAAAAAAGGTCATTGGAAGAAAGACTGTGGTTTGGTCCTCTGTTTGTCAGCAGGCTTTTGAAGATGTGAAGAAGATGCTGTGCAATTCTCCTGTCTTATTGGCTCCTGATATGAATAAACCTTTTAAGCTTCAGGTTGATGCCAGTCATGTTGGTGCAGGGGGAGTCCTTTTGCAAAGGGATAACTTTTCAGTTGAAAGGCCTGTGAGTTTTTTTTCTAAGAAATTTAATAGGCATCAGCTGAATTATTCAGTCATCGAAAAGGAGACCCTTGCTCTCATTTGGTCTTTACGACATTTTGAAGTTTATGTAGGTTCAGGACCTTTGGCTGTTTTCACAGATCATAATCCTTTGACCTTCTTGAACTCTTTTCGCTGTCCAAATCAGAGACTTGTTAGATGGTCACTGTTTCTGCAGTCTTTTTCCTTAGATATTCAGCATATCAAGGGTAAGAATAATGTTATGGCCGATGCTTTGTCAAGAGCATAAAGTCAGTAACTTTATTTCTCTTTCCTTACCTGTCTAAGAGTCACTTCAAGGTACCAGTTGTGACTTATGGATGGGACCGGAAGGGATCTAAGTTTTGCTGGGTCTCAGCTGGCCTGAGATATTGCAAGTGCATGTAATTTTCTTTTCTGATGTTCACATACAGGTTGTCCAGGGTTCCAGTGCGGACCCTGTTTTGAAGAGGGGGGGTGTTACGGCCCAAGGCCCTTCCTCTGGGTCTTTAACATCCTGACAATTGGTGCTGATTGGGATGAGAGGCAGCTGGCCAGTGTCTCCAGCTTAAGAGGCACCATCCTTTCCGACAAGCCCTACCCTCTCCTCTCCTACCTACCCTTCATTCTCTCCGTCTCTTTGCCACCTTCTCCCCTTTCTCCCTTTCCTCTCCAGCCAGTTATGTTTTGTTAAATAAATTTAATTTTAAGTTTACCCATGTGTTGCTTCCCTTTAATTTGTTATGGTTTCAGAGCCAGACCATAACAGCACTAAACAGCTTGTTTGTCTATAGTGTAAATCCTTACCTCTGACTGCAGCTTGATTGATCGAGACAGATTACTTGTGGATTTTTAACTGTTCAGAGGGGGCCTGAGAACACGGTCAGTAGAGCAGATTATTGAGGCCATCGACTAAAAGCTCAGTGGTTAATTTAACATGGGAGACCTAATTTGGAGACAAACTTTCTTTTTTTACTCCTTTTTGCTGCTTACTTTCTCTCCATCAGTTTCTTTTCATTCCCCTTTTTCCCTCTTTTTGTCCTTTACTCTCCGTTGGATGTTTAGTGCTGCTGACATGAGCAATGGTACCATTGCCTCCGTCTTGCCAGGAGAAGCTCTTCGACAATTCACACTGATTGTTCCCAAATTGCCCAGCTGGGAGAATCACCGCTTCTCTTTCATGCTTTTTAAAGTGCCTCTGAATCTGCTGTTACAAGGAGCTCGCTTACCTCTGACTTTCACAGATTTGTCATTTTTACGCCTACCCTTCCTAAAACAGCTACCTGTGATTTTTGGTTTAAAAGACGGTTCTGCTAGAATATTAGCTGGGGAACAAATAGTTCAGACCAGTTCATAGGAGTTTTCTTCCAAGTTGTTATCCATCTATCCCTAGCCTGTTTCAAAAGACACACTGGTGGCAGATCAGGGTAAGACATTGCGTGTCAGTTGAATGTAGGTTGACAGCATGGCAAGGGGATAATATAGTCAGTCGTGCCGCCAAGCTTGATAGAAATGAAACTGCATAGACAGAGTTGAGCACTTATGAATGACTAAAGGTTCTCGGGTGCCACTTTCACTTTGTTTTTGAAACAGGCACCTGAGATTCTCCTGTCAGGTCTTCTTTAAATTTTCTATGAATTCTGATCTGCCCACTGCGATGTAGCTGAAACCAATTTCCGATGTATGCATTATAAAACAAAAATTGTTAATGAACCCACATATTAAAGTTCCTTCTAATGAGATTCCAGTCTTCTACAGTGGTATAATGCTAAAAGCCCTTGATCATCCAGCTGCAGAACACTGCCAGTCAACTGGCTGAATGCTCTAAAAGTTTTTCTGGTCTTAAAAGAAAAACAACTTTCACTGTTTGAAATATTTTCGGTTATGGAAAACAAAAAGAGTAAATTTGTTGAAACAACCTTAAACAAATTTCAGTTAAAAGTAAAACACTGGCTGTGATCCATCCACCTATGAGGGATGGTTGTTCTTTCCATCACATGGCAGTTCTGAGAGATACAAGAAAAAAAATCAGTTCAGGCACACATCCCACACCTATGTGCAATGGGTACCACTGGGGAAAACCAATTTATATCAAATTCACTCACCTGGCACTTTATAAGGTACACTTGTTCAGCTCAATTTTAACACAAGAAGTCAGTAACTGTATGCATTTATAAATCTAGAAGTTATGAAGATGAATTGCTAAAGTTCAAACTTAGCATCCATATTGAGAATGGAGATGGTTTTATTGACTTTGAATGTGGCATAGTTATTGATGCTGGACAAGCTGGTCTGAATACTGCAGAAGCTGCTGATCTGCTGGGACTTTCCGGTAAAAGCGCTCTTCTTAACAGAGAATGGTTAGAAAAATAGCACCCAGTTGATGTCTGAAGAAAATCTCTAGATTCTGTTCACATTTATGCAACAAAGAGAAATGCAAAAGTAGCTAAAATAAACACATTCAATTTTGAGAACAACCAATTGGATTAACTTTGCCTGGTTTCTGTGCATCTAATTTTCAGCTGCAACGTTCACATGGCAGGGTGAAGATTTAGCATAAAATCCCCAAACCATAGCCCCATATTTTTGTGTATCAGTAGTTCAGACTTGTCATGGTGGTGTAACGGCATAGGGGTATACTTTCCTGGCTTACTCTCTGCCCTTTAGTATCAATCAAGCATCAATTAAACACCGCAACCCACCTGAGTATTGTTTCTGTCCATCCTTCTATCACCACAGTGTACCCATCTTCTTATTTCTATTCCAGCAAACGTTTGCACCACATCAAAAAGCTCAAGTGCCCTCAGTCTAAATGTAGTACCCAGGAAAAAAAAACAAGCATGCACAACATGCAAACTCCAAACAGAATTTCTCAGCTCGAAACCCGCTTTGATAAGAGAAATCACAGCAAACCAGGCCTCTTTCGCTAATAGAAACCATAGTCTTCAGATGAGTAATACTAATTGGCCTGCCGAAACAGATTTATCACGTTCACATATTGCAGCCTCAATTTGGAACTTTGTAATAGCTTTGAATGGCTTTTAAACTGTATTGTTTTTTTTATTTCATTACCACCTTCTTTTTATAACCCACCAGATTGTGATGGTTGGAATCTTGAGTTTGTTCTGCACACTTTGATTGTCCAGACAGTTGAGGTGATTAATGCTTGTGTCATCCGAGCTGGGAATGTGACAGGTCTGCCATTACCAGAGAGTGATAGCTTAAATGCAGCACCTATAATTACTGGCCTGTCAGCCTCCTTCTGCCTCAACCATGTTCACGCACTTTAATTGAAAAACACAAGCTGGATTGGCATGCTGCATTAAAGGCCTGCATTTATGTCTCTGAAGCAGGGGTGGGCGAGCTGATGAATTTATATTATTGAGAGTCGTAGATGGAATGCCATCAGGTTTTTTTGGAGGAACTGTACAGTGTGAATAAATTAATATCAAGTATGTGCAAACTTTTCTTTTTCATCTGAACTAAGCAAAAGAGTTAGTGATTTATGGCACTATTAAGACTCCCTCTCTAGAAACATTTGGCATAAAATAAATCAGAAAATAAACTAGCGAGTAAATAATAAAAAAAAAAGATTACATAGAATTTTCTCCCTTGATAAATAGTGCTCTTGTTTTTATTGAAAAACAGTACAAGAACGGTGCACACAACAATCCCTAATTCTTCCTTGTTTAATTCACAGTTAACTCAGTTTAAAATTGTCTGACTTTTGGTACATTTTATTTTTTTTATGGTTGTAATTTAATAAAACTCAATTATTGGCTACGTACTTGAGGATGAGATGGATAAAATGCATACATTTTTACATTTAAAAAAACATTTGTACTGCAGATCCTGTCTGTAAACAGTTTCACTTACCTCACTTTGGTGACCATATGTGGCTTCTGTTGACTGCTCTACAGTCTTATCTTATCAGGTCATCGTTGAGTGGTTTTTAATGATGGTGAGCTCTTCTCATTTTTTATGAATGAAGCATAATGTCTAATGGGCCGTGCATCAATTGCAGCTTTTCCATGCTCGCATTTATTTTTGGGTTATGGTCCATAAGTAACTTAGGTCTCCTGTGATTATTACAGTTGACTGCATGTTAAGATTTGTGAGCTGTCATTGTTCTAAGCCTTAGAAACACTGCTCTGAATATTTTGTAAAATTATATTTTGTCTTTCAGTTTTTAACAAAAATGCATGCACCATCTCTGTTATCCTGTGGCACAGTACTGTAATGCCTATGCTGCATCAACAGATGGTGCTAATGTGACATTAACCACATCAAAATTCTAAAGAGCAAAAGAGCACAACCAAAGCGGTGCTCGGCTAAAGACTACCAAAAAATACCATTGCATGTTTTTCCTATGAAATCTGTGCGTTTTGCTCTGAGTCGCTTACTTATTTAAAATGAAATGAAAATGTTTTATTTAAGTGCTGAATTTAAATTTCTGATGCTTTAAATATAATAACCTACTAAACATTACTTCCAAGGAAGGCAGTACTTAGTGAATGCAATGTTTTTTTAAATTTTCAAGTACAGAAAGTAGTAGAGTGAAATATAAAAAGGCATAATGTAGAAATGTTATACATTAAGCCAAAAGTAGAGATTTTGACCATACCGCCCCACCCTAATTACATATTTTGATGATGTCATCAAGCTGTGCATACATACATTGTACCAGTTATGCAAGGAAGATAAATACTGATGTTCAGTGTTTGTCTTTAGAGTAGATATTGCAAGTTTTTTTGTATTTCATTTTAACAGAAAATAAACCTGTGGAACTTTGAAGCATTTTTAATAAAAAATGTACAGGTTTTCTTTTGTGCAATATTAAGTTTATGAAGAGGTAACCATTTAGATATATGTAGAAATATATATATTGCAATAGATATTGTCAATGCACATGCCGTAGATTATATTGCAATCTAGGTTTGAAAGCAAAGATGGCTGTGTGCAAACTGGGTCTCTGTGTCATGGTCAACTTCCCAAGATAAACTCCCACGAATACTGTAAAAATTCTCATTTTTAAATGTGTTTCTAAAATATCTATTTTTTATTTCATTTTTTTTTGTCCTGCACAAATATTTGTTTGGGTTGTGGAGAGACGGTACAAAAGGAGCAAGATGTACAAGGTCTCAGTATTTTACAATATTTAATATTAAAAGAGTTTAGGTTTAGTTGCTTCAAAATTCCGAATAGGTTGGACTTCTCTCTGTGGATGAAGAAGCAAAATGTAATAACAAATTGGTCTCTAAATTATTGTATGGCGGATTTAGCAGTTTAGACTTATTTTAACAACTGAATTGTTTGAATAATAAGCTAAACAACTAAACAGGAATTTATTTAATAAGGTTTAATAGAAATCAACAGTATACAATGAAAGAAAATCCAGTTTCTTTTCACCAAAGGATATCAGTGAAGAGAAATCCAGGTGAGTCGTCGTCAGTAATCTCTCTTACCCAGCCCTTACTCCGTCACTGTGGTATCCACCTGTTTAACTGCTTGATGGTTGGTTCTCGTCTTCAGTGCTTCCTTTATTCCTTCAGGTTTATACTTGAACATGAACCACAGGTTATGGATTTAGCTATACACCCTCTGATTTAATGCCTGGATGCAAATACGTTGGCTGCCAGTTTGTTATTACATTTAGCTGAATTTAGGAATGGAGACAGTCAAAAACACAGCAATCTCTTACTTGCAGGTGTACATGCTGTGTGCGTTATTGCGTCTGTAAATGATCCAACCTGTTTATCCTACATAAGCAGGAAAACACAGTGGTGTTGCCGTTTCCAGCTGCTCAGCTCTTAGCCATGCATGGCTAATGGCTCCGCCGCTTAGCCTCCATCTCCTGTCAGTTGGCTCCCTCCTCTACAGCAGGTCATGCTGCTTATCTTCCTTAACATGCCGTTCAATATGTCTGCTTAAAATGCTCATAAACCTGTTGTGTTCTACTTCGGAGCCAGTTCATTGTGCACATTTTGGCTGCATGCTTTTAACTGCCACTTTCACTACACACACAACTGGCCGCATCCCTTGCTTGACGCCCGGCCTACCTTTGAACCCTTTACGTCCAACTGCTCAGCAGGTCACACGCCCTGCCTCCACAATGACCTTTCGCCTGTCGCTCCTCACCTGTCACCTCAGCTCAGATTCTGGATGAACTTCACTGTTTTTCAGCGGCCAGTTTAACCCCCCCATACGTGAATGAGACAAGGACCCTTTTGAATTAATGTCCCGCCTGATCCGCGCTGCTCAGTCTGTATCAACCGGCTGTGTTTATCAGCTGGCGAAGATTAGAGCTGGAAAGTGCCTGCATGCTGGGGAAAAAAGGTAGACAGGAAAAAATCAATATGAACTGTATCAGCGGGCTCTCATGCTTTGAAAAACTGGCATATGGACCAGTTTCTCACCACATTGTGCTTTGTCTTTAAAAATCACCAAAATATTTGTCACTTGTCAATTTCATCCAAATACATTATAATGTGTTGTTTTGTAAAGCATACCGCATATTAAAAGCACACACACAAACAAAAATCTTGTCAAAACAGCATGATCAGCTCCCAAAAAAAAAATGGTTGGACAATGGATCAGGTTGACAGTTTGCTGCTTTGATTGAATCAGTGTTAGGAACAGACTGTGTCTTAAAAGCAATAAACACAACAAAGCCCCGATAAGAAGAGTCAGATCAAAATGCAGTTTATTGATTTCCTCAAGACACTCTGGATATTATGTATTACGTTAATATTACCTTATGAGCAACTATCTGCTTGTAGAAATGTTTTGAGTCAATTAGCCATGTGTTCTTAAAATCCTTTGGCTGTCAAAACAGATACAAATGTCCGTAAGATAGAATAAGTAAAATGCATGAGAACTACATGGGGCATATGATGATGATTTTAACATATCGTGCCACTATAAAGTGTTAACAACTTGTACATCAGCAGCTAATTATGGTAATGTATTTCTAATTATATTCCTGCATTTTTGTCTTTGTCTAAAAAACAAAAACTGTATTTTGTCAACTCTCCCCAGCCCCACAGGAACACTTGTCTTTGATTTTAGTGTCAGAGATTGAAATTATGACTGAAAAGCAACATTTGTCACTGCAACTATTTTTGAAGCATTATTAAATGATATCTTGATCCTGTTATCTATCAAACAACAGTTCCGTGTTTGGAGACGGGATTTGCCATGCATGCCATGGCCATAAAATGGCTAATTTAGATTAAACATATGAGCTGTTATTTTGTCTATACTGACATGTACGATGATCTAAGGGAATCAGTATCAGAGTGGATTATACTGGAGCTTCACTGCTGCGGACTAGTTGCTGCCAAGAAATAAAGAAATTGAGCGCACAAAAAAAAAACAGCCCCACATCACTTCAAGCCATTAGTTGTGATGTTTAAGACATAAGCCTTCAGTTTATACCATCTGACTTAAAATCTGAGAAAAAGGCATTCAAGTTCAAAGAGTAGAAAGAGACGTATGTTATGAACATCAGGGCCCCACAAAGACTGCCCGTATCTGCAGAATCATATCTGTCTGTCTACACACATGCACATACAGCAGTCACCCCCTCACCTTGGAGGGAAATTTAGCTTTTTCTTTTACTAAAATTATGTCAAAATTTGTTCTCCCCTATCCCAGGTAACATATATTTGTTTATTTCAGAATAGAGTTTCTCTAAATCTCTTAAGAATCTTACTATAAGAATGATAGTAAAATATTGTTCAATGCATAATTTTCATGGTTGGTTGGATGGGTGGATGGATCGATAGATTTGATTGAATGGATTGAATAACACAGAGTATAACAAATTAATTTTTGCTAATTAATTAGTCCCACTACCTGCTCAGGTAGCCAGCCATCAGCTGTTTAATCCTTTCCCTACCAACCAATCAATCAATAATTGTATCGCTCATTAATCTGTTACTGGACTGTCAAAAAACAGCAGTAATACTGAGTAACTGCCAGATACTGAAAGTTAAAGTTGCCTTGGAAAAGGGGCATTGGCTCTGATTCACAGCAAATTTATGTCATTTCAAAGCCATAAAATAGAAGTAAATCCAGGTCCCCTATATCTATAATTTTAGTTTTATGAGGGTTGTAATAAATGTTGAACAGTGTTTGCTAATTGAAGTTTCATAACGGTGTTGCCATAATAAAAATGATTCATGGGGCTCCTTTAGTTTCATTTGAAACATCTTTCCAAGCATTCCTTTTTTTTGGGGGGGGGTGGGGGGGGGGTGCAGCAACAGGTTGGGGTCGGTATTGCTTCTTAACTATTTGCTCCATTCAGCAAGAGGAAACTTGAATTACTTCGACACCATTTCTGGCATCTAATTAAAACCAGTTCATTCTGTAACAGTCAGTATTATAACATTTGTTGTTATTTCTAAATCCTGAAGTATTTACACCAAAATGTTACAACATTAATTCAAAAATACTTGAAATAACAGACATGATATTGACATTATAGTTTGGTCGAAAAATCGGAATTGTCCATAGATGAAGAGAAAAGGCTATTTCAAATGCTACATTTGCACAGTAGTAAATAATAATTCCACAGATTGGCAGAATATCTGTTAAGGTCACAAGAAAAATGGTCAAATAAAATTTACTGACCAAAATATTTCCTGTCTCTTAACAAATGTATATTATTGGAAGAAGAAAAATCCTTCTTTTCTGTCTCTACCTCTCTGAGAGTCTTTGCAAAGCGCCATGTTATCATCCTGCAGGCTTAGCTGACAGAGCTGAATTAGGCTGGATCTACATTTGGAGATACAAACTGTCAGTGTTTGTGTGGATCTGAAGGCTCAAATCAGCCTTCTTTCTGCATCGCTATAATGAGATACATAATCAGATTTGTACAAGTTTCAGTGTTTGTAATGAGGAAGATCCCACAAATTTAGCCACTTCCACGTGAGCTGAATTTCTGCAATAAAATAAAATAAAACGTTGAACTGGTAGACTTAAAAAGTGTAAAGCAGGACTTGGAGAGAATACATTGATTTGACATCTTGTTAGAACCCTTTCCCAGAACATTGTTGTTTAATCCTGGTGGGTGGGGGGAAGAAGAAAGAAATAACTTTTTAAACAAATGTTAAGAGCTGCCGCTTCCCCCTTTAGCACTGACTTTACGTGACCTTTGAGTTTGTTCAAAATACCATCCGTATTGATCAAATAAAAGGGCTTCTATTCAAGAAAGATTGAGTATGAATCCATTCTTTTTGCATCAGGTTTTGTTGTGCTTGCAGCGGTTTGGTGTCCGTGCTATTCACGTTGCAGATTACAGTTGTTCTACTCCAAGCTTTTGTGTTCTTCCTGATCTTTTGTTTGCTTCTTCTGCTCACCGGCAAATGTGTGTGGATGTGTTCTTTTGGTAATTGCCCACCATCATCTTCTAGCCTTAGTCTCTTTGTAATTCATTCTCACATAACACTAAGGGCCACAATTTCAAGTGTATGTCTTCATCAAATAGGATCGTTTTAAACTCAGCTGCTCTAAAAGAGTGGAGTAAAACAACGTGTGGAGATTGTTTAAAGCTGCTGCCGCTGTTTATCATTTCCTCAAGATAACATAATTGCAGTAAAAATGATACCTTTGACTACCTAAACCAACAAATGCGGCAAACCCAACACAATGCAATGCAAATGTGCATTATCTTGTTCTTATTTTGCGTAAAGGGATGTGTAAGGAGATCTAAATGGATGATCTAAATGAATAGTCCTGGCCTGGCTTTCTTTTTTAAGATCTTGCTGATGAATAGCAAGCTTGGTTATTCTCTCAGCATGAAGCCCTAATAAGACTGGGGACCCAGTCAAGGCTCAGAAGAGAAGCTCGATTTAAACCAATCAAAAGGAGCAGGGAGCATGATTTACGACGGTGCACTGACTGCAGTGCTGCCTCTCTCGTGCGGACCCCCCTCTGAAGCCAATCACAGCCAAAACACTCAACGTTTCCTGCCAGGCCTGACTGTGGACCGTATGTGGCACTGCTGCTTGCACTGTTGTCACTGGTTCTAATCTATTTGATTGATTATGAGCCTAATCCCTGCACTATTCCTTGCAATTTGTCTTGGGTTTTTGTAGTAAGGAGGCACTTAAAGGCTAAAGACAGTGTTAACCGTTTCCGGGGTCTTTTGATCTCTCAGGTCCCATATTCAGGCAGTGTTTTGTATTATACACTCAGAAATTCTGATTACCTGTAAAGGCAAGATTTACCTAAAGCATGCATTTGATTTGCACCCATCACAATGTGATGAACAGTGGCAGGCCGGGGTTATACATCACTCCCTCTGTGATTCAAACCCGTGTTACATGTATTGAAGTAATGGAGCTGTCCTCTCATGAAACATGCTCAACTCCTTCCCTGAGGGGGCTTTCATTTCTATCAATGAAGCCAGCAACTACACTAAGAGAGCCTGGAGGGAGAGGCCTTTTGATGAAATGCAGATTGCAGCAGCAGAGGCAGGAAAACAAATATCAATCAAACCTTATTTTCACTTTGCCACGATGTGCTGCTCTTTTCTCCATAGCTGTGCCACACTGGTTGCTGTGCCCTTGAGATGATGCCAACATAAAGAAGGATTGGAAATACCAGTGGCTTCATAGCCAATACTGTATCCTGACTTGCACTTCGCTATAAAACTATACGGTGCCATGGTGCAGACTGTGGTAACAGTGATTAGCTTGCGTAAAAATGGTATATTGATTTGTGCAAAGATAATGGCTCTGTGATAGAGAAGTTAGGATGGCAGGTTTATAGAGCTGTGGTCTCTTTAAACAGACCCGGTATGTGCTTGTTAAACAACAACCATGAACTGTATTCTGGTTTCAAGGGGCGTCATGGTTTTAGTTGCTGTGATATAAATTGTTTTTTTAAATACCTGTAAAATGCAACTGTGCTGTATATTTTCTTCTTCTCTGCTTTGTATGTGCTGTCAGAAAAAGCTGTTTTTGCTAACTAAATGAAGGAGTCACTGACACTGATATTGTTCAACTTGAAAAACAATCTATTGAGCTTTTTAAGGTACCAGTCACTGTAAAAGAGTTGTTGAGATTTTTACTATTATCTTGAAACCCAGACAATATTAAGTATAAGTAATAAACTAAGGGGTCTTTGGCATCTTTTAAAAAAAGAATTAACATAATTAGGTCCATTAGCATAACATTTTTATGTCCATGCACCCATAAGCTTTCTCACACACTGGGTCTTTTGACCTTGCATGATGTTTCTGATTTGATCAACACTATGAAACCCTTCTTTTAGTTTTCGTCCAATCTCCTAAATCTTTGTGAAAATGTCTATTATAGACACACTAGACATAATGCATGTAGACATAATAATTTAATACATGTCTTTTCACTGTTATGCTTCCTTCCTTCTTTAAACATGCTGTTAATCAACCAATACTTCAAAAGCCTAGTTCAGATCCATCTTTATTTTAGGATTACATGCTTTTCTGTAAAGTCTCCAGGAGCATAATGTCATAGGCACAGAGGAATACTGGTTTGGTTTAATAGATCTTTTATTTTTTCCAAAGTTGATCATGGTAATGCAATTTATGTGGGTGTCAGGATCTGTTTTAAAGTGATTCTCATTGCATCTGTCGTTCAGAAACGTCAATGTTTGTGTGAATCAGCTTAGATTATTTCTATTTTCATCAGGATCTGGTGTGTCAGGGACGTCAAGGCTCTATTGCTCTTGTCTATGCTCCCTTTGGGATCCCTAATCACATGTTCTGGCAATGCATCAAACTAAATCCCAATGATATGTAGCTGTGTTGTTCACATAAAAAAAAAACTCACAGTCCCCTCTAACTGTCCCCTTTTTAATCAATGGATGGATTAGTGGTTGATCGCGATTACTTGGAAAATAAGAGAGACAGCACAGAAAACCCCAATTATGATTAAATCCCTTAGACTAAACACTATATTGAGGCTAGTGCTTCTAGCACACTCAATCTTAGCAATGTCTTTTGAAAGCCTCTTTCAACAGCTAGTGTGACACAGTTTCTTTTTCCTTGTAACAGTTGTATGAACAAAGCTGAACTTGAAATGTTTAATCATGCCTTTTATTTTTTATTTTTGTGTTTATCCTTCTAGGAAAGCGGATTTACACGTTTTAACTATATAGAACTTAATCGTCTCCAAGCAGTTCAGAATGTTGCTCCTTAGTTTTCAACAAACACATGCAAAATATTTCCCGTTACTCCAGTTTTAGCATCACTTCTCCAAATTTCTGTTCATTTTGGAGTTCATTTAAAACTCCTGGTCCCTACTTTTGGAATTGTAAACAATCAAATGTCAAGCCTCCCTCCTTCCTCTCTGTCCTGATCCCACCTCACATCCCTGCCTGCATCTTGAATTCATCAGGTCAGAGGTTGTTAGTTATTCTCCCTTCACACACTTCAGTACCGGAGGGGATCAAGCTTTTGTGGCAGTGGCTCCCAAGCAGTGAGACATGCTGCCTCAGATGTTATGCTGCTTTAATTCTGTTTATTCTTTTAAACAGCAGTTAAAGATTTGTTTTATTCATAGAGGCTTTTAATTAAGTTTGTAACCTTGAAAAAGCAGTTGCATTTTTGCTTGAAATTACTATGCACTCAGAATCTTTGGCCAGTTAATTTCTAGCTGGCAGAAACTTTTACACTTTGTGCACCAAAGAATCATCACCAACAGCGAATAATTAACGTATTCAAATACATTTGAAATATTCAAATAAACCGAAGCCACATGGCTAGTTAGACGAGTCTTGGGGTTGTAATGTATAGGAACAAAATAAAACAAAATAACTACTAGACATGACCTCTGCAGAAAAAGTTATGATCTCATGAAACCTCGACTGAATAGAGTCTGAAATTAACTCACTCCAGAGGTCAGCTGTGTCAACTTAAAAGGCCGTAGTTATTTTGATAGTCAGGCAGAAAAACAGGAGAGAGGCACTGTGTTTTCAGACAGATGTGGGACCTCTTCCTCTTACACTGATAACAGAAACACAAACTATTGTATGTGTTAGTTTCCCATTATTTCCAAGTAGTTTAGGGGCAGTGAAAATGTATTTTTCTCTTCCAAATGACTTCTGCTTTGCTTTTTTGTCGGAATCATGATCGTTACACAAATTACATTATGAGTCAAAGGTAACCTGAGTGAAGACATGGGGCTTGAATTATCAACGGTATGCGTTTGTTAAAAGAGGCGTAAACAGTACAGCGTCTGAATATGCAATGTGGCCGTTTCTGTAAGAAGATGCCAAATATTGGGAGGAGAACAGGCAAATAAGTAGGCGTTTCAAGTGCAGTGTGATTTACAAAGCATAAAAATGTTTAACATATGACGCAGTAAGATTGTAAATATTTTTTTATCCCACTGTTATCCCCTCTTGTTTTGCCAAAGACACATTTGAGAATCCATACGCATTATTCCTCCTCTCTCTAGCTGTGGCACACCTCATATCGGTCAAACTCCTCATTTAAATACTGCTCCCTGCGCCTGTTATGAATTGCTCACGCAATCTTAGTAGATCACCCGCAAAAAAAGGACAACCCCCAGGGGGTAAATGTTTTGTTCACACGCAATACTGCGGTCATTGTTAAGAATCTTGATAAATTAGGCCCATAGTGTAGTTTAAGGGGAAAAGGCTATTTAAACCATCCAACATCTTCTCCATGTGAAGAAGTTATATCCCATTTTTAAATGTACTGTATTAAATGTATATGTTTTTTTTAAAGAGGTGACTGTACCACCTGGACCCAGTCCTGATTACTGCTAGACCTTTAAAATCAAGAAACATCTTACATAGAAATAATAGAAAGCTTCACATTTTTGTCTACTCTAAAGAACAAATGATAAAAAAGAAAAAGAAAAAGTAATTGACATCTATCAATCTGAAAAGGGTCACAAAGCAATCTCTAAGGTTTTAAGACTTTAGCAATTCACATTTAGTGCCATTATTCAAAAAAAAGGAAAACAGTGAAGGCACTGTTAGGGCCACCTGTCTATGGACTTGTTGACCTACCCAAATTTCTCAAAAAGAGCACATCAATGAGTCCTCCAGGAGGAGACAAAATTTGAAAGCACTGCAGAACATTAGCTGTTAAACTAAAAAGCATTTTAGGAGGGGAAAAAAAACTTTCAAACATAGGGGTGGCTTTCTGTCAGGTTCTAGCTGAGTCATAAATCTTTCCCTCTACAAAAAAAATGTGAGGGGAAAATGTTTGACAAAAGGCTTACATGCACTTTGCTAGTATGACAATGATCCAAAAAACAGCAGCAAGTCCACCTCCGATTGTCACATAAGAAACACAGTTTTTGTGTGACCCTGTCAAAGTCCAGACATAAATTAGATTAAGATGCTGTTGTATGCTCTTGAACAGGCCAATCTGATTTTAAATAATTCTGCAGTGACACTGGGGGCCTCAAATGATTGAGTGGAATCACCATGTAACAGAGGGTACAATCCATTGGCGTAGCCACGGGTGTGCCAGGGTGTGCCAGTACCACCCACAGAGCCAGCTGGCACACCCAAAAATAATAATAATTTATTTAAAATTTAATTTATATATGGGGAGAAAGAGAGAGAGGAGACAAAAAATCTGAAGTCTGTTATGCATTTTTACAGATTAGTTCGCTATATGTGATGCGCAGATGTTTATTTAGTTTTTTTTTTTACTCTATGCACTGCGTCCAGGTAAATGATTTCAATTTATTATTTATGCCGCTTCTCATTGAAGAGTTGCGGGGGGTCTGGGGCATTTGTCCAGCGGTTATCGGGTAAGAGTAAGAGGCGCCATTCAACCTGGACTGGTCCCCAGTCCATCGACCCCAGTGCGCCAGTTAGAAGCGCAACAGCCCGATATTTGCCTCAGATGTGCAGCGCCTGCGTGCAGTTTAAAAGCAGGTGCTCCTCCGGTAGTTTACAGGTCATTAAACGGCTCATTCTGAGAGTCTTCATCTTATGGTCGCTACAATGGGAGAAGTATTTCCTAATGTTACACTTTTTGTCTAAAGTGAATCACGTTGCAGTCTCCAGTAAAGCGAAGTGCGGATTCTGCCTGCAGAGCAACAGCTATGATTACCCATGGGGTAATCTATTCTGTCCGCGGAAAAAAAAATCCAAAAACTTATGGCCAATAACGTCTGCAACAATCTGACTATAAGATTACAAAAAAAACTGATATTCTAATAGTAGCGAACGTTTAATTTCACTTTTATGTGTAGTTCTCTGGTCAGGTTGTTTTGATTGAATACTACTTAACAGATAATATTTATTATGCATTAATTCAGCAAACGAATTGCTGGAGATAGTACCCACGTTTTCCCCAAGATGAACAGTTTTCTTCGCAATCTCATTTCACTGCCTGTTACAAGTTGCTCTGTAGAGAGCCTTTTTTTCAGTGGTGAACAGGGTTAAAACCAGCAACAGAGCTACAATGCTCACTGAGAGACTTAACAGCATCTAATGGCTCATGTTCGAAAAAGAGCTTCCAGGCAAACTGGACTCTGACAAAATAATAAACCTGTTTAAGGCCAAGCCACATGCCTTGTGAAGCTGCAATCCGAAGTTGGGAAGTTCAGGTGCTTAAATAATATGTAGCCCTACATGTGATAGAGTAAGAAACAAATAGGATACGATCAACAGGTTTACTTATAAATGTTACAGGAAATACATTTAAAATTAGTTAACAACTCATTTAAATTGCGTTAAAAACTTGTGTTTAAAGGTTGAAAGGTTATGATGTATTATTTATTTATTTACACAAGCTAATACCAGGCAGTGATTTTGAATATTTTATTTTGAAATAGGTAGGGGGAGCGCTTGCCTCTCCGCTTAAGGAAAAATTATGAAACTGGCAACATTTTTCCCCTTCAGAGGGGCATTACATGCACACAGTAAAAAAAAAATCTGTTTGTTCGGAATAAATTTGGCACACCCATTGTATGCTGATGCACACCCAGTGTCAGTTTTCTGGCTACGCCACTGGTACAATCTGACTTTTAGGGGTTTGATCCTTGAGATCATTAGCTGCATACCCTCCTCTTCCCTTTCCATCTTCTGCCCGTTCAATCTACACTTCAATAGATTATTTGAATATTTCTCAAAGGTGAAGAGAAATTGGCAGTCATCACAAACAATTGATGGCAGTGGTCAATACCAAGGGTTGCACAACCAGTTATTAGGTTGAAGGGTCAAGGAACTGGTTTCGATTTCTCATTTTGTAGCCCAATGAATGAAGAGAGCATTCATGCACAGCTTTTTGTCTTTACGCACATCATATTTGCCTGATATTAAAACTAGTTGTATCATCTTAATCATGTTAATATGGTAGAAGGAATCCTGAGTTAGGGAGGCAAATACTTTGTCACAGATCTGACCATTGTATTATAGACTGCTTTAATCAATTGTTTGTTTACTCTAACATTTTACTTCATCTATAAAGATTCCATTTCCAGATGCATTTGACCGAAACATCTAGTTGTGTTTGCAGGTCATAGTAGCCCAAACTCCTGTTAGATTTATGTGATACGTTTAATTTCATCAGGCTATTCAGATTACAAACACAGAAGCATATTTCAGTGGCGTGATCCATTACCAGATGCTGTTAGCATTAAAATGATCAAACTGAAGTAAGTGGGCCAAATTTAGAAGCACTTCATGGCTCTCTTTTGACAAGGTCTGACTACCTGTCATGCACCAGTCTACCGACTCAATATCTTTAACAGTGGGGAGGCACTCAGACATGAAAGCAGTAGTATTAAAATGTGTCTTTAAAAAATGGAACAAAGTCACTCGGCGTCTGATGTCTTAAGCGGATTGAGAGAAAATCCATCTGCCTTAATGTCAGCTCAACTGTCTATGGAGTACAGTGAGTGGTAGGCTTTGAGGTTGGTGATGTTAGTGAAGAGTGGACTCGGGTTGACCGAGAGAGGTGAGAGGAGATTAAAGGGGCGGGGAGGAAACTTGAGTTCTTGAATAGTGATGGCTGTAGTTGCGTGGAGACTTATAGGTGAGTCATTTGACAGAATGATTGCAGAGAGATGCAAGGCCTAAATTTTGCGTCTGAAGGAAGAGCGATTTTAATTGGTTGTGACAGAAAGTCATATCCACATTCACACCCTATTGTTTATTTAAAAGCTTACCACAAAGGTGCCAGAAATTTCCAGGCCAGGAGATTTCATCCTATCACTTAAATGTGCTTCGAACATTATTTGTGACAGGTTATAGTGTTTCGTGGGCGTTCAAATGGGAGCTGTAAAGGCTACATCATTTTCATTCTTAGCACCCTATTCAGGGAGCCCTCACTCTCTTTAGATTTTCTGTGAATAGGGAATTTTTCAGCCCGGAAAAACCACTCCCAGAAGAATAGAAATGCTTCATCAAAGGATTGTGGCGATGAATCAGACTAACTCTGCTCTGACTGCTCAAATCCTTCATTGAAGGGGACAGGTAAATCCCAGAAAAGAAAACAAGGAGCGACTAGGGTCACCCCCGATTTTTGTCCTCACTTGAGAATACAGTTACACATAATTTTATTTGCACCCTCTAAACTTTTTTTCCACAGTATATCACATTATAACTTTAAACTTCAATGTTTTCTAGTGGTGTGGTGCGAATATTGTGCATTGGGGAAGAATTAAGCAAAACATCAGGAAGACTCGGAGAGCATTAGGAGTGGGTGGAAAAAACGAAGCAAAACAATATCAGGTTGTGAAAGAATAGACTGTATTGACAATATGCCAAAGCAGAGATCATATGGACACCCACAGGGCACATTCTGTGTGTTGCAACTCTATGCTCCTACACAGACACATCTGCTTTGTTTTTTCTCATTCTCCCTTCAGCTTCATAAAAAAAACCAAAAAACTTTTAGCAAAACATTTGGTGGTTCTAATCCTGACTGTGGTAAACTATAAGACTGGTATTTATTTAGTATTATACTTTGAAATGAAAATTCAAACTATACTGTGAATGCATATAGTTATAGTTACTAATAACTTTTTCCAAAAGGTAATTGAGTTAATAACTCAGTTACCACACTGTAAAAGTAATGTTACTCAGAAAAGTAACTGTGACATCATTTCTATGCTCCATAATGTAGTTACCCTCTATTATGTCTGTAAAGTCAAATAGTTTTATAACTGAACAACAAAAAATCTCCATATAAAGTATTTTAGAATAGCTGGTATTTGAACTTGACTCAGTAAGATTGCAGCTGTATATAGAAAAAGAAAAAAAAAATATAAATACATTTAATTAATTAAATTGGACATGGTCAGTTGTTGGCCGGCCATGTCCAATTCTGCACAGATTCTAAAAATGCCAATGCGCTGGCAGCCCCGGGATACCAAAAGACCACGAGGACGCCACCATAAGACCTGGTGAAGTCATTCCATTAACAACTGAGGTCATTAAACATACTGTTGGAAGATGTTGAAGCCCACTTTTCATTAAAGTGCAAAACTAAGACAGACAAATGTGGGTAAAAAGTAACAAAAGAAAATCTGTCAATTTAGTTGGAGAAATATATTTATCTGTAATATTGCATAGTAAACAGAGCACCATCCATTTGGTTGTAGTAAGACATTTTAAGAGTGATTTCAGTCAGTTATCATAGTTCAATATGCATTTTTAATTGGGATGTATTTATGAGATTCCAGACAAGAAATTAATGAGTTATATTTTCTACAAAATCATCCTAAAGCATGATGCTGGCACCACTACCAAGAAAAGTCTATTTTTTTTCCCCTAATTTAGGGGTGTTTGCTTTTTCTCTAATTAATCAGTCTTCTCACCAGGCCTGTCTGACGAGACAGATGTCCATATCTTGGTAGTTTTGCAGTCATGCTGCACTCTTTTTACATGTTTTAATGATAGAACCTTGGCTTTTAAGTGACTTTTTACTCACTTATGTTCTCTAAAAAAAAACACAGAGACCTTAACAGAACAACTTGATTCATACTGAGGTTAAAATAAATCATTGCATTGGTTACACAAAATTTCATTTTTAGGGAGATCAGACTATTGAGTTTTTTTTTTTTTATCTATCTAATATATGTAAAACTTCATACATGTCTTTTCAACTGCAAATTACAGTGGCAAAAGAGCCACAGTGGAAGTTATTATGACCTTTCTATAGAATAACTTATGTTGCTTTTTATTGTTGTTGTTGGGTTTTGGCTTCTGTATTTTTTCAGTCCTTCATAGCCACTGTAACACCTTCCATACTAACAAAAATTGCACTTAATTGCATTTTGTTTGTGGTTGTAAGTTTGAAAATTTAGGGGAGATTAATACGTGTACAGTGGAGAGTTAGTTAAAGTTCCCAATGTGACCTACACTGTGTGACACTTCCACCATGAATGCACTGGAAATGATGTGGGAACACCTAAAGCAATAGACTTGTTTCAATTTGCAAAATAAAATCACAGGAGCCAAGCACTTCTGTCCAAGAAATGACTACAAAATGTACTGGGCTAGGGTAATGTCTCCTTGAGAAAAAAAAACAAAAAACTTCAAACTCAGCGGAGGGAGGAACAGTTTTCTCAGCTGTCTTTAGCAGTTGGAACAAAGTAAGTACTTTCTTTGCCAAGGAGCTGAGTGCATTACCAGTGCCAATGCAGTATGCAAATTTTGTTAAAGGAAATGTAATTTCCCATTCCCCTTGCTGTTAGCACTTAATGCAGTTTGCAAAGTGATGGTGACTTAATTGATTCTCTGAATGCTACTAATTCAAATCGAGGAGCAGATTAATTCGCTGCCATTGTAATATGTTATGCAAATATTTGAAGCACATCCTGTTAAAAGCGAGTTTTAGAATGACATCAGGAACGTCAGTGAAGGTAGAGAGAAACGGTGACAGAAAAACTAGCAGCAGTTATCAGCAATAAGGAATATACAATAAACAATACGGTTTCAGCATATTTACATAAGTTAGGAAAAATATTAATAAGAAGCTTTGATTCTATGAAAAACCCTGACTTCACAGTCCGGCTGATTAAATATTCAATTCATCAAAGGACATGGAGCAGAGATGCAAACAGCATGTGATGGTGTCCCGCTGTAAAGCTGGTCTTGCGTTTAATGTGTGTTAATGTTGGCTAGACCTCCTGGGCTGCTGTGTAGCACTGGGCTGAATGATTCCCCCGGGTGCTGCCGTCTTATTTCTGCCATCCCATGCACAATCTACCGTATGCTGATGCATTATGTTTTTTTTGTTGTTATCTGTTCTCTTTTTTTTCCCCTCCCTCTTTCATGTATACCTCCCACAGTTCTGGACAGCATCTAACAGTGCTTGGCAAATTAAAAGAAATGTCAGCGCATTCATTAATATTACCACAGAGCACCAAAGTGCATGTGGTTCTGTAGTTCAATTAAGCATCTTATAATTGTTTCAGCTTTGTACCATGTGAAATTCTTGCCGTTGTTAGATTGCTTGGTCTGTGTGGGTTCAACCTCTCAACCCCTTTGAATCTCGCGACTTCAATTTTTGTTGTATTATTTACAATAAAAGACAAAGAAAGAAATGCTATTTCCTTCTTCCCCTCCTCCAC
The DNA here is from genome assembly GCA_028564705.1 of Apricaphanius iberus. Lineage (NCBI taxonomy): Eukaryota > Metazoa > Chordata > Actinopteri > Cyprinodontiformes > Aphaniidae > Apricaphanius > Apricaphanius iberus. Next base: position 351,648 of record JAPXFQ010002732.1, read on the forward strand.
TGTTTCAGTTCTTTGCTAAGGAGGACGGTCACAGCTGTCCAGACATTAGGATAGCCTGTGCCTGAGGGAGCCCTCATGCAGCGGGCAGACAGTCAGGGGCAGTAGTGGAAGCTGGAGAGAGGTAGAGTAGTTGGAGGCCGTGCATGGCATTCATTACTTGGATGTAAAAAGCTTTTTGAGGGCTAACCTGTACATGTGTGTAGGTGTGTGTGTACCTGGTTTTTTCAACCCTACTTTGGACCAGTTTTGGGATATCTACTAATCTTCTTAGGACTGATGGACCTTTTTAGGACCCGGTCCTAATATGGCAGACTCCCCTTTTAAGCTTAGGGTTAGGTATAGATCAGTAATGGTTAGGGTTAGGAAAAGAGTCTGGGTTAGGCATAAATCCAGTTACTAAAATCAGTGGAAGTCAATGGATGGTCTTAATATGGGTAGCAATACAAACTTGTGTGTGTGTGTGTGTGTTTTGCCTCAAGGTTTATGATCTGGCAATGAAATATAGGGTTGCATTACTGTGTTTTAGAAATCTAAAAAAAGATAGCATTTAGGTGGCAACCTAACAATAGTGTCGTTTCTAGTTTAAGATAGACTTTTATTTGACTCCAGTGTAAAACCGCAAAGGGTTCTGTAACAGTTTGCAAGCCTTTTTGCTGACCTTTCAAAATGTTATGATGTTATGAGCTGCTTTTTTAACGTTTTCAGCTTTTAACGTCTTTGTTGAGCACTTAGATTTAAATTTGGTGAAATGTGCTGCAGCGTGTATTAGATAATGGGGGAAGTGGCAAGTTTCAGACTTAAGCAAATTGATTAGCGGATCTCCAGAATCAAGCAGTTTTCAGCTTGACAGTGGATTAGAAGCTATAAAATTGTCTTGTTGATTTTTTTACTAATCAGCAAACACACCTTTTTTTTGTCGCCTGAATGCCTGCATGATTCATGGTTCAAAGTCAAAAAGCTTAACTAATAATAAAAAAAAAAATAAAAAAACCTCACTTTGTTAGGTCTTATAGTTGTATGTGGCCAATCCAGAAGGAAACTTTTAAAAAGCAGGGCTTCAGGAATTCAGAATTACTAAAACATCAGCCATTATTAATATTTTTGATCCTAAGAGCTGCTGAAAAACTGGTGTTTACAACTAATGAACTATGGACACTAACTTTTAATCAAATTCTTACAATTTCAATTAAAACTATAAACACATTATTAAATTGTATTACCTTCAATAAAACATAAAATCATCCTGAAATTTATTAAACATTACGTTCTCCAGTGTAAAAATGCTTTGAACAACTTGAATAACTTTCACCTTCAAAGTGTTTCTTTAAGTGAAATGCCTTTCCTTCAGAGTAGGGAAAGGATGTACTGCTTTTCATTACCCAGAAAAGTTTTCATTACTGTTGTTGCTGGGTTTTTTTTAACAAGGTTTGCATCAGATAATTTATGTTAGATTTGAAGCTTAATCAGCATCTTTAAAATACAATAATTTAAAATCTTAGGTAAATTCAATGAAAGTAAGAACATTCAACGATATAAAAGTTTTACCTGAGCATATGGTGCTCCTTTTGGTTACTATGGTCACAGTAATCGTTTTCAACAATAGTGATTCGAGGCTCAGTTCTTGACTCAAATCATGACCATACCTATTTTACAATGTTAAGCTTTTTATCCCATGCAGTTATATTATGTTCCATTTGCAAGACCACAGTGAAGCCACAACAGAGATCTGGAGATTACTCATCTTGTCTGATAATGATAACTCAAAAATGAGTTGATTGACAATCCTATCCCGATACGTCAAAGTGGACCATAACATCCCTCTTTATAAATACAGTAACCCACATTCTAGCTTTTGTTTTAAATGCTTCACACAGTCTATTGTGTTGTGTTCTCTACAGGATCCATAATATGAGAAAATAAAGTCAGTCTGATCACAAAAGGCTGGAACATCAAAGAAAACCAAAGCAGAATGTGACCATCACTGATCCAGTTTTTCATTGATTTCTGATTTCTGATTTCTTTTTTTTTTTGTTGATAAAAATAGACATGGGTGCAACAGTTGTGTGCAACTCAACCCCTGTACACCGCTATCCCCTTACTGTCTGACTTTGTTTACAATTGCATAAAAAATTAAATTTCGGGGGTGGGTTCTGTCAAGCAGATGCAAAATGAAATGGAGACTATTCATTTGAAAACAGCATGGTATTTTGGATGCAAATGAGCAAAATTAATCATAATTCTGACAGCAATGCGTCAGCAAAGGGTTTCTATTATCTACAAAGTCAAGTCTCTTACCCAAATGGGTAACCACTCGTTGGCACCACATGACATTGTCTGGTGAAGTAAGGGCAAACTATACTTTCGAATTTCAAATAAACTTGAGACCCTTGCGTCAAGCTATACCTTTAAAGCAGGAAAAAAGTAGTTCTCGAGTTGTCCTGTTGTGGTGAGAGGGTGGACTAAGTACTGTCTCACTGCCTGGCTGCCTTTACTCAGCATTGTAGGTTGGAAAAGAGATGGTGACAGACAGGATACACGTACTTTTTTAGCAGAATTAGGATACTGTGAATAGTTAACAGCCAGCTGTTAACACTTGTGAAGTTGGCTTCTTTTTAGTGTTAAAGTAAAGGGCTACTTCACAGTTTGTGATGAGCACGAAATGCATTCGGTCATCTCTAGCTCCAAATATTCTTTTAAAACTCACAAAATAATATTTTATGGGCCTTTACATTAGCAGGAGCAATTTTGATTTGGACTATAGAAACTATGACTAGGATAATTTACACTTATTACAGATTACATAAAGTGCGATCTGCAAGATTTCATTATAGCTGATAATGTATTAAAATAAAATTAACAGTTCTTTTATGGAAAAAAATCTGTTTTTTTTGTATATTAATATTTGCCATAAATTAAAATTGTGATTAACAGTGTGAATAACTTTATTCACACTGTTAGATTTTTTTTCCACTTGTAATTCCTCATGAAAATACTGTGAAATATAACATTACTGTTTCTGTCAAGCTTGTTCTCTCCTGCTTCGATTTTTCTTGCTATTTCTGGTTGACACATCTCGGTTGGATTTTAATGAAACACATCTTTGAGCCATGAGTAAGTCAGGCAGCTATTAATATGTTATTTTATCTATTACTGATCCTCCATTTTCAGGCAGGGAATCAGGCCAGTCAATCGCACCAACCTGTGAAGCAACACTGGCGGCATCAGCGGAAGGTGGATATAAGTGGGGATAATGAGCGAATACAGAAAAGCTTTGCAGCACAAATTATATTTTTGCCATTCTTAAAGGTTGTATATGGAACATTTTCCTAAAAAGCTACATTAAAAAAACAAAACAAAATAATACATCCATAAGGCTTTTAGAGGGGTTCAGAAAGAAAGTGCAACATTTCCTCAAAAAATTACTTTTTGATTTAAAATATAATAAAATATACATTTAAATCAGGTATGACGATGATGTCATGTTTACATTTACCAGCCAGTAGCAGCCGCGGGGTGCAGGTTGACAGATACGGTCTCTATCATCCAACTAAATGTTCAGCGCAGCTCGGCTCACACTTGGAAGAATGGTGGAGTCAGCAATTCAAGCAGCTGCTTCAGAGACCCGGGTATATTGTTATCCGTCTCAGGAGAAGAATGACCGAAGAAGAACAGAAACTAGACTAGTTTTTGGTGAAGCCTACACTAGATGGACCCACATAAAACATTTCCACAGCATCAAACACACGATGAAACGGCGACTTTCCTCCTGGATCAGTAAGCTAGCTCATTTGCTAACTTTGCTAACATTAGCTGTCAGTTAAACTCCTCTAAAATACATTCCTCACTGGACACAGTTCAGGTTGGTCGCGGGGCGTATCGGCAACCGAACAGCTGGAATTACGTTTATGTTATGTAGCTACGACCTAGATAAAGTAGGTGTCGTTATCATGCTCATGTTCCATATCCAGCTTTTAAAGGTTGGATATGGAATTCATCCAAGCGTATAGTTTTAGTATTCATGTTACAGGATCTTGATTAAAAACAAGAACATTAAGGCTTTGTTTTAAAAAAAAAGTCTGGTCATAATCTATTTTTACCCATACATTTTTAAATCCTAATTTCCCATAGAAGATCATATTCTGTTACAATCTTACACTAGTGCTGAAATTAATGCAAAAGTATTCTAAATAGTCTCAGACAGCACGTTCGGTCTTACCGACTTTGGCAATTGGAGGGCTCCAGTGGCACCATACAACTTGTCAGTTTAGGTGGGTAAACCAATGGTGGGATGAGTCTATGCCACTCTACCATACATGCAGACTCCGTAGATCAGCGGAGGCGCAACCGAAAATACGCGCTGCATTTTATGTGGTGCATTTTCTGCATTCCTGGTTATCACGTCTGCCGCAGAAGTTGGAGAAATCTCAACTTCAGCTTCAAGTCACGCCGCGACAACCAATCAGCTGACCGGTGTCGGTGATGCTGTGACTGAGTGAATGGAGCATCAGCAGGACATGAAAACTGATAAACACTGTGGCTAATCACTCCAAGCTACATGACACCAGCTGCTTTCTATACAGAGACATAATAAAAAAAAAACATCATCAAGTGTTAAGTCAAAGGGAGAGTGAGGTGACAAATTCTTTCCTCGCTCTAGTGGGATAGCGGCACATATCCTATAATTAGCTCTGGTCTACGTTGGCTCACGGTGGGCGATAATTCTAATGCCAACATCTTCCCGATATCTTGCCTATTAGCTACCGATCTCCATAATACGTCTCACCGAAACACTTTATGTTGGGCAGGCACATGCGCCCCGACGTCAGCAAGATCTAATTTGTCATCTGGGGTATATACATCCCTTAAAAAAGTATTAACACTCATAAGAAAACACCTTGAAAAAGTGTCCCCCCCCCCCCCTTTGAAAACCCTTTAGAACATTTTTCCTCAAACACCTATATAAAGTACTCACATTTATTCGTAAAGCATTTACACCCCTAAGACATCCATTAATGAATAAAAACGTTTTCACATCCCTTGGAAAATGATTTAAAGCCCTTAGAAAAGCTGCCAGTCTCCCATGCAATATAGTGCAGTGCAGTGCATTGCAAAGCATATTATGTACTCCTCTTAGATAACAATAGCATATTCTGACTAATCTGAACAGCCTTCAGATTTTTCCGTCACCATTCTAAAACAATATGGAAAATATTTGGTTAATATATGTACTGTATATCTTCGATTTATTCCAGACTTAAATGAATGAGTTCTATTTGCGTTTTCATTTACATTTTCTGGACTCTTATTTAAGCATCTGCAGAAAAACAGCAGCTGTGAGTTTGGATGACTCTCTTTGTGCCATGCTAATCGCATCGGTTATTGTCAATGTAGATCCAAAATGTTCTTGTTTTGCACATACATCATCTTATTAAAAGTGTTGGGGGGTGTTTTGGCAGAAATCACAGCTTATCTGTGACCACATTAGCTCTATTCACCATCAGTTAAGGTCTTCTTTTATAAATACTTGTTAATACAGTAAATAGTGCTGTGCTCAAAGTAAAAGCTGTGATAAATTACGCTGAAAATACAGAGGCGGTTGCAATGATGAAGTAATACCAGTCCAATCAGTGGATTCTCCGTCTAAGCCCCTCAATTTCTCTCCACATAATGATCACATACAGCCCCACATTCTATTGATGGCAGAAAGGTCACAGTGTCCCTTCATCTTTGAGGAGCCCTGCATGTTTGTGAGGAGGTGATAGGGACCTGGAGCAGGTATAGGTCTCTGCAGAACAAGGCAGAGGCAGGGCAGGGGGGAGTCGGCGTCCCAGAAAAGCCTTTGTTCTTCGCCTGTTGCCACAGTCTCAGCGGGAATTGCATTTGTTCCCTCACCAGAATGAAATGGGATTGATTGTTAGCTCAGATGTCTAGCTGAAGAGGGTAAAAAAAAGGCAAAAACACATGGAAGAAACATAACGAAGGTGCAGAAGGAATGAAAGAGAGATATGAGGGAAGTGCGTCAAGAATAGAAGGCTTTTTTATTTTTTTTAAATCTATGCTGGTACTTAAAAGCATGGAGAGAAAAGGGACAGTGTAGGAAGACAGAGGAGTTCACGTTGGCAGGCTCATCATCAGACCCATCTCAGTAGTGAACCTTATCAATATTCTTACCTAGAATTTGTGCACAGTCTGAGAAAAATATGGTTACAAAATCTTCAAAGAATCCATAGTAACTTCAGAACACTGAACTGTCTAATTGCAAAAAGTAGACAACTTCGATATGTGTTCAAATTGAAGTGTATATATATATATGTATATATATATATATATATATATATATATATATATATATATATATATATATATATATATATATATAATATTTTTATTTTGAAATAATGAATTTGTGGAATTACAAATTCACCAATTCATACATCCTCCCTAGGTATTTTTATTCAGACTTTCACTGCTAGCCTTGGCAAACTCTGCAGGGAGTTCCCTGTTTCTCACAGAGCCAGCTGGGATACAACGAAGCTCATCATGACCCTGGACAGGACGAAGTGGGAATAACAAATAGATGGAAGCCACAATTGAAGAGGAAAAAAAACAACAAATTTATGATGTGCATATCCAATTAACCTCTGAGTCAAAACTTATTTATTTACTTACTCATTTATAGTGGGAATCGTATTTTGCTGCAGGTATAGCTGCAAGTTTTGGGGGGTATGTCTCCAACAGCTGAAGAAAAGCCTTCCCAAAGCATGATGCTGCCGAGAATTTGTCTGGAGGACCTGAGTATTTGACATGGGAATTTTTTCACTGCCTATTGCATTTTTCATGTTAGTGACACATTTAATTTTGGTCTCGTCTGACCGGAGTACCTTTCTTGCTGTGTATCATACATGGCTTGTGTCAAACAGAACCTCAATGAAAACTCCAAAAATTAATTACAGTTTGTACAAAAATGTAAAACCAGGATTATAAGCATAGTAGAATCTCACATTCCCAAGTGTTCCATTTTTTTCTGTAGTATTGTTAACCTAACCTAAAGAAGAACCATATTTATGCAACTTTATGTGTTTTTGCAGGAGTAATATCCTCATGTAAGTGCACTCACTGCCCTGGAGTTAGGTCCTCAGGTAGCTAAGCTTAGTCCGGCAGAGCTCAGCATTACCAGTTTTCCTTCCTGGAACACTGCTGAGATGCGCTCCGGCTCATTTGCAGCACCGGTCACTCCACAGCGAGGCGTGTAAACGGTTTCAAAGAGAGCTCCAGATTCTGACACTTTTATTAAAAAAGATAAAAATCATCTTTAGAAAATGTATACTACTGCTACTCCTTGGTTTTGCATACTCCCCGCTGGACCTCATATTGAGATTAAGCTCACAGACGGCCTCCTCGTGAGACAAAAATTCAGCTGGGCTTCCAAGGCATCCTGTTGTAGTTGGTTTATGTTCTGTCGGCACACCTGTGGAAGTATCTGCTTGCAGAGACTGGGCAGCTTAAAGAAAAACCTCAGCAAAAGACATCAAAGCCAAGTGGTCAAATGTCACCGCGGGGAAGCAAAAACTCTGTCTCTACCCTGCAACTCCTCCGCTCTCCTTTTGTTCATTTGTTTCCCCTCTCCCCCTGCCAGTCCAAGCTGTGCCGTACCGTCTCCTCTAAGCCCCCCCTCAAGGAGATACCACCGGCCGAAGGGAATTTGTTCAGCACATCATCCATGCATCATGTAGACAGCCGCCCATCATGTGAAGCAGAAAGTCGTGTGGTTGCTGCTGTGTCCGCTTACTGTAGTGTGGCAGCCCCCGCCTTGGAGACAACATTTCACACACAGCTGTTTATCTGAACAAGCAGTTCAGTTTGCTCCAGGTAGACTCTCCATGCACCCAGGCACAGCCCGAGATAATCTGTTTACTATGTCTCTGTCAGGGATTGAAACTGACAAGTTGTGCAGCATCAAAAGGATTACCAGAAACATGGGCCTCTGATTGCATTTGTGTGAATGACCCTTCATTAAATGTCAGCAAACGCGTCTAAATTGGTGCCCTTGTCAGAGATGAAATAAAAGGGACAGAGAAACCTAATTGCGTCTGGAGGAGGGGGGGGGGGACGGACACGATAACCCGTGGCTCCAGTAGAATAGAAGCATCCTTTTCAGTTTGAAAAGCATCTGGAACTCAACTGGTAATAAAACTGTGCATTTCTAATTCATTTGACTCATCTCAAGACTGTTCGGCTGCACCAAAGGGAGGGGGGGTGGGGCTTCATCTGTGGTTCCATGTCTTTACTTATTAGCTCTTCCTCACTGAGAAGAGAGGGGCTCCAAGAAGGAGGGAATAAAAGTAATAAACAATGAAAGGTAAGGTGGGAGGGATCATGGCAAGGTCAAGACCATTCGGAATGCCCCCGGATGAATGAATGGCTCCAGAGCTGTGGGGCATGTTGGAGGTTCGCCCTTCATCAATCACCTGGTTCTATGCGATGGCCCTGGCACTTGCGGCTCATTTGATTAATATCATATTTCTGAGTGACAGCTTCACAGAAATTACCCATCTTTCACGGACACACGCACACATGTACACACTAGTATTTATATACTGCACGTTCATGTTGCTAGCATTTCTGTGTATTCTCTTTTAATTGAATCCTTAAATAAAAGGCAGTGCAACCAATTTCCTTCAAATGACATTGTCAGGATTTCTGGGGTTGATAGAGGACCCCAAAGAAGAGAGGACAAATGAATGGGTGTGTGAAAGGGGGGTCATGATGAAGGCTCAAATTTTACTGACATTGAGAAAACTCCCAAAATAAACAGTCCACAAACATCCAAAAACAAGAATGACAATGGGGAAACCAGAGGCCTTAAAACAAAATTGGCAGTGGGATAGAGTGGACAACAGCTTCTACATTTGTGGAATCGGGAAGTAAAATCATCCGAATGGATAGCAGCTGTGGGGGAGCAAAACTAAGGTGCTTACCTGTTGATTTACTTAGCGCTCTTACTTGTGCCTCTGCTACTCCTGCTCCAGTTGGCTGCTGGTTGTTGATGGCCTACACTAGTGCTGCTGCCTTGTTAACTACTGCCGTGCATCCCTTTGATCGTTCATTAGAATGATTATTCACTTTTCCATTGCAAAGCCAGATCAATATAACGGTGAATATATATATATATGTATATAACAACTACTCTAATTCCTTCACTGCATGGTGCTTAGATACATTTTGTTACACAATCTAAAAAAAAGCAATAAAACACTAAAATATCCCATAATATGAACCCCAGAACAAAAAACTGACAAAGCCAAAACCTCTTAGTGAAACGTAGGGCTATTCTGAAGGCCACAGAGTTTTTTTTTTTAGTTGAAAATCAGTGAACTAACAGCATCTTTTAAACTAAAGAATACAGTAGACAATCACAGATACGATGCAATTAGATACATAAACAATATACCAAGCTTAGGATATCTCTAAGAGGACTGCTAAGTCCATCTGAGACAGGAAATAGTTTAGTACTACTCAAAACCAGGAAGGCTATCCGCTCATGTTCCCCAGGCAGAAAGGGAATTAGCCAGAGAAACATCCAGGAGGCCAATGGCAACTTTATAAGAGCTCTTTCTATCTCTTTATTGGACACCCACTTTTCACTAGAAACTAAAACAATTCATTTTGGCGTTGTCACAAGCCATGAATAAGGCCCTCAGGGTAAAGGATACTAAAATGCTTTTTGGATTAATTTATCTTTTTTTGCGTAAACAAAAAGTAAAACCAAAACGTTTTATTGACTTTTGTTATTATTATGTACTTTTGCAAAGTATGACATGTATGGTATGGTACTACATATTGCTTCAATCTACTACAAATTAAGCTTAAATATAGGTATTATAATATTTGCTTTAACTAACCAACTAATAAATGGACCCTGTATTGTGTGTGTGAGCAACCTGAAAGGATCTCTCCTGGTGCACTAACAAGTCTCTGTGGCCAGAATCATAAATAGCAGGCAACTTACCTGTCTGATATGTGCATTAGCATAGAGCAAGGTCAGTACAATAAAAAGTTCGCTAGTAAAACACACTTTCAAAGTTTTCCATGTGTTCACTTCAGCAGAGGCCTGAAGCAAACATTATAGTGCAAACAGACACTGTAACTTGATGACCCTGACCCTGCCTCTGTGAATACATTTAAATAATGTTTTTTGGTGAAACAATTATTTATTCTTCTACATAAAAAACAATAATTTGCTATATTATTTTGAAAGTTATACAATTGGATCTGAATGTAGCAAAAAATACAAAACCAATATATCAAATACGTATTTATAGTTACATCTTAAGTTACAGAGATAAATTCCTTATTGCTGAAATCAAATGTCTTTATCATAAGCAAGTTTTTGACATTTTTAAACTATCTTTGCCAAATACATAAAATATCCCACTGTTTAGTATTCACAATCACATCCAGCATCAAGCTATCACAATAGTGAGTCTAATAGCCTCGTTATTTGATTGTATGCTATGTATACTTGAGGAAAATCTGCTTATTATGAAAACAACAATAATGAACTATCAATTGCCTGATATATATTTCTAAAATGTTGCAAAATCAGAAATGATAGCAGATTTACTTACTGAACTGTTTCCCATTTAGTCTACATGCTTTAAAATGTATACATATAGCGCATTTATTGACTTCTTTTGACTACACAATGCCTTACCATGGCTTTAGAGTAATAAGTAGAAATATCAAATATATATAACACCTTCAGGAAAATAATAGAATGCATCTTTTTTCATTTATAGACCTCATAATGCCAGGTGGCAATGAAGGGATACATGCTTCCAGAGCTGTACGGTGTGACATACTGTATATGTCACACGTGTGATGAAAAAAACTGTCAGTGGGTGTTAAGGCTAACAGCAAGCAACCTAGTTGCAGGAAGGAGGCGACACGGCTAGTCGAGTTCGGGGGGTTTAATAACAAACGGTGTCCATAGACGTGGCAAAACTACACAACAAAAGTAAGCTATACAGAATGGTCAGGGCTCGGGACATTAACGGGAAAACAGAATACGACCACATAGAGAGCCGGTACTATCTCCTTGTGACAGGGTCCTACATGACTTGGCGAAAAGAAGAAACGCCAATGCCGAAGTTCAGCTTTAGGGGATCTTTTATTGTGCTCATCTTCAGGTGAATCCCAACAAAAAGAAAAAAAAAATCTGCAGTCTGTTTACAAAGGACATTCACAGGCATGAAAAAAAAAAAACGGCAGTACCTTTAGAGCAGCTCAGAGACAATCCCCCTTGTTTGGAACTTGCCAGACTTCACTCTGACAACAACAGCACACCCAATAGGGCAGAGCTTCCTTTTAAAGCCCCCGGCTCCGCCCCTTAAAAACCCCACATAACTTTCCCCTCTCAAGACAAACGTTTTCAAAACACAAAATTACCCAAATAAATTCTATATATCAATAATCAAAATAAATAAATACAGCCAGTTGCGGCTGCTCCACGGAGAGCAACCAGGGGGCGGGGTCCAGGAGAAGCCACAGCCAACCTGCACAGAGAACAGAAACACATTAGTCACAGTGTGATAAATTATTTTTCTTACGTAGAACACAGGGGACAGCTTTGCAGGCTGTTTTTTTTTTTTTTTACTGTAAGAAAAATATGACAGCAACAGATAAAGCGATGGTACATCTCAATGCTAGACGATAATTGTAGTCTATCTTACTAAGCAAGTTTTACTATATCAATATAGCTAGTCCTATATCCTAGAACCATTCCCATAAACCCTGCGTCTTTGCTGCCTGTCCACAGTCAGACGGCATTCGCATGTTTAGAGAATCCGACGGAGTACCGGGGGTGACTACAATAGCGGGAGAAATAAAATCCCATCTGGGGCGAGGATAATGTATCAAATGAGCCCTCTATATTTTGGTCATAACTGACGTTGATACAGAGGCTTCTAACAAGAAGTGTGAGACGTTTATGGGCGCATGAGTTAAAATGAAAAACTTACAAAGAAGCTAGTTAAAAAAACAAGAGCTTAAACACAGCCATGGAGTTTGATGAGTAACATTTATTTTTGATATAGCAGTTGTTAGACTGTATAACCATCACTGCATCCAACAAACTCAATAAGTATTAACGTGCTTGCTGTTATTTACATTGTCACCTCATTTCAAATAATATTTCTGTCGTTATTCAATTCAGTTGAAAAGTACTTTATTGATCCCAAAGGAATATTAAGTCTTGTACCTCATACTATTTAAATTTCTTTAAGGAGTTGTAAGCACTTATGGCTGTGAGCGGGAAAGATCTCCTGTAGCAGTCTCTGTTAAAGCGAAACTGAAGAAGCCTCTGACCGAACACATCGTCACTGAATTATAGTGTAAGAGGATGCACAGGGTTGTCCATTATTGCACTTCTCTGTTGTATACAAAGTTTTTTATTTGTCACTTTTAGAAAATAGCATGCAGTCGGTCCTGTGTTGGTCTACCTGGGGCTCCTTTGTATTAGGGGTCCTTTGGATGTCTCTGATTCTGATCTCCTTCATGTTTGAAGCATCCACGCTGTTAGAGAAGCAAAACTATCCTAGTGCATCTTTTTAGATGTGTTAATCTTGGCATAGGCTGGTAAGTAATTCTGTGATAACCATGAATAAAATTAGTTTTAGTGAATTAAGCTTGGTACCCTGGTATTAAAACATTGTTACATTAATCATAGCATTGTGCAACAATTCGTTGTTTTCAAAATTGCCAGTTTTTCCTATTTTATTAGCAATAGCAAGCAACGGGTTGGGGAGGGGGCTCCTCTTTGTGTCAAACACCTAGAGAACAACCTGTTCACTCGAGGAGTTTGTGTTGCATCTCATTAAAAGGACTTTAAACAGTAGAAAAAAGGTTTTTTATTAATATATATAGGAAACTAGATGTTTATGGTTCCTTAAAAAATACATAAGAATCACCCAAAATTTGAACTATTTTATATCTTGTTCTTATGAGACCTAAAGATATGAGAATATTAATTACACTTCTGAGCACCTTTCAGAGGGGGAACTGAACTGAACATGCTACACTAAACCACAATCGTCAATTCATTAATTCATTTTCGGAATCGTTGTCAAAAGATCCTTTTTGTGAAGATACTGATTTTTTGGGACCTGTGTGTTGCCTCTGTTTTATAACAGTTTGTTACTTGGTTGGTATTTCAGTCACCAAATTGAAATGCAGAAATCTCAAGGAAAAGATTCTGGGTTTTCAAGTTAAGGGTCTGTCAGAAGGACGGAAACAGTCAATATCTTACAAGCACTAGAAACCTACTCAGCATTTATATTCATAGTAAACCCATTAAACATGGTCCTGGAGACTTAAGCTAACAAACTACTGAGACTACTGAGGCCCCCCTACCGGTATGGTAGGGGCGAAGACAAAATAGATATTTTCCTGTTAAATCAACTCCTTGAATATTCTCAAATGTCAAATTTGTTTGTTTGCCGATTCATATATATGAACAATTAGACTGCCAGTGTTGTGTTGGTTGGATATTTATACACAGGAAATTGAAGTTGGAGGCAATGCGTCACCTTTGATCTTCCTGTGTGTACCACGCAAAAATGGGACATGGTTAGACTACTTATCAAACAGAAAAATTATGTAACAAAAAATATGAAATAACAATTAAATAACTCTCACTGTAACTGCTATTTTTTTTTTTTGCTGTTTACACCACTTTCATTTTATATCAGACAAATTCTCTGACCCAATAAAACTTCACATATTCCCTTCCTAGCACAGCTTTCACAAAGATCATTAATATTTTAACGCCTCAAAAAAGTTTTTTGAGGCTGGAGTTGAGTTTAGGCTGTAGATTTCCCACCCCAGAGTAGCTAATGGCTTCACCTTTCAGGTCTAACAAATTCAGATTTAAACTAATTGGAGAATTTAGATTTTGAATTCCTTGTTGCCATGGGCTACTTCTTATTTCCAAATCTGATTTGTTCAATAGTGACAAGTTACAAAATCTGCATATTGTTCTGAATTTTGGTGTTTACCCTGATAATTGAGGAATAAAATATAATAAATGTTACTAGAGATTGCATCGGGCGTTTTCAGCTTCTCTAAAAGTTACAACGTCTCTTCTGTTTTGGCCCAGCTACATCAGTAACACATTCTTCTTGACTGCCCAGTGGAACCAGCTACACTCCAGGGAGAAGACAACCTCTCTAACGGCCAATTACACCATTAATTGCCTATCAGATCCAATTTGGTATTGCAGTAAATGAAGCAAAGTATTCGCCTGCGCGTGTGTGTGTGTGGCGTGTGTGTGTTTCTGCCTGCCTGAATGTTTGAGGCCTAACGCAGTGTGTTGCTCCTGTCATCCTCAATCAGTGGAACTGAAACATCTAATTGCCCAGCTCCCACTCGTTTGCCTTCCAAAACATTCCTTTTGTTTGCCTAATCAGGAGCTCGCACGAGCACAGTTGGATGTCGCGAGATATGCACCGCGGCTGTCTGGAGGATCCGCTCGCATGTGCCACACAAATCGGCATGTGCCACCAGTTTACTCCCCAGGAAAGATATTAAAAGAGGAGCGACACTCTCCTTCTGCACTGATGGGAGGTGAAGCAAATGAGGAGGACCACTTTGTTTTATTGCTTCTGTCACTGGTGAATGTGCTGACACATCTTTTAATTAATAGGAGACATTAGGGAGCTTCTTTCTTCTTATTCTCTGCAGCACTCCAGGTATGTGTATGTAGCTGCCAGTCGGGGATAAACGTAGTAAAACTAGATGCCCTTTTTTCAACATTTTGGTGGGCAATCTACCTTCTTTTCCTTTTTCTTTTTACATGTTTTTCTAAGTCTTTTCAAAAAATAATGTTTAACTATATAAACTTGAACTCAGCCAGTCCTATTGATCCTTCTTGTCCACACACCTATAACCCTCCCTAAATGTAATGAGCCATGGGAAGATCAGGCTAATTGGAATACGACAGGTGAAGAGTTCAAACTTCCGCTCCCCTCTCCAAACGCACATCCTGAACAAAGATGCAGACGAGATCCAAACACACACACAAGAATGGCGACCAATAAAAAAACACACACGCACACCCACTGCTCGGCAAGAGTAATAGCCTGGCTGTTCGTAAGATGTCTCATTATACCTGCAATTGACAAGTCGAAGACCTAACCGCAGATGCGTTCAGGTCTGTTTTGTCAATTTTTTTATAGAGTTTCTGATTGATTTATTTTCTCAGGGAAAGTGAATCGATGGAAATCTCATTAAGGTAGAAGGTAAAGGTCACAGCAGACGAATAAATGAATGCCAGAGCGGTTCTTAACACAGTCTCTATATAGTTTCAGAAGGCCTACCGTTGCGTTGTGACGCAAACTGTTCTTTCAAAAGACGAATGCTTTTTTAACGTCACCAGCAGCGGTAACATAACATAATATTTCAACTCCACCTTGTTAAACTGATACTTGTGAGTTCTTTTGATCTGGATGATTTAATCTTGAAACCTCGAAAGCAAATTCTCACCATTCTCAAGGATCTGCTTAATAGAGATAACTGGACACAAGGTGATGAGGCTTAAAAATATCACAATCCTTCTAAAAAATTGTCAAAAATACATGTGAAAAACTTCTTTTGTACTAAGCTCTACATAGAGATAGCTTGTTATAGTTGTTTTTGCAGTCTAATTTTTAAAAAATCCCTAAATAGCTTTTAGTAATTCAATGATCTGATGATGTTTAGGCAACACATGTTCTTTGCTTAGTGGTCACCGTTTTTTAAGGTAAACCGTTTTTGCCGTCACACACCATGTTTCTGTTTACGTCATTTGATTGACAAAGATTGTTCAAAACTGGAGAACAATCAGTGAAAATTTTGTTTTTCTTCTCTGATCTTAATTAATACAATTTGTAGCAATGGAGTTAATAAAATATATTATCTCATAAACGATCTCCTTTGATTGCAATATTGCAGACATTGAAGATTGTATTAAATCTTTTTGTGCAGCTTTAAAAAGACCAAACCCTTAAGAACCATTTCCTGACATGGAAACTAGGTAATTCCTTGCAAGGCAACTGGTCATTTATCTTGATTTTAGTGGAAGTTAACACATAGAAAAGATAAATAATATAAAAGTCAGACAAATTAATACAAAACTTCATTTGTCAGAATATACCAGGTCTACTTCATCCTCTAATTTCAAACCCAGCCCCCAAGCAGCTGGCACCTAAATACAGGTGCCGTTCTTTCGTGGTAGGACTGCCTGTCACTTTTTACCGAAGAGCGAGTCTATCCGTACAATATTGATATTATCTCTCAGTGTTCATTTCTCACGAAAAGCCCGGAGACGTCTCAGTGGGAGATCAGTGTGTTCTCGACTGTTAAAAATATCTTCATAAGTCCCAGCGAACTGTGCAAATGGAAGCCTGAGAGGAGGAATATTTCCCAGACTCCACCTAAAAGAAATGGTGTCTGGTCACCTCTTGTCTCCACTCATTTCCTCTTTTATTTTCAGGTGCCCCTCTCTGTCTCTCACTCCACAGGAAGTGTGACAAGCGAACACTGTTTCTTGAATTTCACGTGCAGAATGAAGCCTATTTCGCATTTCCTGTGAGCCCCAAAGAAATCAGGGTTGTTGTTTTTTTTTTTGCTTTTTACCGTCACAGGTGCACACTTTGCTGAAAGAGCACCTATGAATTCTCTGTTTGGTGGTGTGAAGCCAGCACCCTGTGAGAGTTTTCCAGAAGGCGAGAAAGTTGTCATGCTTACACATCTCACAAAAAATGATGTGATGTGCTGTTTGCTTTAATAACTGCGCCGAATGCAGAGACACATGTAATTGCTTCGATGTTGCGCTGATGTCTGCAAATAATAGCCTTTCGCCTGTAAACAGTGGCACTCGGGTTGAATAAGGTGAACATGCAGACCTGTCTGTGTGTGCGTGTGTGTGTGTGTATGTGTGTGTGTGTGTGGGCAAACTTTAGTAACTGTAAGAATTACCCCATCCTTTACCTTCTGTGGGTTTTGTCTGGGTTCGTACCCCAAGGGCCTGATTCAGATGAAATGTCACTTTTAATGGAAAATTTGATGGAAGCAAAACAACAACTTGGAATATTGCTTGTTTAAGTAGCAGGAGGGGAAGCAAGTGGCATGGCGATGGCAGCGGCAGGGGTTGTTTCTTTCTTGATTGTACTCTTTAGGAATTCATTGGATGCCTCTATGATATTAGTGTTGTAGCAAATGTAGCCTGCAGGCAGGCAAGGAAGCCAGTGCACTGCTGCTCTCTATAGATGAGCGTGTCAGGGATACAATTCGCTTGCTGCCGGGGTGCTGGTGTAATCTAACAGAGAAACAAGCGCAAACGTGCTGGACAGTTGCTGTACAGTCGCTTGGAAAAGTATTTACACCCCTTGAGGTTGATTTTTTATGTAACAACAAACCTCTATATATTTCACTAGTATGTTATTGCACAATTAGGCAATGGTAGTAAAAATCTACATTGTTTTATGTATTAAAAAAGTTATGGTATGCATTTAAAAAAACAACCTGTAAAGACATGTCCATTGATGGAAAGTGTCAGGCTGGAAAAGGAGAGTATTTAAAAACAGAGAAGCAGTCAACAGGCCCATGATTTCTCTAGAGAACCTGCAAAGCTTCACAAATCGGATGGAAATAGTCGTGAAGAAAGGATCTTTTGAAAGAAGACCTGTTAAACCTGCTTTCCCGCCAGTAAGTGGCGCGTAACATCCGTGAGGCGTTATATGCCACTGATACCTGCCATTACAGTCAGTGGGTCAGTTTCCAGATTGAAACATTGGGTTGGAATGTCAGGATCTGCTTTGACATGGTTTTCCTGTTATTCATCTAGAAGACAATTTGCTGTTTCCACCACTAAATTTAAGTCTTCCTCCTTTCAACCTATCTATGGTGTGCCTCAATGCTCCCTTTTGGGGTCTTTGTTGTTTATTTTATAACTTCTTTCCCTCCATCTTATCTTAGGTCTTTTTAGTGACATTTCCTACCATTGCTACGCTGACGATAATCAGCTTTTTAAACCTCAGCTTTCAAACCTCAGGATGTTTCAAAGACCAAGATTTTACTTTGTCTGTTGGACACTGTTACGAGCCGGATGTGTGACAACTTTTTTAAACTTCATAAATACAAAATAGAAGTTCTTGTCTGTGTGCACTGTCATAGGATGCAGACATTGCTTTTTTGGTTCGTTCTTGATTTTATCACCTAAAAACATTTCCAATTTGAGAAATATTGTTGATATTTCATGCCGTCAGTTTTTCACGTCTTGATTAGTTTATCTCCCTTTGTACCTATTTAAAAAAGAAATCGTTGGACCACATCTAGATTGTTCAGAATGCTGCAGCAAGGTAGTTAACTCGATCCTCCAATTTTTTACGTCAACCCTCAACTGTTTCAGTTACATTGGCTCCCCATCCGCTACAGAATACATTTAAAAAATTTGGTTTTAACATATAAAGCTTTGAAAAACGCATTTCCCATCTATATCTCCAGTCTTTTGCAGCCCTACACTCCTAGCAGATCATTAAGGTTGGTCATGTGATCAGGACCTGTTGGTTGTGAATCAAACTTAAAAAAAAAACAGAACTGACAGACAGAACTTTGTTTAGCTGTGGCTCCCTTCCTCTGGTACTTCATCCTTCTAAGCCTGAGATTTGCTGAGTCACAGATTTATTTCAAAAAACAGCTCAAAATTCATCTTTTAAAAATTTGCTTATACTTAGCATTTTTCTTTTGATTGTTTGCTTTGTTTCTGAGTGTTTGACTGTGTTTTGGGTTTTGGTGTGAAGCACTTTGTGATTAATTCTTGAAAGGTGTAATATAAATACGATTCTAATTAGGCTACTTATTTCCCACTGGCCGCAAATCAGACATATCCCAGAAGCCTTGCTTTGCGATCCTCCTCTAAATTTAGGTGGCGGGCCTATTTTTTTTATGCACTATGCTTCCAGAACACTTCAAGCTCAGAAGCTTAGATTGGACCAGACAGGAATACGACACGGAACAGTGTAAAGCATCCGTAAAAAAAAAAGACAGATCGCAATAGGGCTGGGCGGTATACCGAAAACGTACCAATATCGTACTTCTGAGTTTAAACTGGACTCTTAAGAAATAGAGAAAGGAGTGGGAATCAACCACTAAATTAAAAGCGGTTCAATAGCAAGAGCCCATAAAATTTTTAAGAACATTATGTAAATTTGGCCTGTACCACTGTACAGAAAAGGACAGGGGGGTGGGGGTGATGTGGTCATTGTTATCGTCCACTTATTGTTATTGAGGTGAAATGCTCAATATGCGATGATATTAATTTTAACTCGTATCACCCAGCCCTACATGCCGATATCAGTTTGCTTAGCTGTGACAAAAATGCTGTTTGAAGTTTAATTTGGAGTGGATGGTGAGTTTTTGACACTTATTAGCATAAAATTACATTTTCTTTTTTCCTATATACTACATTAAGTTACGCAATTCACCAATCTCCTTTGATTTCAGGGTCTCCGGGGTGGAACGCATTCGTAAGCAGGTCTACTAAGATTACGTGGAAAACGTGTGTGTTACGTTTCATGTTGCTTACGTGTCTGATGGCAAGCGAGGGTAAATCATGCACTCTTTAAAATCTAGTACTCATAAAATAGTGGAAAAATTATAAAATTATTGAAAAGAAGTCCTATATATTTTCATGTATTTTTGTATTTTAAAAAAAATGGATGGATGGATGCATGAATGGATGTTAAAAGGCAGTGTATGTTTCCCTTACACCTCACAATTATACATTACTTGCATTAATGATGCATTTTCAGTGGTAACATGACAAAATACCCAAAAGTTGAAGGGCTTTAATGGTGTTTTCAATGCACTGTAAGTGTTGCGCTATACTATCTCCATGTAAGTGTTACGTCCTCCTCTCATATTTTCTCGCTTTCTGTTTTAATTGGTGTCATATTATTAATTCATTCGTTTGTGTTCATATTGCTAAGAAACAAACCCATCCTGGCAAACTGGCATCCTTTTTTTTTTTTTTTTACGTTTTGCTTGAGTGACTTTAGTATCCTGGCTGCAGAATGTCTCTCATGGAAGCAGCTGCTCCTCTGCATCAAACCGGTGGGTATTTTTTAATGTCATTGGTGCGGCAAATGATCATGACTTGCCACAGGCAACTCCTGGACCTCTCTGGGACCCTGTTTGTCATGGTGCAGATATTACCCTCCGTATTTTTTTAATACAGTATAGGGCCTGCCATGCAGTTTTGTGTTTCTATAGTAACTCTGGCCGTGCAGAATTCCCTGTTGGCAGCATCGTAATTAATTTATCTTTATTGATCTCATGTATCCCTCAAGCATTTCAGCAGGGTGGCCTGGGAGCGGAAAGCTGCATTGTTGATTGAAAGCACAGTCTATCTTCAGATGCGATCACAAATCAGGCCCCATTGGGGAATTGCTGGGAGCGGGCCAGATTATGTTCTTTCATGGTGCAGTGGTAATGATTCATTTTATCATACAAGACACAAAGTGACTGTAATTGCACGTTTGGTACTAGGCTTCAGCCTCTGTCTTGGCGATGCCCATGTGGATTATTGAAGTATTTTTTTTAAATAAAGCCATAGCCTTTGCACTCATAGCACAGCATAGATATCTTGGATTATTCAATATATTTTCTTTTGGTACATCTTGGCAAAGAAGGGGTGAGATATTTCAGTTTCAGACTTTTATAATGAGCTGTTACTGCCAGTTCCCAGCGTAGCCTGACATTTACTCAAGGCAGGGCAAATAAAGATGGGGGAAAAAATAACCGAATATTTGCCCAAGAACCTTTTTAACCTCAACCTTGCCTCTTTCTCCTGATGTCTTTCACATCTTTTACTTAACAGATGATATATTTCATCCTTATATCTTAAGCGAATTGGAAGCAGCCCCAGCCAACGGAGAACAATAAAAAAATTCATGCAGGCTCTCAAGGATCCAGAATCAAGATCAGAGGGTCATTTACAAATCTGCTCAAAGGCCAGAGTCATTTCCAAGCTGAAAACTGAGGCCAGCTTTTGAATTTAAATGTGTTTTCTTGCCTTCTCTTTTGAATAAAAAGTGAGGAAGTTTGCTTTTACTTTGCATTTAACTCCTTGTACATTTAGGGTTTTTTAAAGAATCTTAAATATGAAATACAAGGAAGATCCCTATTGTGACTTTTTATCCACAATACCAATTCGAATCATTTAGAAATAGATGTTTGCTGGAAGAGTATTGGACTGATCCATCAGTGAGACCAACTCAATAACTTTAAAATGTGTCAAAGTAACACACTAAATGGTTTTCATTAGAGCAGAGGTTATTTTCATGAGCTTTAGGATTTTTGCCTCGGACAAATTACTTCTCATGGGCATTTATATGTTCTGGAGGCTTCATTTTTGCACTGCTGGAGACTGGAATTCAGCACCCCTTCAGCTAATGTTTTAAAATCAGGAAACATTTCTCCAATTAAACCAATCAAAAGTCTAAAATATTCTCTGAACTATTTCTTGGTACGTAAACTAAGCTTCAGCGGCACAGAAGCAGGAGCAGGCACTCATGTTTGGCACACATTTTGGCGCATCTAAGGAGTCACAACTGTCAGTAAGCGCTCTGAAGCCTCAGAGACTTTTCAAGATGCAGTCAGCCTGGACTCTGTCCCAACTTATAAGCATCTTCGCATTTGCACTAAGTGGCCAGAGGTGTCATACTAATCTGTAGAAATGAAGATTTTTCATTCACCGTTCTACCAAAACAGTCAAATACTGACAAATACACTGTTTTTAAACTCCATTTGGCAATCTATCGTTGGCATTTTCCAATTAAAGTTCTCACAGCATTTAACTTTTCTGCTATAAGCTGTTGTTTTTATACCATGCCACTATAAACCTATGGTAAATCAAATCAGGGTTATCGTGCCATAAAATATTTCATGGTGGTTCCAGCTAATTGCACTCAAACTCAAATGTTGACTTTAATTAAATTTGTCAACTTGTTTCCACATAATTGGATTAGTTATTTTTAAAGTAAAATTGTTAATCAATCTAACATGTCCATGGCTATAATAGCCTTTGAGAGTGGATTGTACATAGAGGCACGAATAACATGCAGCATGGTATGGGCCTCTGCACACCAAGTACCTGCACTAACCACTTTGCTACACAATGAATCAAATATCTTGTATTTAAATAAATTAGTTTTTTTGTAGTGCTAACTAAACATGATCAGTGCTCCTTGGAACTTGATTCCAACATATTAGCTCAAAATGAATGAATCAAGTTAATGATGAGTTATGAAGTTTTACATAGAAAAGCAATTTAGTTAAGTATATCTGCCAAACGTATTTTACCAATCAAATGGGTAGATTCCTTTTTTTGAGTGTTTGTGTAGATGAATCAAAAATGTTTTTCTTCTCCCCTAAGCTATTGCTGTCAGGGGAAAATGTGAAGACAGAAGGTGATTTGGCTATGATGAACTGGAAACTGCAGCAGCCAGTATTGTCTCACTTTCTCTAAATTTGTGTGTAGGAGTTGCAACACACTTAGATTGCACAGGCACACCCCCTCTATCATAGGTTCTGAGTTTGGCAAAACAAATGCATAAAGAACAGCATCAAAGAGATCGTGTCCATATATGTTTACCCTATCTTTAAGCTACATTAAGCAGATGTTTTAACAGTACGGAAGATAATACAAAACCTTTGGATATATTATTTCCGCAGTAAATACAAATTTCCAAACTCTTTTGATACATTTTGGAACAAGACATTTCTCTTCCAAGGCAAATGCATTTCAGTCCCATCAGTTGTGTTTCTGACCTAGATGTGCAAGTCTGGGCCATATATGGGTATCAAAGGTAAGGAAAGTGAGTGAGAAGAGGAAAGACTCTTAAGATGATATTTGGAGTAGTAATCACACCAGACAGCTCGGTAGGAAGTAAATGAGTCAAAGTAGAACCAGGAGGAGGAAAAATTGAAAAAAACGTAATGATAGCCAGAGTTTGTCATCCTCTGTGACAGAAGTGACTGGAGAATTTGAAGACAGTTGTTGTCATGGAAACTGATTTTTTTTTTTTTTTACACTGCTGACAGCCTGGTGGTCTCCCTGTGCTTTTCCAGTGAATGACAATGTCTACTGCTAAATATGTCATCCTTAGAAAAGAATAGGTGTTGGCTGTCAGTGGACCTGAGTGCTGACAGTGTCTTTGCTGAAGCTGTATTGTCCTGCATGGTCCGCTGAGGAATCTAAGGGCTGCTCAGTCGGGTTTATTTCAGTTTGAACACTGGTTCTGATAGTACTGGCTTGAGCTAACATACTGTAAACTTTGAAATTTAGTTCCAGCAATAAGATACAATTTGAGTATGATTGTTCTTTATTTTTGAAAAAAATATGTATTGTAAGTTTACTCCCCGGCCAAAAGGCAATTCATTTATGATAAAGAAACATAGTCTAAGTTTTACTTTAGTCATTACTTCATGAGATCCTGATAATTTAAACCATTTATGTTTTTTGTCACGGACTGCACTTCACTCAGATGCCCTCATGAAAAGTCTAAGCTCCCAAGGTAAAAGTCTTGCTTGTAATGCTCAGCATGTCCTGCACGGAAGCCACATTTTTAATTAAAATTAGTTTCTTCCTACTGACATTGTGAGGTGTGATCACTGCCTGTCACAATAGCTCAGCACAAACATATTTATTTTGGGTCCCAGATTCATTTAATGGGCTTGTCAAAACTGATGAAAATTAGAGGAGGCAGATGCAGCTGATAAGGCCCCCCTGTTATTAGATGGGTTGGAGCGCTTGTTTGCCTGCCTCCGTTTGTCCTGGAACGATGCATAAATGCCTGTGCGTGTACAACCAGCCTGCAAGCTACAGAACATCAATGACCCCAGCTTAGTTGCGGGGCCAGTTTCAGCTCAAAACACAGAAAGTGATGATTAAATTTGGCTTGACTCAAACTTTCAAAGATGAAAAAAAAAATTGCTGTTTGTTTTTTTTAGTTAGCTCAGTCTGAAATTTATGCCTGAAGAAAAACACTTTACACATGACCAGTGTTAGTTCTAGATCCTTTTCTTCTAGTAAAGAGGAACAGTTTAGATATATATCAATCAATTTATTTAGTAAATACTTAGTGTAAAATATTCCAACTTTTATACCTGTCTAATTCTAAGGTGGTCCTGATGCAAAACAAGCATAAAAATACCCCCTACTGTGTTTTCAGAAATAGAAGAAAGTAGGGATGAACCAATAGCGATACTGGTATCGGGGTCGATACCATTGTAGTACATTCGTATCTGCATCCGTTAGTGAACAATACCATAAACCGATACCTAAAATGTGGAAACTCTGCAATATTCACAGAAAATGTTGATTTTTTTCAATTAACTTTTTTTTAATGGTAATTTTTAATCATAAATTATTTTTTTAATCAATTTCACTATCATTTGCTATAACAAGCAGATAATAATTAAAATCTCTTTTCCAAGTCATTGCATTTTTTATGTGTGATAGAAGTTAGGGTTGTGCCGATGAAGGATGTCATCGTCCAGCATGATAGTTGACCTACATCACGATGGAAAGCCACGATCGTGATGCCACGCCCCACCACCCTGTCAGACACTCACTAATCCTTTAGTCTCTTCTATAGTTTAACTAAAACCTTTGCAGGGACTGCCCTGTAAACAATGAGAATATAACTAATTAGTGAGTGTAGCAAAGTGGAAAATATTTGGATATATTTTTTTATTTATTTCGCGTGGTTTGTGTGTGTGGATTTGGTGTTTTGTTTGCATTTGTTTCCCTCTGTGAAGCTCCAAAAAAAAAGAAAAAAGAATTGATCTGGATGATTCAGGACAAGGAGTGCTGCGACCAGGTGCTTTGTTACAGCTGCGCAAAACTTGTTAAGCTGAACATAAAAAGGGCCGAGGCAGGACGGCAAAGACTAAACCCAATGGCCGAACACCACGAGCGATTACCGCGCACTAGAGCTGAAGATCTTTACCTGAACCCGTCCGCCTCTTTAGCGCAATTATTTATATTAAAGCACTGCATTATTCCCAATCTACCTGTCAATATGTTACCGGCACACATCATGTCATGGTAAAGACCCAATCCTCTCAGATAAACTCACAGAAAATGCTGAAGAATAAATGCACTATTATCCCAAGTTTCAACTTGCAGAAGTCTCCTGCATTTATATAGCATCTCCCTGATGTGCAAAGTCAGATAAAATCTCTTGAAATGTAAAGTGGTCAAGAGCGCAGACAGAAACGTATTCAGGCGAGAAAGACTAACAGAACCAAGCGGTTAAAGCTTTCTATACCAGCAGACTAAAATAGACATGCCTTGACATTATTGTTATTCATTTATCATTTAAAGTTTCAGTTAACAGGCCTATTTGACCAGAGTTCCAAACATTTGTTCAATGAATTGAAAACCGGACAACGTGACCGTCAAGGTGCCAGTTTTTTGGTTTTTTTTGCGAAAATGTGGGGTTTAATTGGTTCGGGTTGTAATAAGATGCCAATCCAAATATACTCTTGAACTCTCTCTGGTTCAGGTCGGTTCGGGGACAACTTTTAAGGCCCGATTACAGCTCTAGCGTGCACACGTCTCCGGCGGCAGACAGTCAGAGCGAGGCAGATAATTACCGTTTCAGCTGTTTTGAGAAACAAGCAAAGATGGCCACAAACGTTTGCACTATGCTCACTATGAGTCAAGGCTGCGTGGATATCGGTGCCGGCCCTTTGTTTTCCAGCTGCTTTTGGCTGAAATGGGGAATGAGAGCTTAAAAGGAGATCAGCTGTTCACCTGTCAGCTGATGTAGTGGTGTATGCTTGATCGGAAGAATTTATATTAAGACTTTTACCTGGAAGGAGAACAACCTGGTGTGAGTTTATTAGGTATAACTTGGTCGTCTTTTTTACAAGGTAAAGGAATGATGTCCGTTTTTCAGTTTAAGGCTCTGAAAAGGTCCGGCACGATGCAGAAATCTGTGCGCACATAAAAGCGTGAGTAACTCCCAGGAACTCACAAACTGCTTGTACAAGTGTAGTAAAGTAACTACAGTACAGTTTAAAAAATTAAGTTGTTTTTTTTGCTGTATTTTAAGTACTTTTTAGGCTGGTGTGAATAGATAAATGGAAAGAAAAAGTAACCACCACCCTCCCAACGATGTCATCGTCCATCACAATGTTTTACTGTAAACATCGTTAACTCTCAATTTGGTGGACATTGCCCAACCCTAGTAGAAGTATCCGCATTGGTACTCGGTATCAGCAAGTACTCAGATCAGTATCGCATTAGTATCATATCGGTCTGAAAAAAGTGGAATTGTTGCATCCCTAGAGGAAAGGTTTTATAACTTAAGCTGCTTTGTAACTGATCTTTTTTCTGTTGAATTATATAGTTAGGTTTCAAAAAAGTCGGCCAAATCAGAATTTTAACAGAGGATGATCTAATTCTGTTCATAATAACTAAAAACTCTAAATGAGCCCTTTCGTTTTATGCCAGTAGGAAGTTTAAAGCTGATGCTTAACGTTAGCATAATTAGCTTCTAAATGTTAGCCAATTGTGTTATTCTCCCAGTGTTCATAAATTATTTGTTCCTTATTTCTCACTCTGTTTTTAATTTATATTAAATTCCCCTGATGATCCTAGATGCTACCAGAAAAGCTTTTTAAAAGTAATGAAGACTTCTTCAATACGTTCGCAGTCAAGCAAAGCCAACCAGCCACATGAGCTGTCAACACAGCAGAGCAAATCAGGAACTATTTTTCTTCCGTAGTTCAATATAAGAGTCATGGAGACAGAATGATAAAACACAAATAGATGCTCATAATAATAGACTAATATAAAACAGCAAGTAGCTAGTGCTTGTAAGGCAGACTTCAATTTCCTTTCACCTCTGTAAAGCACAAATATAGAGGGCCCGGAATAATTATACTTCACACAACAAAGTCAGATGCTGAAGGTAGAAGTGAATAGCACTAAATGTTACAAACTTTATTTAGATAAGAAACATCATGGTCTTATGATATTACAAATTGCCATGGCACCCCTGTTGTAGACAAAAACAATTTCAGCGAATCCTGTAAGATGTAGCATAAAATTGGTTTTATGTACAATGCACAGAATGAAAAATCTATCAAAACTATGAGATATTTGCATCTGACTCTGCTCAGCAGTCTCAGTGCAGTTGAGACACATGATCACAGCTGTGCTTCTCCTTATGGGGATATGTTAAGTCTGCTTTTGCTGTTATACCGGAACAGATCAAATTGCACTTTATTGGTACTATAAGAGACTGAATTGGGGCGATGATGGAATTCTACTGCTATCCTGCTGCTTATAATAGGGCACAGTCACGTTTGCTTTACAGAGGACGGTTTTATTGAAAAGCTAATCTTGCCTAGGTTATGTAGACAAATGATAGCATGACACCAAAAAACAGAAACATCTGCTCTCCCCGGGATTTAGTGGGCATAATTGCAAAGTGTTTTTATTGTCTTTGTTGTTCAAGTCAATTGTCTTGTAATAAAAGTGCAAACAATGCACACAAGGAACACGAGTCAGTCACAGGGAGCAAATGGAGAACAGAAGGAGTGACTGACAAGGGAACTGAGAAACGAAAATCTCTAGCGATTTGAATTCAGAGATTTATAATTCTTGTTTTCCTCTTCTTTTTTCAAACCTAATCTCCTTCTCACTTTGAGCATTGAACACTTGTGTTCACCATGATGCTGGCAATTTAACAGCTTTGTTGCTAGACATATTGACTTTTTAAAGCCCAGCAGCTACTTCAGAAAAAATGAGCCAATCAAAAGCAGTTATGCCTCCTGAGAGTGAGGTCTTGTACTCTTGCTGTTCCTTCTATCTCCGCGCTGTTCAGAGACACTTAAATGAGCACATTTGGGGTGATGTGTTCCAGTGACGGAGTCTGTCCACTCTGAGGCAGAAAAGAAAAAGGTCTTACATTATCATTAATTTTCCCTTCAATTTTTCATTTCCATGTAAATGTAGCCGAGCCATCAGCTATGCTGTGAATTTGCTGTCATTTTAAAATGTGTTTTAGCTCTATATGTCGAACTTTAACTTTCAAATCAGGCTGGAAAACACCTCCATAACTGCAGGCATTCATAAACGTACAATGTGCACACACACTTTCAAGTACACAGCCAGATACAATTGAAACATACTGGCAAGCGACAGAAAGTGTTAAAAGGCAAATGGTTCAAAGTGTTACCTCAGTCTCTCACAAGAGGAAAATGTGTTCTCTGTCCACTTACTGCATTCACACAGCCTGTCTAAGTGCTCTGTTTGACCTTCTCAGCATCTCAGTTTCCAGAACAAAACTCATCACCTCATATGTGACCCACACTCTCATATTTTCTTGCTTGCTGAGAGACGCTGTTGAACTATAACCAGAGATCTCTTCACAAAAATAAACACACAA
This sequence comes from Apricaphanius iberus, assembly GCA_028564705.1. Taxonomy (NCBI): domain Eukaryota; kingdom Metazoa; phylum Chordata; class Actinopteri; order Cyprinodontiformes; family Aphaniidae; genus Apricaphanius; species Apricaphanius iberus. The sequence continues at coordinate 380,150 of JAPXFQ010002732.1, forward strand.
CTCAATCTCAAGCCACTTGAAACATTGAAGCTAAAAGAACTACGTTGTTGTAAACATTTTTTGCAATGTTTTGCCAATAATATTAAGTCGCTGACATCATGAAACATTTCAGCTGTCAGACATAAAAAAAATGGTTTTGCCTATTCACAATCTCCAATTTATTCAATTAAATTCACTTTTATCTATATGGCGCCAATTCACAACAAATGTCATCTCAAGTCACTTTACAACAAAAGTCATTTCATTGTAATTATACAAACATTCCAATCAGTTAAAAGTTATCTATGTAAGGAATCCCAGCAGATTGCGATGAGTCATCGACGTGAGGTTGTGCCCGGATCATGCAGACTCCAACCACAGCAATTCCTTATTGATCCCTCATACTGAGCAAGCATGTAGCAACAGTGGAGAGGAAAAACTCCTCTTTAACAGGAAGAAACCTCCGGTAGTACCTGGCTCAGTACAAGCTGTCATCTGCTACGACCGTCTGGGGGTCTGAGAAGACCGAGAAGAGACAGCATGGAGGATGCTTGGTGACTTTGAGCATCATCGTTGCATCGACGTTTCCTATCCAGCAGGGGCCATTATAGTTGAGCAGGGTACCAGACCGTGTGGAGCTTCTATAGAGAGAAAAACACTGAGATAAAACTGGGTTAACAATTGCAATAACAGCAGAAAAAATATATCTGGAGAGTAGTAGAAGAGAAAAGTAGAAGAGAGAGGAAAAATTATGAGTCTGTCCTCCAACAGTTTAAGCCTATGGCATCATAACTACAGCGATAACTCACGATAATCCAAGCCATTCTAACCATAAGCTTTATCAAAAAGGAAGGTTTTAAGACTAGTCTTAAAGATAGACAGAGTGTCTGCCTCACAGACTAAAACTTGGAGCTGGTTCCACAGGAGAGGAGCCTAATAACTAAAAGATCTGCCTCCCATATTACTTGTAGAAATCCTAGGAACTGTCAGTAGACCTGCATTCTGAGAATGAAGTGTTCTGTCAGGAACATATGGAACAATCAGATCTCTGATTTTAGATGGAGCTTAATAATTAAGGGCTTTAAATGCAAGGAGGATGATCTTAAATTCTATTATGGATTTAACAGGGAGCCAGTGGAGAGAAGCCAAAATGGGAGAAATGTGATCTCTCTTTTTAATATTTATTAGAACTCTTGCTGCAGCATTTACAGGACTTCCTCATATTAAGGAATTACAGTAGTCCAGCCTTGAAGAAACCAGTTTAATATGGGATTCAAATGTCATGTCTTGATAAGAAATTACACAGAGGTTCTTTACATTATTACCAGAGGCCAAATTAATACCACCCAGATGAAGAGATTGACCTGGGAGTTTCCTTCTTAAAGGTTCTGGTCCAAAGGAAACAACTTCTGTCTTGTCTGAATTTAAAAGTAGAAAATTCTGAGTCATCCAGGTTTTTATGTCTTCAAGACATGCTTGTGATCTTCCTAACTGATTGGTTTCATCAGTTTTTATGGATAAATATAACTGTGTATCATCAGCATAACTGTGGAAATTAATTCCATGTTGTCTAATTATTTTATTTATTGGAAGCATGTTTTTAGTAAAGACAATCGGTCCAAGCACAGGACCCTGTGGAACTCCACAAGTAAACCCTTGAGTATGAAGATTTATCATTGACATGAACAAACTGGAATCTGTTGGACAGATATTATTTAAACCAGCCTAGTACTGTTCCCTTTATCCCTACATCATGTCCAAGCCTTTCTAAGCTAATATTATAATCGATTGTGTCAAAAGCAGCACTCAGATCTAACGAGACCAGAACAGTCACAAATCCATTATCTGAGGCCATTAGAAGATCATTACTAACTTTCACCAGTGCTGTTTCAGTGTTATGATGCGCTCTAAAACCTGACTGAAATTCTTCAAACAGGTTTTTGCTATTTAGATGCTCACATACTTGATTAGCAACTAGATTATAGAAGACATGTTAGAAACAACTCAGAGGTGACAGTACAACAAAATATTTATTGGCAAAAAAATCTCTTCCCAGTAGGTTGGTCGAAACCATTTAACCCATATTCCAAGAGAGCAGTGTAATCTTACATTTCTGGTCATAAGTATGGCTCCATTTACACATGTGTTATTAGATGTGCAAAGTCTGCACTTTTTAGGTAGATTCAGGATATACCAGACAAACACTGTGTCTGTATGGTAAAAAAAGATTTCTTGTCACCCTCATTGAAATTCCAATAAGGCTAAGGGATATAATGATATAAACAGATAATTATTTCTTCAGTACCCCTCCTAATCATTTCACTGAGGTACTCCAATGGTTTCCATGGTTAGAGGAGTATAAAATGAAGCACTCACATATTTCGACTACTTTGGCAAACACTCCGAAAGAGCTGGTCTCTTTTAGGAGCTCAGTGAATTTCAGTGTGGCACTGTGAAAGGTTGCCCACCTGTACAGTGAGTTAATTTATGAAACTTCCTCCGTACTTAGCCTTCACAGCCAATTTTTGTCTGTATCCTAATGTGGAAGCAATTAGGAGCAACACAGACTCCGCCATGAAGTGGTAATCCACATAAAATCACAGAGCAGGACACAGGGCATAATGGGGCGCATTGTGTGCCAAAGTTGCCCGTGTTGAGCAAAGTCAATAGCTACAGAGCCTTTTAGGTTAGCTCAAGATAAGTACATGGGGAGCGTCGTTGAATAGTGTTCTATAGGTGAGCACTTGTTTTCCAAACTCTACAATGTTGCAGAGCATTAGATGAATAAATATAAAGCTACGGTTTGAATGTGGACACAAGTATTAACTAGGCCATCTCGTTCAACATCAGCCCCTAACCTTCCAATTGCTCTCGAGCAATTGTTAATAAGCCCTAAATTATAGACTTTGCGGCTGAAAAGAAGTTGAGATAACTGCAAGGCGTTAGTCAGCTCGATACAAATGCTGTATGTTTCAGATTTGGAAAGATAAATATAGTGTATGATCTATATTTGTTGAATAAACAATCAGTATCTTGCTTTGTACAAGGATTCCTTGAGGTTAATCTTCAGAAATGATAAAAGTGACACTCTGGTCACTTTGAAGGTTTTGTTTCATCAGTGGGTGAGCTTGATGTGTTGTTTGTTTGATGCTGCATTCCAAACATTCTCCAAGCATACTGGCCTTCAAAAAAAATGTCTCACTCATTCCTGTCCCTCCACCTGTCAAGTCCTTTTGTCTGAATTTGTCAGAAGACGTCTCAGTGGATCAGTTAGGCAGCTGGGATAGAGTGAACCCCAGGGGTCCGTTGTGGTATTTTGATGTCTCCAGGAAGCAAATAGGCTCTCAGGGTCAGTCTGAGGGCTGTGTGTCCTTTGTTGGCCAACGGCAGTCTGTAAATCAAAGCTTCAGGAAGAGAAAGAAAAGATGTTTCAGTCCAGTATGAAGACTTTGAACTCCTCCAAAAAGCTACTAAAATGCCATGTCCACTTACAGACCTCCATCCAGTAACCAGCTCACGCACTTTGTCCTCGCGTGTCAAGATCAAAGACACTTGCCAGACACAAACCGGGTTTTTAGTCCAGCTGAAATCTCACCTGTTCTCATCGCTCATTGTTTTGCTTCATGTTTTAGTGATGAGCTTTTCCTTAGCCCCACAATCAGAGCCAAGCTATCTGCAATGAAGCCACACTGCTGGGACTTAGACAAAACACTTTCTATGTTTCGACATGCACTTCATAATGTCTCCTCCAGCAGACACATAATAGAGCTCTAACAGACCCAGGGGAGATTGTTAAAACAGCAGGGCAGGTGAGCTAAGACTTGCAGTGAAGTATTCCCATTTGGGAATCATCAAATAGACTCAGAAGGGGATTGATAGGAGCCTTAAGCCACTTCCTTACAGTCAATGTAGTACTGGACAGATATGACTGCTGCGATGAGTCTCAGGTGGATGTGAGGTACTTCACAATACCCTTTAGCTGTAGCTTGTCATTAGAAGCCAGGGAGGGGGGATATGAAGGGTGGCTTCTGTTATTTTGTTACTTGGTGAGCAGACAGCATTGTTCTGTGCTGCCTTAATGATTAAATGGGGTTGCAGGGAGATGAGTTATGGGGGAGGGGAGGTGATGAGCTGACACAGAGCAAACGAAAAGAGAGTGTTTGGCTGCTGCAGAGATCTAGGTGTGCCTCGTCTTTAATCATAACTGCTTGGAATCTATTTTTTGCTCATTCTCCTTTTTTCAAATGTTCTCTGTTGCCCAGAAGCTGCTCCTTGCCGTATAATTTTGCTTTTCACCCTCATGATCTCCCTCCCAGACTCTTAATCAGCAGGGCGTAACTGAGAATCCTCTGTCCTCCATAGTCTACCTGATTCTTGATCTTTTGAAATTCTTTTTCATCCTCCACTAGCCTTAATGACAGACATTTATTCAACTCAGACTACTTGGAAAAGAGATTAAGTTCAGTGGCGGTTGGTTAAAACAGGGAGAGGAGTGTCTGTGTTGTCTTCACACATCACTCCTCACCTGAAGGCCTCTCCATCCTTAAATGCACGCTATTCTAAACTATAATTGATGCTATTAAAGTCATCCGCTTGTTGTCCCTTATCACTGCCAGCTCAAATGAACCAACTGGAAGACAATGATGAAAATGATGATAGGCTTACTCTACAAGGTGAAATAGACAAACCCAAAGTAGCACTTGTAAAGCTGAAGAAAAGGGATGCGTGATTTTAAAAATAAACAAAATGTCTAAAAATTGTGGCATGCATAAGAATTAAGCCATCTTAACTTCAATGCCTATAAATTAAAAACAAGAAACCATCTGACCAAGTGGCAAGGCTAAACAATGTGTATTTCAGTAAATTTCCTATATTCTCAGAAGGCAAGGCACGGCAATTTTATTTGTATAGTATATATATTTATATATATATATATGTATCAACACAAGGCCATTCAAAGTGCTTTACATAATTACAAAAATGTGAAAATTAAAACATAGAATCATTAAAGTAAGCATAAATGAACATTTATGAAAGATAATTTATGTAAAATTATAAAAAAATTAAAACTGCTGAAACACAAGAATCAATTAAAACATTTAGCAATAACCGTAATTAAAAGACAATAAGAAGCATATAGTGATTTGAGCATAACAGAATATTTCTGTAAAATTATAAAAAATTAAAAACAGAAAACATTTAGCGATTGACAAAAGCAATAACAGTAATTAAAAAGAATTAATGCAAAACTCGTATCAGTTACTCATCAGCAAGTCTAAATACATATGTTTTTATTTTAGATATAAAAGAGTTCAGTGTCTCTGCAGCTTTGAATTCATCCAGGAGTTTGTTCCACCCAGATGAAAAATAATTAGTGTACTCAAATTTGACATACTTTTGTGTACTTGAAGCAACACTAATCATCATTAATTCTTCAATTGTGTTCATGATTAGTTAAATTGAAGCATGCTATTTTGGAACAACTCATTTTGTACTAAATATATTTTAATAGTAATTAAATTGTAGTAAAGCTCAACTTTACCTGTATTTATTATACTTTTATGTGCTAAAATGGAACAACTTAAAATATATTCAGTATACTTTAAATATACGGTCTTACATGTACTAATATATACTTAATTAGTAAAATTACCCATTACCCGTAAAATTAAAGCATACTTTCCATTGTAAGTAGTGTACATTAAGAATTATTTGTTAACATACTAAAAATATATAAACTTTATGCTACTTATATATTCTTAATATGCTAAGATGTTTAATTATAATATCAGTTTATTTCAAACTCTAACAGAATATACTTTCATACATGAAATTATTACTAAAATGTTATATTATTATTATCTACCTTGCAACTTGTGATGCAACAACTCCATGCTCTTATACATCAGAAAATAATGCTATCCATGCAGGTAGTAGTGACTTATCTGATAATTAAGTAGTGCTTTTCCCCAAGACGTCTGTTTTTGTAACGTTGCTTTGACTCACGGTTCTGTGTCAGGTTTCTCCCAAGTGAATTATGGGTAATTTCTTCTGTTTTCCTTTTGGACACGTTTAAAAACATATACATTAACTAAAACCCATAAAATAAGGTTTACTTACCAACCTGTTAACTTCTCTGCTTTTATATATATGAATATAATATTTTTTTTACCAAACTGATTAAACATTACAGAACAGCTGCAAGAATTACTATCTGTGTAATATACACACAGTAATAAATGTATAAAAGAACGGAAGAACTAGCGTGAATAACTTTACTTCATAACCGGACTCAAATGTAACTTAAAATACACTCAAACTTAATATTAGAGTGTTGTTATTAAAAAGTGTACTTTTAAAGTATGCTTTCAGTGTATCTTACAATAACAATTCTGAGCATACAATTTAAAATATATCAAATATATGTGAAAAAACAGAGTCCATTATTACACCTGGTTGGTAGTTTCTATTTGGACCAACTGAAGTTGTTAACTGATATTCAATCGATTTCTTTTGGGTCTGAAGATAAACACTTCAGTTTTGTTTTTGTTAAGTTGTAGGAAATTATGGGACATCCAGCTGTTAATTTGCTGAATGCATTTATTGAGGATTTGCACGGGTTTAATGTCACCTGGTGACATTTCGATATAAAGCTGAGTGTCATCACCATAGTTGTGGTAGGTATTATTTGTTGTTATAATATGGCTTAATGGAAGCATGTAAATGCTAAATAGGAGGGGCCCTAGGATGGAACGGTGGGGGACCCAGCATGTGATTTATGTGTTTTGTGATGAGAAATGGCTAATTGACACAAAGAAGTTCCTGTACCTGAGGTAGGATTTGAACCAGTTAAGTGCCATACCAGAGAGTCCAACCCAGCTCTCTAGACATTCCAGTAATATATCAAGATCAACGGTCTAATAGTAATGGTACTGTGGTTTTACCACAGTCAGTATTCATAAGGTTGTCTTTTTTTTTTTTTTACGTGTCCTCGTTAGCAGTTTGCTACTCAGAATTGGTGTCTGAGTACCAAGTACAAGCCCAACAGATTTACTTCCCCAAGCAGAGCATTACAGCTTTGCTGTAGTACTCCACTTGATATATATATATATATATATATATATATATATATACATATGAAAAATCTTTATTAGTGATTACTGTGGGTTTAATTTCTAAAAGTTATGGAATCAACATTGAGATAAGAAGGAAAAAAGAAGGAAGATGAAGAAGAAACAGGACCGTTAGAAGTGTGACCTGACGATACAAGATAGGGAGGTAAACAAAGGACACAAGAAAACATCCCAGTCTTCCACATCTGTTGGACGACAGAGAAGTGGGAAAAACAAAACAAACAAAAACAACCAATAGAACAGAACAACATGAACAGAACGGATCTAGTAATATGAACGAGAGGGTGACAATCTTTCGGAATTCCAACGGGTCACGAGATTCCTGCAGGATTCCCGCGGGACGGGAGTCAATTTTCACTGTTGGTAACGTGATTTGGACGGGACAGGAAATAATCCACGGGATCGGACGGGAAACCGGAAATTAGACATATAATATTTTTTATTTACATTTATCTTGTCAGATATCAGGGAATTAGCTTTAAAAATGACGCTGTGGTCTGGTACCAATGTGTTTGGTTCTTAACTCCGCTGCAAAATGCAATTCCATCTGGTCTACTACACTGCACGCACAAAAACTAAAACTGCTACGTTGTTGCTGCACCACCTGGATAAACGGGTAAGTATATGATATCCGACTGAAAATGCGTGTATCTTAATAGTTTGGTAGTCAGATGAATCGAGTCCATTCATGACGTGGTAAGGTGGCCAAACAGCGAGACTGCAGGATATGGTTAAAGATGGCGGATAAAGCTAAATAGATGATCTTTCACTACTTTCACTACACACAAAAATGGATTAATGAACACAACACTAATATTTCTGGTAAGCCAACGCAGCCCCCCCCCCCAGTTAAAGCCGCAGTGGATTTACACCCTCCCCAGGCCGCAACAAGCCAGCACCCAGATCAACCGGGTCTACGGGATCTACGGGAATTTCCCTGATAGAAACTTATATTTAATGTAGCAATTTAATTTTAATATTTCTTTTGGCGATTGAGAGATTATTTTTGCAATAAATTATCTTTAGATAAAGTACTGTTCAGTTACTCAACTGTATGAATTTCATTTTGTTGTTTTCTGCTACATATAAGCACTGGCATGGTACTATTTTGTTTAGGGGGGGTGGGCAGGTAACTTCTGGGAGACAATGGAAGTAGAATTACTGTCCGGTTCCCTTCAATATTAAATGTCTGTTACTACCAGTTGGGAGAATGGCAGGATATCAGTCACGTGATCAAAAGGGGTCCAGGGAATCCAATGAACACAACAGACAGTAAAGTTGTGGGGGAGTTGCTAGCTTTGAACATTTCAAAGACCCTAAAAACCTAAGATAAAATGCTGTCAACCTACCCTGAAATGCAAGGATTGCATGAATCAAAGAAGCAGTAAAAAGGCTTAATGGAACTGAACAATGACAAATTTTAGACGAAAACCTATTAGAGCCTGAGAATTTCTTATGAATAGGGTACAGGCTTAGGAACTCTAAATAGCCAAGGAACAACAACAATAAAATGGTTTGGATCAAAGAGTATTCATATGTTGAACTGAACAGACGATGTCTTGGCCAAAATCTATAAAGAAAAACGTACATACTTCTGTTCATGTTCTCAGGCACTCCGGATTCAATTTGACTGAGCTTGAGCTGTACTTAACAAACAGTAATAATTAAAGATGTAATCTCTAGACATCCAAAGTGTTAGAGACATACCCTTAATAGACTTGTGGAGGCTGAATAACAATGCTTGCCAACCAACTGTTTTAGTTTCTATTGATAAAATATTTGTAAAGCCATTTATAATTTTTTTTCCCTTTCCAGTGAATGAACTGGTTTATCTATCGAATAAGTCTCCAATAAAGTACATGAATATTTGTGGTTGTTGGGTTGACAACAGGGAACAGTTTGTGTGGTAATATTACCCTTGCATGGCACTTGAGATTCGCAGGTTCTTTTACCACTGGAATGTTGCTGTACGCCAAGCAGCAGCATTAGACTCTGCGGGAAAAGCATTGAGTCAACGATGTGTGCATTTACGTACATATATACTGAATGTGTGTGCGTGAGAGAGAGAGAGCAGTGCTTACTTTTGTGCAAGCTTGAGCAGTCTGTTCTGGCAGAGTGCAAAGAGTAAACTGCGACGAGAGACCTCAGTTAGTACTCCTCACACGCACGGCTACAGTGGCATGCGTTCACATATGTCGCTGACTATTCCTAAATGTGTTTTTAAATTGCCAGATGATTGCTTCCAGACACATAAACACACATGCGCATATTAATATGAACACTCAACAGAATGCAAATCACATGAGATCCAGCAGACGTGTGCGATTCCTACTGAGAGAGATAGTGGCTGCAGGGAAGCAGTTGGCTGCTTAAAGCACCCGAAGCATGTGTCAGCTCCGCCCTCTATCCCACGCTGGAGATCTGCATTTTAACTAAACATCTGGCTGTGTCAGCACCAGTTTGTCACAGCAGGGACGCAATGCACCCCCACCCCTCAACACCACTGACACTGGAAAGAAAAACTGTCATACACACACCTCCTTCCCCTTCCTGTGTCTTTCCTCTTTTATGTTGGAAGGCTGCATTCATCGAAAATCAAACACTAGTTCCAGTTGCTATAAAATCAAGCAGTTTGGCCTCGACAAAAAAATGAAGGGTAAAAGCATGCCAGTGTTTACCCACACGTGTCAGATGTCCTAAAACATGAGATGTTTACATACGGTAGTTAAATGAAACCACCCGCTGGGCTGCAGCAATTAATCAGCTGCCACCTAAACTGCATTAATATTAAGGTTGAGTCACCACATTAAATGCATAATCCTTCAGGGAAAGTGGCTTGTTTTAAATGGGAGAATGTAATAGAAATTTCATAGATCTGTTTCAGTTTCAGGGTTTAGGAACATTGATGTTCTGCTGTGGAAATGATCTTAGGTTTTACATTGACAAGGGAACTTACTGCATCCTCATCTGGATGTTTAAAAGAAATAAAATAGGACATGTGTCATGTTTAATTAATTCTGACACTGGTTGTCAAATAATTCGTATCTTTTCATGAATATGAACCAACACATCAAATCTACAAAGCAAAGTGACAACAATTAAAATAAAGGTGTTTTATTATTGACTGCAGTGGCTTTTTTCTATTACCTGACTTTGCATTTTGTTAATCTCAGAGCTCTCTTCAGAGAGTAAAAGGCAGCATGAATATTAGTATTCTGGCTAGCATTATGCTGCTGTTCTACATATTGGTTATTGTGTCTTGTTGCAAAAGACTTTCAGTTAAACCAAAGAAAAATCAACCTCTAAAATTTCTTATCATGTAGCTATTGGTTCTGTATGGAAAGGAATAGTGCCACCCTTTTTTTTGTCTTTCTTTTTGTAGCGTGTCCTGTATGGCAGTGTGGTACTCAGAATTGGTGTCTGAGTACCAAGTACAAGACATTATAGCTTATATAATAGTGTCATTCTGCTGGGAATCACTTTATGTCCTTTAACAAGAAAATGGCAGCGTGTCTTGAATAAGAAAAACATGAATACAAGGGTAGCCTAGGATAAGCATGTAAACAGTTTGATGTAGAGCAGAAACTGCATGACTGCCTGGAAGAAGATGGAGCAGCTGGCTGAGCTGATCAATTTGCGACTCACATGACGCTGTGTGCTCGTAGATGGAGGTCGGGCTCAGTTTAGAGCTGGTCTCTGGTAACTTATCAACGTTTTCTCCTTGTGATTTTCATGCTTTTGGATAGCAGAATAAATTACATTTTAGTACAGGTACAACTGTAGCAACAACAAAATGCAGGTATGTTGGACCAGGAGCATTTGTAAATATTGCAGGGCAGCGGCCCTCAGCACTGAGAGGACTGCTGGATTTTTGTTTTTGACTCATAAAAACTTTAGATATTCTAACAGGCTAATGGGGAATACCTTCGTATAAACATAAAGTGGTGGGTCTCCTATGAAACCAATGAATGTCTGATGTAAAAGCCTAATTTAATGATCAGAGTAAGGGAGACCAGTACGACGAAGAATGGCAGGTACATTCTGGGGAAAAAACCTGGTAGAGGCTACAGAAGACTTAGGCAGGAGTTCATCTTCCAGAAGAATAACAACTCTAATCATACAGACCTGGCTACACTGGAATTGGTCTCCAACTCCAGTCTTCGAGGGCCGGTGCCCCGCAACTTTTGGATTTGCCCCTTGTCCAACACACCTACATTTTGTTGTTGAATTGCCTCCTCTGCTGGTAGTTAGGTTCTCCAGAGTCCTGCTGATGATTTAATTATTTGACTCAGGTGTTTTGAAACGGAGACGTATAAATGCTGCAGGATTGCAGCCCTTGATGACTGGAGTTTGAGCCCCCTGGTTTAAATGTTGGCATATTATGTTAGAATGGCCAGACCAGACCGGCTGAATACTTATGAATAACCAAAAGGCTCCCTGTGACCGATAGTAATGCTGGAACTGATGGCTACATTGTCTTTTGAAAGAGGCTATAGACTGATATCTATCACCAATGTGTAAAAGATAAAATATGTAAGATAAATATATATTTTTCATTACTCAGTTTCTTTTCTGTTTTCCATTAGCAGCACGCGTCAAGAAAAGCCATAGTACAGACAGTTGACTTTCAGTACTGTAAACGTTTTTGCCCCCACTCATGCGTTACTCATGTCCAACAGAGGCACACAGTGAGTATTGACAGTTGGCATCTCTGGAGAGAAAAAAATAATAATCTTAATCTCCTAATCTCAAGGTAAGACTTTCAAAGTTGATTTATAAATGCACCAGTTGTCTGTAATGTGAACATGTTCTCCATGCTCTCCCGGGCTGAAATCTCACCCAGACTTTGCACTTGTCTGTAACTACGGCAATGAGTCAAAGCACCGTAAATCACAAAGTTCTGTTCTCAAGTTTTCATCAATATATCCCCGGAGTTGTTGCTGCTTTCAACACAGAGCACATACACACTCCTTTACTCTGAAGAATAGAGGTCCTTGGTGATTAGGCCTACACTGTATCGACAGTTTGGTGGGTATGAAGCAGCAGTCCCCTAAAGAGCCCCATTACCTTTGATTTAAAATGTACAGAGAGACTAGCCAAGTGATCCAGTCCCCTGTCTGAGAATGCTAGTTCAGTTTTGTTCATTCATCGGGAAAGGGAGAAGGAAAAAAAAAGCAATTCATGGGAGAGATAATTTAATCTTTTGAAAAATACCCCATTTGTTTTCCATGAATAACATTTTGGCAGTGTTCTGTGCATTCAGTTGGCCAGCGGCAAAATAAAACATGCATTTAAGAAGAGACGGTGTCCTTCAACTGCATTTATTTTCATGCAATGTTTGTTGAAATTATTACAGAATCCATATTGACTACAGAATTAAACCGTGTTGAACCTTCAGTTTTAAACTGAGGCTGAGCGATCAGAGCTTAGAAATGGTGCTTCCACAGTAGCTCCAGTTGTCATCATGGCAGACAAGAGAGGGAAAAAAAAACATCTTTGTCTCCCAGCGCACCGGTTTCCATCATAAATCACCCCACATCCCGCAGCCGAATATGCTCACAATTTGCCAGCATGTCAAATATCATGAGGGAGAAATAAATGTGGTCTTCAAAGCTCTGAAAGCATTTTCCTCTTTAAATCACAAACACCAGAGGTCCGCAAACAATCTCTTAATATGTTGCTCTGGAATATGCTCTCAACATGTGGCCAAAGGGGAGTCATGACTTATTTCAGAGCAACTGTGTTTATGTAGCTGTTTCTCTACACCTCATACAGCTTCAGCAAGAGGTTTGCACTTCTTATTCCCATCTTGACTCAAGATATTTGTCATATTTTCAGTGGCAGTGGTGGAAAATTATTTTCTGTGATTAATTGTGTTTGACAGCCTAGTCTGCTGGTGGGTTTTCCTGTTTCCAAACCGGGTGGTTTGAATCAGAACTGACACCAATGGAGAGCTGAGAAGTTTAGGTTTACAGACAGTTTCTGCATGAGTGTTCTTAAAGTCCTAACCCTCGCCAACTGTTGATAAAACAATTGTTTGAGTAACAGGAAATTTAAAGCCAATTGTTGAAATATTAGTGTCCCTGTATTTAGGCATGTGATGCATAAAATACCACAAATATTTGAAGCAGATCAATCAAACATACTGTAAATGTAAAGTCCAATGAAGGGTAGGCAACCTGGCCATTCGAAGCATGCCAGGGGTAACTCATCAGCAGTTTTACCTTCTAAAACCCATACTGAAACAAAGCAGTTAGTTATGATGGAAAGATTGCATTAATTGCATTGTATTGTAATATTGTTATTTGTTAAGGGTTTCGGCTGTTATTTTAACATTCCACTCTCTATAGCCAATTAACTTTGCAGTGTAACGGTGCCTATGTCCAGTGTTCCTTGGGCAAGAAGTGGGGTACACCCTGAACAGGTTGCAAGTCAATCACAGGGCAACAAAGAGATGCACAGGGCAAACAATTATTGCATGTGCACACTCACCCCTAAAGACAATTTAGAATGGGGGTTCCTAAGTCCACTCCTTGAGGTCTTACATCTTTTAGATGCATCCCTTTATCATCGCACCTGAATCAAATGAATGGCCCTTTATCAGGCCTCTGCATAGCTGAATGACTGCAGATGATAGGATTCAGCTAATTGATTTAATTGATTTGAGGACTGGACTTGGACACCTCTGATTAAGAGTGGAAAAGAAAAAGGTCCAATTTTTAGACTAAATGCAGAAAAAATCCAGGGTGGGATTCAAACCTAGAACCTTCTTGTTGCAAGATTTACAACAATTACTTACTACGACCCTTTTCAGTGGAATTTCCATGATATCTATTTGAGCCATTTAAGAATACATTTTCCTATACAGAGTCCCAGAAAGATGCTTTTTTTAAATCAGTGCTATGGGGGTGGATAGCGCAGATGCCCCTTGTACAGAGGTCTCAGCCCTTGACGCAGTCGTTCCTGGTTCGAGTTCCGCCTGGTGGACCTTTGGCACATATTCTCCCCGACTTATCTCTCTCCCTTTCTATTTACTGTCCAATTTCAAATAAAGCCCTCTATGGCCACAAAACCTTTAAAAAATCAATGCTATGTACTAAGGGTGTCATGATCTAGATTTTTTATAAAAATTACGACCTTGCACATAAAAATCCAAAAGAGGATCGCAATCACCTACTGCCATGTTTACATATGGTGCATCCCACTTGGGACTCCGTAATAACAGTTAGCAGACAACCGTCTCATCACAAGGAACCACACATTGCATTTTCCCTAAGAAGTAACTCTCACTAATTCTCATACAACTCACAACAACACCTGGTAACATTTTAATTGACTGTATCACATCCCCCGTGATCAGAGCACACTAGAGCTGTGTTGAAATGATCGAAAAATCGATTCTGAATCGATTCTTGTAGAAATCAAATCGAATCGATTCACAAGTTAAAAAATCGATTTCATTTTTTAGAATAGTTAGCCCTTTTTAAAGCTGAAATAGGAAGGAAAAGTCCAGATGGCCATTTTAAGTTTTGTGTCTGAAAGGGTTAATACAGTTTCCCATGGTGAACTGTTACTTACCCGGTCTTAAGTCATTGAATTCCAGGCGTATAATTAAGATAACAGTAAAAAAAAAGTGTTTTTAATAGCACTGACCAATATCAATATCCAACTGGATCAGATTGAATTGAATCGAATCGAATCAAATCGATTCCGACTCTTGAGAATTGGAATCGAATCGAACCTTGAACGTTAGCAAGTAGCTATTAGCTAAGCTACTGCTCAACCACGGCTAGGATAGATGAAGCAGCGGGCTCACAGCTAAAGACGCTCCTTCTGCTCTCAAATCACCGGTGAGGAAATTTTGAGTTCCTGGCGAGTTAAGTCCACATTTGTATTGTAAACAAGAGGACCGCTGTTAGCTGCATTTTGCTCAGTCCAATTAGCTATCTGGAGCATTGTGTCTCCAGTCGTTCTGCAGTAACTAAAAGATGCACTAGATTGATTGCATCCTCTGTTACTAATAATTTCTGTTTTGAAAAAAATACTGTTACACTTTTATTATAAATAAATTAGTTCAATTTGACCATTAACTCTTTAAGCGCCCTGGTCGCAATATTGCGACAGGCAATATTGCTGCCTTTAACGAGCCACGGCGGCAGATATGACCGCTAATTTAATTACTACATTGCATCAGGAGATGGCGGACATATTTAACTTCAATTTAAGCTACATTTCTGGGTGTGTTACCATGGAACATTTTGGAGTAAATCAGATTTTTATGCAGCTCCGCCGGTGGGGGAGTCCGCGTGCAGCTGCTGCTGTCATAGCATAGAGAGAGTGAGTTTTAGAAAGATAAAACGTATGATTTTTGAGACGTCTGAGTTACCCACCGTGAAGTAATGGCTAATTCAGATTCTGAAGAGGAATATTTACCCTCTGATCAAGAGGTTCTGTTGTCCAGGGTGAAAGAGAGCAAAACTCAAGCAGCACACAGCAACAGCTGGCCAGTCCCATTCGCCATGCCACCCCACAGCAGCAATAGGTGCGATGCTGTTCGTCACGTTCTCCCGCTGAGAGAAAGGTATGTGATCGGGTAGCAAGAGTGGTCATACAACGCTTATCGTGACAGAAGAAGCAGGAATATTAAAATCTGAGGAAATAGCAGCAGGCTCTGTGGAAAACGTAAGATAAATCAGACTGCTAATAAGCTGGTAAACAGCAGTAGGCTAAAATTCACTTCCCCACTGGAAATGATGATGATGATGATGATGATGATAAAATAAACCTTTACCTATAACCATATAAAAGCTACAACATTTTGAACTGGTGATATGAATATTACATTTTTTATAGAAAAAACCCCGTCGCCCAAAGAGTTAATGCCTAATGTGATACGTTACACAGGAATAATAAAAACTCAGATTAAGATTTACTGTACACAATGTAATGAATAAAACCAATGATTGTAGACTAGTCTAAAAATGACATTGTCTGTACTGTAAATGGAAAAAAAATAAAATCGAGAATTGAATCGCATCGTGATCCTAAAATTGAAAATCGAATCGAATCGAGGATTTTGGAGAATAGTGACACCCCTACTATGTACATTATATGCTTGAAAACATTGGTGCTTTGAAGTGCAAATAAAATGACATTGAACCTGATTTATCAACGGTTTTTGCTTGTTAAAACCTGCGCAAACCGCACAGCCTGCCTAAAACGAGCTGAAGCTGATCTATCAAGACAGCGCAGATAACATTGCATCTGTTAAACCCACAGCAAGATGCACACAATCTATTTAGCCCTTTTGCCCTTGATGAATATGTAATCTGGGCATTTCTGTAAGCAGACGCAAAATATGGGGTGGAGAATAGGCAAAAAAGTAGGCGTTCCGGGCGCAGTGTGATTTACTAAGCATAACAATGTTTGCGCCAGCTATTTTAGCATCTATTTTTAGCACTTGTGAAAAGTATGTCTTAAGTTTGCACTACAACATTCAATATATGTCATTCACACACAATATAACTATATAACTATAAATAGAAGATTAATTAACACTTTAATGGCCATAAACCTGACAGTTATGTACATTTTTACCTGTTTTTCCCTCAAAGACTCATCATAACTCACTGCGCTTTCATCACGTCTTTACCTGGTAAAGACGCACTGGGCGTAAGTAAGTTATGATCCTCAGGGATCCTCATTAGTATCCCACGTAGTGGCTAACCTTCCTGGAGTCCAATTAATAAAATGTAGTAATCATATACAATACAACAATGAATATTGACATTATATATGACATTTTGAAAACAAAATTCCGACATGCTGCAATTTTAATCAGTCTATCCCTGCAATACGATGTGCGCATGCAGCAGAGAGCAGCGCATGTACGCCGCATGAATTACATTAATTTACTTTTTCTAGATTTTTCCTCCCTCTAGCCGTGGTGCAGCTCGCATTAGGGGCCACAAACTCCTCGCTTGAATACTGGTGCTTGCGCCTGATATGAATTGTTCATGCAATCTTCGTCTATCACCTGTATATTTAGGACAAACCACTCACTGTTTAGTGCCGCACACAATTTTGCCGTCAATATCGGGAATCTTGACAAATCAGGCCCATTGTGCTTTATCCGTATAATCCTTACTCTAGACCACCAGTTCTGACTGGTTGCACAGCAAGGAGAAAAAGTAAAATACCTGTGGTCTCATCTGACCAGAGCACTTTCATGCCAAAACTCAAAACTCCCAAAACTCAGGTATTGTTTTCTATCCAACAAATAACTACTTTAAAGGTCTCCACAATGTCATTCCTAACTTGTCTGACGTCTTCCTTGGTGTTAATAATTCTCTTCGCTCACTTGTGTTCTCTTGCAAACCTCCGAGGTCGCAACCATCAGGTGCAGACGTATCAGGGATGCAGACCTTTTGTGAATTCCATGTTTGTTTATTAGCGGCACTTTTCTCATTATTTCTTGACCAAATGCTAAGAAAGAATAGCAAACGAGCAGTTGCAAAGATGAGCCCTCTCAGCCCACCTGTCTGCTGAGAAGCTGTTGGTCATTAGCTGGCATCAGCATCTCCAGGTAGAAGTCTGAAAGGTTGACTTGCCATTTCCGGGCCCTGAATGCACATAATTACACATACCTGTTAGTCTACAGCATAATCTCGTTAAACAGTGGCTATACGACATGTGAATGTACTTATATTCGTTCCACAAGAGCTCATCTGCTGCACACTGTTAATGCTGTATGTTGCTGCGCCTTCTATTCAGTCACTTCACTCTAATAATTAATCAAAATAAACATACAATGCTTGACAATAAGGCTTTTATATTCAGCACTAATCAGACAACTCATTAGGCAGTAATGAGCTGTCACTGCCTGCTCTTGTCGTGTTTGGGGGAACTTGGGTGCATGGGGAGAAGTGTTGGTGCAGACAACACACAGGCACCTACACACACACACATGCACACACACACATCAGCCCTCTCTCCAGTAGTCCCACTCCAATTATGGCAGCATTTCACCCGGGAAGGAGCCCACTTACCCAGTATTCTCTTTATGAATAATTTATTGTTTGTGCCACTGTTATATTTGTAAATACACGTTTGTTCTTTGATAAATAGTTTTCGAGACATACTCATTTGTTCGATTTGATTAGACGCTTAAATGTATTATTTATTAGCCAAAATTGTGCTCCGGTTATTAGTCATTACAGGGCAACTAGAAGATTAAGCATAAGGATACAGCTGCATGCAAAGAGACATTCTCATATCAATCCACACTTGTTCACATGGCAGGCTGCAGGATGTGTGTGTGTATCGCGGTGTATTGTTTGTGTATTATTAGCATTTTTGACTTATTTTTAACATGTGTAACTGTTTTCAAGTCATCATGTGACAGTAATCCAGGCATTGAAGCAAATGGAGCATAGGGCCATTGACTCATGTCATCCTAGCAACCCCTTTAGTGATTTGTTTTGTGCCTTTTTATTGAGATACTTCTCACTAACTCTTATAAGGCTTTTAGTACCAATTCCTGGTCAGAACTAAAGAAGTATTTTGAATGAAGGGGGTAATTTCTCAAGAAACAAGAGAAGTTTGGTTGCTCACTATGTAATCACTTGAGATGATCATCCCCAGGGTGATTGAGAATCCAGACCAAAGTGCCCTTTCTAGTATTTTAAAATCAAAGAAATAAAACTTTATTTGGTGCAATTAATTCATTTATGCTTACTGATGTATCACCCTATTAGGTACTCCTTCATAAGTACTGGGTTGGGCCCCTTTTTTCTTTTCTGAACCGTCTTAATTCTTTGTGGCATAGATTCAAGAAGGCGTGGGAAACATTTCTCATTGATTTTGAAACACACAGTATTGATTATTATAGCATCATGTAGGTGCTGAACATTTCTCAGCTGCACATATATATGAAGCAAATCTCCCACTATACAACATCCTAAAAGAGATCTATTGGACTGAGATCTGGTGACTGTAGAGGCCTTTGGGATGCATTGAACATACTGTAATTCTCATTAAACCAGATTTGATCTTTGTTAAATAGTATATTGACCTGATGGGAGTAGTCACCAGAAACATGGGTACACTGTGGTCATAAAAGGATGTAAATGGTCAGTGAGGGTACTCAATTAGGCTGTAGGAGTTTAAACAGTGCTCCACTGCTACGAAAGGGCCCATAATGTTAAAAGAAGATACTCCCTTCACCATTGTACCACTACCACCTGCCTAGCCATTCATATAGGCAGGATAGATGGATGCTTTGTCAAGGTTTACACCATATTCTCACACTACTGTTTAAATACTGCAGCTGAAATTGAGACTCATTCAACCAAACACAATTTACCAATCTGTTATTGTCTAATTCTGATGACTTCTTACCTCACTTTTCTCTTCTTAGGTGACAGGTGTGATCTTTTGCTGCTAGAGCCCATCTGTTATAAGGTTTAAGATGTGCATTCAGAGTAGCTTTTTCGCATATTTTGTTTGGAATAAGAGGTACATTTGAGCAACTTTTGCCTTTTTATCATGACAAACCGGGCTGTTCTGGTTTGATATTCCCAGATTTTTCTCCGATCTCTGGCACATTCAATGTATTACGTCAACACAGTTGTATCTCTCTGAATATAGTAATATAGAAATAATTGCCCACAAAGGTCCCACTTTATCAACAGTTTCTGAAATACTCAGACCAGTCTATAGGACACAAACAAGCATTGTCTTACATCTCCTGTGTTCTCTATTATTATGCTCATCTTAAAGTCCAACAAGATGCATTTTCCCCATCTAAGTAGTTAAACACATTGGGTTGCTGCCATGTGGATAGCTGATTTCCTGTTAACAAGCAATTGAACATGTGTCTCTAGTAGATGCATAGCAAATACTTCGTTTAGTAGAGATGACCTTTACTGGACATGTTTCCGGAAGACCACAAAATGCAAAATAATTTGTGTTTCTTGAAGTTTAAAAAAAAAAAATTCTACAAATCTATGATAAACAGCATGACTAATTGTGACCATTTGGATAAGGTTGTAAAATGTGGGAGTCTGATTCATTGCTTCCTTCGACTAATGCATTTTACTGCAGTAGTCTCCCTTAACAAAATAAGATGAATTTGTGACTAATTTGAGAGGAAACTAGATTACTTTAATCTGAACACGGACACAGAACATTGGTTAATAATTTAAATTAATTTGCTGGAGAGCAAAAATAATGCAAATTGTTGTCATTTTTACTGTGACCGGCCAGCATTGCTGTGATCCTGAAATAAATAAATGCATTGATCCGCTGTCTTGCTATGCTTAGTACAAGAATCCAACCATTTGGGACACAAATTATAAACCTTACCACACAAAAGTATAAAAAGTTCTCTGCATTGATTTAGCTGGGTATGATAGTACTCTGTTCTCTTATTTCTGCCCTCGGGATGCCCATTTGAAGAATATCTGAGATGATGAAAAACTGAATTTGAGATTATAAAAATGGATTTAAGTATTTGCACCTAGTTAAACTACAGTCTTTTGGAGTTTTTCTTTTGTGTATTACTCCTCACTCACCATAAAATAAAGGATGCTCTCTGCGTCCTGTGCTTTGTCAGCAAGTGGAATACTGGAAAGCCCATAGAAGAAATTCTAAATACCACATCACAGAACAGTTGCAACATTTCATATTGCTGTCATCATTGTAATATTAGGGCAATATTCTAAGCAAATGCTGCAATATGCAATATTGTTGGCAGGTATTGACATACATTGACACTGTACAGGGCTGCACAGTGGTGTATTTGGTAGTACTTTCTGCATGGAGTTTGCATGTCCTCCCTATGCATACATGGGTTCCTACTGGACACTTAGGCTTCCTCCCACAGTACAAACACATGACTTTGTTTAAATTAATACTCTAAGCAGCCCTTGTGTCTGAGTGTGTGCTGGTGGTTGTTTGTCCTGTGTGTCTCTGTGTTGCCCTGTGATGGACCGACAACTTGTCCGGGTTGTACCCCACCTCTCACCTGATGATTTCTGGAGATGAGCACCAGCCTCCCCTGCAACCTTGAGAATAGATGGATGGATGGATGGATGCTGTACATGCTAATAATGCAGTATGTTTGGTCAGATGGATGAATTTTTACTGCGTCTGAAGTCCAAGCTGGCGGAATTCTAAACTGAGAAGAAGGGTCACAACGTTGTTATGATGGACCGTGAGGAAAATATTTTTTTAATAACATAAAATATTATAACTCTAATCTTTTAGAATACTATCACAACTAGGGATGCATCGATACTGATACTCATATAAGGTATTGGATACCATTATAATGCAATCATATTGGAATTGGTTAGTTAATGATACCATGAATAAATATTTAAAATGTGGAAACTGCATTATTTTAAAGGAAATGTTTATTTTTTACTACAATTTTTTTGGGGTCATTTTTAATTAATATTAGATTTTTTTAAATCAAATTCAGCATCATTTATTGTAACAAGCAGAGAAGAAAATGAAATCTGTCTTCCAATCCATTAAATTTTGTTTGTGCGGTACATGTATCAACATCGGTATTCTGTATTGGCAAGTACTCAGATCCTAGTACTGGTATTGCATCGGTCAGGGGTGCGCAAAGCAGCCAGTATCTGTATCTGTATTGTATTTGTTGAGGAAAAATGAGTTGTTTGTATTTGAGTAAAATTACAAATGGACATAAAAATCTAATTTTTAGCAGTTACACTTTTGATTTACATTATATTTAATTATCCATCATAATAATTATGTACATGCTATATTGGTTGATTTTTTTTATATCAAGCAATGAACATGTAATAACAAACGTCTCTGAAAAGAATATAACACAACAGCCAATTCTTCATTCAACAGAGGCAGAACATGCTCTGATGATGTTTTACTGCTTGTGGACGGTTTGGCAGAACAAGGTTGTGATGATGATTTGGTTCTGGTGGGGGGATTTATGCTTGTGGGGGAGTTGGCAGACAGTACCAGGACAGGATGCTTTAAACGTATAAAATAACTCCCACAAATCCACACAATTTGGCACAATTACACAAGCGTTGTTTTAACCTTTTTAAACGATTGTTAATGTTACTCTGTCAACAGCCTATTTTGTATATTACCAAGCCAACAGAGTTACATAAACAGAGCGAACATGAAAGCACCCGACTGCAGACGTTAACACTCTCCGGATCAAACTCCGCTTCCCGAAATTTATAAATTGTCTCTGGAGCCCAGCTAAGGTACAAAAATCTATTCAACACAAATAGTCAGTTAAGTATTTCTTTGCTCAGCTGAGCCCTTCTGTTGCTTTGTGGTGCAGCTGTGACAGACACCTCTTTCCTCCACCCCCCTCCCCAAATCCTAAACGTCACCCACTCGGGCGCTTGAACTGCACTCTCATAAGGAAATTGAGCTTTTTGATATAAGTTTTTGTTGTTCCTGAATACAAATATTTTTTTTTAAGTATTGTTTGAAATAAGTATTCATAAAAAGCCTGTATTTGTGCCTTTCCGAATACCTTATTCAGGTTTGGCTCCACCCATAGAATCAGTTTGGAAAAAAGTGGTGTTGTTGCATCCCTAATCACTACAGTCGGTTTTCCCAAATCGTAAAGCTGTACAACAAAGAGTCGCCCTAAATTAACTTTCTGTGAAGCTTCAGTGTCTGTGCAAACCACATAATGTCAGATCATACTGATCTAATATGGAGGTACTCAAAGTCTCTTTTTTTGGTATATATCCACCCATTTGAACTGAATTTTAATAAATTTCTTAAAATCTATTTTATGATTATGACATTCAGCTATACTGCTCCTTCAAACATTTAGAATTTTTCAAACTGTCTGAATTGCATATGTGAAAGTGTTCATATTGGTTTAAGAAAATACTCCCTGCAATGGAACTGAAAGACTGGGTGTCTGATTTTCCCAAAAAGCATGGTTCCTCTGACCAGGCAACATATTGGACTTTTGAATTGGTTTGTCTAGCCAAACGTAAGGAATTTAGGCATCGTTGTCAGCCAGTTATTGTCACTTGAAAGTCACTCTGACCAAACTTGTCAGAGTACGTTTTTGTCAGTTGAGAAATACTTCCGAACTAAGACTGGAACTTGAGAAGAGAACAGCTTAATTTATTCCTGTTTTAATGTATTTGCACTTGTAGTGAATTTAAGAAACAAAATGTGTCTTTGACATTCAGGGCCTTTATTGGTCAAGTTCCTCCCTATCATGCCTGTATTTTAAGGCCACACTCTGCACCTCAACTACCCAGACCTTCAAACCAAAATATGCTCATCAGCCTGTTACTGGTCACGTCTGATCAAGCGGAAATTCTGACAAGTATGGTCAGGTTAGGAAGTAGTGTGTTGAGCTTCTGTATTAGGTTTTGGCCTAATGAGTGAGGCTTGCATAATTTGTCGACTAATCCATGAAATATTTTGAGAATAGCACCTTGCAACCTGTGTTGTTATTGAATGTCATTACCTCTATGTGTTGCATGCGACAAGGCTTTGTTGCTATTTGCAGTAGAAATTCAGATTATCCTAAATCGTAGAACAAAAGATAGAAAAAACAATTTTGTTACTCAAATCAAGGCTAAAAACTTTTCAGAGCTACCTTCAATTGTTCTATTTGTAACATTACTAAAACATCAATAATTTAAGTCTATAGACCCAGTTTTATTTCCTTTCCCCCATTGTACCACTCCAGTGTTTGGTTATATTTTGTCTCTGATGTTTTCAACATGTAAAGCACTTTGAATTGCCTTGCTGCTGAAATATGAGCCCCAAATAAACTTGCACTGCCTTATTGTTATGAATACTGCAATACTTCTGTTCATCCAGAAATGTTTAAGCAATTAGTTTGCCTTAGCAACTAGTTAAAAGATAAATTGGTCAAAAGGGCCATGTGTAAATGCAAATGCGTTATAAACAAAAGTTCCATGCATCTCTCCCGTATTTCTTTTTTTTAAAAAGAGCGACGGCATACAGATTTGTCCTTAATTTCAGGAATGTTGATTAATCATGATTAATCTTGATCAATTCACACCTTTCCTGTGTTTAATTAGATGAACATGTTAATTTGTTTGACAGCCCTTTATTATGTTGTCTCATTCAGTATAAAGATAGAATTGGACATTTGTGTACATATCCTCCCAAACTGAGGAGTCTGAGTTGAGAATGCTTATGCTGATGGATGTAGGCAAATTATAGAATACTTTATGAAATTATGTCTTCTCTTCAGAGCTGTTATCTGTAGCTGTTTTTCCCTGTTTTTTGTATGTACAGCACAATTATGCCTGCCGAATACCTTTCGACCTGTTGCAAAGACGGTGTGGGCAGCTGCCCAGCGACTCAGCGAGGGGGTGAGCGGGGTTTTTAAGTGCATTCATGGCTGTACTCGTGCTTGCTGGCTTTTGTTAGTGTTCTTCTTGTACATACTAGGAGGCCAAGTGAGGAGGGAGGGATGAGCAGCCCTGCTCTGCACCATATGCCAAATATGAGCCTGCCTGCCAATGTGTTAGGGATACTGGCAAGTGCTATGATGGTTGAATTCTTGACAGAGGGAGATGAATAATTGAACATGTGTGAAGCTAAGTTCTGTTGGGATGGACTGGGATGCCCTTATACATGGGAAAGGGGAATAGACGACAGAGAGTCTGCAGGCAAAATTATTTTTTTAGAAAGTGTATGGATTTCTCTTTCTTACTCTAAATCTGTCAAACACTTTGCATGTAGTGAGCAAAAAGGGGTTCTTTAGATGTAAGTATAGTGAGTTGGTACGATAGGAGAAGAAAAACTATAACACATTGGCCTCAATGAATTTCATGGATCACAGAAGTTAGCTCTGAAACTACGATCACTAACCGATCACTAAAAAGATAAACCCTACAAAAGAATGTTGTAGAGAGATTAATGAAATATATTCAGTTTATAGAAGCAATCAGACTATTTAAGAATGCTTTTTATGCTAAAACATTCATGTTTGAGCAAATATTTTCAAGAAAACCCCACTTTGATTAGTGTTTTACTTTGTATTATATATATTTCAAATTGTTTCAAACTTTTAACTTAAAAGGACGTTTGAGCTAAGGCAGCCTGCAACTGCTCTGTACGCTTTCTTCATAGAAGATTCTATGGAAATGAAGATTTTACGAGGTTATCAGTTTGATTACTGTGTAATTAAAAAGAAATTCACTATTAGTTTCATGCTTATGTCTTTTTTTGCTTTGGTGACATTGAGTCATCAATCTGTCTGCATCTTTTTGCAGCTTGAGAAAAATTTTAATTTTGCCTACAGAAAAACTGAAATTTTTGTTTTGAGAGGTCAATACCCTGATCCTACTTACAGTTTCTATGGCAACTTTAAGCAGCTGTCACACTGTTTCTGATATTGCAACATATGTTGTAGTATTTGAAAAAAATGTATTGGGTATTCTAAACTGGGAAAATTAAGCACATTTTGTGAAACGTCAAGCACTGTCCTGAATATGAAACATATCTTACCCTTTTTAAAGTGACACTGTTTTGTACAACACGTTTAATGAGATGAAGCTGTTCCAAAATTACTTACCATAATTTCTAGACTATTGGCCACTACTTTTTCCCCATGCTTTATTTATTGATTTTTACAGCTAACCCCACTAGAGGACCCCCTTGATCAGTGGATTGTACACGTTACGTTATTCAGCCCCAAAGGATACTGTGCCTTTAAAAGTGTGGTCGAGAGAGAGAGAGGGAGAGAGGGGGGCAGTTTGAACGAAAAATGAAAGCAAACGTGAAACGGATAAACATTATGAGAGCGAAACAGTTTGCAAAAAACACGTTTTTATCCATAAACCTTAATTATGGAAAACAAACAAAGAAATAGATATGATGCTGCTTTGAAGTTACAGGTAGTGTATTTGGAAATAGAATGCCGGTGGCTTCATGTATCCTTGGCAACAATTATTCAATATTGAGACGTTGATGACGGAAAAAGCTTTCAGAGATCAAAGCAGATGGCCAGAGCTTGAAGCGTTTCTTGACGTTTGGCTGAACACACAGAGAAAGGACAGCCGAGGTGTTTCAACCTTGTTGGACTGTTAATAAAATCGAAGCTTTCCCAAAACACTAATTTACTTTCCTGACAATCCACACAATGCACAAACGGTTACATAGGCAAAGCAATTTTATTTGTATAGCACACTTTCAACACAAGGCAATTCAAAGTGCTTTACATGATTACATGTGAAAATTAGAACAAACAATCATTAAACGAAGGCTTAAAAATGTATAATCAACTAGCAATATTAAAGTACAAGAAAGCATTTAGCATTTGATCAAAATAATAATTCGTATGAAAATTACAAATAGGCAGACAAGAAATCATTAGTGATTGAGTGAAAGCAGTAATGGGATAACTGTAGTTACTCATAAGCAAGTCTAAATAGGTATGTTTTTATTTTAGATCTAAAAGAGTTCAGTGTCTCTGCAGTTTTGCAGTCGTCTGGGAGTTTGTTACAGATAAGGGGAGCATTAAAACTGAAAGCTTCTCCATGTTTGGTCCTGGTTCTAGGGACGATCACTAGATTAGAGCTGGAGGACCTGAATGATCTGGAAGGTTTGTATCGTGATAGCAGATCGTTATGGTATGGTAATTAAATGTTAAAACACTTGCAGCTTATAATCGGGAGTGGCTTGTATTTTTACATATTTGGGTTTTTCTCTAAAACCCTAAAATAGGCTGGTGTGGCTTGTAATCAGGTGCTCTTTATAGTCTGAAAATTAGGGCACTTTTGCAGTGATGTCACCCGGTCATCTTTTGACTGGTAGACTGACCATCTGGGGTTGAAAGTTCTAGATTCCCTTTTATCACATATACTGTTTTATCACATCCATCTTCCTATTCAGTGACCAATTTTCTTGTCCCTGTTGATGAAATGCATCCCAACAGCACGATGATCCCATGCTGATGTTTAGGTTGTTTCCCTTTTTTTTCATTAGACAAACATAGGTTGTGTAATTCAAAGGGTTTAATTTAATTCTCATCTGCTCTTACTAGTTTAAGGAATGGTGCATATTAGGACAGAAATTTGTCAATTCAAATATATGCCATGTTATTCAAATTTATGTGTCAAGAATTTTGAAAACCCTGTATCAATTTCCTTGCACTTAATGGTTTTGTATCAATTTGTGTTTGTCACATAAAAAAATCCAATAAAATATAACATTTTGGCCTTAACAGGCCGAATTGTGAGCACATTTAAGAGTTGTGAATGCTACTGCAAGAAACTGTAACCTGTTGCAAGGTTCGCAGCAAGTAAGACACAATTCCCCTAAGTTTTATTGTCAAAACATAAGAGCAACGCAGACATCACATCTAGTGTTTCAAGATAAAGAAGAAGTCTACAGCCAGAGGCGATGATATGAACAATAAGGCATTTAACAGACTTGCATCCTGTTTAAATTGTTTTGTCTTTATAATAGGCAGAGACAAATACAGAAAGCTGCACGGATGTAACAGCAAATTTACCTCTATAGTTGCTTTATGTTCTCTTTATATCACTTGTCCTGCCATCGTTTGTGACTTTCCATTAATCCTCAGAAATTGATCCGCTGGCTCCTCTTGTTTACCAGTGTCTTTAATATTGCAGTGCCACTATTCCTGAAACCTATTATGTTCTAATCATCACGGTCTGTCTCTCTCTTTTTGTCTCCCAAACCCCACCACCCCCGCCCCTCTCTGTTTTTTTTGTTGTGATAGATACCACCCTGTCCAGTGAGCGTGGTAAGTAGTGCCGCCGCTCACTCACTTGATACAGAGCCATCTGTGCGTGGACTCCATCAGCGCTGGCATCATGGCTGTTTGCTCAGTTGTAGAAGGAACCGTTCTCAGATGCTAGTCTCAGTGGGAGTGGGGGGGGGGGGGGGGGGGGGGTTGAGCCACAAACACCATTTGCATCACCAGGAAGCTGTTTTCCTCTCGATCACAGTGAATGTCACAGCAAATGTTGAAAATGAGGGGAGAGACATCAAGCGAAGGCAATTATGAAAGCAGCATCCACGCACCCATGTGGCCAATCGGAATTTCAGTTTAGCATATTTTCTCTGCATGCTCTTCGCTTCGATCTACTTAGTCAATTTACCCCCTTTTGACTCCAATAGTACTCAATAACAAGCCGAGAGGGAGTATGATTTTTTTGCTTTCTTTGAGTCTTTGCAGCTTCAATAGAATGCCTCTCGGTTCAGGCTAAATAAAGGGTAGATGGATTCCTCCACTACGGTTGACCCTCATTTTGAATATGCTTCCTTCTCTGTAGTGGTGTCTTTGCTGGCTTCCGGAGCTTACTGAAACACTTTATTCCCCCATCAAACACAGGAATTGGAAAGTCCATCTGCTGTGCCGCCTTTGTTTGTCTCTATAATTTGCCTGTGCGACTGTGCATTGTCCAGGTACCTGGACGAGGTCCTCTTCCTCTCCCAGCACTTTGTTTTCCATTGACGCACCTTTTGCATGTGTCATCAGCAGCAGAAGTGGGGACAAAAGGGATCTGGCTGAACTGGCCACGACTGGTGACGGTTTGTGGTGCTCACTGCCGACACACACGGGAAGCGATAGCATCAGTCGGAGTGGTAGACAAATATCCAGATGCTGTGAGTCTGGTCTGTGGAACATCAAAGAGGCAGCGGGGAACAGGAGTATAAAGCTGCAGTTTAGATTAGGCCCTTGAGGGGTTTTTATGTGTGTGTGTGTGTGTGTGTGCAGCTGAGGTATACTTTGCTTGCTAGAGGAGGAGGTGATGGTAGACAGCACAGTGAAGCTGTGTGATCAATATTTCATTGCTGAACTAGTATCAGTGTAACATGCTTTTTCTTTCTTTTTTTTTGTTGTTTTTTTATATAGCTAGGATAGAAGGAAAAGTAAGGCTAACAGGAGCCACAAAATTCTAAGATTTATATTAATTTGATTAGTAGATTTACAGTTTTACTGTAAGTTAAATTCACTGCTGCTCCCAATAGAGATGGTGACCCTAATCTAAGACTTAGGAACAAGTAACATTTACTTATAAACGTGCCTTAAACTCCAGACTTCGACTAGATTTGTGTTCTGGGATTTAAGTCTCATCAAAGACTTTTACTTCATGTCATCAGAGTTCACAGCAATCCCAGTCAGTAAGCCACAGACAACAGCTCTATTCAGACTGGTGCTTTCGATTTATTAGTCAGGGATCGTACATAGTCATAGTCAGTCTTAGATCAATCAAACAGAGTGAGCATTTTTTCTGTTAAGTGTGATGATTATGGCTTGAGCACATGGAAATCGTTAATTCACCATTACAAATAATAAGAACATGACATATACCATTTTTTAAATAGAATTCAATCAAAATTTTGGTAGATGAATAAAGAAATATAGAAGAAATAGACTATTTTACAGAAATATATTTACAGAAACACACGCACACACACACATACATATATAGTATATACAATATTTAAAAATAATATCTGGTGTAGCTACCATTTCCCTTCAAACCAGCCTCCATTCTTATAGGTACACCTGCACAAATGATTTTTTTTAGGATTATATTCAGGTGTGATCAACCAATTATACCAAACAGGTGCTGAAGATCATCAATGACACATGTAGGTTGAAACACAGTCATTAACCGAAGCCGAAACAAATGTGTTCCAGGCTTAAAACTAGTTGACGAACAGACAAACTCTTCTACCAAGAAGAGGTTCTGGAAGATAGTTTCATGTAATGACAAGATTGAGCCCACCAACAACACAAAGTAGTTCTACTGCATCAGCAAGGTATCTAACAGACAAAGATTTCAAAGCAGACTGGGGTGTCAAGATCTGCTGTTCAAGCTTTTTTAGAAGAAGCACAACAAAACATGCAACGGTGAGAAAAGTAGGCGCCATGGTTGGCCAAGCAAACTTAGTGCAGCAGATGAAAGACACTCCAATCTTACCACCCTTCGAAATCAGAGGATTTCCAGCAGTGCCGTAAGCTCAGAACTGGGAAAAACCAGTGGGACCCAGATACACCTATCTACTGTGCGGAGAAGTCTGGCTAGAAATGGCTTCATGGAAAAGTTGCTGCCAAAAAGCTATACCACAGATGTGGAAACAATTCCAAGTGACTCAAGTATGCACAAAAACATCCTAACATAGTAATATGGACTGATGAGTCAAAGTCTGAAATATTTGGCTGTAACAAAAGGCAGTTTGAACATCAGAGGGCTGGAGGGGTACAAAAATTAGTGCTTGCAGGAAACAGTGAAGCATGGTGGAGTTTCGTTGACCGTTTGGGGCTGAATTACTGCAAATGGAGTTGTATATTTTGTCAAGATTAATGTTTTTCTCAGTGATGATAAATATTGCCAAATAACATTGACAACATTGTTAACCCATTTATGGGTTTTTTTCTTGCATAAAAGTACATATATTTTTTTTAACTTATAATAGTGTAAATGCCTTCATAAATTCTATCAGTCATTTACAATGGGTTTTTGAATGGTTAATTCAAGCTTTAGAAATAAAATAACTGCCAGATTTTTGCTACATTGCATATGAAAATAAAAACTAAATGACTTTATTCCATAAATACATAAGAGACTGCTTATTTTATTCATTAGTGACTTGAGACTTGACCTGCACTCTGAAAAATGGTCCTTTGAGTATTTCTGGCTCCACCTCTCTTGTTCTGTTCCCCTGTGCCTTCTTTCTTTTTACTTTGCTGTGTAGCTGTCCCATAACAATTTAATGAGAATGATATTGCATGATAAAAGGTGGGGCACAACAGCATAAAGTAATGAGGAATTAAAAAGCAGGGAGAGAAAGGAGAGTTAGAGCAAAGTCTGTTTGTCCTTGCTCCCTCTCTGTAACGCAGTCAACAGTAAGTAATCCGGAAAATTGCTCATCGTTCAGCAGAGTGAACATTATTTATGCCTTTCAATTTCAGTTTTGCAACATGTGTGCATTTTCAGGAAAAAGCATGTCCATACGTTACACAGCCTACCTGCCGTAAAAAAAAACAAAAAAACACATGCTTTGACTCCTTCTTGGTGTCATCCTGTACTTAACAAGCTCTCGTCACTCCCTCAGCAGGGATGGGGTGTGTTTGGAGTTGGCTGATAGGCATCCTCAGCCTGAAGTGGTTGCTGGTGCATCCTCTCCTAGCCTAATTGGCTGTACCTGAAGCAGGAGGGCAAGGTGTAATTGCGATAAGAAAAAAAGCTGTTCTTGGATGGTGTTAGTGCCTTTATCTATAATCTACAGATTGATTATGTCTTTTTCTGCCAGTTGTGCAAATTGTGCAACCCCTATCAACCAGACAGAAAAACACCTTAACTTTGTCTTGACTAAAAGATGTTGCACTGATTTCAAGCTCAGCCTGGTTGTAGATTTCATTAGGATGCATATCAGAAACAATACTACTGGTCAGCATGTATTTTTTTGTTTTTTTTGTTATCAGCCTAATTAACAAGGCTGTATCTGCAAAATGTTGCTGGTGGATGCACAGACAATTTCATGAATTGGCTGTGATCAGCATAGGGCTGAACTGAAGGAATGTCTCTCTTCCTTCCTGTGTGCTTTCAGTGTTGTTTGCACCGGCACAATTTGCACATCTTCTACACAAATGCATACCTGCCTTGCATTTCAATTAACCATGGATGTATGTGCATTATATTGCAATAATATAGATTCCAATTGATCATAGTTATTAAAGAATGCTGTCAAACGATGTTTGATATTTAACTTGTCCAAAAAGATTCTATTGAGTCACTGATTTGCAGTATTTAGTCCTTCTGGATGAGCGCAGTGACAGGGTGCAGTTGCTTGCATTGAGTCATTGACCTTGTAGCACTTATACCATCTCCTTTAAACCCCCTTTCAAAGAGGCCATGAATTACGGTATTTTTCCATACGTCGACTTGTTGACCTCTGAGCGACTGTGCGGCTAACTTTTACCGGTTTATTAACAAGACTGGACTCGTTAGGGTTTTTGCGTTCAGAATGTTAGGTCGAGTTCCGGGGTTGGTGTTACTCCTTTTGTTTTGCTTCTATTTTAGGTTTAGATTCTTATATATTCTATATAACCATGTGCAAAGACGTGCACTGTGCTGTGAGGAGTTTTTTTCTGTTTTAGTCGCCCATCTTTGCAAGAGTGACTTTGTTTCGGGGAAATTACATACGTACGCCTATCCAGATCCAACCCCCCCAGGCATTCATCAGGATCCATCTGGTACATTTCTTGCCATGTGGAAGCAGTCGAAAAGAAATGTTCCGGTAAAAGAGAGGTGTATTTTAAAAGACAACTATGGTTAAAGACTGGATGGAATATTCCAGAATATCATCTAAAAACGGCTTAAGAAACCTTCAGCGGAACCAGAACTTTGCTTAGTTTGAACAGCCATCAGCCACAACCGACCATCGGCTTGAGAAGACAGATCACTGACACAAAAAAGAAGCAGTGGTTCAGTCGTACTTTCTATGTTGAAGAAAAGTAAAAGCTTTATGTCAGCTGTAGCTCCATTAGTGCATTCATCTTGAACAGAAACACGTCAAGTCTGTATGATTAAAGAGAGCACATAGTTAGTCACAACAAAGGCATTGCCAATAGCTTTGTCTAGCAGAGAGGTAGGGTTAAATATAACTTCAATTGAATGGGAACAACAGGTTGATGGCAGTAGTAGCTTAGTAAATCACACTTCTGTAAATCACAACATTGAGTTAAAATTTTTGACTCTATAGCGATTCATTGAAACAAAAAATTAGTCTTAGCCATCAAAGCATTTCCGCTGCTCTCTTTGGGTAAAACCCTGATTTCAAATCATCAGAATATCATTTGGTAAAACCAACACAAAGTCAAAGAGATTATAGCCGATGCTTCATTCGCTTGTTTTCTCTCTTCCACAGTCTGGAAGCTGTTAAAGCTGGAAAAATAATGTTGTTACAACAAAACATTTTTTTGATACTTGTGCAGTACATGGATTATTTATCATCAACACTACAGAGTTTCCTGTAAAAATGTCTTTCAAGTCCTGCTTTGGGTGTAGCTAAATTTTGTGAGAAAATAAACAGGCTGTCCAGAAGAGTGTGGAGAATGTGTTGTGTGAAAGTGTTGGAAGAATGGTATTGTTTTGGTCAAGAGTAAATAAAATGTGCATATTTAGATGCTTGGTACAGTATATTGATTGGTACATCTCCAATAATTTAAAATTGCCTATACTAATTACAAGAAGCGCTAAGGTTCGGATTTTATTTGATGCCTGATTGAGAGTTAAAATAATAATAAGCAACTATGTTGCATTCACAATTTAATAATTGGTAAGTCATCCCATAGAATAACTAAAATGTGAGCTCCAAATCTTCTAACAGAAATATTTGGCTTTTGAACTTTTTGAACTGTATCTTAGATTATGTTGTTGTCATTCACATTTTATTTACACAGCTGCCCTCCTGATTGGCCTCCACTAGTTGAGTCCAAGCTGCTTTTATGTGAAGTGGCAAAATGGTCCATTTCAGCTGAAACCGAGATGATAGGGCCAAAAGTATTTGAAATTTTCTAGTTTGCCACAGTTAACCCCACTGCATGTGAGCCAGGAGCAACATTTTTATGTAGTCACACTCGCTTGTCCTCTGTTCCTCCTTCCTGCTTCTGCTCTTTCACTGGGTTTGAGTAGCCGCTAGAGCTGAAAGAGCAGCTAATGGGTTGTGAAATGTCTCTAAAGCTAAAGCAACAACAGGAGTTAATTTCTCTAAACCCTTCTTAAAAGAGCAACACAAACGGGGACCAGGCCTGACAGTGCAAAGAGAAGATCCAGTGAGGCAGTCCAGCTTTCTTTAAATGTGTCAGGGAGATCTTTTCTGTGTACTAATTTGTGGCTGGAGCCTTCCTCCAACACAGATCCTCCATGTATTCTACATGATGTTCTTGCATTTTGCTGTTCCTTTCCTTGCTTGTCTAATAGGGTAATTTTGAGATCGTTGTTAGTCATGCTTATTAGAGTTGTGAATCTTCACAAGTCTCACAATTCGATTCGATTCCGATTATAATGTCAAATTTTCGATTTCATACCTCGATGCCTCACAATGCATCATGATTATGTAATTTGAGTTGGTTTTCAATAATAACTATCTTGTATTAATACATTTTTCCATAAATAAATGATGTCAGACATTTGTTTTTGTTTTTTATCAAACTTTTTTTTTTCTCACCACAACATAGCACCTACAAAAAAAGCAAAACAGGAGAACCCGTTACATTTTAAAGCGCAGTCATTATGGGGATTTTCTTTTTATACTCTTTCAACTATTTTCATATTTTCTGGTTTTATGTGTAATAGTCTAATTTTATCTGGGTCTTTCTCCAAACACCTAGAGTAAATTTATAGAATATTGATGGATATAGATTATTATAGGTGTCCCTTAAATGAGACAAGCAAATTTCACACGTCACATAATTGCTTAGAAATGCCTAAAGTTATGTATATAAATCATATTTGTATGCTTACCTAAATTGTCTTAGACTACAAAATTCAAGTGATCATTTTATTATCCATCCATTATTTGTACCAGTCCGTCCTCTGCAGGGTCACGGCCGCGGGTTATTATATTTTATGTTATAATCGATTATGGTGGGATTCTGCTGCGATGGCGATGCATCAATTAAATTATTAATTTCAACAGCTCTAATTCTGATGTTGGAAGTGAGGCACAACTTGTCCTTTATATTATTTTTTATTAAAGAGCAAAATGGTTAAATCGAATGTTTTAATCGAACAGAATTCATTAAGAAAACATGTATTGATATTGTTTGCATCAACGCCTTTGTAAGAATTTCTGATCATTTGTATGTATCTTCTCTAAGCTGTGGTGAAACGTGCAGCACTCTCTTCTGCCTCACTTCCCCCTCAGTACCAATTAAAGCTGTTTTTCTGCAGCAGATCTCGAGTTGATGAAGACAGCCACTAAGAGCTCTTGAAGTAAAGTCGCACAGCGCCTATGTGGTGGGTGATTTGTGCAATAAAGGGGAAGCAAGAGGAAGGAGAACAAACAAGCATAAAACTGGCACTTCTTTTCCATTTAGTTTAGACCGTGCTATTTTGAAATTTTGAAATTCTTCAAAAATCCTGTCAAACCATTGCTGAAGAAAAAGAAGGGACATACAATCTGGATCTTTTTTCTTTCTATACTATACGCCAAGCACCATTGAGCCTGCAAGTATTAATGTGGAAAAGGAAAGGAAAAAATTAAAAGCAATGTTGGAAGCTGCTTGATCTCACGGCTTCGACCATCTCTCCCAGCTGAATGGAAACAAGCCTTTGCTCTGGCCTTTTTGCTACAAAGGCTGAGAGTGCCGAGGCACAGAGGACACTGCCTAATGGCTACGAGTCTTGCTTTTCCCACAGGATTACATGTTTGAGAAAGATAAAGTTTGATCTGTATTTTTTTCCAAGAGAAAAGGCTTTCTTTTTTGTGATGCAGATGAGAGAAGACAGGGAAACCTTCTGAAAAAGCGAGGTTTGAGGCTGTGTGCTGAAGTTTGGAGAATATAGATGAAGAGATCAGAAGAGTTTGAAGATTTTCTTTCGACTTCAGCTTATCCGAGGGATGCGCTGATCTGGATTTTGTGGCTGAATTGTGGTTTACAATCAAAGGCTCGACTGCCATTGCTTATTGTAGCCATTTCTGGTGGCACGCCTGACAAGAGAGATGATGTAGTAATAACAGTGTTTGTTGACTTTTTTTAAGCAAACAAAATGACCACAGTTTAACATCTTGTGGAGGTTTTTATGAGAAACAAAGGTCTAGGATGCACAGAAATCTTGCTGGTAGTCTCGGACAGTGAGATAACGAGGTACTCTTAACATGTTTATGGAAACTACTGATAGTTTTTCCATTTTTTTTTTCCATAAACAGTGCTCTCTGACTCAGAATTAATCAATCATTATTAATCATAAGTAAGCCCTTTAGGCATCCATCATATTGGTGATAAAAGAATCATAACATGGAAAACATGTCAAGCCAGCTTTATTTGTCATGTATGCCATATATTCCAGGCATACAGTATAAATGAGATTAGAATCCTCCCTGACTCATGGTGCAGCAAAAAATTTAAATGAAAGGACAAGGACAAAAATAAGAATATACTATAACAATAAAACATGCTGTACTATAATAAACTTATACTGCCCATAAATAATTGATAGAAAATATGTAAATGTACAGTATATACAAGGTACCGGAATAAAATAGCAGCATACAAATTTGCAATGCATGTTATTTTATCTTTTGTAATAGTTCGAGTTCGGTGTATCTGTAAACATAACAAAAAACAAAACAGAATTAACAAGGTGGATGAAGCCAGAAATGCCAGCCTGTATTTAAGTATTGAAAGTCTGCGTGCATAAATACATATTGAGGTTTGATTTTAAAAATGGCCAAGCTCAGTTATAGGCAAGGCAATTTGATTTGTTTAGCACACTTTCAGCAACATAGCAATTCAAAACAACAGTAAAACAAATGCCTTTATTGATTGAAAACTAGTGGAAGCTGATTCAGAGTCGAGGTCCGCCACAGAAAAGGCTTGGTCACCCCAATTTGTGTCCTCTGTCCCTGGATTAGGAAGTAAATGTTGACTGTCTGGCCTCCAGGACCTGGTGTGAACAGAGAAGCTCAATAACTACGCTAAGTAAGGGACAGCAAGGCCGTCAAGACCTTTAAAAACAAGTAATAAAAGTTTAAAATCCATTTTATAGTGGATGGGAAGCCTATTTAGTTAGGACAAAACGTGTAATGTGTCTGGGGATTTAAGTTAAAAGGCAAGTTCTGCTACGTTCTGAAAAAAAAAAAACCACTATTACACCGAGAGGATTTCAATGTTTAATTCTTGTACTGTTTAAAGCATGAACAGCCTTCTCTAGGTAACAAAGGTTTAAAAATGCCTTGACCATAGAAAGCATAAATGATGAAAGCCAGACCAAACTCCAATGGACTTTTTTTTATTATTATTTTGAATCCCTGTCAAATATGACCACTAAGTTTTTGAAATATTCACTGAATTTGTCAGTGGTGTCTTTGTTGCCAAATGAAATCAGTCTTTTATTGTTTTGTTTCTTTAAAAACTAACAGTTTTGGCTTAGCCACTGTTAGATTGCAGCGATGGTGTCAAAGAAAGAATGATTTGGATTTCTGTATTCTGGCATTAATGGTAAATAAATCTACAAACCATCCGCACACTATTACATTGAAAAAGCGATCCAAAACCTTTAAAAAAAAATTAAAAGGTTTTTTAAAAATTTGGCCTACATTTTTGTATTGATCTGCTCAGCAATAAACTAAACAAACATTTTCTTATATTACATAACTATAACTGCAAATCCAAAACATAACATTGGCTTATCGTGCTCCTCTCATTTAGAAAAAAGGGATCGGTGACCCAAGTTTAGGAATTGATTCTTTTCTATTTTCAAGGTCTACAAAAAAAGTAACTGTATTTAGCCAAATTCAATAAATCGCTGTGGCCTAGTTGGTTCTGAATTAATGTTTGAGTGTTCCCATGTACTGTGAAATTTAAAGTATAAAACCTGGCCCTTAACCTGACAAAATAAGATATACAAAACTTTGGTAAAAAAACGTTATATACTTTATGTTAGTGCTAACTCGTCCCATAATTTTAACTTGCCTGCTTCTTTTTTGATTTGCTTTAATCAATATAAATTATGATGTGGTCCTAGGCCGCTCAAA
The DNA here is from genome assembly GCA_028564705.1 of Apricaphanius iberus. NCBI lineage: Eukaryota > Metazoa > Chordata > Actinopteri > Cyprinodontiformes > Aphaniidae > Apricaphanius > Apricaphanius iberus. The sequence continues at coordinate 418,024 of JAPXFQ010002732.1, forward strand.
ATCCTTCTAAGAATCTCAAATGGCCTGTGAACCCAACTTCATACACCTTGACGTGAAAGAACTGGACCCAGTTTCTCTCCTGTATTACATTCCTAGCTATCAGAAACTATTTGGTCTACACGCCAGCTGTCTACACCTCTGAAGACCAGAAATCTTTTCAACGCTCAAATGCCTACTAAATGAATAAATGGTTTAGAAACCCACAATATAAAAATGTTTATGTGATGTTTTTGCCATTGAGGTACAGTTCAAAGCAGATGAAAAGCTTGCACATAGAGCAAGGGGAATCAGCCTTGATCTCAGTAGCTCTCTTCTATGCATGATTTTGATGTTTTCATGTGTCACAAGCAATCTATTGAAGATATTGATGACATGAGGGCAAATAATTAAAACCATCTGAGCAAGATGCTTTCCATGAAAACATAAAAACATACAGGATTGTACAGAGATGGTGACTCAGATTCAGAATCGAGTTGCACTTAAGCTGCAAAGCATAGACTTTAGACATTGAACTTGTGCTGTGAAGACTCTAAATTTCACTTAGACATGTGGTTATTCATTGGGGTCTCACCTTATGTATTCAGAACAAAAAGCAAGTCAATATCGGAGCTACTGACCATGAATGTCCTCAAATTATCAGCCATTGACGTTGGCAGTGTGCGAGCTGCTAGTGGCTCATAACAATCTCTACATGTTTGCTCTGGCTTTATAAAATGGTCCACATGATCCTCTAACGTTTTTTTCGGGTTGTTTCAGAACAAAACAAATATTACCTAGTTCCAATATTCTGCTGTTGTTACGCTCACTGTGTCATTAAGAAGCAACTACCTGTTTGTCAACATGAAATTACTTCCTACTTGGTCCATTCAGAACGTTCAGCATCTCCATTTACTAACTACACGGTATCTGACTCACTATAATGTAATATATTAGAAACTCTGGAACACATTTGACTGTTTCCGAGATACAATTATTAATATTTTTGACTAAATCATATTTATTGTTACTACTTGGATTTGTAATATGTTTAAAGGTACAATATGTGATGCTGACATCTTGTTGTGAAATTGGAGTACTGCGGTCCAGTAAGAAAAACAACTTAGTCCACTCTCACCCATTCACCCCCTCCCATCCGTGAATTTTATGGAGAGTTGCCAGCTACTGATCGGTCAGATCATACACGATGAAGGGCAAAGACAAGTTAAACACAGTAAATTGATAAATAGATAAATACGTGTCATCACAATCTCAAGTTGATGGTAATTGAAAAAGTAGCTTGAGATAGTTTTAAGATAACCATTTTACTGCTAGCATTCTTAGCTCAATGTTAACATTTAGCCCGGTCGGCGTCAGACTACAAATGGCAACGAGCTGTTTAGTGTTGAAGACTTGGCAACCTTGCAGGCTCACATGTGATTTGCCCAGGATCAGGAAATATGCTAACGGGACAGATATTTTAAACAATGACTATTTCCCATTGCAGCGTTATTAAATTGACAAAAACTTACAACCACCAGATCGAAATCTCTTTCAGTGTAATCTTCCTTCCAACACTGCCAGGACATTAGACTGCTGTGTGACTAATTCATTGCAAAATTAAAGATTTTACCTTTAATATTATCAATGGATTTTATAATCCAGCTCAAAAAAGCTTTGGAATGTTGAATTATATGTTTTTCTAATTATATGTTTATCTAGATTATCTAAGGAATCTTAGAAATGAGCATTTTTATCTTTGCTAACAGTATGAACACAGCAGTTTTTGCAACTATATTGTAGAGAATGTACATAGAACCATATCACAACTTCAAGATTCCCGAAAAGCTGCTAACATTGCGAGCTCTATCATGTGCTGTTCTCTGTTCAGCCTTCCTGTTATCTTCTGAAAGTCTTACTCTCGCAATCTTAATAAACAACAGACATGTCCCAACACGTACAACAAAGACAACACATTTTCCTTTGAGATAGCTTCCTGCATCTGTGTGCTTCCTCTGATTTTGTCTTTAAACACCTTACCGGTAATGAAAAAAAAAAGTTTAAAGGGAAAGTTTGTTTATTTTCAACGTGGACTTACGTTTTAGCTAATTTTATTTTCAGTTACTCAACCAGATAAGTTTGGAGCCAATTGGGGCCCTTTGGGAGAATTTCTTAATCCAGCCTGATCAGTGTATATCCATATAATGGGAGTCAATCAGGGCAGGAGATTTGCCGCTTGTAATAAGGCATTATCTGCCCCAAAACAACTTAATGGTTTTGGTTAGCTTAACATGGTAGCCCTCATGTATGGCAATTCCAATGGTCAGGTTTGTCCATTTCGAGTTGTCAGGATTCCAGTCACCTGCCAAATGTTTGATGGATCTTAAGCCTTTTTTCTCTGTTTTTTTATTTGAAAATAATAATAGTTGTGTTAGCACTACTTCAGTCTCTGCTTTTATCTTCATCATGGTCTTTTATTACTGCAAGCCATCATCTATACTCAAGCAGTTAGATCACCCTTCATTTTGTTTTACCCAGACTGAGCCTAATGATGCCACATTTCCTGGAGTTAATTATACCAACATTATGGGATGTATTAGAGAACAGTAAATGCTGTTACCCTCTTTAGTGTCTCACTGTTTCATCATCACCTCCTGCTGTGGGAGTCTTTATCCTTCTTCAGCCTACCCTCCATCCCTTTATTTATCATTTCCTCTTGGCACTTTCCAGGCACATCCTCCCCTTTTCTTTGTAGCATGGATGGGTTACACAGTAGAGTAGCATTACGAACCTGAGATACAGGACTGGTCTAGGCAAATTCATTTGTAAATTAAAGGGTATAAACGCTTATTAAAGCCAATTGCTGCTCCATGTGACCATCAGTTCAAATACTATGTCTGTTGAATGAAAAGGCAAGCAGCTTTTTTTAGTTCCTCCCTGTTTTTCACTTTCTTCATAGCAAAGCTTCGCACCAGCACAAGATCATCTTTGGAACTGTGTCAATCCTGAAGACTCGGGCTGGAATTATAATGTACTGTGTTACTGATTTTCCCAAGAGGTCCAGACCTCAAAGAGGTTTGCTCATGATAAGCAACTGGATTTGCACAAAGAACATTACTGTTTTCCCAAATAAAAAAGCAGGGAAGTTTTCTGCACATTTCACTCCAGACACTTAGCTTCCAAAACGCATACAAAATACTTACGTTTTCTTTCATGTGAAGTATACCTTGGAGATGTCTTCGCACTGGCTTTTAACGCTTTCATTTGACGCTTTTCTCATTCAAATTAGGCTTCAGCAGCAATGGTTAGGCTGTCAATCACAGCTATCACTCTGTGTTCTTTATAGAAGCAGAGATTAATTTACAACTTTTGGGATGTGTTGAATTTGCGTGTGCGTGTATATGTGTGTGTGTATAAATGCGCAAATAAGCCTGCTGATTAAGATTACTACTTGAGCTGTCTTCATGAGGACCATATGAACATTCCAGCCGACAGAACCTGCTGGGTTCCTCTTTTTTCCTGACATTTATTTTAACAGCACTTCCCTCCATCTAACCAAATGGATTTAATAGACCCCAACTTAACACATTAATGTCATTGAAACTTTTTCTGACTCCATTCTGCTCGGCTGCACTGGATTTTTAACCAGTTATTTATTTTTTTAGTGTAGTGGCACATTTGGCATGTGGAGCACATCCTATCTCTCTGAGCCTTTTCCATTAGCGACATAACAGTACTGTGTAATTATTGCTCATCTGCATTTGAAAGTAGATGCCATTAAAAGACGAAAAATTAAGCGGTGAAATTGCTAAAGTTAAGAACGTTCCACTTGTTTAGTTAACTTGTACATGTGGCGACTTTATGGCTCTAAGCGGGTTATTTAGGAGTTTGCACATGCACTCACTTGCATGCACTCATGTAGGACATGAGTGTCATATTAATTCAGGGCATTTATGTAATTGAGACCCTTCTTTTTCAAGTTTGAACAACCACTTTAAAAAAACGGCACACTTTTCGTTGCCATCAACAAGCCCTAGGCCTAATTTGTGTGCAATGTTTGATCACTCTTCCTAGCAGAATTGGAAGAATCCATTTAAAGAAGACCTGGTTTTCAGACATAGTACAAGAAAATTGATCGGTTTCATCCATTCCAAAATGCTGATGAGAACCTGTTCCAAGCCTGAGCTACTTTGTGTGACCAAAATGATAAGGTATGTTTGTACACCAAAGATACCGGAATATAATCTGTCCCATACCTTGTCATGTAGGAGTGAAGGTGAGGCTTTCTAATCTAAAAGACTTGCAGTTTTCAAGCGTGGTGAGAGTACCATAATACTGAGGGCATGTGTTGTATTTTGCAAAGAGTAGATGAAAGAAGGGAGAGGACTACCTCCAAAATCCTCAATTTCACAACAGTTTAACTGCTAGAAGGTTAAAACTTAAACGCAACTGGATCTTCAAACAGAAAAATGATCCTAAACACACAAGAAAACTGGTTTCAGAAGAGACAAGCCAGGACAAAATTAATCTCATGGAACATCCTTTCCCTAAACTCTTTTGAAAATGTTTGGGCAATGGTTAAAAGCCTGATCTGGGGCAAGAAATCATTCACTTTTAATGGACTCTGCCAATTCTGATTAGAACAGCATTCAAATATCCAATCAGAATTATTTTGAAACCTTTTGGATTTTTAACAAACTTTTTAGTGAATAATTCTGTAATATAATTTAGTCTTTGTATATAAATCGGGCCTTGTGTGGCTTATGTTGGTCATTTATCTTTAAGACTTTTTATATGATTTGTGTCTTGTTCCCCTCTTATTTTTTTTGTATTTTCTTTATTTCTGAGAGCACCTTTGCAGTTTATGCAAGAAACATCATGATAATTGAATTTCTTAAAATCTAATAAAAGTAATATGCTATTATTTCCTGCCAAACATGCACAACATTGTGTAAGGTGCTTTTCTTTTGAATATTTTTCATTGCTTGCTCACTGAGGCTTCAGGAGGAATTTTCTATATCCTGTGACAAACTCTTAATTTCCTTTTCCTTTCTCAGAGTGTGACAGTCAGAATCACTTAGTAGTTACAATTTTCATCTTCATCAACCCCAGAAGCAGGTTCACTTTCCAAGTCTAAACTCAGCAGAGCATGAAATTTTAAGCACTTTTTTTGTATAAATCAGGACAATTAAATTAAAAGTAAATACCTAATGGAGTTTTACCTTGTTCACCTTTTATAAATTGCCTCTATGACTGCTATTCACACTGACTGCAGTTTTGTGTGCGGAAAGTCTCCCGACATTTTTTCCAGCCAGAGAGCTGAATCTCAGTAGTTGACGCAAAACAACTACATATAAATAGAAAGGATTGTATGGAAAAGCCACGCTCACCTTTTTACACAGTTATTGAAGAGTTAAAGAGTTCATTCCCATTGCTTGTTCTACAATGGGTAAATATACTCTGTGTATTTTTCTTTTTTTTGTCTTTTAAATATCCATATCAAGTCAACTTTACCAAAGGAGCTAAATTATGTGCTTATTTCTTTAACTTCACTAAAAAACGCATCCATAAAAAATAGACGACATTAAAAGTTAACTGACCTCCACATACCCACCACGCGGACAGCACTGGCTGTTGGAATTGATTTTGTCCGTGCGACAGCCTTACAGAAACCGCACACATACTGCAACCAGTGTGAATGAAGCGTTGGTGTTATATTTCCTTGGGTGTTTGAGTCCCAGTTCAGCTTCTGTGTTTATCTGTTCACCTTTCCTCAGTCTGCCAGCTTGTTTCCTTCCACAGTTGTTCCCAATCAACTGATTTCATCACCTGCATCTATTATCATTCCCCACTCCTTCAGTATGCATCACTCTCTAGTTTATTTGTTTCGATGTTCAAAGTATTCTGTTCCTTTCTCTGCCAGTTTCTGTCTGTGTTCCCTGTCCTGCACATCTGGCAATCCCATTTTAAGTTTTCATTTTTGTATATTGTTTTCGTAAACTTTCATAACTTATGCTCATCTCTACACTTGGTTCATTGACCATGACACTTAATTTATCCTGTTTTTATTTTATCGCTCTGCAAATCCAACATTATTGCTCACTGAAATGTTAATCTTTTTTTTCCTATTACACAGTGTAGACTGGTAAATCTAGGTAAAATTTATTGCCACGTGGTTTGTAAAAATAATGCTGTAGCTACTAAAAAACTCCTATAGCTGTTGGTAACCTTATTTCAACTCAAACTATTACAGGATTTTAAAAATTCATCAGCATTTATGCAAATATTTTGTTTTGTAACTTATTAGGTTAACATTACTGTCCTAAATAGCTGGGTAGTTAAACTGATTATTGGTATTTTGCCACTTACAAACAAAATTAACTCTAGGCAGAAATTCATTTGCATCACTAGACATGAGTATGAACAAACTCTAATGCCCTAATCGGCCGAATAAAGTCTAAGACCTTGGTTAATAGGAGCTCAAATCAATCGTATTATTTCACTTTTGTTTGACTCTAAAATATTTTTTACACTCTGTAGATTTTACACCAAAATATATATTGATCCAAATGTGTGTAAGTTATCAAGATGTTAAAAAGAAAACCCTTCACTGTTAGTGAACTGCAGCAAAGAGCGGGATCATGGGTCTCCAGATTCAATCTACATACCAAGTGGTGGTGATGTAGGATTTTCAGCCCAATTATCTGAAATATTAACATGTGGTGTTTGCTAAACTCTTCTGGAACTTTAATTGGAACTGTGTGCTTTTGGTCAGATGAAAACAACACACATAGTCTACAGCATGGTGGATGATCTCTGATGGTTCATTATTGTCGTAAACCTGGTTGGAGTGTATGGAATCAGAAACTCTCTGAAATACCAGGAGATCTTATATCAAAATCTGGCGAATTGTAAACCTACTTACAATACTAGTGGTCTTGCTTCTGGATCTTGACAGGGTCACCATGTACTGTATCTTGCTCTAGTTGCTGCCCTCCCTACTCAACCAAGCTCTGCTTTCAGCCCGGCCATGTAATTGCCCTTTTGCTGAATAAGGGGTTGCTTAGAGCAAGTTCCCCTGAAAATGGTTTACAGTTCAACTTAGCTGGGGTTCTGACAGTAGATACAAAAACATATAACCACAAGTACTGACCTAGCCCTATATTATCTGAACAGCTCCGTCTTATATAAGGATTTCTTTCCCTTCCTCTCACAACGCAAGAACTATTTCATCCTACAAATTTAGCATGATTTAAGTTCCATCATTGGATCCCGTTAGTTATTATTTCATTGCACAGATGCAGTTTGGATTGATTGGACAGCTCTGCTCTCCTAATATGTCTTGCTTTTGAAGTGGAGGGAAAATAAATTGAAAGCTCAGTCTTAAAAAACCCCCAGCAGAAGTACAAACAGTGTTCCTTCACCCCACTTCCACAGCTCCATCATTCCCTACCTGAGAGGTTCTGCAGATTAGCTTGGCAGTGTGCTCCTGTAGGAATGAGGCCAGTAAGAATTAAACATTAATCAGCTGCTTTTTTATAAGACATAGGAAGCTCCTATAGTCCCTGGTTCTCCTTCTTCTATGCCCCAAGCCTGCCCTACCACCAAATGTTAATGTGACCACCATTACTCATTTATGAGCTGCTCACTGTGTGCTGCCCAAAGCCTGATGGCCTGGCTTTGTGGGTGGAATGCAGGTGGACAAATGTGCCAATACAGCAGGGGCAAGGCCAAGTTTTATTTTTATTTTTTAGGTGTGCTTGAAATAGGACTAAAGTGCAAGGTTGTTGGGGGATAAGGTGTCATGTTGTTAACTGATAATATATATAGTAAGAAAACACAATAGAAATGAGGAAAAATATTTTCATCAAACTCTCTCTGTGTCTTAAGGCTTCATACTGCAGTGTATACAGACATGCAATTCTGAGTTCTTTGTACCCAAGACACCGTGCACAGCAGGGGCCATCCTTGTTCTTAGTATGGCAGCATCAATAAAGTAACGCGTGAGCACAATGTGACACGTGTACACATTGTCTTCAGTCAATGTGCAGAGTTGATCTAGGTCCCAGGTTGTGAGGCAAAAAGTTATTGTGATGACAGATACTCATAGCGTCTGAGTTTCAGGATAAAGTACACTTTAAGTGTAAAAAGATAAAGCGGATAAATATTAGAAGGTGTGATAGGCAAGTATGGAATATGCTTTGCAATTTATCGTGCAAAAGAACTCAGAAAATGACATTTATTGCAAATTCGGTACAGCTTCAAAGTATTATGTTGAACTTGGAGCCAAACCGATTTAGATGTACCTTTGCTGTATTCTTTTTCAACTTGCAAAATATTTTTGTAAGGGTTATATACAACATTAATGCACTGGGCGGTTTCACCGAAGCAGCCAATCCAGGCATTTATTTTTTCCCTGGAGCAGATTGGCAGTACATCTAACAGCCAAAATAAGGAAAACTGTACACAATCAGCTTCTACATTACTGTTGAGATGGTGTTCAGTGAGGATAGTGATGTATACAAAGGTATAAAGGGCGTTTGAACTCTAGGGCTGGGTGGTATCACAACTTTTAATGTCACGGTTTGCTAAAATATATGTTTTACAGTATTGGACTGTCATTTTTTCCCTCAGTCTTACCCACATTATCTTCAAATAAGAAGGGAATTAATGCACTAGTATGGCTTTAAAAAGACAATTTGACCATAATATGGACTGTATCAAGTTGTTTTTTCCATGTCCAGACAGTTAAATGCTACTGACAAGAATTAAAATAATGATTGCAGTCCAAATAGAATATTTTTATTGAACATATTGCATTACAAAGACTGTTGATTGGTCCTCGTCCGACCTTTTAAAGCAGGATAACTTCTAAACTACATACATTGCTCTTCCTTCTGGAATTAGTTGAGTAAGGTTCCCTTTTTATTTCTTTTCTTCTTTTTTTTTTACACATAATCAGTTTTGTTTTGAAAACCTGGGTTTAACAGTACCACAGTAATTTAGCCGTCAAATTGTCATTAAGCTGCATGAGGACATTTCATCATCACTTTCACAAATTTCTGAAGAAAGTTGTCACAGTTCATTAGCCAATATGACAAAATAAAATAGATGCCCGTCCAGCTGCATTAGTAACTAATTTCGTTGTCTTGCAAAATATAAGACTTTCAGCAATATTGCTGGTATTTATGATTGAGATATCCATACTCTACTGTAACAAAAATGTATTAATTCAAATTATATATTGTTACCGTTGTAATTATTTAAAAAAGTAAACGTTTTGAACCTGTTACATGAAAGCTAATTTATGAAGCAAAATGAAAAAGAGAAAAACACAAAATCCAATTTGGAGCTTTGAGCTGCAGTGCCTAGAATGTGCCTTATACATATTACCACATTCTACTTGCTTTAGCAGGTCCACATCACATTATAATTCTTTACGATCTTACATTGTTTTATATGAGGTAATGACGTAGCTCTAAGGCGGTGGAAGTTATCAAACAGTTTTTCTAGAACCAGTTAAAAACCAGTACCAGCTGGTTTAGCAGTGAAGTCACTCGGGGTGCAAAAACTCCCCACAGATGGCCTTTTTTGCTTGCTGTGACTCAGTGCGTTTGTGCAGCAGGTTGTCACTTAGCTCTGTGTTGCTGTGAACCTCTGTGGAGAAGGTGTTGTCGTGTGAAGTGGCTGATGATTCGGGATGCCACAGACAGTCATGAGGTGCTGTATCCCAAAGGGCCTTGGTCTTTGTTTCACATTTGAAACCAGAGAACCGCTGCGTCAGTAGAACCAAGTGCAAACAGTCCATAAAAACCCTGCTCTGTTGACCACCTGTCAGCATTTTTATGAAGCAGTTACAAGGCACTAGGCCTTGTAGAAACAACATACTTCTTGGACATAACAGGGTGATTGAGTCATGTTTGTATACTTTAACTATTTTTTACATAATTAAGCGACTGGTGTAAGTCGGCCAATAGCCACCTGTGATGCACATGCAGAAGGAGCTCACAAACAACGTTTCATGTTTATTTTAAGCAAGCTTGCCCAGGGAAAATGTCTTCTCCTTCATCCTTCTATTGCCTATGGAAGCTCCTGTATTCATGGCCTTGGGGGAGTTTCTCAGCATGCAGCAGGAGCAGGAAGTGTGTAGCCTGTGGCTGAAAGTTACAGACTTCTCAGTGTTACACGGCTCTCCCTCTCTCACGCACACAGACACACGCACAGACACACACATGTATACCCTCTCTCCTAAGGGAGTGCTAATCTCCAGAGAGATGAAAGGAGACTCCCACTGCTCTCTGATCCCTGCGTCCTGCTGCGGCGGTTCATTTGGCGGCAGGTGGCGAGAGCCGGGGTTCTGTTGATGCTCCCACACACGGCAACCTTGACTGGCCCCAGACGCAGCCCAGACCACGTTGCACGCTGATCCGGAGAGTTCCCCATCAGAAATAAATGTTTGTTTGACGGCCCTTTCGTAGAGGTTCTCTTTTTGCTGCATCCATGTCAATCCGGAGAAAGCTAGAGAAAGGGAAGCAGAGGGAGATGTGAGGATGAAGGAAGGGAGAAGGAGCGTGATTGGATTCTGTAGACCTCTTCAGACCTTTCTGAATCAAGTTTTGTTCTCTTGGGAAGCCAACCCATTAATGCTAGATTAACTAACTCCTTTTCATTATTGGAACGCAGATCTTCCGCTCACCCTTGGTGCTTTGAAGAGGTTTAGAAGTTCACCCACAGTTCATTGACCAGGTTCATCGTGTCTTTGTGTGTGTAGTCAGTCAGACAGCCTGAGCAAGAACCTCAGTGTGCACATCTGTGCATATACAGGCACGCATGATCAGCCATTTTAGGGCATCAGGCAGCAACAAAGGAAATGTTAAATAAATTCCTTATCCTGAAATAGAATAGGGGGAAAAGGGGAATATTTGCTGGTGCAGAGCTGCTTTAACTCGCATGAAGATAAACTCTGTAACAACCCCTACTTAAGGTGCAGCCTTGTCCGTACACTGAGTGATGCCTGCTGACTGACTGCTGACTGTCTTTGTGGTAGTACACCTCAATGTCATGAATTTTTAAGATACTTAACTCCAAGGACCCTTATTCAGCACAACAGTACTTAATAAGGGAATTGCCTACCTGTGTCCTCCACATTTAATCACAAATACAGTCCAGATGGCTATCTACCCCTCTGATTATATCCTTTAATTCTCTGCTTGACTGCCAGCCTAAATGGAAATCTTTGTGCTGAGGAAGAAAATAAAAGAATCAGCACTAACTGACTGTTCAAGGTGTCTTTGGGAAGGTGCCTACATGCTTTCACCCCGGGTTATGCTGCCAAATGTTATTGAGAGGCTATATGAGTTGTAAGAATTAAAAAAATGTGGAAGAAATTAAGTCTAGTTTAATGCAACACACTTTCAGCGAGGTCTAACACCAATATGTGATTATATTTATTCTAGCAACTGTGGAGCAATGGTTTAAATTAAGTCTGTAGGCTAAGTGCTGGTTATTACTTGTACTGTATTTCTTTTGGCTCTCTGCTCCATATACAAACCCTGGAATGACAGCAAACCAAATTCCAGTACAAGCTAATGCTTATATATTTTGTGATCTCAAACAGTTTGCCAATATCATCACTAAATTAGGTTGTATAGTTTTTTTTGTTTGTTTTTTTATTCAAGGCACCCACATTATTTTTTTGCAACTAATGTACCACTTTCCCACTTCGAGTTCCTATGTCTGACTTTATGTTTCCATTGTCAACTTTTGGCAATCTCAGCTTTTAGGTGGAAATGAGATCCATAATCAAACGCCGCTGTCCAACCAATAATTTAAGACAAAACCATATGAAAAGAAAAAAAAATCCAAAGAGCTGTTACGCTACTTTTAAAAAAAAAGGGTTTTTTACTTAAGCACATCTTGATATAAAAAGGTTGCTATAAAAAGGGCAAATTATCTAAACAACTGAATGATGCCAGTGTTAAAGGTGACTTCATTGGTTGCCGGAGCTCCTAGTCTTTGGGTAATGTAACTTGCTTTATCAAGTGTATCCAGATTTCCACAAATTTATTTGGGGCTGCAGTTAGGGCAGCGGAAGTTCAAATGATTTAATTATGACATTCAAAGCATTGTCAATGAGCAGTTAGGGCTAACTTTCAGAAATTTCTGTTGGCACAAAATATCTGCCCCTGTAAAACAAAACCGATAAGAGTGTATGAATGTCATAATTGACTGTCAGGAATGTGTGTTGTTTTACTCCACATCATTTATGTCAATGAAGTATTTAAATATGAATTGGGGACATAAAAAGTTAATTTATATGTTCCGGTATTGTGGGTACTTAAGTAGTATTCTTTCCCCTTAATAACAGAGAAGATCTATTGTATTTTTGTTTTTATAACTATACATGAACCTAAAATAGATTACTGCCAAGCTTTTTATCCTTCTTTCTCTCTATTGTTTCATTTTTTTAATTTTAATAGTTTTAAAACACTAAACACATTTTTTGCATGTGCTAACTGAAGTGATGAAAAGGCAATTAACAGCTATTCCAGTCCAATAAAGTTAAAAATGATACCTTGTTTTCAGTATTACAAGTTAAATGGGCATGTTATTTGTGTTTTATACCCTTTCTAACTATTAAAAAACAAAGAACCAAAATGTGTCCCTAAGATTTGGAGCTCTTAGATGAGTCTTAACACATTCTTAGACATTAATTGGCTCGTCGCAGAACTTCTTGTCAACAGTTTCTTTTAGATGCCCAGGTTGTGTGGGTTTCACAGCTTTATATGTGGTGCTTCTAAAATAAATCCCAAAAATGAATAGTCCTATCATTTCGATATCAAAACATTACTGTAGAGTGAAGTATAAAAAGAAATGCTAATTTCTCATCTATTAAATCGTTGTAGATTTGAAGTCCCCTGAGGGCTTTATCTGAGGACTTCTGGAATGAAATTCTTCTGTTCACCACACTGGAAAATGCTGGTATATTCTGCACCCTGCCCGCAGCAAAATCTAAGCAAACTTTATTGACATTTCCTATGTATCAAGCTCCAGTTTTTAAGCATTGTTTTGGATGGTTCATTATTATGGCTGGTCTTGCAAACATTATATAGCTTTTTATCAATACAGACATGTTTTTTGTTTTTTTTAAATCTTAAACACTAGATGAGCATGTTTCAAGAGCAGCTTGGTTAGTGCAGCTCAGGGGGGTAAAACTTCTTTGTATATTCTGTATGACTAGTGTCAGGATTAATTCTCTTTATATCATGTATTTCAGGATAAACCTTGCTTTCCAATCTGGACTGCTTACTGGTAATCTTTAAAGGACCCCAAATGTCCTCAGCGAGATCTTATGAAGAGCCTTTACCCAGAACAGAGAGAACAAACAACACACACAACAGAATTCTGTTTGAGGCGACACACCTGAATCAGATGGAGCCAGACCAAAGTCTGACTAAATTCTTGACAGGGGAGCACTCTTTTTTTGAAGCACAAAAAAAAAAATGATTCATAGTTGAACACATCCCGTATTTTTTCACAGTTTGGACTAAGTGACCTGTCTTTCCACATACACATGAATGGTCTGCAGAAGAATCATAGTTTTCCCATACTCTGCTTTTCCAAGACCTTGAACACTCCGCTTCATCTTTGAGTTATCTTTCTCCTCCTTTCACTCCCTCCTCTGCTTCGAAACCAAGTTTAATAGACTCAGCTTTGTTCTCCTAGATAACCACCTGCCAGGCCAACTTACACTGAGTTTTCCCCCGATCACAGATTCACAAAATTCTAATTGAGTATATGACCCTTACATATGTAAATGTTCTTACTACTTCACTACACATAAAAATGTTTACCCAAATATATGTAAGCATATAAAAGTATTAATATTCTTCACTAGAAAGGATCTATGTAAGTTGAGATAATTTATTGTTTAGGTATTTCCTAGCCAAGTATTTCTCTCGTGGTAGTGCTACTAAATGTTTGCTGCAGCTTCTTTTATCAGGATGATGCAGCATACAACAAAGAAAAAAAATGGTTCAGAACCAGCCGGTTCAATTAATGGAAACGCCACCTCGCAACTTATTGGTACAAGTTCACATCTTGTTACCTGATACCACAGCACACCTTCAGGGATCCAGCGGAATTCACTTCTTGCGGGTCGGGCGTGCTTTCAGCAGCTAAAGGGTCACCAATACTCGATTAGGCATGTGGTCATTGTTGTCTTGAATGACAAAGTCTTTGGTTGGGATCCCAGTGCTGCAGTCTCTCCGTGGTGTTTGGATGTACGTCCCATGCTTGTGTAAACATGCATGCTCAGCCGCTTTCCTCGCTTACTTGTCCTGATTGTGTGCGTGCATAGTCGTTTGTCTCTGTATTGCCCTTTGGTAGACTGGCAACTGCAAACCGTCTATCTAGTCTGCTTCTTCCTCACTGCACGCTGGAGATAGGCCACAAGCCTCCCTGCAACCCTGCAAACTTTAAGCAGGTGTGGAAAAAGGATGGATGTTTGGTGTTTGTAATGCAATATTTTTTTTCATCATGCGGTTGTATTTACCTACTTAATGACCTTGATACAGATCAGTTTCATTTTTTCTCTGAATACAAAAGTTTAGACTTGAGAGAGACTTCCTTTTTACCGTGTTAGTCCCCAAGGACTCCCACTGCATTCAACTGCAATGAAATGATCAATGTCTCACTTCCTATTTCCTATTTTGCTACACACTATCCCATTTTACGGCTGGGTTAGCTCCACTAAGGGACCTCCAATGTCACTTTTACAGCACACATTTGTGTTGTACGCTAACCTACTGCTAAAACAGGTGGAACATGGTCCCCTTTGCAAAGGGACGTCTTTGTGAGCTCATAAATAACCGTGGTGGATGTTCAGGCTGTGTAGAACACATGGGGGTCACCCCTCTTGTACAAGTAGGGCACTTTTGTCCGTAGAGGATTTCGACTCATCCACCTACCTTCTGTCTATCTTAGACTAGCTGCCGTCAGCAGGTTTTGAGCAGGAAGCGCCTGGTTAATATTTAGGACAAAGCACAGTGAACATTAGTTTTCCCCCCAGGCTCTTGCTTTTCTCTCACTGTCTGGTGCCAGGCTCGCGACAGGTGTCGTTTCAGCGCGGGATGTGATAGACGAAAGGCTCCTTGTCTGAAACAGAAAATAAATGCAGCGTGCAGCGAAACAAATGGAAACAGAGCTCTCAGACTTCTTGAACTGGATTAATCAGACGTTAGAAGGTGCTCTCCTGAGGCATAGTCTGTCTCGCCATTCATGAAAAGAAACTCCTTTATTAGTCGCTCATTAACAATATAATTAAGCACTACAAGCTCACTCAGTGTTTTCATTTGCTTCGTTGCACCTTTGTTAATTTTTGTTCTCTTTTTTCTTGCACAAATCCCACTGATGAGCCGCCGTGTTTTCTCAGCTAATCCACTTCATTAGGGTGACTTCTTTGTGTTGACACTGTATGTAGTTTGGCATTTACTTTAGTTTTAAACACATACATGCAGTGACAAAAATATTACTTAACCTCATTACATGGCTTGTGTGTTTTTGCCATCATTGCTGTTCAGTGCGAGTTAATGATGCTGAGAGAAGAGCAGCGTTCTGGGGTGGCTGGAGGGACAGGATACGTGCACCTGCCTACTCATTAAGTCACACAGGGTACAGATCGCATCATTAGTGCAAAGGATCACGTTTGCCGCCTATTTACATTGGATTTATTTGTATGTATTTGTCTCAAAGACCTGAAAAGCTTTGCTAAAAAGGGCTATTAAGGAGATCAGAAATTTGCAGGCTTTAGAGGAGTTTGTTTTTTAACATGTACAATATGGTATATCATAAGCTCCTAATTTATAGCTTGGATCAAAAACATTGCTGCATGTTTCTTGCTATGAAATGTAACTTTCTTCATTTCATTTGAAAAAACTCTTTGGAGGGAATTTTTCATTTAATTATTTTAGTGTCAATCAAAATGCAGCTACATCTTTTGACTTTTTGCTAACCATTAACCGATAATCATTATAGTCACCAGAAAGTAAATGCTTGAAACATATCACTCTTTGTTTAATAAACGTATATAATTAATCATTTTCAGTTTTTGAGCTGAATTATAGGAGTGAATCAAATCTTTATTATATATTTGTTGAGGGTTCATTTTTTGGGGGGAACCCAGACTGTCGCAATCATGGAGACACATTCTGGCAGTAGGTTTTGACGTCATGACCACAAGTGCAGCAGTGCCATCGTACACGCTCACATACACACTTAAAACATACCTCCTTTTTCTTGTCCACCCCCACCAAAAATAAAATCACCTGGTAGAACGGAGTGACCTCGTTCTGCCAGAACCCTTCAGTCATCTTCGATGCTCTCAGTCTCACACACAAATGCAATAGATACACACGGATACCTACACAAACACATTTGGTTTTCTCTGATCACAGTGAACATGCTCACTTGGTCGACCTATTTAGTGATTAGCTAAATGCAGCAGACACTGATATGCAGTTCATCTAGCATGATAACTTCCACTGCTGTGATGAGTAACTTGCACCACCCTAAACAATTATTTAAACCTTACAATATACTCACCATTTTTTTGCAGTAACATGTTCCCACTCTGAACAAATGTGGAATAGTACATTTGTTACTTAAGAAAACATTTTCAACTCTAAGATGCAATTGTATTGTAAAAACTGACAGATGCCAACTGTTGTACCTATTCAAAAGTAATAAAAAATAATATGTTTTTGTTTTTACCGACTTTATTTTTTAGCAGTGATACCTTCTTTTTGATGTTAGGATTTTAAAATGGGAAAAACATGAGAGCATTCTAGAAATCCAGGTACTTACTAATCTCCATTAGTCAGGAAATGGCAACAATTGAATAGTTAATCATCTAATCTTGGTCGTATCTACAATTGGAGCAACAATTTAAAACTGTGACAAACAAGACAGTCAAGGCCCCAACCTTTCTTGCCAACACATACTGTAAACCCCCAAAAAACTCAAATAATTGTGAAATTATCATTTTATAAAACATCAAAAGCAGTTTGTTACTGCAGCAGCCCATGGATACGATTTATCGAGCAGTAGACTCCACAGAATTTTACTGAATTAAAGGGTGACCATAAAGCTAAAACATTTTGCACCTATTTGCACTGTTGAGGTCAAATTAACCTTTTTATGTTTGTTTTGCTCTATTTCTAGGTAATATAATGCAGGCTCTGATTTGACAAAATATAATGCAACTTTACAGGGTCACAAGCCAGGGATTTCTTATGGCGGTCTCAAGTCTGGAAAAATGCAGAGGGTTGTCAGGAAGGGCATCTGACGTAAAACTTAAGCCAAATCAAATATGCAAATCACAAATATGAACCTCATACCGAATTGGTCGAGGATGACTTATAAGAGTGGAGGTAGGAAAAGAGTTGGAGGTAGGAGCATTCAGATGGACTACATCGTATGTAGACGCTGTTCTCTGAAGGAGACTGGTGAGTGCAAAGTAGTGGTGGGCAAGAGTGTATCTAGACAGCATAGGATTGTAGTCTGTAGGATGAAACTGACTGCTGTGAGGTTTACAGGGAGGAGTTGAGACAGGCTCTTGGTGGTTAATAGGTTCTCCCTGATGACTGGACAGCTACTGGACAGGTTGGAGGGTACTTCGTGTGTCATCTGGAAAGAGGAAAGTAGATGAGGAGACTTGGTCGTAGAATGAAAAAGTCCAGGATCATATACAGAGAAAGAAGATGTTAGCTAAGAAGAAGTGGGACACGGAGAGGACTGAGGAGAGCAGACAGCAGAACAGGGAGATGCAGCTTAAGGAGAGAGTGGAGGTAGCAAATGCCAAACAAATGTATAGGATGACCTGTATGCTAGGCTGGATAGTAAAGAGGGCGAGAATGATTTGTATAGGTTGGTGAGGCAGAGAGACAGAGATAAAAAGAATGTGCAACAGGTAAGGGTGATCATGGATAGGGATGGGCATGTACTGACATGTACCAAGAGTGTGATTGGAATATGGAAAGATTACTTTGTAAGAGCTGATGAATGAGGGAAAATGAGAGAGAATGCAGAGCAGAAGACGTGTCTGTTGTGGACCAGGAAGTAGCCAAAATTGGTAAAAATTAAGTGAAGAAAGCTTTGAAGAGGATGAAGATGGGGAATGCAGTTGGTCCTAATGACATACTTGAGGAGGAATGGAAGTGTCTATGAGAGTTGGGAGTAGAATTTTTGACTAGGTTCTTCAAAGAGAACTTAAAGACTGAGAAGATGCCCAAAGAATGGATGAAAAGTGTTCTAGTGCCAATATTTAAGAACAAGCGAGATGTACAGAACAGGGGCAAATACAGAGGAATAAAGTTAATGACCAATACAATGATGCTGTGGGAAGGAGTGGTGGAAGCTAGGCTTCAGTCAGAAGTGAGCAACTGTGAGCAGCGGTACGTTTTCATACCAAGAAAGAGAACTACAGATGCAATTTTTGCTTTAAGGATGCTGATGGAGAAGTACAGAGAAGTTCAGAGGGAGCTGTATTGTGTATTTGTAGATTTAAAGAAAGCACATGACAGGGTGCCAAGAGAAGCACTGTGGTTTTGCATGAAGCAGTCTGGAGTGGCAGAGAAGTATTATAGAGTGGTGCAGGACATGTGTGAGAAATGTGAGACAGCAGTGAGGTGTGCAGTAGGAGTGACTGGGGAGTTCAAAGTAGAGGTGGGACTCCATCAAGGATCGGCTCTGAGTCCCTTCTTGTTTGCTTTGGTGATGGATAGGCTGACATTTAATGTTAGACAGGAGTCTACATGGACTATGATGTTGCAGATGACATTGTGATCTGCAGAGAGAGCAGGGCAAAGGTAGAGGAAAAGCTAGAGAGATGGAGATATGTACTGGAAAAGAGGAATGAAAATTAGTCATACCAAGACAGTATACATGTGTGTAAATTAGAAAGACACAAGTGGAACTGTGAAGTTAAAGCGAGTGGAAATGAAGAAAGTTGAGGAGTTTAAGTACTTAGGGTCAACAGTCCAAAGCAATGAAGAGTGTGGAAAAGAGGTGAAGAAGCATGTGTAAGCTGGTTGGAAAGGGTGGAGAAAAGGGTTTCAGCAAGAATGAAGGGAAAGATGTATAAGATAGTGGTGAGACCAGCAGTGTTGTATGGTGGACAGACAGTGCCAATGAAGAAAAAGATAGGAAGCAGAACTGGAGGTTGCAGAACTCAAAATGTTCAGATTCTCTTCGGGAGTGACAAAATTGGATAGGATCAGGAATGAGTACAACAGGGGGACACCTTATGTTGGGTGTTTTGGGGATAAAGCCAGGGAGGCCAGACTGAGATGGTTTGGAAAATGTTCAGATGAGAAATGATATATATTATATATGTGATATATATGAATTATATTGGTAGAAGGGTGCTGAGGTTGGAGCCACCAGACAGGAGGCAGAGAGGAAGACAAAAAATGAGATTTATGGATGTGGTGAAGTTATTTGTGAGAGCAGAGGATAGGACTAAATGAAGACAGATTATTTGCTGTGGCGACCTCTGAAGGAAAAAACCGAAACAGAAAGAAGTGATTTGTCGGAATACAATAGAAATCTATCCTCTTGTTTTTAAGTAAACGTAAGGCATTTTAATCAGTTAATCAATTTTGAGCTAATTGTTTTTTTATTTTTTTTTATTTTGTTTTTTGCAGTTGTTGTCTTCACTTGTGAAACCTGTCTTCAATCCAGTCCAGGTCCAACCGTGTTTCAATAATTGCACAGGTTGCCGTATTTCTCACAGAAAACAGCAGATTATTCAATCGATCAATTAATCAAACTTTATTTATAAAGCGCTTTACATACAAAAAAGAAATGCAGTCCAAATTGCTTTACAGAATAAAAATTACCTCAGAAGAAACACTGGAACGATGTATAAAATAACAGGAAAACATGTTGAAATACATAAGTAAATTAATAAAATAGATAAATGAATAAACAAATAAATTCATAATAATAATAATAATAAGTAGCAGCAAATAATTTAAGATATTTTTAATGCAGCCACAGTTTGTTCAGTTCCAAGGATTTCCACAGAGCCTGAACATTTCACCAGTTAATTAATACATCATTAAACGAAAATAAGGGAATCCATTAGCAAAGGTCTATAGGTCCTAAGTGTAAATATGCAAACACAAACGTTGCACTAAAAGTCATAAAGATGATTAGAAAAGAGCGCAGTAGTTTGTCAAAATTCTGAAATGTGGAAAGTTCTATTTATTTAAACTGTTTCTGACTCAACAAGTAGGAAATCATGAAAATCTTTTTATTGATTCAAGACAAGGTTCCCATAACATAAGAAAGAAAACCCTTTTAGGTAGTGCACTCTGAAAATGATCATAACTTTCTCTTTCAGGGCCACTGTCAGGCCTGAACTCTGTAAAACCGGCAGATAAGACTCCTGTGCATTAGACATATCACGATAATAACCTGCTTTTATACTTTGCAACCTTGAAGCCCTGCACCTTATTATCTGCAATAAATTAATAAATATATCTGTTTTTGAGAATAAAAACTAAAAATGTTCTGTTAGACAATTGTATGTATCTGAATGGTCTTATCCTCAATATTTAAAATGCCCTTAGATACCGTTGGCTGTATTTTACTGCAATATAAATACGTTTAATTTATTGATGTTTGCTCATGCTTTGGAAAACAATCAAAATCGCACTGAATGAGATACTGAAATCATGTACAGCTTTTTTTTACAGTGTACTTAAGACGTAGCTAGAGAAGAGGAACTCAAAAGTAACAACATGGAAACAAAACACAGCCCAAGCATTCATTGAACATGTATAATGCCATTGCAAAATGGTTGTTTCTACTCCTGTAATATAATACAGACAGTGGATGACTTTGCCCTAAAACTGCAGCTACTGTAAGAAAAAAAGAAAAGAAAAAAGGGTAGGATTTTGTGTACCTTTTAGGTAAGTATAGTTGTTGTGATCGATCTATTATTTTTTTTAAATACGCCTTTTAACGCTGGCCTCATCTTTGTTTAACAATAAATAGATGAAATGATAATATCTATTGATGAGTCATTTTAACACAATCATATTCAATAAATCACAATATGTTTCATTGAGGGTTGTTTTGTAAGATTAAAAATAGCTTTCTGGCAATAAATTGCTTATTACCATATACTATGATATGAATAAACAATGTCCATTTAAGTCGGTGTGTAAAATTTTGTTTAAATGCTGTTAATTTATGTTTTGGCACAATGATTTTCCTAATGATGCTAAATGACTGGATGAACCACATAAAACTGTACTGGGTCAGTTTCACCAGGTGAGCCTTACAGACTTTCCAGTCTCTGACCCTATAAAATGGTTATACGCTTTAAGCGACCTTCTTAAAAGAAGTCAAGCATCATTTAATTGAAGTTATGATACAATTTTGATCTGCTGTAACGTTAACATGATTATAAGTTGTGAATGTGACTCATTTTTGTATTTCGTTGGTGTACAGAACATTTCTGTTCATATGTTTTTGTTAACTTACTCTCTAAGAGTACTGAGACAGTATGTTTACATGCACATCTTAATCAAGTTTAGGCAATGATTGGATTAATAGCGTAAGCAGAAAATGAGCTTTATCTCACTGCATGTAAATGCACTAGACTATGGATACCCGACCCAGGCTAGACGGGACCCGACGGGTTGGGCCGGGTTCGGTCAAATATTTAGAAAGGATCCTCTGGTTTGGGTCAGGCTCGGTCACATCAAAAGAGTGAGGACGAAAACCTCTATAAAGGCTCTACGAAAGCAGCCACACCCGCCATCCGCCCCCGAGGGCTCGTACACAAGAGAAGGAGATTGAAAAAAGTTAAAATAGAAAATAAACAGCAACTAATATAAATAGGAAGATTAAAATATAAATGCATAAAAAAAATTAAATAGAAAAAAGTTGATAAATACTGGCTATAGTAAAAAGTTATAAAATTCTGTTTAAAAAAATGAAAGTACAGTTTTTGTGATTAAAATATATGTAAAATATTAACCCAAATCTTTCTTCCTGCGTGCGGAAAAATGCATTAAACTAGCCAGAAAAACGAAAGACGTGCTTAATGCTTATTAAGCTCCATGTGTTGGCAGCACCTTGTCCGCCCTCTCAGACCCACAGCTCTGCATATTTTTCTGTGGGGGAGAAAAAAATCCACGTCTGGACCAGAGGAGCCCAGGTGGGGTAAGGTGTAGAAAGTATTTTCAGGTGTAAGAATCCGTACACTTGGTTTATTAGACCATGCGCACCTGTATCGGGCCCGGGTCGGATTAGGACATAAATATCTTAATGCCTATCGGGTTTTGCCTATCGGACCAGCAGGGTTTGGGTGGTTTCGCTTACTGCTCTGTCGGGCTTGGATAAAAAAATGTGTCCCGAACCGTGCTCTAAAATGCACTGTCTGATTTTTTTTGTTTGTTTTTTTTTCTGCACAAGTGCTGAGACTTACTCCTGCCAGTAGTCACATTGTTCCTGTTTAGAAATTTGCGCTAATCTTCCGGAAAATTATACAATGTCTTCAAAGTTACAGCATAAAATTTAGACAAAAAAACTAGTACACAGATTTATACTGTTGTATTTACACACATTTATAACACTGTCTGACTACTCTCATTTATTGAAACATTCCTACTGTGACATAAGTAACAATTTGTTTTATTGATTTTTTTTGTTTGTTTGTTAAATGTAAATTATCTGGAGGAAATGATTTTTGTCATTCAGAATTTTGAAATAGGAAATGTTAGGAAGTTTTACAAAACATAGTGAAGTAGTTTCTAGTAATTTTTCAGTTGCTTTGCTTAGGTGTTTACATCATGAAAAGATAAGACAACAAACAAAACAATGTTCACGTCCTTTGACATTGGAATGAAAATTGTTGGGGTTCCTCTTAAACCAGGCCTCAAAATCCAATATGGCTGTCTTGCATATAAAATCTATCAATAGCTGTAAATAATAAAATAAAATAAATAAAACGTTTTCTTCCTGAGAAAGTTTGTTCTCTAAATCTTCCTTACATACATTGTTAAAGTGTAAGCTTAAAAAGTACAAAATGAAGAAAATCAATTGCTATTAGTTTGTTCTGCTAACAGTAGTTAGCCATGTTCATCCAGCTGTTTTCCATAGTTCGAGATGCAATGTGGTTACAGTTTAACTGATCCAAGTTCTGAGGATTAAAAACTATGCAAAGGTAGCTAACTGGTTTATACAATAAATAAAACAAGTGATAATATCACTGCAGGGAGTTCAGATACACTAAGTGATATGTATTTATAAGCTTGAAAACCGTGGCCCTGATAGGAAAGTTTGGAGCTCTTTGAGTTTCCCTACCGCGTCTGTCCAGGTTTTCTGCAAGTGGAAATATTTCTTAACATCCCTCCAACCATCCATTTTCTGAACCGCTTAGTCCTCCAGGGTTCGCGGGGGGGGGGGGGGGGGGGGGGGGGGGGGGGGCTGGTGCCTATCTCCAGCTGTCAACGGGCGAGAGGCGAGAGGCGGGGTACACCCTGGACAGGTTGCCAGTCCATCATAGTATTTCCTAACAACTACCTGTAAATGTTTATATTTTGTGAGTGAGTGAAAAATGTTGTAAAGTGGCTTACTTTTAGTAACTTTTAGTACTTTTAGCTGACCAGCAGTGTGCAAGAACACTGACTCACTTTTTCAGAGCAAACTTACCTATTTGTTCAACAAGAAACATGTCTATAAAAAGCATCATAACACTTTGGTTTTTTGTTATTTAGTGCAGCATGAACCAATAGAAAACCATTTCGGAACAAACGTGAAATAACTGAAGTTGTTAGCAGGGGCAGGAATTTGATACCATTCCAGGCCACCACCCAATTAACACAAAATGCCTAGAGTGAGTTAGGTAAATTTTAAATTTGTAAAATAAATGTTTCAAGCATTTAAAAAACACAGTTGTTTCTGTTTCTTTCCCCAACAAAATTATTATTTCTTTTCTGCTGAAATAACCGAAATTTCATTATTGAAGTTCATCCACATCTATACTGGTAAATGTAAAGTCAGCACATATAAGAAACTGATTGACATTAGTCCTGGATTGCCTACTAAAATACAGACAAAACAGATTTTGGAGTGGAAATGAGAGCAATTCTGAGGCATCAGCCTGCCTGTTTTCTCTCACCAATGAATCTTTTTCTCTCAGAAAGTTCTAATCTCTCCTTACCTGTATCCTCTTTCCTGCTGCTGACCTCTACTCCTAAGTGTCTTCCCTGGCTGTGATTTTTCTATTGTTACAATGAAGTGTCTAAAATTCCATACAGACAGAGGAGATACATTGCACACCAGCATGGCGAAAGTTTCTTATTTCTTAAACAAATGTGAATAAAAATTTAAATTCAGCTGAATGTCTTGGCAAATGAAGCAGAAAATGGGCCAATATGCTGCAGCAACTGTTTCAATAACATCAAAACGATTACTGATAATCATAATTAAAAATTTATTCAGTTCAGAACAGAGCAGTAACCAGAGAGAGGACAGAGTAAAGTGAGCATATGTATGCACATTCACACGGGAATTATTTGCCTCTGTGCATGGACTCATGTCTTGTGCATTATCATGTATTAATATGTGGACCTATGTTTGCATCCAGCTGCATTATGGATGTCCATTGTGTGGCAAATAGTTTTGCCATTCTGGTGAAACCAAAAAACGAAACAAACTGTTATTAACTGTTCTTCAGTTTGTACCGTGTGCTCTCTGGTAAAAGAAAAATGAAGCTCTACCCTCTGTATAACACGTATACCTACCTGTGCTTGTGTGTGCCATTCACTCACTTAGGCACGTCATTTAATTCACGACTATTCTAATTATACTTTTGGCGCTTTATTCAGTTAATTTGATACAGAAATTCAAACTCTGTTCGATTTAACGAACGAGGTGTTGCTCAGATGAAGTCATCCAATTTACAGTTTGTGTTTCTGTAATGTAATTTTCTAGCCTTAAAAAGTAATACAACAATAACATAGTGACTATAGGAGAACTATAAGATTAAATATGTACCATCAGGTTGTTGAATAAATTGTTAAAAGCTCATTATAAGTTAGAGCTTTCTTTCAAAATGCCTTTTTATTTTAGTCAGCTGAATTGTGGTCCCTTAGTGTCCATTTCTGCCTCATCTAAGTGGACGATTTCATCTGCTCTTATTCCTTCTCTCTGTTTCTGTCTAATTTTAAGCTTAAGGTTTAATATAATTATCATGCTTCTTCCCAATCTTTGTTTTCCTCCCCGTTGTTTTAATCTTTAGTTCACAATGCCTTTTTGCATCTACTTCTCCCTCCAATTATTTCATATGAAAACCCAGTAAAAAAAGTTGTCATTCTGTGACCTATTGACCGACATTAGTCTCAGGGGAGAATCACTTGTCCTTAAATTAAACATGAACACTCTTTCAGTTTTTTCCGCTGTATCTTCAGAACTCTCTTATCATGTTTTATCCTTTTTGTTTCATCAGCCACTCTCATAAGGTCGGCATTATAATTTTTGAAAAGGTCAGGATAAAGATGGAACAGAAGTGGATATGAAACCTTTGAGTTGACAAATTTACTACTCCGCACAAGCAAAACATTTTTAGAAACTGTAGCTGGATTGCAGGAATGCAAGGATGAACTGATTTATGATGAGGTTCAGATATTTCGATGTTCCCAGTTTGGCAAGAGTGGGATGGAATCCTAATTTATCGAGTTTCTAAATGTTTGCCGTTGGTAAATCTGACAATCTTAAATTAAATTACTAAAGTTACACTGTAAACTCCTGTAGGGCTTTTCTTCTAATATCATTGCTGGGGTGGTGCAGTGTTACTTTGTCAGTAGTGACTGTTATTGGATGTTAGGAGAACTGCACCACGACCAAACTTTCCACTGAATGTGAAAGACGTTGCCGACAGCACTGTGGGCTGATTCGCCCACAGCCCACAACTTGCTTCCAAATCTAGCTGTATTTTACAAGTAAAGGTTTATGTGCTGAAGCTACCCGTTCTGTAGCATTCTTTCTCCTCAGTTAGTTCCCCTGCTTCTTCTGGGCTTTCACGGTAAACACACTTGCCTTCAGAGCCATCAGAGATGGGTACAATAACCACATTTCCACTATCAGAGCTTCAGGGTAATTTGACTGGAGCATACCGACACCTGTGTCTCTTCGTTTTATCGGGCCGGGCCGTTAGGACTGTTTTCCAGGCCGCTTCAGAAACCAATGAAGTTCCTGAATTGGGGTATGTACTCGGAATGGCCCGATCAAGTCAGATCAGACAGAATCGTAACAAGCCCTGCTTCTTCCATGTCAATCTCTTGTTATTTCTGCTGGTCTGGGTGTTATTTTGCGCTGATCAGAGATGCTACTTGCTGCTGAAAAATTCGTAATTTGAACGTGTCTTTAGCTGATTCCTTATAAGAATGTCTGTATATGGAGACACTACAGATAGGAGGAGCAGGCAAAGAGATTCCCTCATCAGTGAAAGGTCTGGTTAAATTACGTTGAAGTTTTAATAGTGGAAACATGTCTAATTTTTTAAAAAGAGAAATTCTTCTGTGGCATCCTGTATTGCATTAAGAAATCACACTCATCGTATTCCTGTACATTAGCAACAATAAGAGACTTTTCCTATTAGTCTGAAACAAAGGAAAAAGTAGGTTTCTATTAACTGCTTTGTTTTTCTTTGTTAGTCTGTAGCTACAGAAGAAAGTTCTGTCAGCACTTCTCGACAGTTAGTATGAAAAGGCAGTAATTGTCATGATCCGTCCCTGTCTGTGTTGTTTATTCCTCCTTGTTTCCTCCCAGTCTGTTTTAGTTTGTTTCACCTGTTGTCTTTTTAGTCCTCCCTGTGTTTTCTGCCTCTGCTCCCAGGTGTTCCACGTTTCCCAATTACCCTCCCCACAGTATATATACCCTTCTGTGTCTGTCTGTCCTCGTCGGGTCGTTGTCGTCGTTACCTCCCCTAGTTCTCTGTGCTTCTCGTCTTTTTGGACAATTAATAAACATGGGCCGTAAGAGCCACAAACGCCGCTCCGCATCTGGGTCCTCCTTGAGCCTAAACATGACATTACGACCCGACCCGCCACTGGACCCAGCGGAGTATCGCCACACTGATCGTGAATGGAGGAGACTGATTGATTGGAGCGTGAATCAAGGACTCTATTCAGACTCACCTTTCTGTGGATCGCGGCTGGCTCGCTGTCCGCCCGGTGTTGGGCCCCGCCGTCGTGAGGAGGGCGGCCTCTCCGCTCCTCGGGCCTCGAGTCATCGCCGCGCTTCTGAGCGTCCTCCTGGGAACGTAGTTGGAGTTTCCCCGTCGTTCCTCCTTGCGTCTATGTATGACGATTCAGAGGAGGACGATGACGGCTTCCCGGAGTTCTTCTCCGACTCCCAGGACGACGAGCTGGACTTTTGCGGCGGTGCCCGGGGTGCGCCGCCCTCGCCGCGGCCTTCTGCTTCCTGGGTTGACCGGTTGATCTCCCTGGCTCCTTCCGCCGATCCTCCACCCATCTGTGATCCCTCTGGGACTGGCCCTCTTCCTGCTTCCCGGCGACGAGGAGGGAGGCGTCGCCGAGCTGCTCCATCGGCTCCAGGAGGTTTCTCGCCTCCTTCTCGGAGTTGCAGCGCCTCGGCTCCTCCTGTCCCGCTTGGTGCTGCCTCCGGCTTCGGTGATTCGACCGCCGCTTCCTCCTGCCGCCCACGGCCGGTTTCGGGTCTGCCTCCTCATCCTCTCCAGCACAGCCAGGCGCCGGCGTTTCCTTCGGGTGGAGCTGAGTTGACCCAGGGTCAGTGGAACAGAGGGAAGAGTGCCGTAGGGAATGTTGAGCCCAGGTCCCCTGTGGAGACTGTTTTTGAGCGCTCTTCAGAGGCTCACCTGGAACCCCGGTTCCGAGTTCCCTCCGAGGGCGTCCAGACGGATGCGCCTCGGTTCCGAGTTCCCTCCGAGGGCGTCCAGACGGATGCGCCTCGGTTCCGAGTTCCCTCCGAGGGCGTCCAGACGGATGCGCCTCGGTTCCGAGTTCCCTCCGAGGGCGTCCTGACAGATGCGCCTCGGTTCCGAGTTCCCTCCGAGGGCGTCCAGACGGATGCGCCTCGGTTCCGAGTTCCCTCCGAGGGCGTCCAGACGGATGCGCCTCGGCTCCGAGATTCCACCAAGGGTGTTCAGGCGAACACTCCTCCGGTTCCTGATTCCACCGAGGGTGTTCAGGCGAACACTCTTCCGGTTCCTGATTCCACCGAGGGTGTTCAGGGGAACACGCCTCTGGTTCCCGACTCCGCCGAGGGTGTTCAGGCGAACACGCCTCCGGTTCCTGCCTCTGCAGAGGGTGTTCAGGCGAACACTCCTCCGGTTCCTGATTCCTCCGAGGGTGTTCTGGAGAACACGCCTCGGGTTCCTGATTCCTCCGAGGGTGTTCTGGAGAGCACGCCTCGGGTTCCTGATTCCTCCGAGGGTGTTCTGGAGAACACGCCTCCGGTTCCTGACTCGTCCGAGGGTGTTCAGGCGAACACCCCTCCGGTTCCTGATTCCACCGAGGGTGTTCAGGCGAACACGCCTCCGGTTCCCGACTCTTCCGAGGGTGTTCAGGCGAACACGCCTCCGGTTTCCGACTCCGCCGAGGGTGTTCAGGAGAACACGCCTCCGGTTCCTGTCTCTTCCGAGGGTGTTCAGGGGAACACGCCTCCGGTTCCCGACTCTTCCGAGGGTGTTCAGGAGAACACGCCTCCGGTTCCTGACTCCTCCGAGGGTGTTCAGGAGAACACGCCTCCGGTTCCTGCCTCGTCCGAGGGTGTTCAGAGAACACGCCTCCGGTTCCCACTCCGCCGAGGGTGTTCTGGAGAACACGCCTCCGGTTCCCGACTCCGCCGAGGGTGTTCAGGAGAACACGCCTCCGGTTCCCGACTCCGCCGAGGGTGTTCAGGAGAACACGCCTCCGGTTCCCGCCTCTGCCGAGGGTGTTCAGGAGAACACGCCTCCGGTTCCTGCCTCTGCCGAGGGTGTTCAGGAGAACACGCCTCCGGTTCCTGCCTCTGCCGAGGGTGTTCAGGCGAACACGCCTCCGGTTCCTGCCTCTGCCGAGGGTGTTCAGGCGAACACGCCTCCGGTTCCTGCCTCTGCCGAGGGTGTTCAGGCGAACACGCCTCCGGTTCCTGCCTCTGCCGAGGGTGTTCAGGCGAACACGCCTCCGGTTCCTGCCTCTGCCGAGGGTGTTCAGGCGAACACGCCTCCGGTTCCTGACTCTAGGGTGCAGGCGACACGCCTCCTCCAAGGCTCAAGGTTCCACGCCGCCGGCCTCCAAGGCTCAAGGTTCCACGCCGCCGGCCTCCAAGGCTCAAGGTTCCACGCCGCCGGCCCCCAAGGCTCAAGGTTCCACGCCGCCGGCCCCCAAGGCTCAAGGTTCCACGCCGCCGGCCCCCAAGGCTCAAGGTTCCACGCCGCCGGCCCCCAAGGCTCAAGGTTCCACGCCGCCGGCCCCCAAGGCTCAAGGTTCCACGCCGCCGGCCCCCAAGGCTCAAGGTTCCACGCCGCCGGCCCCCAAGGCTCAAGGTTCCACGCCGCCGGCCTCCAAGGCTCAAGGTTCCTCGTCGTCGGCCTCCTCGTCTGACGGTCCCTCGTCGTCGGCCTCCTCGTCGCCGGTCTCCTCGTCTGCTGTTTCCTCGTCGCCGGCCTCCTCGTCTGCTGTTTCCTCGTCGCCGGCCTCCTCGTCTGCTGTTTCCTCGTCGCCGGCCTCCTCGTCTGCTGTTTCCTCGTCGCCGGCCTCCTCGTCTGTTGGTTCCTCGTCGCCGGCCTCCTCGTCTGTTGGTTCCTCGTCGCCGGCCTCCTCGTCTGTTGGTTCCTCGTCGCCGGCCTCCTCGTCTGTTGGTTCCTCGCCGCCGGCCTCCTCGTCTGTTGGTTCCTCGTCGCCGGCCTCCTCGTCTGTTGGTTCCTCGTCGCCGGCCTCCTCGTCTGTTGGTTCCTCGTCGCCGGCCTCCTCGTCTGTTGGTTCCTCGTCGCCGGCCTCCTCGTCTGTTGGTTCCTCGTCGCCGGCCTCCTCGTCTGTTGGTTCCTCGTCGCCGGCCTCCTCGTCTGTTGGTTCCTCGTCGCCGGCCTCCTCGTCTGTTGGTTCCTCGTCGCCGGCCTCCTCGTCTGTTGGTTCCTCGTCGCGGCCTCCTCGTCTGTTGGGTCCTCGTCGCCGGCCTCCTCGTCTGTTGGTTCCTCGTCGCCGGCCTCCTCGTCTGTTGGTTCCTCGTCGCCGGCCTCCTCGTCTGTTGGTTCCTCGTCGCCGGCCTCCTCGTCTGTTGGTTCCTCGTCGCCGGCCTCCTCGTCTGTTGGTTCCTCGTCGCCGGCCTCCTCGTCTGTTGGTTCCTCGTCGCCGGCCTCCTCGTCTGTTGGTCCCTCGCCGCCGGCCGCCACGTCATGGGTCTTCTGGGGACTGTGGTTTTGTCCCTCCGTCCTGGACCCCCTCCTCCCGCCCTGGCTTGAGTTTCCTACTTGGTGCGCCAGGTGGCGCACCTTGAGGGGGGGGTATTGTCATGATCCGTCCCTGTCTGTGTTGTTTATTCCTCCTTGTTTCCTCCCAGTCTGTTTTAGTTACTTAGTCCTAGTTTGTTTCACCTGTTGTCTTATTAGTCCTCCCTGTGTTTTCTGCCTCTGCTCCCAGGTGTTCCACGTTTCCTAATTACCCTCCCCACAGTATATATACCCTTCTGTGTCTGTCTGTCCTCGTCGGGTCGTTGTCGTCGTTACCTCCCCTAGTTCTCTGTGCTTCTCGTCTTTTTGGACAATTAATAAACATGGGCCGTAAGAGCCACAAACGCCGCTCCGCATCTGGGTCCTCCTTGAGCCTAAACATGACAGTAATGTCAAATTTTATGGTTATCATATTAAGATTTGGGCAAAATGCAAGATACACTGCAAAATGTCTTGCCTTAAGGCATAAGTTGTTTTTCATTTTACAAAATATCTCAGTCACATTAATCTTCTTAAACCGGTTGTTGTCCTAGAGAAACCGTCTTCCTTGTCTTTATAGAAATACTCACCAGTTCATGGTGCGAGTATTTGGATATTTACAAATACACAGATTTTTCTGTGAAAGGCGACTCCAAGTTAGTTAATTAGTTAGTTCTTTTGGTAGAGCATAACTAAAATTTTGAAAAGAAAATGCAGCTTGAGAAGCTGATATACCAAGGCACATTTCTACTTGACACACTATTGGCTAGTGTTTGCAAAATAGTCAATCCAAGAGTAGAGATAGATCTTACCTTCTGCATTAGTGTTATGGAAATTTCCACTGTGTGTATCTATTCATTTTAGGGTATATTTGTTGTCAAAATAGGCCTTTTAGACATTGCCTCAAGTATTCAAGATTTTGGTTGTTATCCGTGACCCCTAACACCAGGGCTCCACTGGTTTCATTGCTTCTTCCAGCTAACTTTCACTGTAGCATTAGTGACTAAACTCTGGTGAAATTAACTTTAATTTGCTAAGTGTATTTTAAAAGATATAAAAAAAAGTTGATTGGAATTGAATATTTTAATTTCCACAATGTTCTGTAGGGAAATATGTTTCCAAGTATGTTTATATATTGTAATGATCCTGGCTGCTGTAGGGCCAGTCAGTGAGCAGGATGCATTGTGGGTAATATTTAGCTATTAAATTGGTTATCTCTACTTTGTTCATTGTTATTCTGTTATGAGGTTTGTGTTACTTTCTATTATGTAGTTCAGTGTCATAGAAAATGTGTTATCTTTTTGTCATGCTTGACATGTTGCACCGTTTGCCAAATAGGTGTGTGGAGGAATGAGACCGGGAGCTGGTCTGGTTAATAAAGGTGTTAAACAAGTAAACCCTGTTTGGTTTATTATGTCTGCCAGTTAATCAGCTACTTGTAGTCACGCGGTGTATGAGGCACAAGTACACTGTTGAGGGCTTACTTCTCAGCTGTAGCTTCACCTATACTGTGCGCCTGTTGAGTTCACGTCAGTTGCAACATTGGTGTCAGAAGTGGGATCCATAACTGCCTGGACAGACCCTAAGATGGAGCAGCTGACCAGTGACTTAGAGCTTATGGTAAAAGAAAATAGCCTGCTGTGGGAGAAGTTACAAAAAGGGGCAAGACCAAAGACATCTGAACACCGACGGCCTGATGGCACCAGCACCCTGCGACCAACACACCAGCCGCTGGTGTATGGACAGAGTGAACCTATATCAACACCAACAGCAGTACAAATGATGGACTCAAGGACCGCCACCATCCGAACCCCTGTAAAGCTGCCAAGGTTCAATGGAAGCACGCCTTTAGAACCTTACCTTGCTCAGGTGGACATGGCAGCACTTCATGACGGTTGGAGCCAAGAGGAGACAGCTCTACATTTAGCCCTGGCCCTCGAAGGAGCAGCTCTCCAAATCCTGATCGACCTTGGTCCGGAAGAACGGCGCAACCTGCAGGCTATCACTGCGGCTCTGAAGCGACGGTTTGGACAGCGGGTGTCCGAAGAACAGAACAGAGACCAGTTGATGAAAAGACGGCGGCACAGTGGAGAAAGCCTGGGGGCGTTTGCAGCAGATATCCAACTCTATGCGCGGCGGGGATACCCCTCCTTCCGCAGTGAGGCTGTTGAAGAATTGAGCCTCCACGCCTTCCTGCGGGGGCTAACTCCAGAGCTGCTGCGACAACATGTGCGCCTCTCCCTCCCAGGCAGTATGGTAGAGGCATTGAGGAAGGCAGAACAAGCAGAAGAAGTCTTGGGCGTTGGGCCAACAGAAGGTCCGCCATTGTCCCGAGCCGCAGATCAAGAACAGGACCACATGCCAGAAGGAGCAAATCAAGCCTATGCTGCCCGTCCTCCACGACGTCGCCAATCCCCTGGCAACTGCCACCGCTGCGGAGAACCGGGGCACTTTGCTAGGGACTGTCCAGCCCCAAGTCCCAGACCTAGACAGCAGCCTACGCCGGGAAACTGCGGCGGGGTGGGACAGTAAGGGGATTCCCACCCCGGACAACGGCACCCCTTGGAACGGCCTCCCCAATTGTGGGCCGCTGCGGACCACCACGGGGACTGTATCTGGACTGTTTGATTGATGGTCAGCCCTGCAGTGCCTTAGTGGACACCGGCTCTACCATCTGCTTAGTCAAGAAGGGGCTGCTGCTGGGGACAGAAGGTTCGCTGCCCACGGGTTGGGTCCCCACCAATACTGCACTACTCACTGTGACAGGTGAAAAGACTTACATGCCAGGGAAGAAGCGGTTGCAGATAGTGGCAGGCACACGCCAGGACAAACACGAGTTCTGGCTGGCTGACATTCAGGACGACTGTATCCTTGGGTTGGACCTGCTAGCCCACTGGGGAGCCTGTGTCAACGTCCCAGGGGCCGCACTCTGCCTAGGCAAAGAGACCATTCCACTCCTTCCTAAGAAGAGCCAGCAGAGGGGGCGGCAAGGGGACACCATTGTCCATCCGATAGAAAGGGGTGATTCCCCCAACCAACGTTGTAGGAATCGAGGTCGCCAGCCAAATCCTGTGTTGCAGACGGTCGAGTCTACTCCGCTTCCTACGACCTCATTCCTATCAACCGAAACGGCAACGGCCCTAAAGGCGTTGGAGGAGCGCAGCAGCAGGGGTCTCAATGAGGCACAGAAGGAGCAGCTAGTTCTCCTGCTACAGGAGTTCGGGGACATCTTCGCTGCTCGGGAAGAAGATTGCACCCGAACCAGCCTGGTTCAGCACCACATCAACACCGGGGATGCCCCCCCCATTCGTCTGCGCCCCCACCGGCTGCCTCTATGCAAGCGACAGGCCGCGGAGGGTCTAATAAAAGACATGCTTGCTAACGGCATCATTGAGCCCTCAGACAGCCCCTGGGCTGCGCCTGTAGTGATGGTGCGGAAGAAGGGAGGCGGGTGGCGCCCTTGTGTGGACTACAGACGCCTAAATGCGGTGACCCGCAAGGACTCCTATCCCCTGCCACGCATAGACGATGCCCTGGACTATGTGGCGGGGTCGTGCTGGTTCAGTTCGTTGGACCTGCGCAGTGGTTACTGGCAGGTGGAGCTGGCACCAGAGGCCAGGCCCAAAACAGCCTTCACCATAGGCCAAGGATTGTGGCAGTTTAGGGTGATGCCGTTTGGACTGTGCAATGCCCCGGCCACGTTTGAAAGACTCATGGAGCGAGTACTCCAGGAGATACCCCGGACCCGTTGTGTGGTGTACCTGGACGACTTGCTGGTCCATGCTCAGGATTTCACCCAAGCAGTCCAGAACCTCAGTGAAGTCCTCACTGCCATTCGCCGGGCCGGGCTGCGGCTGAACCCAGCAAAGTGCACCCTTCTCGCCCGCCAAACGCAGTTCCTAGGCCATGTCATCAGCGAAGAGGGGGTGGCAACTGACCCGGCCAAGGTGACAGCGGTGAGGGACTGGCCGACACCGGGTAACCTCTCTGAGCTGCGGAGTTTCCTGGGCCTGGCATCATACTACCGCCGCTTCATTAAGGACTTTGCCACAATCGCTAACCCTCTGCACCGGCTGAGTGACAAGGCAAAACGATTTGAGTGGTCTGAAGAGTGTGCGGCGGCCTTCCAGCACCTCAAGTCTGCGCTGGTTGAGGCCCCAGTTTTGGCCTACCCTGAACTCAGCCAACCCTTCATCCTGGACACTGATGCTAGTAAGGTGGGAGTGGGGGCGGTGCTGTCCCAGCAAGGTGACCCTGAAAGAGTCGTGGCTTACTACAGCCGTAGCCTCAGCCGGACGGAACGGAACTACTGTGTCACAAGGCGGGAGCTGCTGGCTGTGGTTCTTGCCATACGAAACTTCCGATCTTACCTCCTGGGAATCAAGTTCAAACTTCGTACCGACCATGCCAGCCTCACATGGTTGTTGAACTTTAAGCAGCCTGAAGGCCAGGTGGCGAGGTGGCTGGAAATCTTGCAAGAGTACGACTTTGAAGTCCAACATCGCCCGGGACGCCAGCATGCGAACGCAGATGCCCTCTCCCGACGGCCCTGCCTGATGGATGGGTGCCGCTACTGCTGTCGCCAGGAAGAGCGAGAGCAGGGACCTTTGGTAGCTGCAGCCAGTCCAGCTGCCGGGGCCTCTGAGGGGGAGCTGTTTTCCATCGAGCAACTGAAAGTGCAGCAGGAGGCTGACCCGGTGCTGGCAGAGGTGAAGAACTGGTTGGAGTCCGGGCGGCGGCCGGAGTGGTCGGAGGTGTCTTCTCAAGGGCCGGAGCTGAAGATCCTGCACTCTCAGCTGGGCATTTTGGAGCTCCACAATGATGTTGTCTATAGACGATGGCAGGCCCCAGGAAGAGGTGTTGACCGCATTCAGCTCCTGGTGCCCCCCAATCTTCGCCAGGAAGTTCTCCATTGGGTCCATGGCGCTGTGGGTGCTGGACACTTCGGGAACAGCAAAACAGTGCGACGGCTCCGACAGAGGTTCTACTGGCCAGGATGTCGCCAGGATGCGGAGCTACACGTCCACTGTTGTGACACCTGCACTGCACAGAAGGGTCCCAACCAGTGCTCTCGGGGACCACTGCAGCAGTACCTGGTGGGGGCACCTATGGAGCAGATTGGGGTGGACATCTTGGGCCCTTTCCCCACCACTGACGCGGGAAATCGCTATGTCCTGGTCGCCATGGATTATTTTACCAAGTGGCCGGAGGCCTACGCCATGCCCGACCAGAGCGCTGAGTCAACGGCTCAGCGGTTGGTGGATGAGATGTTCTCCCGATTCGGAGTCCCAAATGAGCTGCACAGTGATCAGGGGAGGAACTTTGAGAGTCGTCTTTTCAAAGAGGTGTGCCTGCGGCTGGGGGTGAAGAAGACCAGGACCACCCCCCTTCACCCCCAAAGTGATGGGCTGGTGGAGCGTTTTAACCGCACGCTGGCAACCCAGCTTGCCATACTCACTAGCCAGCACCAAAGGGACTGGGACCAGCACCTGCCTTTAGTGCTGTGGGCCTATCGCACCGCCGTCCAAGAGTCCAGCCAGAGTACTCCAGCAGCTCTGATGTTTGGGAGAGAATTACGGACGCCAGTGGATCTGGTGTTTGGGTCGCCACCAGAGCCAGAGATTGAGGGAGGTCCTGAACTGGACTATGCACGGCGGCTGAGGGAACGACTAGAGGGAATACACCAGTTGGCACGAGAAACCTTGCAGAAGGCTGGCGCCCGGCAGAAGAGGGCGTATGACTCAAGGGCGCATGGACCATCACTGGCTCCTGGAGACAAAGTTTGGGTGTATTGCCCAGTGAGAAAGCGAGGGTATTCGCCCAAGCTCACTCACCACTGGCAAGGCCCTGGGGAGATTTTGGACCAGATCTCTGAGGTGGTGTTTAGGGTTCAACTGCCTGGTCGGGGAAGACGGGTTGTCCTCCATAAAGACCGACTTGCCCCTTATCGCCCTAGGGCCCCTCCACTACGGCTTGATGGGGCGATGGAGAGCTCTCCGGCAGCCAATGAGAACTTAGACAGGGACCCTCTTGGGCTTGGGAATGGTGGTGCACCTCAGGGGAGGCCGGTGCGTGCAAGGCGCCAGCCAGGCCATTTCAGAGACTTTGTGTTGGATGATGTTTAGGGTTGTGAGGACACTTAACCCTCTGAGGGGGGAGCTGTGTAATGATCCTGGCTGCTGTAGGGCCAGTCAGTGAGCAGGATGCATTGTGGGTAATATTTAGCTATTAAATTGGTTATCTCTACTTTGTTCATTGTTATTCTGTTATGAGGTTTGTGTTACTTTCTATTATGTAGTTCAGTGTCATAGAAAATGTGTTATCTTTTTGTCATGCTTGACATGTTGCACCGTTTGCCAAATAGGTGTGTGGAGGAATGAGACCGGGAGCTGGTCTGGTTAATAAAGGTGTTAAACAAGTAAACCCTGTTTGGTTTATTATGTCTGCCAGTTAATCAGCTACTTGTAGTCACGCGGTGTATGAGGCACAAGTACACTGTTGAGGGCTTACTTCTCAGCTGTAGCTTCACCTATACTGTGCGCCTGTTGAGTTCACGTCAGTTGCAACAATATGTATATATACACTACCGTTCAAAAGTTTGGGGTCACATTGAAATGTCCTTATTTTTGAAGGAAAAGCACTGTACTTTTCAATGAAGATAACTTTAAACTAGTCTTAACTTTAAAGAAACACACGCTATACATTGCTAATGTGGTAAATGACTATTCTAGCTGCAAATGTCTGGTTTTTGGTGCAATATCTACATAGGTGTATAGAGGCCCATTTCCAGCAACTATCACTCCAGTGTTCTAATGGTACAATGTGTTTGCTCATTGGCTCAGAAGGCTAATTGATGATTAGAAAACCCTTGTGCAATCATGTTCACACATCTGAAAACAGTTTAGCTCGGTACAGAAGCTACAAAACTGACCTTCCTTTGAGCAGATTGAGTTTCTGGAGCATCACATTTGTGGGGTCAATTAAACGCTCAAAATGGCCAGAAAAAGAGAACTTTCATCTGAAACTCGACAGTCTATTCTTGTTCTTAGAAATGAAGGCTATTCCATGCGAGAAATTGCTAAGAAATTGAAGATTTCCTACAACGGTGTGTACTACTCCCTTCAGAGGACAGCACAAACAGGCTCTAACCAGAGTAGAAAAAGAAGTGGGAGGCCGCGTTGCACAACTGAGCAAGAAGATAAGTACATTAGAGTCTCTAGTTTGAGAAACAGACGCCTCACAGGTCCCCAACTGGCATCTTCATTAAATAGTACCCGCAAAACACCAGTGTCAACATCTACAGTGAAGAGGCGGCTGCGGGATTCTGGGCTTCAGGGCAGAGTGGCAAAGAAAAAGCCATATCTGAGACTGGCCAATAAAAGAAAAAGATTAAGATGGGCAAAAGAACACAGACATTGGACAGAGGAAGACTGGAAAAAAGTGCTGTGGACGGATGAATCCAAGTTTGAGGTGTTTGGATCACAAAGGAGAACGTTTGTGAGACGCAGAACAACTGAAAAGATGCTGGAAGAATGCCTGACGCCATCTGTTAAGCATGGTGGAGGTAATGTGATGGTCTGGGGTTGCTTTGGTGCTGGTAAGGTGGGAGATTTGTACAGGGTAAAAGGGATTCTGAATAAGGAAGGCTATCACTCCATTTTGCAACGCCATGCCATACCCAGTGGACAGCGCTTGATTGGAGCCAATTTCATCCTACAACAGGACAATGACCCAAAACACACCTCGAAATTGTGCAAGAACTATTTAGAGAAGAAGCAGGCAGCTGGTATTCTATCGGTAATGGAGTGGCCAGCACAGTCACCAGATTTGAACCCCGTTGAGCTGTTGTGGGAGCAGCTTGACCGTATGGTACGCAAGAAGTGCCCATCCAACCAATCCAAATTGTGGGAGCTGCTTCTAGAAGCGTGGGGTGCAATTTCTCCAGATTACCTCAACAAATTAACAGCTAGAATGCCAAAGGTCTACAATGCTGTAATTGCTGCAAATGGAGGATTCTTTGATGAAAGCAAAGTTTGATGTAAAAACAATCTTATTTCAAATAAAAATCATTATTTCTAACCTTGTCAATGTCTTGACTCTATTTTTTATTCATTTCACAACGTATGGTTGTGAATAAGTGTGACTTTTCTTGGAAAACACAAAATTGTTTGGGTGACCCCAAACTTTTGAACGGTAGTGTATGTGTATATATATATATATATATATATATATATAAATTTCATGCTTGACCATAAAGACATTTGCATTCAAAAGCTCCACTTCTTTTTTTTTTGATTTGTTAAAACTTGTTCCTTATATTACATATGGATTATGTTTGTCTATTTTCATAATATTTTCCAATCCTAAATAATTTCACAGTTTTACTTGTTCTTCCAGTGACACTAGTTTTAAGGAACAGTGTTGCTGTTGGTAACACTCCTGCTGCAGTCTAGCACATAAATATAACTTTGAACACCTTGCAGGGGATTACACTATGATGAAAGCAGGTTCTCAGAACAAATCAGTCTTTCTGTATTTTACATTTTCATTCAATTTACCTCATGCAGAGAGTTACAAAGAGCTGTGACCTCTTAGCTCCCTCACTAGCAGTGTCTTATACTCTGTGTGCTCTGATGGTAGAAAATAATCACCATGGCAGAAACTAGAATCGAAATCTTTCTTATATTGAGAATTTTTTATTAGATTTGTTTTCTTCTACCACTGTTATCTAAGATCAACACAATAAACCAATTCTGAATATATTTAGCCACATAGCTCGTTATCCCATGTCTTTTTGTATTGTTTGAAAAATGAACGTGATAAAAAGACAATCAGTTATGGAAAATAATATTGTCACAAAGTCATGAAGTTTGTGTGGGTTGTTTCCGCTCCATACAAACAGACCTGTGCGACAGCTTTGGAAGTACAAAAACTCGTCCGAAGAAAATGGAAGCATTTATTTCATGTAGACCTTTGAGAGATCGTGCTCAAATAACTCTGGTGGTGGAGGTCGTGTGGACAAAAGCAGAAAAAAGTTTTCAGTTTATAACTGTGCACAGGCAGTGTATCTTACACCCACTGATCATGGTCTCTTATCAGACTTTATTCGATTTACTCTGCTCTGTAAAGAACACTCTCATTCTTTTGTGTCCCACACAGTGAGAAAATTGTGTGAAGATTTGCCATGAAAATACTGTGAGTCTCTCTTTTGGGAAATATTTTATCTGTGTATTGAAAATTACGTCTTTAAACTTCATTGGCAATTTTTTAATAACACCAACAGGCAAGTTTTCAGTCTGTCTTTTCAAACAATATTTAGACATTCTCAATAATTGTGCACTAACTAACAGATTGACACCAATAACAGCAGTGGCCTCATTCTAAGCAGCAGAATTACCTTTATTGGCTAAGTTTGTACACATAAACAAGCTATTTAATATACTCAGGGCCTGATTTATCAAGATTCCTGATATTGACCACAAAATTGAGTGCAACAAAAAAAAAAATTGCTCGAATGGGTTGTCCTTAAAGATTGAGTGAGCAATTCATAACAGGCGCAAGGAACACTATTCATGAGGAGTTTGCAGCCATTAATGTGAGCTTCGCCACAGCTAGAGGGAGAAGGGAGTAATTGCAATGATTCATGATGCGTCTTTGGCAAAATAGAAAAATAAAAAAGGGAGGGGGGGCGACATACGTATCAATATATGGCTGTAACAGAATTAATTATGATAAGGCTAGAATGTTGCAAATTATGTTTTCGTTTGTCAGTAATAG
Organism: Apricaphanius iberus; assembly: GCA_028564705.1. Lineage (NCBI taxonomy): Eukaryota > Metazoa > Chordata > Actinopteri > Cyprinodontiformes > Aphaniidae > Apricaphanius > Apricaphanius iberus. Next base: position 458,246 of record JAPXFQ010002732.1, read on the forward strand.
ATGTAATGTCTTGCAATGTAAAGCTTCAGCTTGCTCAAAATAAGGTCCCTTAAATGTCCATATTCTACTAATGTTGAAATGCACCACATTTCATCATTACAGAAATGCTCATATTGCATATTCAGATTAGTGAAAAGCGCTAAATGGATTTTCTGTGTCTTGCTCCATATTTAACAGGTGCAATGCTCTCTGCTTCATGCAAGTACCGTAATATTCGGACTATAAGCCGCTACTTTTTTCCCATGCTTTGAACCCTACGGCCTCTACAATGGTGCGGCTAATTTATGGTATATGTACACATTTGTTTTGTTTTTTTACTTAAAATTGGCTGGTGCGGCTAATAATGAGGTGCGCTTTATAGTCCAGAAATTACGGTATATAAGGTATGGCCTGTTTTTGCGATGCTGTGCAGTTTGTGCCGGTTTTAACAAGTAAAAACCATTGATAAATCAGGCCCAAAGTATATGCATTAAATATAATTACGTAGACGTTAGAGTAAATAAAAAAATATATAAAACAAATATTTGCAGTAACTTGTGGTTCAAAGAAAAAAAATCGAGGGAGTTTAAGATTAGGGTAATGGCAGGGTGGCCTTCCAGTTTCAAAGACGTGAACCTCATCAGTAACGACAAATGACCTCACAATATCAGTAAAAAAAGGGTTTCAATGCTATACTGCATTAGTTTATTAGGGTGTAAATAACTTTTGACGTACCCTTTTGAATGAATTTCTTATCTTATTTTTATGTAACTGCTACAACGCTTATTTTGTCATAATCTTCTAAGAGGTACGTTTAATTTACTGCATGTAGCCTTGCATGTCTCTGCTTATCTCGACTCATTCAGTGCATCCACACACAGTAAGAGAAAGCCAAATTGCTGCTTTAGTCTGACTGTCCAAATGCATGTATTGCAAACGAACCGCATGTATTCAGCCGAACTCGCCTTCTCTTCATCAGACCAATGCGCCCAGATAATACTGTTAGTAAATCTAATTTCTCTGCATGTAAACTCCAGCACAGCTTATAGCTGCACCTTTACACAAAAACACTGCAGAAACAATGAAACAGTAAAATTCTCAAGAAATGTACTTTGCTGTGCTGTTGCTGTCGGTTTCTTCACTTATTGTAATGCTGTACCTAGCGTCGCAGAGTCGAATGCACTTCATTCAATAGTTCGATTATCTGAATGACTTGAAAACTGGGATAAAGACCTACCTTTTGGTTTAGCTATTACTCTGATTATTCCCAGAACTGGATTTAGATGTGCATGCAAATGTGCTGACTGAAAATAGTTTCCTTTGAGCCTACCCTGCATTTAGCATGTTGTCTTCATGTCCTGGTATCAGAAAAAAAAAAAAGAGATTTCTGAATTTCAGACTGGCGGGTTTCTTGTCAATCTGGAATTGTGCGATTCACCAGTTTATTTCTCTGACAATCTTCAATTTTTAAAAAGCATGCTGACAGATTTTTTTTTTTGCATAATCTTGTTTAACTAGGTCAGTAATGTAGCACCAGGTTGTAAAGAGTACTACAGAGTACTACTACTATTGCATTAATATTAAATGCGTACACTAATGTAGATTCTGAAGCATATTCATCTACTCTGGGAGATGCAACCCTGTGGAATATAAATCCGATGACGAACAGTGAAGGTATGAGAGTTTGAATTGCATGGAGTTGCCTGTGTTTACGGCAAAGTTTGAATCTGACGTTCTCAGTCATGATGGATTCAGCACCAGATTGTGAAACTGAAGCAAGGTAGGAATGCATTTGTCTCTGTGCATGTTCATCAGCCATCATTGATTTATTCTACTTGCATCATCTTGACTAGATACATGACATGCCAGGAGAGCAAAACAGACAAAAAAGAGGTACCCGAACAAATGATGTATGTTTGGTTGCAGAGCAGTGCGGGAGGGTTTTCTTCTTCCATCTGGTGTTTATTAGAATTATGTCACTTTTACTGGGCTACCAGGTGAAATTGGGTTCATTTAAAGTATGTTGGACATTCACTCTCTGCAGTAACATCTGATTACAGCTTGCTGGTTATGGTTTTACATAAGTAAAGCATTGACTAAATTGCAGAAAGAAAGACTGCTAAGTGAGTTAAGTTCTGTTGAATGTTTACACAACTGTAGTTAAATGACTTTTCTAGTCAAGTGCCTTCAGATGACATATGTTGTGAATTGGTGCTATATAAATAAACTGAATTGAATTAAGTTATCCTTTATCCGCTATTTCCAATCAAGCAAATTCGAAGTCAGTCAGTGGTTTAGCTGGATGTATGCACAAGAGTAATCTACTTTGCCTATTTACTTGTTAGATTTAATGAACAAAAGCATGGATTTGAGAGACTTCATCCTAAATTTGGCTTCATCTGAATGCTGTGGGAGTGCATGTAACAGAATTGTTGGGTCTGGATGTTTTTATATTTCCAACTAAACATAAATATATCATATATTGAATTGAACATCTAATTTAAGGTTCTTAGTAAGAGCTTTGTCCCCGTGCTATAGTGTCCCATTTATTCTTGTTACTGTTCACTTAGTAACAGGAGTCTTACAAACGGTAGTAGACACTATTACCTGCTTATAAACTGCTGTTTGAATATATGTTTCAGTGGGTTTAAAATGTGACTGTACATAAATGAGCAGGAGCTTATCCTCTGCTTTCTTTTTATTACTTGATGGATTGAAATGCGTTACTTGCTCTATGAAACTAGTCCATTGGATTCTAAGGCATATGTTATTAGTTTTATTTTGATGTAATTGCCAAGTTTTTCTGTTTTCATATTGGATTTTTATGTGCAACTTTATGTCGCTGCTAACTAAAAAGGGCTACTTGGAAAGTTGTAACAAGGAGATCTTTTATTGGTTGTGGTCACCACAATAGATTATTGGTTTCCATTTTATGTCATCGCTACAATTCTCTTTTGTCACACCCTCTCCATATCTTCCTTTAAAGCAATTGTAAACCCTTTCTGTAATCTGTTTCTTTTCCCAAGCGTCTCCATTTCAACATCCTTTGTTCAATATATCCTCAATCCCTCGACTCAGTGTGGCACAAGCTTTATGATTCAGAAATCAGAAGAGCTCTAGCACTTTTTCTGGAGGCACATCACAATTACCAAAAGATGAAGATCAAGGAATGTTTTTTTCTTTAGCAACTTGACTTCCAAACTTTTTGTAAGGACATCGCTCACATAGAGCTATGGATCTCTTTTCCTAATATTACTAAACTATTGCTTACATCGGCACTGTATTTGTCTCTGGCATTTATGTACTTCTCGGTTCTGCAGAGAAATGTACATCTGCTGATGTTTTCCCTAATATAAAACAAGTAAGTATGTCAGAAAGCACCACATATGAAAATGCTCTGCCTCCTTTAAGCCTAGTTTATACTTCTCAGACTTCAAATTTGCACTCAGACATATTGACGGAGACATAGAATTGCAGCTCATAGAATACTCAAAAAACACATGGAAACAAACACAGCCAAATAAAGCCCTTTTTTGTTGTTTTCCTACAGCTCCGTGTGTTCAAAATCGCCAAAAGACCAGATTAGATAAATTCTCCTTTCAATATAAAGCATGTAGTGGTCAAATGCTGCATTAACTACTGAATACAGCGACTATAGAGCCCTGTTCTGGTGAAGCGATCTCTGGCGGTTACTGAACTGACCAATCAGATGCATACACTCTCTGGTGACGGAGACTCTGGACCATACAGAACTCTTCATGGTAAAACTAGTATCTCAAAATGCACCATAAGTAAGCCAGTGAAGTTGTTTTAGTAATAGAATAATGTGGCAAAGCCTTGTAGATCTAGTTAAAAGCCTTGTTCCATCATTTTGGGCAGATATAATTGGTCTAGGTAGGCTTTAGTTAGACAAGTGTAGAGGACATTACAAAAGTCAAAACAAGATGATACGAAAGCATGAATCTAAATTCTAATCTCACCATGTGAGACAATAGAGGTTAATTTGGCAATGTTTGTCAAGTTTTAGAAACAAAACAAACCAGGGATTTCATATGGTTACCAAGTGCTGATGCTAAGTCAAAGGTCACCCGAAGGTATCTAACCGTTGATTTAGCCGAAAGCCCAAAAGGCCCCAGAAACTCCTTTATCTTTAGAGATTGCTGATTACTTCAGGTTTCTCTGCATTCAATTAAAGAGAACATTCAGTCATATTTTAATGGAATGTTGGCATTTAAGTAGGATGTGCATTTCAAAATTCCTTTTGGGAGAAAGGAAATATACAGTTCAATATCCTCAGAATAGAAACAACAAGATTAGTCCTGAAATTAAGCCAAAATAGGACCATGAGGTAATTGAGGTAAAAAAAAAAAAACATATAGCCCAAAAACCAAACCCTGCGAAACACCACATTTACTATGAAGGAAATGAGAGCTGTAGTCAAGCATAAATCGTCATTTTGCATTAAGATGTCATTTGTGACTCATAAAGCGCAGTTTCAGTTGAGTGTCACTTGCGAAACCCAGACTGAAAGGGCTCAAGAGAAAGGGCTGCTAGAGAATCCAAAGTGCTCTAGGATGCCTTCATCATGCTAACAAGCTTATCTAACTCCGGTAAAGACACTGGCTGTAAGCTGTCGTGGAGAAGGAGGCATTAAGTTAAGTAAGGGTAGAGAAAGTTTACTTTTCACTTATAATAAAAAAAAGTTGACAATGCTTGTTTGAACGTATGGGAGAAAGGGTGTAATGGGGTAGTAATGCCTATCATGGTGTTAAAAAATAGGTTGGAGTTTCCTTTGCTTCTTGTAATCAGATTGGAAAAATAGGTTGACCTTGCTTCTTGCACTGTATTATAAAACAAGACCTTTTAGGTGAGAGATCTTTTAAGTACAGAAGATGCACCTGTAAATGTGTTTTTTTTTTCATAGGCATTAAATGTTTCTAGAAGTACGCTTTAAGCAGCGGCTATGATCATTTACCGAAGGTGTAAAATTTGAACCAGGTAAAGATATCTATAGATAAAGATACTATCTTTAAATAGAAAGACAATATTCATTAAGATGAATAGAGTATCTACATCACCAAGAACATTCTTGGCAAAGATGTCAGATTTATCATCAATGTAAATATTAAAATCACCAACAATAAGTAGCCTGGACAGCCTGACGCTGTTAAAAAACCACTAAAGTCCTTTGAAAGGGTGGTCAGGTAAGCACAATAAAATGGGTTTTTATCCCCAATTTGAATCAGTTACATTTTAAAGCAAATTTCCAGCATTACTGATATTGCATGAAAAACCCAGGTCTAAACACAGCTGCCAGGCCGCCTTCACAGCCTGACAGTCAAGACTAGCTCGTAAAAAAGTAGCAATCAGTGCAGAGTTTAATAAAATTCAGAAGATCAGAGCCTTGCTTCCACATCTCCATAAAAAAATCCAGGTTTCTAGATTTATTTAAGTCATTTATATAGAAAAATGTATTAGTTATTGACCGGACATTTGTTTGGGCTACGGAGGATGCTATCATTTGGCTATGAATTATCAAGGATTACTTATGGCAATCAATAAGATTAATAATTTTATGGAAAATGATTATATACGGGCACCACCTGATATTTAGCAACTATATTAATAGGCAGGTATTTCAGTATCATTTATTGTTAAGGCTGAGGTAATTAAACAAAGATGGAGTGAGGTCTAGACCTTCATTGAACAGCAAATTACTAAATGTGTATGTGGAATAATGGATAAACAATGACCTTGCAAAATACAAGAGTTTATTTACAAAAGGAAAATATTAAAAGGTCAAACATTCAAATCAACAAAGCTAGTAACACACACTACTATTAAAAATGAATCAATAAACTAACTACCAAAAATAAAGAACACAATAAAGGGATAAATATGCAAAGACGTCACAGTTCAATAGGAGTTTGGATGCTTCAAGACCAAGGCTTATATTGCAATTCTTGAAGTCAAGCTAAAAGAGTTTACTAATTGTGATTAGTTTAAACTAATTGGCACCATTGATTTATGTCTAAAAAAATAAACAATCCTAGGAAAAATACAACATTCTTTGGTTTAAATAATGTTTTGGTTTAAAACACATTTCACGTCAACAATGTTAGCCAGTGGCTAACAATAATCTGCTATGGTCTAGCATTTCAGCTGGGACATCAGCTTCGTCCTCTGGCATGGCTGACACAACGATTAGCTCCAACATTGACTGAAAAAGTATATTTATGGAGTTCTCCAGCACGGCATTCACCTTATATCGGCTCTGTGGCTGAGTGAATGCGGCTTCTGGCTAGCTCGGGTCCTGCTGCATGAGGGGTCAGCCCTCCTTTTCCCTCTCACGGCAATCAGATTCAAGAAGCTTCTGTAAAGGTCAGTGCAGAGAAATGTTTTTTTTTTTCATCACTTGTTTGCGATACACCCGGTTGGTCAGCACTGTTTGTCTTGCTTTGAAACCTTTCCCTCATCAGCGAAGGAAGGGTTTGGATATGGCAGCTTCTCTTCAATGTGAGCCATTTTACAGTCTCTCCAGTCAGACTCGCGGCACTTCTGAATGGAAGAGATTGATCGGAGCCAACGAGAACCCTTATAAAACCTCTTTTCCTCTTCGCTCCTCCATTTCCTGTTCTAGCCGGGTTCTCTTCTTCTCCTGTGGAGCTAGAATGTGGATTAGTGCCATCCAATGGATGTGTGTGACCCAACAAAAACAAAATGAGATAAAAAAACACTAACAATCCATATTATAAGATATATAAATATGTGATAAATTTCCATTTGTTCAAGGTTTTTCAATGTTATATCGTTTCTATTAAGCAAGCAGTTACTCTGAGACTTCCTTTAAGAAGACAGCAGTAATTTTTGGATTTCTTTTTGCTCTTATTTAGGTTCTATATGACTGATGGGCAACACGCATTTCTGTTAAAGAATACATGTGCTGTAGTTCAGCATTATGAAGCCGTTAGTGGGATTGCAGACTTTAAGCCTTGTTTATGTGCTCAATACTTTTAGCTGAGGCTTTAAATTATAAAGTAACCCTTCATGTTTTTCCCCCCTTGCCATTTTGTTTTGATGATGATGAATTATGCCAGACCCAACAGGAAGTCCAGACATAGCTTGCTGTCTCTTAGTCTGGTCAAAAAGCAGGCGTCCGCTGTTTTGAATGCAGTGCTATGAATGTTTAATGATTCTTTATCACCCTTCAGAAAGCTGGGAACAGAAAAAGCGGCAAAGCTGCTCAAGTTTATTTTTATATCCCAAAATCACTGTCTGTGCTTTATCGTGCTTATGTCTTCATTATCATAGTGCTCTATCTGTTTAATTTTGCCAATATGGAAAATTAACATGGGAATTCTTTTTTTTTTTTGCTTTTATGCAGAACTGACAAAATTCAGTTGTGGCCTTGTGCATCTAGCTTGAGGCGAGAGAGAATAAAGAGAGAAGAGTTGACACAGTGAGTCAGAGTGAGGCAGGAGTGAGCGTGAGGGATGTAGATGGAAAACCAATAGAGGTTTAGGTATCTGCACTGACGGCTCTCTCCTGCAGCCTGACAGAGTTTTGTTGGGGATCCCAGGTTTCACCACTGCCGCTGCTCCAGGGTTTGACTGTTGTTGCTGCAGCAGTAAGCTCCCTGCCCTGACCTTTTCATATTCACCGTACAGATATTCCTTCACACGGTGAACTGTTTTTTTGTGTGTGCCCTCCACTCACATATTAGTAAATTTCAATTTTCAAGCAGTTTTTACATTTACTTTAGCAGAAGAATCTAAATTTTTATACATCTTTTGTTATTCTGGCACCAAACCATGTGCCCTGGAAGTTTTTTTGTTTTTTTTTTACTCTAAAAAATTATCTAAAAGTGTAGCACATCACAATCTACTGGGATTCCTTACATAGAAAACTTTTATATATTTTATACATATTTTGTATTTAAACGACTTTTGTTGTAAAGTACCTTGATAACATTTGTTGTGAATTGGCGCTATATAAATAAAAGTGAATTTAATTTAATTGAGTTTGCATTTGCATTAAGCCCTACATTCAATTCAATTAACTTTTATTTATATGGCACCAATTCACAACAAATGTCATCTCAAGGCACTTTACAACAAACGTCATTTGAATACAATTATACAAACATACATGAATCGATACTTTGTAAAACAAATAGTCTCGAGAAAAGTTGGTTTTTTTACCCCTTCTTTTTGGAATGGCTCAAGGCTTCTGACAGGATGAAAACGAATTTGTGCAAAATACAAATCAAAAATGTATTTAAATGTATTATTATATATAATTTTAATCTTGAATTTTCTAATAAAAAAGAAAGCAAACATGAACTTACTTTAGTTTAAAATTACAATACCAAGCAAATAGAATAAAATATCAAATTCTTTTAAAATAAAAGACTAAAATGCAGTTGCAAATATAGTGCAAAATGTATTGTGTAATCTATAATACGCCAATTAATAATCCTCATACAACAACGGGGTAAATGCAGCTTTAACTGGTTAAATTGCTTTTGCAGAATATTTATATTATAAACAGGCACACATAAAGCTGCCTAATACAAACATAAGTGATAACAATGTAGTGTAAAAACACAACGGTATACAAAGTGCTGCTGCTACACAAAATAATGAAGGTAGAATGTACTGTAAGCAGTTCTAATTATTCTTCCATCCATCAAAACATATTCTTAATATTCCCTACAACTCTCTGTGCATTCAGCATACATGGGGAAAAAAGGCAGCTGGGCAACTGGTGGCGCGGATTGTTTGCCGTTTGTGTCTTAGGGAGTAAGTTTTATGATTATTTTTTCTGCCGATTCCTGAACTAAGAAGAAGAAGCGCTAGCCACTGCTAGTGCAGTCGGCTTTATAGCTTTAGCTGCCAGCTGGCTCACTGTATTGTTTGCGATGCTTTCTCTTCAAGTGATTAAACAAGTTTATGGTGTTGCGATCCCTTGCCTTGACGCTCTCCTTGCAAAATTTGTAGATAATGTTTCTTTGCTTTTTGTCGTGTGGTAAAAAAACCCCAAATCAGTTCCATACAAGAGATGAGGAGTTTCACAAACCCTCATTTACGCTCTTAGTCGCGGCAACGCCATGCTTTTTTACAGGTTATACACACGCAAAGGGGGAGGGTGGGAAGGGGCGGGGGATGATTCTCTTAGAGCAGAGAGAGAGAGAGTGGAGGCTTCCCTTCAGAGGCATACAGAGGCAGAAATTCAGCAGCAGAACTGTGAATCGGGTAGATCGTTTCACGGTCTTAAATCGTCACATCGCTCACTCCTAACTGGTTAACCTTTGCTGAATTTAAACTGACCGCTTCTTATTAATATTGGATAACCCTGAGCATCCTTTTCATGGGACTATCTTACAACAACAGTGTTTTCAGTCAGAGGCTTCAACAGTTTCGCTGCAACACAGACTGCTAGTCGGCAGTCTGTGTTGCAGTCGGCAGGTAAAACTCTCCAGTTCATCAAGATACCATCAATGACATTATTGTGAAGGTCTAAAAAGCTACTTCCGCAAATGAGTTTGCACTAATTTGAGTCCGAAAACATCACTTCAACTGAATAATGTGCATTTTAACGCACTGAACTTACTAAAACTATACAGTGAGCCAAATTGCATAAATCAACCTAAATGCAGCACATTTATACTCTTTGCACTGTGACGGGCCACCCAAAGCTAAAGCAAGTAGGAAGAATTAACTCTAACAACTAATGAACTTAATCATATCAACTCAAAGCCAACATGTCAATAATGATTTACTCACTTGTCACACACACCGCACACACTTGAGCTCTGTTGTGGTGCGCCAACTCAGCGCACAGGTACAGTCTGCCATGCTGATAAGTGAGAAGAGCTGCTATTCTGCGTGTGCGTAAAAAAAAAAAATGCCGTTAGTTCTATAAATTAATCAACTGGCCCTACTAAATATATTTCCTGGCAGGCTGTTTTATGTCACGTTCCCCATCAGGGAACATTCGTGTCAGTTTACTCTGAAGGAGGCGGCTTATATGCCAGACTCCAAAGTATCGATACCTCGGGAACAGAATGTCTAATTTTGATACCAGTTTTAGTATCGAATAATATCAAGGTATTGATTATTTTGACAACCCTAGTGGGGAGTTTCAGCTATGACTGACAGGAATCTATACTAAGGTTAACTAGCCTATAGACTACAGCTTGCTGTCTGCAAAAAAACAGAGTAATTTAAAGGTACCAAATAACTCCAACAACTGCACACAATTTGACACAACTGCACAAGAACTTTTTTAACATTTTTAACTGAATGTTAATGTTATTCTGTCAACAGGATATTGCCTAAAGCACGAGCTAACAATGCTACATAAACAGCACAGAGCGAAAATGAGAAAAAGAAAAATGGGAATGCCCATTGTTACTCAGGTCATGTTTTGATAATTGGGGAAAATTGGCTTATTACTTAATTGCTAAAGTTCAGTAATTGCAGCCCTGCTTGGCATAGCTTTTCAACAGGATTTTAGGTCCAGACCTTGACTGGCACTTTATAACACATGAATTTTCTTTGATGGCTGAATTAAGTCCTTGGCATCTTAGCAAATTTTGCAAAGGCCTGGGGCCTCATTTATAAAACTCTCTTACACTCAAAACGTGGTCTGAAAATTGCTTAAGTCATTTATCTGCAAACTTTGTGATTTATATAAAAAAAATGTGATGGGAAAACAAAATGCAAACTCTGAAACAGATCTTGGGACTCTCTATCACACACACACGTACACACATCTTGAAGATGGGGAAACTGGCAGTGCAGAGAGATGCAGGAGAGATGGGAACATGATGAATTTAACCCACATATTCAAAATTATAGACACTCACTCACACACTCACACACAAAACCATAAGTCATTCGCCACCCCCGTCTCTGAATTATGAAAAAAAAAAAGAGAACTTGAATGAAAATATGTTGTATCACGCTATGTCCATGCAATGTCTAGAAATTGTATTGCATTTGCACTTACTAGTGTGTTAATTGGGATAAGGTGTAATAATTGTGTTAACAAGTGTAGTAATAGGTGTTATTAATATTGCCCCCACCTGTGGCAGACACTCTGTAGGTGGCATGCCATCTTCCTCTTTCAGATCTGACCAATTCTTTTTTTTTCCGTCACAGATCTCTGTGTCGTACACAGCCTTCTCTGCCACAGCAATGTTGTTCCACTCCAATGTCTTCCATTTATTTGTGATGCCACAACTGTGACCCCCATTTTTTTTCCCATGTCTTTACATCAACCACAAGCACCTCCATTTCAGCCTCAGGGAGTTGTATTTTCTCAATCTATTGGTGATTACTCATTAAATTCCACAGATCAGCCATCTTAAATCTAAACAGACTTAAGCTAGCGCAGACTATTAATGGCAGAATGTCGGTGTATAGGAGGTGGGATGTGATCGAAAATCAATCTAAAATCCAAATTCTTTTACGCAGATAAGTTCAATCAGGTGCCATTAATACGTCTGATTCTTTTCTTTTTCTAATGTCTCTGAGTTGAAATGTACCTGTGATAAAAAATACAATCCTCTAACATCTTTTTAAGTGGGACAACCGTACACAATGGGTTGCTGCCAAAAAAATGTTTTGCCCCTGTAGTGGAAGAATTGTTTCATGATGAGTTCTTTTCTGTGATTAGCAATAATTAGTAAGAGCAGCAGATGAATATTCCAGAATGTTCCAGAGTCATGAACTTTCTTGTTAAATGTCAGGGTCAGTTTGGCTACACTGATGTAGTAGGATGACGTAGGTCATATCTTTTATTTTATCTAAACAATGCTGATGTAACCCCTTCAGATGGCAGCAGTAGGAGTAGCAAGAGGCACCCAGAGCGTCCGGAGAAGGGAGGCACAATCATGTCTAGATGGGGAGAGAGCAAATAACCAAGAGATGCGTTTCTGTTCTGGTCCTAATAAATATGTTAAAACTCAAACAGAGACTGTATCATCCTCATTATCATATCACTCTATATGGAATCCTCCCATAAACCCTACTGTAAATCACAGTATTTCTTTGCGCAAACAAACTTTTTTGCTTAGCTTAAAGCTATATCAAATCTTCAAAACCAGCTGGCTTAAAACAAAAAAAGTCACAGAACTCGAACCCCTTCTGTCGGCTATCATCCCTAGGGCACGCCCCCACTGATTCGGGTCGATGAAAGAGCACAAAAAAAATCAGTCGCAGTTTGGTCTTTTGTTTTCTATAACTTCAAATACCGTTTTTCTCTTTGGGAGCCGTGTAAATGAGGAAGTGCGCTTGTCGGGTGAGTCAGACAACCAGATGGTCCAATCGTTGGTTTGGGACCGAGTCATGCAAGTGGCTGAGGTTTTTAAAGTGACAGTGTGTAGTTTTTGCAGTACATCTTTGAAAATAGCCTACTGTAGCTGTGGCTGTATGCAACTGTGAAGCCTCATGCTTAGCCGTTCTGTCCTTGTCGGTGCATGCTCCAAGTTGCCACCATCATATTTAGGAGGGATTTTGGGCTCAGGAAGATCAGCTGTGTATTTATACAGAGATAAAATTACATATAGTTGAAATTTTGTACTAGTTTGGGAGATTCAGAAGGCACTCAACTTGCATCGGATCACATTTACAGTGTCAGAGTAAAGGAAGGTTAAATTCAAAAACATTGCTTTGTATTCCCCCTTGAAAATTCTCTCCACCCCACGATTATTCATAACTTGACATTGGTCTGTCACATACGATTCCAATAAAATGCTGGGTAGTTTTTCATTTTTTAAGGGTTGGAAAACTTGTGTAAATTGACTTCACTCTATGTGTTGACAGATGGTCAGCATTGTCTGTATGGCATCATCAGACAACATCTCCCATGAGGCAGAGATTTGGAGCAGCAGTACTGAGAAGGGCTACAGCCATCTGAGGCCCTGCAACAGATGCTGAAGACAACTCAGAGGCCACATGTGTCACACTGTGTTTCATACACAAGGATGACTGTAATGCCCTGTGCAGAGTATTAGTTCAGGTGTGTCAGCGTAGTGGAAATTTTTTGATTTCTTTCCTGCTTCATGCCACAAACTAACTCTGACACGTAGAAGCTGCAAACCTCATTCTGTCTCTCCACCCCACCCCACCCCCCCACCACCACCACCTCCCCATCAGCCTGACTGTATCCCTGTCTGCCACTCCATCACGTCCAAGTCTCCATCAATTGTCGTTTCTCCTCCCCGACGCCACAGCCGCTCTCCCCACATCACTCAGCTTGTCATCAACTGGAGTTAATTAAGAATGCGGGGGGGGGGGCAGATGAGCAAACAAGTCTGTTACCCTACCACCCACCCACACCACCACATACTTCTGCTTTCCCTCCACCTGTAATATTTCTCCGCCTTTCCTCCCACGCAGGATAAAGCTTTAAATGAGAAATGTATTGTTTCCTTCGCTCAGTCAAGTCGAAAGAGTAATTGAGTTAATCTGTCTGACGGCTGTCTGTTCGGGATGAACAGATTGCTTGCCTCTGTTGGCTGTGATGGAATCACAGCTTTAAAAGATGGAATAAAAATGTCACTGCATCTTTAATGACAGTCAGCTTGACATTTCCCAGCAAGCTTTTCATAGGAAGAACCGATTTTCATTTTCTTTCCCTGTAGAATGGAAGGAAATGTCATTTTATTCTGTTATTTCATTGTTGGATTTCTATCAAGTATCAAGAATATTTTATCAACTAGTAAGACTCTATGTGAATCATATTTTTATTGTTCAGAATACAGATTAGATATAACTGTAGTCTATGTAGCATAGAGCTTTGGGGTAAAGTAGGTAAAATAGGCAATTGTATGGTTCTAGGTTCAATTCCAGTTTCCTCCTGTCACAAGTCTAGGCGCTTAACCCTAAGTTGCGAGTAGGTAAATGTGGCTTCGGTCTAAAGTGCTTTGAGTACTCAGTATGACTAGAGAGAAAAAAAAGTTCAGTCCATTTAGATTATTCTATATGTCGATTCACAAAATAAACTTTATTAGAATTTTGTTTTAGCCGACCATCAAAAAGCAGTAAATAATTCAAAGTTTTAAAATAAATATGCTATATGCATTTGATATATTTTATAATATAAAGCTTGAGCAAGCAAGAGGCTTCTGAAGCCACCTAGTTAGAAAAGAGTTTCAGATTTCTTTTCTTCACATTAATACAACTGTATTGCAAAGGACAAAATAATTGTTATATAACGTTATAAATGGTTATATATAACGTCATAAATAACAGCCAATAGGCTTGGCATTACGCTACTGTTGTTACATATTCTGCAAATCTGTCATCCGTGAAGCGGAAGGACTAGAAACGAGCCATTCGTGAAACAAAACCATAACCAGTTCAGTCTCCAGTTTGCCACAAGCCATATAGGGGACACAACAAACATGGGAAGGATGTCCTCTGTTCAGAATTTACAAGTAAATGTGCATATTGTGTAATTTCAAATAGCTAAATCAATGATCAGTGCTGGTAACGTCTTTACAAAATAACCAATCCAGTCAAGTGGGAGACCCAGGTGTGATTCCTGTCTGGGGCAAAGGAGCTATGAACACCATCCGATGTGGGTCCTTGAACACACCAACCCTCAGTAAACCAGGGTGGTGGTCAGATCATGCTCTGTGTTGGCTTTTCCTCTGCATGGACGATAAGTAGATGCTGCAAAAGATTTGAGGTGACTGTGTTTTTGTTTTTGTTTTGTTTTTCTTTCGATCAGGGCAACAATCCTAAAAATACAGGCAGGGGTAATATTGTATAGATAAGATCAAAACATATTACTCTGTTCAAAGGGACCAGTCAAAGTTCATAAATCAAATCGTGAATGAGTGGCAAAACTTGAACATTCCTGTTCACAGATACTGTCCATCCAATTTAACTGATATCAAATTATTCTGCATAAAAATTAAAAATAGAAATTGGGGAATCTTTATAGTCTTTGTTCTAAAAGACCTGAAGCTTTAACTTCAGCGAATGATGATCCTGCACAATTTTGATTTGTGTGTGTGTGTGTGTGGGGGGGGGGGGGGGGGGGTTCAAATGCATGCAATATATTGTTCAGATTTTTATTTGTTTTATCTTTTATGTTCTGCATGTTAAACCCCAATAAAATACATAACAGTGTGTTGTTTAAACATCGCTACGGGTATGATTACTTTTGGATGGCAAGACAAAAGACTTTAGATTTTTATGTCACGTATTGAATTATGTTATAAGAAGAAAACTTAAATATGCTTCAGCTGTTAACTCAGCTTAATAATGAGGAAATATAAACCAAGAGATGACTATTAGTCGTCTCCTCACATCCAACCACCCTGCAAATTTGCCTGTGTGGGCACAAATTTGCTTATCCTACCTAAAGAGTAACCATGCCAACATAGCAATTGTGCCTAATGGATTTCTCTGTAGCGTTATTGCTGAACACACAAATAGTAATGGGATGAATAAAAGCTTTTTTCCCATGCGCATCAGAAAGATTGAGTTCATTTTTACAAGTCCTGGCAGGATTATTCGATTTTAGGCTTAGCAGATTTTATGGGGGCTTCTGAAGTACTGTTTCAGTGCAAAAGAAAAGGACTAAAGCTGATGGGCACTGCCCCAGATCCTTAAGTAGTATTGACTGATTGGTTCAATTATCATTCCACTACATACATATACTATGTGAAATGACAAGATGCCTGAAAGTGATATATTCCCAGAGATATACACTGTGTTTTAAGAGAGAGGGTGTTTATTTTACCTTCCTCAAATTACCTACAAATAACAAAGGAGCAGGTCTATAAAATAAGCGATTAGTTGTTGAACAAAATGGGTTTGCTAACAGGAGGGCAACCAACGATTTCCTTTGGAACAATGAGTTTTGCAAGTTAACCATAGATCATATGTATTTTAAACCATGCTCTGGACTTTCCATCTTTTGTGTTAGGTCAAATGAGCAATAAAAAGGTTAAAACTCTTTTCTTTCAATCTCATCTAAAAACACATCTATGTCCTCCGAAATCACAATGCCAAAAGATACTAAAAAGTTTCTCACCAAGACAATACGAAACTTGCATTGTTTTAAGTTGTGACGCTTTGAGGAATTGGCTGGGAATAAAACATTTGCGGCTCTATGTTCCAGCATACATAAGATAACTCTTCTTTCTCTTTCGGGTTTTCCCTTCCGGGGTCGCCACAGTGAATCATCTGTCTCCATTTAGTCCTATCCCCTCCATCCTCTGCCAACTAATTTCATGTCCTCTTTCACCACATCCATAAGTCTCATTTTTGGTCTTCCTCTCTGCCTCCTGCCTGGTGGCTCCATCCTCAGCATCCTTCTACCGATATAATCGTTGTCTCTCCTCAGAACATGTCCAAACCATCTTTATCCCCAAAATATCCAACATGAACTGTCCCTCTGATACCTTTCCCTTTATTCTTGCTGAATCCTTTTTATCACACATCGCACCTGACTTTTCTCCACCCTTAAGTAAGATAAGTATTTAGTCCACATTTGTGTCCTTCAGTTGCTTTCGATGGCATTTCAAAATATTATTGACTGCAAATCCTTTCTGGGCACCATCTGTTATAAAGAAAGATCAGTGTGCTTGATCTTAATTTCTTTTTGTCCGTTGACCTATTTTGCTCAACATTACCACAGATTTGGTTCCTTGAAAACAGCTTATACCAGAATTGCATTTGAGTACCCCAGAAAGCAATCCATTTGCTAGTTGTACAATAGTTTGACCCATGTGGTAGCCTGTACGCCTCAGTTACCAGTCTTCTTTTACTGCAGTTGTTTAGTTTTTAAAGCATGTGAGCGAGATAAAAGATAATCTAATTGCAAATAAACAGCGCATGACTGCAAAATGCACTAAAATTGGGCCAAAAGTTGTGCAGTATCTGCCCACCTTGCCCCCTGCAGAATGTGCGCACAGGCCTGAGCCATTTGTGCTTGCATGGAGCAGTTGTGCTGAGTTAATCAGTCATCTATTGATAATGATAATCAACCTCCACGAAGAATGCTGCTGTAGCCGCACATAAAAAATATACATGACTGTGTAAGATAGTGGAATGATTCACAACTGGATATTAGATCAGTGCTGGAAAGAAATTCCGCTTTTAAAAAGTTGTGGGCACAAAACTGTCAATCCTGTCCTGCCTTAAATGACGCCTACATATGATCTCTCCAACATCATAACATTAGTAACATCCTGTCTGCCCCCTAACGCTCTTTGGTTCTTACTGTAACATTAAAACATGCCTTTTAAATAAGAATTACCACAGATCCAAATATAAAACGAATGAAAAATACATTGCACCACATCACTGAATCAGTCATAGCCCTGTAGCTGTTTCTTTGTAACCATATGATCCATCTGGGGCAGAAAGCAGGTTCCCACATAAGAGTGGATCAGGATTTAGTTAGTGGAAATTGCCTGTCATGATAAATAGATATTTTTACTATGACTCGTCTTGCAAGAAAAAAAAAAGTTGACTGAACTTAAAAAAGTAGGGCAACCAGCTGCAAAGCCTTTTTGAGTAAACTCAACTAATGTGTTTACATTGTGTGAACCTAAACAAAAATAGGTTAAATCAAAGCAGAATCTTTAATTCAACAAACTGAAGATAGTTAGTTGTGTCTATTCCTCTATTTGACACAACTTGTGCTGTTAAGTTGAAACTAGATGAGTAGATGAGCAAAACAACAAGGCAACACATTAATTAAGTTTACTCAAAAAGGCTTTGCAGCTGGTTGCCTTATTTTTTAAGGTTCAGCCAACTTTTCTTTTTTTACAGAGAACTCTGCTTTTAATTATCATTCTAGCTTGTGGGTTTATTTTTAGGGGTCATGTACCACATGACCGAGGCAAGCGTGAGTTACTGCCGGAAGTAACAGAGATAATTATGTTAGCCGTGTAAATCTTAATTCAACGGCTAAGCGAGCTAGTGTGGACAGCTTCCCCGGATAATGAAAGGAAGTGGCGTCAATGAATGCTGCGTCAATAACAATACGGCACTACAGACAAAGACAACAGCGAAGAGTAATAAATTGATCTTGTCGTCTGTCCACACCAAAAACTCTCTCTTCTTCTTAGCAGCTAATGTTCTCTTCGGTTAACGGGACAAGCAGATATGTACTGTGCTGTAGAGTTTCTTGTATATATTATTCCCATTATTAACAAGGACATGACTGACACATCTGCAGCAGCTCTATAATGCTTTGGCATAAATCTCAGGAATATTTCAGAGACCTTGTTGAATCCATAAAGATTTAAAAAGATAAAAAAGAGATATGGGTTTAAATCAACTGGTACTAGCAATGTGTACGTGATTAAAAGTCTTCCTGACTCATGTTCCTACACCACTTTACTTTACAAAGTCAAACAACTAAAGTTGATGTCCAACCTTGGCTATTGTATCCAAAATGCCCCAGACTAGCCCTGAGATGTAAGACTTAAGTCAAACATTTCGTTCTGCACATCATCCCTTTATTAAATCGCTCAGTCAATGTATTTAAACTTCTTTCCAGCATCAAGGTCTGAGCTTTCAGAATCGGTAGGTTATATGTCAAGCTGGGCAATGAGTCATATGTGAATGAAACTTTAAAAACTGGTAACAATTAGCCAGGAGTTTCAAAGTCCAGTTTTACCAGTTCAATGATTCTATTTACCAAGCAAAGGTAAAGGCAGAATGCTACTTCTCTGAACACAGCTACAGTGACTCCGGCGATGAAGACAAACAATGCAAAATGTACACTGTGAGTCTTTGCAGAGGACACGCGTCCTTACAGTGAATAGCCTTCACTAATAATAGCACACCTTCACATTTGTGACTGTGTGAGGATAAGAAATATTTGTAAGGAGGAACGGATGACAGCTGAATAGAATTACCAAGACTTTCATCTTGAAGCTAAATGAATGATGAAGTGCTTTTCTGCTTCTTTCCTGCCTGACAGTAAATGAAAACGTTGCTGAATCTGATAAAAGGTTGAAAATTATTACTTCATGAATAGTTAGCAGTTCTGTAGCAGTTCACCTTCTGCCACCTGTTTTGCGCTAGTGACATCAGCATTTTTACTTCACATTCTCTAGAGGAAGGGGTGGGGATGGGGGAGTGTGTGTGTGTGTGTGTGGGGGGGGGGTTCTCTTGGGTTTCTGACAGTGATCAGGGGAGTTGAAGCACTGCTAAGCTGAACTGTGCTGACAAAGCCAAAAGGCTGTGCACTTCAGGTTCTGGAGTGGCTGGATCGATGAAGGGCCATCACTGTGGCCTGGGGGAAACGACTGCCACTATCCTTCATGCCGCACTGGATGTCCTCATCCGCCTCGCTGTCACTTTTGCCCGTGGCACAACAAAGAGCTTTACACTCAGCATACATCCGAAGTGCAAGCATACATCATTAGCATGCTACTATAAATGAACAAGCAATGTTCTGAACTGGCTCAGATAGACTGTCTGCAAACGTTAACAGTTTGCAGAGTTTCACACATGCACAAACTACTTTTGGCAATAGATTCTTACTAAAGTCATGCTTGGCAACTAAGCTGTGATGTGCAATTAATTTGGTATTTTAAAGCCTGAAGCTGTGAAGGTCGACGCTAAGCATGTTCCTATTTTACATAATGATTAGCACGTTTGTGTATTTTTACACTCGCATCTAATGCCTGATATTTGTGTCAACAAAGGACATTTTTTTCTCATGAACCTTTTTCAGAACGAAACTATTTTGCAGGGCAAATCCCGAGAATCATGTTGGTTTGAATATAGTGCAGCAAATTGATTGAAATCAAAAGCTCTCTTGGTGCTGTGAAACTGCTAATTTAATGATCCTGCTTTTAAAAACATTTCCATGGCGTGTTTCTTTTTCACTTTCTATAAAACGGAAATAAATGTGGTCATGCCTTAGATCCTTAAGCTTTAATTACAACAGAAACAGAAATTATGAAACAGCCCCAAGTCATCAACAGTAGATTTGAGAAGTGCTTTCACAGGCTGGCAACAAGCCACAGTATCTTTGCTGCCAAGCTAACAGATCCAAATGGTATAATTTATTTAATTATTTTTTATTTGTTATATTGATTATTTTATTATTAGGAATAGTTAGTTTCGAGAATCTCCAGTTTGATTCTATTCAAGTGTGACTAAGGTATGTACATGCATTTCAAAAGTCTGATTTAAGTCAGACTAAGGTAATAATTCAACTTTCCGTTGCTGCATGTAAACTCACTGACTGCTTTTCACCCTGATCTACATGTTTGAAATGTTTCCCTGCTTCTAGTAAACCTGATTTCAACTGATAGGTGAATAGAAGAAAGCATTTTAAAGCAAGGGAATCACTAAAAATGCAGAGCATTGAGTACTAGGGTTGGAAAACACTGTTGTTGTCGCCAGTTTGAAAGTTTCACACTGTAACTGAGCATCTTCAGTGACATCCGTAGGTCAAACTGAGTTCAAACCTGCTACCGTTGAGGCATTCTGAAAGTGGTAAGTACAATAACATCATGGTAGAAAGTGCTGACTTTGTTTTTCGACATTTACTTGTTGGGAACGTCTCAGCTTGGCTACAGCACAAAAGGGGTATTATTGGTTCACTGATCCAAAAGGTCTTTGAAATATGATGGGAAGGCCACCTACCAAACTGCTGAGTGCAAATAAAGAATATGTCTTGCTGTCAAAAAAATGCTATTTTATTTAAATGGAACTCATATGTTCCTTCTTTTCTTTTGTAAGTGACAGATAAAGCTTGTCATTGCATCAATTTTACTCTCCTATCTAACTTTTTTTGCAATACTGTCTCTTTTACTTTGCTGCGCTTTGACTTTTTTCTGCTTTGACTTTTGAAGGAGTGAAGTTCTGCAAGACTTATGAAACTTTTAGAAATTTATATCAAGATATAAAAGATATATATTTTTTTCAAACATATAAGAAATAACTTGAATGAAGAATGAAAATGATGTCACTCTGGAATTGGCCATTCAGTTTAGGCATTTACATAGTTATTATAGTTATTATGAATGTCTTAATATTTTTTGTGTCTTGGTATTTTTTTTCATAGCAGAGTGATTACACAAGTTCGGCTATAAGTTCCATAAACGAGAACTGGATGTACAAGTTCGTTTTTTTATTGTGGGTTTTCCTAAATACCACTGGTTTAGAAGTTTAAACTTACTTAACCAGTCTTCTTTTAAAAAATGGTACACCTCATTAAACTAATTTCTTTGTTGTACTGACATTTAATCATAGTAGAAACATTTGTATAAGCTTTGAGAATCAGTCTTGTTCCTGAACAAGTTAACTGAACAATCTTTCATGAATTTGTTCATAGTTTTTGTGAACGTGAACTGAACTAACTCACTTTTGGTCTGATGAACGTTGTAGTGAACGCATTCATTCAGGCATTTGTGAACAGCGCTCTCTCGCAGTAAATTTTTTTCAAGTGATGTCAGATTTCATTCAACCCTTCCTGACAAAAGCCCGGCTAAAGTCATGGTGTTTAAAACAGGAGGAAAAGAGCAAATCTGTCAACACTAGTCATCAAGTCACACCGCTTATGCTTCTGGTGTCAAACTGCAGGAAAACCTTAGTCATTGCAGCAGCAGTCATTTTGCATCAATGAATAAAGTTGCATTTTTGTATGGCCACGTAAAATATTTTTTGGACAGGTTAGTGAATATCCAAAAATCGTACATGTTTGTGTAAACTTTTCTGGCAGCTATAGAAAAGTTACGCTGCACATCAACGTTAACAGCAAACTTGAAACATAAAGCATCCAGCTGGCTAGTTTTTCAAGATATGTGCAAGTCACTAAAAAGTTAAGACACAAGGACGGCACACCAAAACAGATCCTGTACCACTCAAAACCAGACAACGGGTTTCAGTAGCAGCAACTCTGTTGTCTTCATCTCCCAGCTGGACAACCTGACATTACAGTTAGGAGTCCTTGTCAGACACCTGCAGCCTTTAAGATAAATCGAATGCTCAGCCTTCATAAACTTAAGTAAGGAATTGCAAACTTACTAATTCATTTGGGCTCATTGCTGAACTTTATATCCCAAGTTATATAGATTTTCTTTGGAAAACAAGTCTGAAAAGACATTCACAGAATTTGGAAACTGGCAAAAGTTAATAAATGTTTAAATGTTTTGCACTTTGAATAATGCAATTTGAGGTACAGCTTTAGTTTCCTACCCCGACATGGTTCCTACCTTGGAGTGTTTAATAAAACCTAAAAAAAAATTTAAAATGTGTGAACTGAACTTTGAACCAGTTAATATAAAAAGTGAACTTGCCCAAAAAATTGTAGAATGGGACTTTGGAAAAAAATATTTTAGAACCTTTAGGTTACGCTGATTACGCATTCCAAAACCAACTTTGGTCCCTGTTAGAGATACTTGCCCTGTTTAATCCATGCCCTAATACCTCCTCAAATTGATTAAAGAAACACTAAGATGATGGTGAGATCATTCCAACGAAGAAGGAGGTGTATGGTTTGAAAATGATACCTTCAAATTCAGACTAAAATTCAGTGCCACTCACATGTATAACTCAAATATTTTGTGGAAAGAGTTTTGTAAAAAAAAAATTGAGGTAGAAAGAGTTTTGAAAAAGATTGAGGTATTTGGGCACCTGACAAGAAGTGTGTTTTGGAGAAGCCTTCAAACCAAACACACTATACTAACTTTCATGCAAACAGTTAGTGTAAAATTGAGGTGCTTTTCCACTGCAATTAGTAACGGTGCTTTGCCCAAATTGGATAATATAAAAAGGAATACCGATTTTTTTAAATCTATTTAATTCCATAATAAGAGTACATTCCTTCATTCATTCATTTTGCTATCAATGGCATCATAGTTTACAGCAGTACTAATAAAAGGTATAAAAACTAATGAGATTGCATATTGTAAATAACATTAAGAATATGTATCCATGTAATATAAATCTAACTAATTAAGATAAAATATACAAATATTCTAAAATGACAAAACATTGACTATAACAAGCCTCTAGTTTCTCTGCAACTTGCTAAGGGACTTTTAAGCAAATGTCAGTGTAGCGCATATCTAAACTAACCATAGCTGTTGTAGTCTTTTTGCATTTGAACTGCATTTTTAACAAATGTTTAAGTTTCCTGCAAATTCAGATAATGGTCAGCATTGCCACCAAAGACTACTCCGACACTGGCCCCTCTATTTATAGAAACTTGCTTAGGAAGGGCAATAAAGTCTATTCCTGTCAATTGTGTGATAACACCAATACCCTAGCCATTCCCACATGATAACCTAAACAGCCTGATTCTTTATAGATTAATGACTTGTCTCCAGCTAATGTATTTTTATCACAAGGTCAAAAGTGATGTATTATCAGTTAATGAGAAACACAGAAATGTCTGGCATGAGAGAGGTGGGGATGGGGTAAACACACATTGAGATAGTCATTTGACCTTTCGGAAGAGTTTTTCTTTTTTTTCTTTTCTGGCCTGCAGCGAGTTTTCCTGCAGTGATAAGAATAATGGTTTTAGCGCTATGGCCCGTGGAGACCGACCTCCCATTCCTTTCGAGTAGATGGTTGAGCAGAGAGGTTCAGCCTCTCTTTTTGAGCCTCCTACATCCATGGTCGACAATGAGGCTCAGTACTGCCCACTTAACGGTTAGCTCTATGCTGATGATAAGGGCCTCTCCTGATCTCCCCGATAACTGTCACTATGGGATATGTTATATAGGGAAGGCAGAGTTGAGAAAGTCTTTAAAAACAAAAAAGGACATATATGGGGTGGAATATTTTTACCTTTTCATCTTTAGGATTCTCAAGTTGTGCAGGATTTTGTCTGTGGAGTGTCAGTCAAAAAGAATCTACTGATGTTCTTTATTATTTAATTTCTCTTTAGGTCAAAGCTTCACTTCAACCATTGAATCAGTGTGAGAGAGTCTATTGAAACCCTCCCCTTACTATCTCTGTAATCTTGGCATTTAAACAGCACAAGGCAGTGGGATTCATCAAAGGTCCTTAAGAGGACATGTGGAAATGTTAGATGCAAATGATTAGTCGGGTGTTTAATTGATTTTTCCTTTCTTTGTGTTGTTGTATGAGGCATAAAAATATAGTGGTTTAAAGAAAGTTTTGCCTTTGAGCCATGGTTATACTGTTTTTAATACGGTTCCCTTTTTAACGTAGGTAAATGATTTCATGCACGTCTACGCTTAAACTATGACTATTTAAAGATTGTTATCATGCAATTAATCTATAGTTAAAAAGCTGGGTCTGATTGTACTATTTATATTTCCGTTCAAAGTGAATTGATTAATTGGGAAGTTTATGTGTGGCTCTGTGTGAACAACCAAAAGCTTTTGTCATAATGCAGCAAGGGCAAGTGCTGCTCTAAGTACCTCAATCTTCAATTCTAATGGGTAAATATATCAGTGGTGTGTAATGACTTCCCAGTCTGACTCTATTTTTACTACTGCTGAAGAAAATACTAGAAATGTCCCAATCAGTTTTTTTTCTTTTCTTTTTTTTTTGCTCTCGAGTCTAAGTCATTTGATTTTCATTATCTACCAATATCCCGATCCGATACCTCTATAATAAAGAAAAAGGAATAAGGAAGAGCGAAGAATCATAATGTGGATGTTCCTTGTTTTTTATTTTATTTATTTTATTTTGACATTTAACAATTTTGTTAAGAAACAGATCACTTCTGTGAGGTAGCTTGATCAAGTAATAAATCACATCAATTATTAACTTTCTGACTTTAGGACAGCAGTAATTTTAAAACAAAGAGCACCTCAACTTAAATAAACCTAATAATGAGAATGTATATACATATACTGTATATCAGAGACCTGACTGGGAGGTAATGTCGTGGCAGATGACCGCTTGTACTGAGCCAGGTTCTGCCGGACGTTTCTTCCTGTTAAAGGGGAGTTTTTCCTCTCCACTGTCGCTACATGCTTGCTCAGTATGAGGAATTGCTGAGGAATTGCTGTGGTTGGAGTCTGCATGACCCGGGCACAACCTCACGTCGATGGCTCATCGCAGTCTATTTGGATTTCTTACATAGAAAACTTTTAACTAATTGGAATGTTTGTGTAATTGTATTGAAACAACTTTTGTTGTAAAGTGCCTTGAGATGACATTTGTTGTGAATTGGCGCTATATAAATAAAAGTGAATTGAATTGAATACTGATTGAGTCTGAAAGCACGTGATCTGGCTCGATATCAGATTACGTGATCGGATCTGGACATTCCTAGGAAATACCCATGGCTGATATCCAGCAATCTGCTCTGTCCTGGTGCTCTTCAGCACAATGTCTCCAAGGTCTTACAAAACAGAATTGTAGTGTTTTGCACAGCACACAAGTCTCTAATTGTTTTTGCTTTAAATGGTAAATAGTCTGCATTTGTCTAGAGTGAGAGGACCACGAAGCCCTTTGCTCTACATTCAGTCATTCACCCATTCACGCTCACATTCACACGCCGATGGTCGCAAGCTACTAAATTGTAGCCACAACAGCCCTGGGGCACACTGACAGAGGCGAGGCTGCCGGACACTGGCGCCTCCAGGCCCCCTGACCACCAACCAGCAGACAACAGGGTGAAGTTTCTTGCCCAGGAACTCAACAACAGAGAGGGATGGAGTTGGGATTTGAACCAGAAACTCACTAATTATGGGAAAAATTGGCTGCTTTACATCCCACAGCCCGCCAGTCATACAGAGTGTCTATTGCTACATTACACCCTCTGCCCTCAAAACCCGCTAACCCTTGTAAAAGTCAGTCAGCCATGAGTATATAATTTGGTGGGTAAAGGTGCAAAAGTGAAAAATGTTATTCTACTCCCCTTGCTTCATCAGCCCTTTTTGAAAAATAAATTGGACACAGGACCTTTATTTCTAAATTAAAGTGTATTTTGAAAAGAACTAAGGTCCATGTACACAATGTGGCTAGAAAAATAACTTCCTTGAAATGTATGAATCACTAATTAGTAAATTGATTATATATATATATATATATATAATCAATTTAGTAATATATATAATTTCCCAAATCATATTGGACTGACTTTATATTAGACTGAATTTATTTAATGCCCTCCTAGCCATACTGTCCAATTATAGAGCTCCAGGAATTGACCTCTCTTCGCCCAGCATTCAGCAGGTCATATTGAATCAGCACCATAGTGGCAAGCAGCCTCCCGTAGTTATATTATTATTGTAATTATATGCTTCTAACTCAAACCTAGAAACAGTAAATATGGTGGATACCTGCTGTACCGCAAGATGCCATAACAGACATGGACGATAAAGGAAGAGAGTTTAACAAGATCCCCAAGGATCCAGAACACAAAACGTTGGATCATTGCAATGAAACGCAATGAAAGCTGTGGGACCCCCGCGAGGAAAGGGTTCTGCCTATGTTGCGACCACTCTATATCAGGTACATAAACCAACTTTTCCTCAACTTTATATAGAATTTGTTTTACATGCTATTATTAAACTTCTTAGCTGACTTCCTACAGTTATCTTGCCATAAAACTTTGCAGACTCATAACCTTTGTGATATCAGCATGCTGCTGTTTACATGTCTTGTGATCATAACGAGGAACAGACTAAGGTGTAATACATTTTTTTGAAGCAATGATTGATTAATAGTCCAATATTGACAGACATAACATAGGAGAGGTCGGAGATGTTAAATGTTTTTTGTTTGTTTTTCCTGGTATATACAATAATATATTTCGTTTTTAAATGGGAAGTCGACTCCAACGGAGTAAAATCCCAGATTGCAGCATTCATTTTGATTACGTTCCCGCCTGCCAGTGTGGCGCTGAAGCTGTGAGAGTCATGTGACTTCTGGAGCTCCATAGCCACATTCTCTTAATCACAGACACTGATACAATTCAATTCGAGAATACGTTTTTCATTCCAAAGGGAAATTTGTTGTTATTGTAACTATTTACGTTTTTCCGAGGAGGTGTTGTAGATGCTTTTGGCTGAAACGATCTTCTGTAGTGGTCTGTGTTAAAGCAAAACTTGAGAAGCCTCCGACTGAAGACACTCAGTAGGGGGTTGTCCACAATGCGCTTGATTTTATAAAGAATATTTCTTTGCATCATATTCTCTATAGGTTCCATAATCGTCCACAGAACAGAACCAGCCTTCTTTAAGCTTTTTTTTTATTCCCTGGTTCTGATGCTGCTACCCCAACCAATGATAGCCGAAGAGATTAAACTTTTCACAACAGACTTGTAGAATATCTGCAGCATCTTGCTCCAAAGACTGAACAACCTAAGATTCCTCAGTCTGCTCATACACACCCATTCATACAATCTGAGTGTGTTTGTGTGTTATAGATCTACACAAATCACAACCAGTTTTACAGGGTCACTCATCTCTTTTTTTTTAGGGTTTAAGGTCTACTATAGAGTGTAATGTCTGCTTTTTTATGTTTGCTTTAATCAGATTTATTTCTAGCTTTCACTCATCCATAGCCGTGTGCCCTTTTGGAACCATATCAACATTAAAAAAGATGAACCATTAAAATTTCAACCATTGCGCAGTAAAAGAAAAATAAGCAATTATTAATTACGTTAACACCATGCCTAAATCAGGCCAGTTTTGACACTTATAGCTCAATTATGGTATTAGCAAGTGTCATGTTGGTGAGATGTTGCCGAGAGGTTCTGACACCAGACATTATGTAAGTAATATTAAGGCCATCTTCAAGTTTTTCGTGGGTGAGCTTAGCTACTCACTCCTGTCTGGGTTTTATCTGGTTAAATACAAATCTTAGGGTTTAGTGAAATCTCATAAGATCTATGGCATGCAATATTTAAGTCTCAATTTCTCAAACCTGAACTGAATAATTCCAGTCTTAGTTGGCATTTGGTTAAACACAGTTATAGAATGCATAAAACCCTTGACTTTAAAATTGAGTCTGCTTTAGGTGGAACCTTGATACCTTTCTCCAAGTTAGTTTGTTTTTTGCTAGGTGTAGTAGGACAATTATTTCAAGATTAGTTCTAATTAGTCATTAAGAGTAAAGGCAGTTGGGTAATATGACATAATGCCGACGACTGAGTTGACGTTTTGCCTACACTGATGTAGCTGAAGGACTCCTCTCTTATCCTCATCTACATCTCTATGGAATTCTCCCATATCAGCAGACTTTGTTTTTTTCTGTTAGTTGGCAAGATTACTCTAAAATTAAGGACAGATTTTGATTAATAAAAAATTCTGGTAATCTCTGCAGTGGTACCAGGAAAATCGGATTGGACTTGAAAGTGATCCATATCACTGTCTGGGGTAGAGGGTTCGAATTAGCTGCCTTAGTGGAGGTCTTCACTTTACAAATGTTTGTCTAGTGGTTCTAATTGTTAGAAGAAGAAAATCACAGAGTCTTAGCTTTCATGAATATATTCTTCTTGTCTTGAATTGTTCTTATATATTCCAGTTGTGTTTCTCTTGGCGGATCTAAACTATGAATTAAAGTGGAATTTACAGAACATAAAATCCTCATATTTTCAAATTATGGGTGTCATTTTTAAAGTCCCTATGTTCTGAATAAAGCATACATATTGGGACCAAGGGTTTAAATTCACATTGGGGGGGGGGTTACTCTTGCCACGATATCACAGTATTGCTTTATCATTATTTTTCTTATTTAAAGTTCAACTTATCCTCTTGGAATTCAATTTCAATCATGTATGAGTTTCCATCTGTCAATCTATTGCGATGGCAATAAATTGGCCCCTGGGCGCCCCATAATGTGTAGTGTGATTTCAACATGGAGGTATCCACAACATGGCTGATATTTTGGCAGTGGGCACTCGTTGCATTCTCCCTCAACCCAAAGTCCTCATTTCATGCATTTCAGCTAAAGTGCAAACGTTAAGGTACCTTGCAATGAATGTAGAGTTGTGGGTGATGGTCAAGCAGATGTGTCATGAAGTGTGAAGTGTCGCTGCCTTTCGCAAACACTTTTTTCCTGCACGTTCTGCAAACAGGATAGCATTCTTCTATCAACACTCCCTCAGTATTGTTCAAATACCCAAAATATGACTTTGTCGGCTTATATATGTCCTGAGAAAGTTTTGCTTGATAAACTAAAAAGGACGCATGTGCGGCAACTTCAGAAGATGAGACGGTGGCTGGTAAGGCTCAAAGTGGCTACACCGCGGACAAGAATGTGTAGTAAAGAGACGCTGATGTCCAAATTTCCCTATGGTGTTGTTTCTTTCTGCAGTGAAAGGCACATAGGAAAAAAACATAACAAGGGTATTGATGTCATATTTACATCCCAATGCATTCCTCTTAAAAAGAATCATCTCAATGCAGCTTGACATGTTTGATCAATAGGTTAAGTGATTATTTTCTAAATTTGTTGTTTACATATATTCTCTTTGAACCTGCGGCACCAGACATTGATTTCTCTTCTGATAAAAATATAAAGGCTCTCGGAGAGTTACTTGGTAGAAAAGCAATTATCTTTCTAATGATAACATTTGCAACAGGCTCACGTCCATTTCTTTTTATGGTATATAGTGTGTTTGTGTTCTTATGACCTGCATACTCTACTTAGCCAGCTTGTATTTCTGGAGGAATAGAGCTAAGGCAGTCTATATGTGCATGTTGGTTAATCATAAGAAGGGCTGGGATCAGTCACAGCCCTTTAAATGTTTGCCAATGGGGGACACAACTGCTCATCAATACTTTGCTTTTATACCTCTCTAACAGAGTTTCAAAGCCTAAATCAAAACAATGTAAAGTGATCCTCTTCAATAGAAAACATGCAGCTGAATAAAACTTGTGGCAATTAAGGGTATGAAATGGTAATCAGTGTATCTAACCCCTGAGACAGCCTGGATCTCCTCATGAGGAAAATTGGGTTCAGTTTCGTTACCAGTCTCTGACTGTGGAGGCTAATGGGGGGCCAAGGCCCATCGCCTGGCCCTGGAGGGGGCGGTTTGAATTGAAGATGGGATTAAAGGGAGATGAACGAGAGAGTTGGGTAATGAAGGAGATACGTCGCAACTCTAATTTAAGGCTTTAGAAGACATGATCTGGGCTGGAGAGCAGAGGTAGGTGAGAATGTAAGAGGTGTTAAAGCTGTTTTGATCATACATTTTATCTCAAAAGAATCATAATTTACTTATCTAATTTATTACATAAATATGACGTTTGAATAAACTTATTACTGCCGGAGAAGACCATCATTATTTGAGCGAAGCACAGATTCATTGCTCACTTTTCCCCTTAAGCGACTCGGTCGAGCCTAACAAATATTTCTGTTCCCATGTAAGCGTGTATTTGTAATGCTAATTTGGGGCAATTGCACGGAATCAAACCAAGTTGCTGAACACAGCAGCTAAACAATCACAAGGGAGGGATGCAAACACTTTTATGCTGATGAGACAAGGGGAGTGAGGAGGAGAGAGGAAAAACAGAAGGAACTAGAGAAAATAAATTCAAACCAATTGGCTCAGCGAGTGGATGAGAGTGATAGAGAGCGAGAGCTCCAGGAGGGAGAGGGAGCAAGATGAAACGGGAGAACATAAAAAAGAATGGGGAAGAAAATTAAAAGCTGATTACCCTCTGAATGAGTCTTTGGTTTCTCTCCGGATCTGGGCAAGGCTGGCCGTACTAGGGGTCGGTCAGAGGGAAAGAGTTTTTTTTTCAGTCCTTATGGCGTTTATTAAAGCTGGTCTCCAGAGTAATCACATCCAGCTAAAAATAACCAGTTAAAAGGTATTGCAGTCATGAACTCTGAAAGCAGCCTGGGTGCTGTCTTATGTAGTTTTTATAAACTGAAAAAACACCTTTATCTGAGGAAAACATGTTTTTATTATAGCTGTTACAGGCTTGAGTGACAGTCCTGTATATTTCCCAGAAGCCCCGTCTACCTCCTGATCCTCGCCCACAGTTTGCTCACACTTTTCCTCTTTGTCACTCGACTCAGCTGAGGTCCCTCTGCCTCACTTAAGGCTATGTGAAATTATTATATTGTACCAGGAGATAACAGACACTATGTAGCCTTGCAGCGTTTTCCTTGCTTCACCTCCTTAAATGCGATATTGCTGTGATAGAGCGTGGCTCTTTCTCTGCTCGCGCTTAAACGGAAAGGGAAGCCTTGAAGCCAAGGTCTGGTGAGTGGGAGCTAGATGAAAGGAATGAAAGAAAGATTCAGTTTATATGTTTGTGCAACTCTCTGCGTTTAAAAAAACAACAAAAAAACGAAGCATTTCTCATTACCATAGCTCTCCCGTAAGGGCCGGTAGCTTAATCATGGAGAGGTGGGGTGGGGGGTGGTGGTATGTACGAGGCGTTATTTGGTGCTGTGATGGAAGATGTGTGCAAAAACTTTGTGAAAAATATCACTGACGAGTTCTGATCCGAAATTAGTGGGTAAATGCTGATGAGATGGTCAGGCAAAGGTCATGCAGAAAACTTTTAAGGGTAGTTGATGCTCATTAAGCTTCAAAGCTGTGTAAACTTATGTAACATATTGCATAGTGTATTTTCGGATGAGCTTGGTGTAAATAATTCTAAAGTGTTCAGGTAGTTTTATCCCAGTTTTACTCTTTGGTCTCCCATTTTTTAACTCCTTTTATTTGGCATTTTGATTGTCAGGAGGAAACCTGCTATTACACATTTAGAAAACCTAACCCATTCGCTATTAGATTTGAACTGGTTTCCTGTATGAAGGCAATCAAAGGATTTCAAAAGTTACGGTTTCAAAACCACTACAGTTCAGGTGGTTTAAAGTATTTTTGGTGTAATAATTGAGGAAGTCTCCTGTGACTTTAAGGAGAATACTTACTCTGCAAGAACAGAGAAATTAGTTCCTTCTCCCACTGCTGCAGGGACAAAATTACACTAATTTGTTCTCGCAACCATAGTGTGGAGGTTCTTACTCCTTGTTCTTGACAAATGTTCTATGCAGAACTTTTTCTCGGAGACCTCTGGGAATTCCACACTTTAGTTCTTGCTAAGTATGAGATGACCTTGCTAGCAAAAACTTTGCTATTGCTCTTGCAGCCTTGAGTAAAATATTGTTTTTCTGTTTTTGCAGAGTATTTACTGCCCTCAGGTTTTCTTTTTCCTGCACTGTCCCTTCACCAACGTATTGCTGCACACCATCAGTTAGCTGGCCTACTGGTGACTAATTTCCAACTTTGTCACTTTTTGATAATATTTCTCGTCTCAAACTTACTCATTCATGTTAGAATCTAAATCCACCTCACCCATTATTCTTTGTAAAGTCACACTCTTTTAAAACTACACTTGGCTATTAAACAGCTGGCTGCCGGGAGGTAAGAGGAGGATACAGCCCAAATAATTAACCTTTTTATATCATCAGCTTGTTATTTTCTAGAAAGAGTAAAGGAAACTGATAATATCCTGCGCAATACACTTCGGCGACCTCTTAAATTTAAATTCTTGCTTTAGTCTATGTATCAAAATAAAGAGGGAATGACATTTTGAAATATGGTAACATTTCAAATTAGATAATGTTCTAAATTATCATTATTTTTGTGTAAATGCAACAATACCATGAAACACTGTTGTTTTTATTGTATTTTGTTTTTTTACTTGAGGTTATCATACTCTGAGAATCTCATAATGGCCTAGACCTACTCACCAGGAGCTTAAATCAGATGCACAGGTGCCCCCTAGCTGTGGCACCCACAACAGTTAACAAAACCACAAACAAACACATGCATACTCACACACACTCGGTATTCACACAACCACAGAGCGAAGAAAAGCTCCTAGGCTGAGTGTTGGAGTATTAATCACACTGACGCCTGGCACCGCGATCTGTGACCCAGTCTTTTAATTGCATCCGCTCTGCTTTGCTCTGGCTCTCCCTCTTTATCTTGCCTTTTTCCCCCCTTACTCATTCCTCAAGCCGCCTCATTCCGGCGCCCCTGAGAGGAGACTAATGCGGAGATAAGAGAGAGGGCCACGGATGTGCAAAACCCAAGCGCTCCTTCCAATGAGCCCCAGCCAAGTCTCACACAACATCGAATGAAGCAGCACTTATAACATGGTGGGATTCAAGCTGACATCTAGATCAATCTTACTGCGTAATACGAGGATGTGCCAGTGTGGCGGCACTTAGAGAGAACAAATATCATAATCTCTTAAAATACATTGACAAGTTTGACTACTAAAACAAAAAAACTAAATCAGTGTGTAGCTAAGTAATTAATCGTTTGTGTCTTTTCTTAAAAGTTACAGCTGTTTCACATCTGTATGATATTTAGCTACTATTTTTTAACTATTGTAAGTGCAATTAGTAAAGACAGAAAGCATCGGCTGTACGGTGGCGCAGTGGTTAGCACTGTTGCCTTGCAGCAAGAAGGTTGTTGGAGTTTGCATGTTCTCCCCGTGCATGCGTGGGTTCCCTCCGGGTACTCCGGCTTCCTCTCACAGTCCAAAAACATGACTGTCAGGTTAATTGATCACTCTAAATTGTCCTTAGGTGTGGGTGTGTGCGTGCATGGTTGCTTGTCCTGTCTGTCTCTATGTGGCCCTGTGATGGACTGGCGACCTGTCCAGGGTGTACCCTGCCTCTCGCCTGTTGACAGCTGGAGATAGGCACCCCCCGCGACCCCTGGAGGACTAAGCGGTTCAGAAAATGGATGGATGGAGCATTAAAGCATTAAACAAAGGCAGTAAGCTCATGTTAAATCTGGAGGTAGAAAAATCAGCTGCTAGACACTCCACAGTGTTGCACTTCTTGGAAGAATGACTAGAAGAAAGACATATTTAACAGTTGAACTAGTAAAAGTCAAACTCTTTGGGCTACATGCGAAACACTGTATGTGAATAATGCTTTAGAGGACCCCGAACACACTATTCCAGCATCTAACATGGGGCAGCTTCATGGTGTGCTTGTCTTTGGCAGGGACAATACAGTTCTGTATAGCAACTAATAATATTCAAAAAAACAATAATCTAATATTTTTTCTGTTTTACCAGTGATACTGTGCAACATGACCACAATTATCTTTTATTATTAGAGCACATTCCACTAAGGGATAGAACCACCAATTTATCTTCACAATAACCATGGAATATATATATATATATATAACCTAATAAATAGGATTCTAAGTATTTACTCAGGGCAACAAATCATTCATAAATGAGTCTTACTATCCCACTTAAGGACAGAGTGCTGCACAGTACTGGTCCTTGACATTGATGACAACTATGCCATCCACAATATTGATTCTGATGACATAATATCCTACTTTACTGTTGACGGCACAATTTAGCCTCACAAGCGCTGTTGTATGCTATTGCTAGACAACAAGCTGCATTTACCAATAGAAAAAAAAACTCACAACGCGCTTAGACGTCAATTTAAAGGCAGAGAGTGTATGTGAAATTTAAATGCATCTCACAAATAAGCAAATACAAAATAGAAAAGGTTGTTGTACGACGGAGAAAGATGTAACGGGCTTTTCTTGATGACGATCCTGCTTCTTATTGATTGTCAATAGTGCTGGCTCAAATGCCACCTTTAAAGAAAACTTTGTCACCACAAGAGGCTATTGGAAAGGTTTGAAGATTTATTAAAATGAAAATAGATGTTTATCTTGGACTGGATAGTGTCATTTGGTTTGGACAACAAAAAAAGGACTCGCTTGTCAAACAACACCTGTAAAACCTGTTACTGTGAAAATGCCTGAATGCGGCTAGTCAACAAACTTACTAATTACACTGTGAGTAAATCTAAGAGGCAAAAGGGTCATTTGACATATAAAATTTATGTAGTTTGTGTTTTTGTACTCTATTTAAACAAATCTAAAATGTTATGCGATTGTATTGGCATTTTCTTTTCTCCTTATTTTAAGATTTGATTCTCATAACTTTCCCCAACAACTGATGTGGTTATCTCGAGTATGATTGGCACAACCCTCAAACACCAGTTTCCTAATTCCTTCCCATTTGAACATCTTTAGGAGACCGAATTAGAACTTTGTGACAATCGGAGCGACTCAGACCCACAGGCACCCATGCAAAATGTGCGCTTATTTGTCCAGGGCTTCTACCAAGAAGGCATTGAAACATTACGTCATAACTTGTTTTTAGCTACAGCGAAAGGTGTTACTGCACAGAAAATAAGCAAAAAAATTATAATTTTTTCATTAACCCAGCTTTGTTTTATATATCATTTGATTATCGCTTATAAGCATTACATTGTGAACGTATACATTTTTCCATATCCATCCATCCATCTATCCATCATGTGGGAGCAGCCCCAAGCAGAAAGGCTCAGACATTCCTCTGCCCAGCCACTTGTGCCAGTTACTTTGTATAAATCCAAAGACATTCTCAGGGCAGCCGAGAAACATGAGGCGTCCAGTTGGCATCCCAATCAGATGCAGAGCCACCTCAACTCTCTCCTCTCAATGTGAAGGAGCAGCATTTCTAGTCTGAGCTCCTCATGAGCTTCAGAGGAAACACATTTTTGCTATGTTTCTTAGTGATCATCCTCTCACTGTCCACAAGTCATTAGCATAAGGGTATGAATGTCAGTCAACTGGTAAATTGAGATTTTTTTTGCCTTTGCTCAGCTCTTTTTTTAAATGACAGACCGGTACAGCACTTGCATCACTGCAGACACCGCACCATTTTCCCTAAGTTGTCCTACTTAAACTCTTCCTATTGGTGTAGGACCTCGACCTGGAGAGCGCACTCAACCCTTTTTTGCCTCATGACCATGGTCTCAGATTTGGAGGTGCTGATTGTCATCCTGGCTGCTTCACATTTGATGTGAAAGACTGGTAACGATAAACCCCAGGTTACTCGCATCTGTCAAAGCAGCAAAATGTGGCTCTACAAAGCATTGACGTAGGGGGGCTGATTACAAATGCACGTCCCACTTTTCAGGTTTGTGTATAAAATGTTGAAAACACTTTTTTAGGTGTGAAAGGAGGTGAGGTGTGATAGGACCGAGGCTTGAGGGGATCCGCATGTGTTGGTCATACAAATGTGGCTTTGCAGCCTGCGATATGACGAGGTTTTTACTTGGCTCTGTAAGAGGAGCAGCCCCAGATAACAAGAATGAGGTGTTTAAAACATGAAACATGAGCATAGACACAAAGGCAGGCTGACAGCACTTTCTCAGCCCCTGCACACACACAAATAAAAGACGATGACACCAATATCCACTCATGCACCAGCTGTAATAATCGTCTATGCAAAGAGCTCATGTCACACTCTCCCACTTCGATGTCCCTCTTCTCCTTCACTCTGTCTTTATCTCTCTTACTCCTGCTCCCCTGCACACACGAGACAACAACGGCACACAAATGCGTCGCAGTGGTTTCTTTTTGGTAGAGCGAGCTGTCAGAAGGAAGTGTGTGGGCCTTTGTTGGAACAGAGAACTGCAGAGGCAGAGGAATTCATTTCCAACTGTGCCCCCCCCCCCCCCAAAAAAAAAAAAAAAAGCAGGAACGCAAGAAAGAAAATCGTTGCCGGGAAGTCACATTGTACCTGCAGTGTTTTAAAAAAAAAACTGCAGCATGTAAATTGAATTAGTTATAAGCATTCCAGTGGGGACACAGTGGGCTGAATTTCAAAACAGTTTTCAAGGGATGTGAATCTACTGCATGGGATGTCTCAGGTTTGACTACAGTTCCAGATATTGCTGCACTTTATGGAGATAAAGCACACATCGGAAAATAAGATTTCACATCTACACTTGCCAGTCCCACCTGTTCTGCTGCCATTCCTGTATGATCCACCAGAGGAGATAAACCTGTTTTCACGTCTAACATCTCATTCTGTAGGTGGAAATAGCTTTCCAAATCAATTGTAACTGGGAGCTGAACTTTGATGTCAGGTGAACAACTCATTTAGTGTGTCTTTTGGTTTAAAGCATAAACTGGTGTTAGCTCACTAAAAATGCCTAATATCTTATAATACCTGTTAGAGAGGTGGAAGTTCTGGTTTAAACCTAGAGCAGATGGAGCCTACAGTGGCTCGCAAATAGATTAATACCCTTTGATTTTTTTTTGTATGTAAGTAATTATCAAATTGCACTACTTTTGCATATTTTAATCAACTATAAGTAAATAGTAGCCTTACAAAAAATGTCTGAAGTAAGAGTAAAAAGGCTACTTGAGTAGTGAGTTAAATCTGATATAAAATCTTCTAAAATTATGTCCTCAGACAGAAAAAATGACAATAAAGTTACGGAAATAAAGGGTATTTTAAAGACCAAATTGTAAAAAAAAACTACTCAAATAAGTATCATATTTTAAAAATACATTTTGAGCATAAGAAACACTTTTCTAAATCAGTGTTTTCAATACAAAATCAAAATGTATTGTATATAATGTACAGTGCATATATTTCTTAGAACAAGGTAAAGAGTTCTTCCTGTGAAAGTGTATGTCATTTACTGTATATTCACCTGACCTTAAAATGCAACAACAAGCTCGACAGATGGAAATTTGCATTAGAAATTGCGTAGAAACAGGTTGTTTCCTTTGAACTATAGGTGTGGGTCTGGTATATTAAAAAAAACAAAAACAAAAAAAAACATGTTTCTTCATTCAATGAATTTACTCACAGTGGACAGAGTATCTAGTAATTTTACTGAAATAAGAGTACTGATACTTCATAAAAAAGTTACTCAAGTAAATATAACTGAGTAAATGTAACTAGTTACTACCCACCGCTGGGTGAAAGGAAGATATTACTTCTAATGATTCTTTTAATATATTTTAAATTGAAATCTCTAAAGTGTTAAATGCATTTGTGGCCCCCTGACATAACATTGGCAAATTGTATTTCTTACATTTAGATTTGGACCATTTTAACAGAAGAATAGTGTTTGCATTGTTTCCTGCAGGTGTATTATTAGGTCATGGTCGTGCCGGGAGGCAAACCTCTTCCCCATTCTTAAGAATCCTGCAATCTCTAACAAGTTTAAACAGGTTCCCTAACCTGCTAAATAAATGCCTACGTGGTCGGATTTTGAGACTCTTAATAAATGAGAGAGATTTCTTTAAACGTTTGGAGGTTTTAATATGATTTGAATTGATCGTACAGGAGGACAGTAACACTTCACAGTAAAATGTGGAATACCGACCTGTCTCGGTCTTACAACAACAAGCTTATATTATTACTAGCAATCTTGGTCTATCTATTCTACTCGATAAAGTAAAACTCTCAAGATGAAAATCAGAGACTTTGTGGCGCCTTTCTCTTAGATTAGAAAGCTGAGAACTTTGTGTATCTTTAAGGATGCCCGGTCGAAGAACCATCTCCATGGTAACACAGGATATGGATTATCATTATCAAAAACTCTCTGACCATGTCTTTGGTAAAGACGTCACTCAATAAGACTAATCATTCAAACTGATATTGCAACATTAAGTAAACCAGGTCACAGTTGATTACAAAGTACAGAAAGTACATAACATTAAATTCTTTCCACCACAGCCTATTTAACACAAAATGCTTTCGCCACCAAGCCTATGGAAAATGGGAGACACAAAATAATTTTGGCTGTTATTTCAGCATTCCTGTTGACATCGCCTATTGGCTGTTTCCGTGGATAACACTGACACACAGTGAAACCTCAGTATCCAGGTAATAACTGCACAATTTAATATTTCAAATATACCTTTATGATATACAAGCATTAATTCACACGGTGGAAACAGTCTTAGCATCACCCCAGCAGCTAACATCATCAGTCCTCCTAGTCTCTTGGGGTACAGCCAATCGGCACCAAGAAAATTAATGGTGCTCCTAGCTTCTTAGGATCCATTTTCTTTAGAATATTTCAGAAATGACCTCTATGTTGTGTTCCTTGGTTTTCATGATGCTGAGGTTAAGTAATATGCTAATGAACTCTCACTGCAAATTACTTGAGATTGTAATAAATTGCACTGGATTATAGTTTGGGGTAAAAAGGTGTATTGGGAGAGATGCATAATTCCTACTTACCTCAAACATCACAGCACCGTATAACAAGTTAACTGTGATTTATTGGAAGGATTTTAATTTGTAACAAACATAACAATCTTCTGTAGGTGGACCAAGCTTACCTACAAAAATGAACAAACCAATTGGCAACAACTTAGCGCCTTAAATAAGATAATGAGAAAAACAGAAGGAAATAGAGTTAAAAAAAAAGGCAGCCCCGTCAGATTAAAAAACAACGGTAAAAGGGGCTAACTACTAATATGCCCACAGATTTTATATGTATTTCAAAATTTAGAAACCAATCTAGCGTTTTCCTTCCGTCCCATGAATTTGTTTGCTAAAAATCTCAGAATGATCAAACTGGGGGTGACTCACCAACATTTTACACAGTTTAAAAGCTATAATTACCTTCTTATAAAACTGTTTTCGGACTTTTAAATTCTACATTTATTAGATAACTCTTTCTGTCCACCTAACAGTTTTAGTTTACTCATCAGTGGGACCCACGCTCCTGTCCGTCACAGCCTCAGCCTGGCAAAAAAAACAAACAGTTATTTGCAAATTGAGTGGGTGGCATAGATTTTCCCTTTGGCTTCATGTGTGCGATGGCGTACCAGAGGGAATGTTTACTTAGCACTGTGCCACAACTGTGATGAACAGCACCTCAACGAAGGAAGGCTCCATATGCTCAGCTTGGATCTATTTACAAGCTTTAGTCATACCTGATTCTTACACTGCTATTCACTCTTTTAACTTAAAGTTATTCTCCTTTCTGTTTGAATTGTGTGATTTGTGATGTCTGGTGTATCATGTTCCTCATGTTTCCAAAGGCATCCAACAATACTGCTGTTCTATAATGTCACTACTGGCCTTATAAAAATCATACAATATGTTTTTAAAACCACATTTTAATCAAAAAATGGATTTCTGAATGAATTAAGTTTTTTCTCACCATTTAGGCTCTCTCACATATTAATACCGTCACAGATAGATGTGGTGGAACTCCTGGTTAAGATATGCAAAAAGCCTTCACATAAATTGATCTTTTTTTGTACTCCAGCTTAATCTCACAACCTTCATCTTACGTATGTCTTTTCCGTTGGACGAAAAAAGTTCCCATTTTATTTTACTTTTTTCTTCAACAAAATCTCTTGTGTAAGAAAACACCCAGAGGGACCCTTTTGTCAATAGTTAGGCTTCTATGACATTTCCCAAAATTGAAACACTGAGAGAGACTTTTCCTATTTGCACAATTTCTCTAGCGCCAGGGTGTCCGGCTCTAGTCCTAAAGAGCTAATGACCTGTAACTTTTTACCTGCATTCCTGCACCAACACAGCTGAATCAAATGATCAAACTTCATCTATGCTTCATCTAGCTTGTCATCAATGTTGCCAAAGCCATGGCAATGAGCCATTCATTTGATTCAGGTGTGTTGGATTGGGGATGTATCTAAAAGCTGCAGAATGGTAATTCTCAAGGACTGGAATTGGAGACTCATGCCTATCCAGAGCTCATTGTTCTCAGTTATACTCTATTATCTTTATGTCACCCCAGGTTTTTGAGCAGGGTTTAGAGCTGACTACAGGGACAGCAATTGAAATATAATGTTGTGTCTGATGAACCATTTCTGTATGTTATCTTGTTAAAAGATGCAATATTTACAATTGTCTGCTTAATTGCAGATTTTCATGCAATATGTTCATTTCAAACTGAATATGATGTTATGCACTGTAACCAGGTTTTCAGGGCTTTTGGAAGATAAATATTCCCACAGCATCATAGAATCTCCACCATTCTCCACATTTTCACCATTTAATATCAAAGCCATCTATAGGGTTCCTTACTAACCACCGCAATCTAATGCCTTGTCCACATGTAGCCGGGTGTCTCACAAAACAGAGATCATTTTTTAAGGTTCGGCCTGTCATCCACCCGTAAACGCTGATTTCCGGCACCAAAAACAAATCTTTTAAAGAATTCTGGTCAAAGTGGAGATTTGTGTTTTCTCCGTTTTCAGTATCTGCGTGTGGACAGATGAAAACTGAGTTTTAAGAGCCGTAACGTCACTTTCCGCGCCAACATCACTTGTGCGACATGTGTTTACACTCAGAAATAGCTTTTATGCCCTCATAGCTGTTTTGGAATCATCAATTGTCAAAGCGCGTTTTGCATTTATCCGGTTATGTGTGGATGGAGATTTTTTTTCTAAAGGAGAGGAAGAAATTTTTATTTATTTTTTAAACGGCTACTGACCAAACCATAGCATTCCAGTTACAGTCCCTGGAGCATCTAGATAAATCTTTATATTCACGTCTGTGATGGTAAGACAGATGGTGTCTTTTGGTCTTTCTCGCAAGCAACCAGTTGTCATGAAGAAAAGTTTCTGATTACATGGAGACTTGATGACCCTCAGTTTTCCATCAGTACGCTTTAGAGCTTTGTTGGCTAAATAAATATCATCTATCATTTAGTCGAGTGGCCAGTTGCTAAGGAAATAAAGCTATGCTTCATATCATATTTATACCCCAGGTAAAGTTATGGCTGTCCCTAATTTTAGCACATTTGAAACATTACATATAACATTTACAGAAAGTGTCAGTTGCATTTTTTTTTAAGGATTTGTTGGGGTAATATTATGTTGTTGAATAAAATTTATTTAAAATCAAAGTTGAATTATTTTCCTTTGGAGATTATGCTGCTGCGATATATATTAATTTATTTTCTGGCTATAATTTTTTTCACACTACATATTTTTTTTTTTGTTATATATTCACCGTAGGTGCCGACAAATATCTCCATGTCTGCAACTGGGTCACAAACTATCCAGGTTGGTGTCAGCGGGGGTGACACATTTTGTTCTGGAAGGAGGATATATAAGGAAGGAGAGGAGGATTAGGCAGAATGACATGAGGACTGAGTAGAAAAGTAAAGGATCTGTTGGAGCAGAGAGAGGAAGGATAAGGGAAAGAGCAGAGCCATTCACTCTTGACAGGTAAACATGTTGTGGGCGGCCCATAGAGGGATGAGGCTGGTCCGCTCTGTGCTGATGCGAGGAGAAGGGGATGCCATGTGGCCTGCCATATGCATTATGCACATGTAACGTGCCCATAAAAGTCCAGGTTTGGCTTCCTCCTGGGTTTTGTTGCTGATCTGCTGCCATGAGAAGACAAAGACTAAGTGATTGCATATACCGTGTATGTGTGTGTGTGTGTGTGTCCAAACACCTAGGAGCACTTCATGGTCGGTGGTTGTTTCT
Organism: Apricaphanius iberus; assembly: GCA_028564705.1. NCBI lineage: Eukaryota > Metazoa > Chordata > Actinopteri > Cyprinodontiformes > Aphaniidae > Apricaphanius > Apricaphanius iberus. Next base: position 500,438 of record JAPXFQ010002732.1, read on the forward strand.
GCTTGCCTGCCCTGTTTTTAGCCGTGTCTGAGCTGTACCAGCCGCTCTGTTGGACAGCATTTTCTGCGCTGTACAAGTCCAGAGAAGAGCAGCCAAGCAGAAGGACATCGGACTCAACAGCCCGCCAAACATCTCTGTGGATAGCAGAGTGCAGTAAAATATAAATACACAAAAAAAAAAAAAACATAAGCACACTCAAGTGTTGAAAAAAGCTTTCAGTGGGACATAAAGCCAAACAATGAACATGAAGACTTGTTTTTTTTTTTTTTCTTCATGTCATTTTAGGACAAAATAATTGTTAGACAACTGAATGGAAAGGTTGCATACATGTCATTGACACATATGCTGATTTTTTTTTTCACATGAGCTGAAAATAATGAAAATTAACCACTTAAACAAAACAATTTTAAAAGTCAAGAGATTGGTTCTGTTTCCGAATTGACCTTTTTGCACTAAAAAGAACCCTAAAATATATTAAACAGAAGAGACTGGAGTGAAATTTTGTCAGAATTTTACTAATACTTTTAGATATCTATTTGACAGAAGTCTTGACAAATTGAACACACACTGAGACATGCTAAATATTTACAACCCCATAGACTCTACCCCATATATTGCTTACATATTAAAACAAATACTGTTTCTTATAAAGTAAAATGTTGAATTTACACACAAGCCTTTTAAACCAGTTAAGTCTCACATTCTTAGTTTTCAGCCTGTGGGGCCAATGGCTGATTGCTTTCACATTTAATTTGCTGATAGTGGAAACCATCTGCTCTTGAAGACTATAATCAAAAACATTTAATGAGACTATGGACAAAAAAAAACATTAAACAAAAACATAAAACACACTTTTTTTTTACCTGGTCAACACAAGGTAAAAAGAAATCTGCTCAATATTGACAGTTACCATCTGTCCATCCATTTTCTGTAATGGATCAGTCTTGTTCGGGGTCGCAGGAGAGCTGAAAAGTATCCCAGTTGTCAGTGTATACACTTCACAGCTCACTAGTCCCTTTGGAGGTCTGACGCTTAGCAACAATATATATATATATATATATAATTTTTTTTTCCCTGAACAGAGATATCTCAAAGACTAAATTTGTGATGCATAGAGATGCAACAGGAAAGTATTTAACTTTACCAGTCTTGATTAGACTTGGACCTATTATTCGGAAGGCATCAAAAAATTAGGACGTGTTGACTGTAGCGGAAAGGAATATTTCAAGATTAGTTATTTTCAGTGATTAGTAATAATTAGTAAGAGCAGCAGTGGAATATTCCAGAATGTTGCAGTCATGAAAATGTTTGTTAAAGGTCAGGAACGGTTTCCCTACACTGATGTAGATGGATGACGCGGGTCTAATCTCTTATTGTCTAAACATGATAACGCTTATTTGGTAACAGAAGTAGCAGCACAGAGGGGCACACTGAGCCGGTGGGGAGGGAGGCATACTCATGTCTAGATGGAGAGAGCAGTTACCCAAGAGATTGGTTTCTGTCCAGTTCCTAATAAATATCTGAAAAACTCCAACCGAGACTGCGAGATTAAGGTTTAATGTCTGTTTTCTCTAGTGTAAGAGAACTGTTTAAAGTTGAAGTCGAAGAATCTGTAAGAAACTTTTGATCAGGTGTTGTTCATGTAGTTTTCTACAGGTGTGAGCTAAGTTTTGGGATGTGCTGGTAAGCTTCTTTAAGTTGGCTTTTTTTACTTTTGTACGTTGCTTCATACCCAAGTTTTTTTTTTGTTTGACAGGTGCCAAAAGAATAATATTTGCCACAAAAAAAATAAATAGAATTTGCTGATGTCAATTTGTGAGTTAAATAAATGGGACTTACAGAGAGGCCAGTGGGGAGAGGCAAATGGGACAACTTAATCGTCTTGTGTTTAGTAATGCTAATTAAGCTAAACATGTTAAGGAATCATATAAAACGCTAAATATAGACTGGAACCCATGAGTTTAAAATGTCAACTTCAGATAATTTAGTTGATCTAAAATGTTATCAAAACTCTGCTTTAGATTAAAATAATAATGAATCCCAACATCAGAAAGTCCAGAAGGCTGTTTAAATATAGTTCTTAAATAGAAACTTAGACTGGCTAAAATCAGTATTGACTATTCAGAGTATTGCAGGAAATACAAATCAGAAATAATTGACACATCTCTGTTTGGTCTGTAACTAGTGACAGTTACAGACCAAACTAGTTATCACAAGTTACTAGTGTAGTGATGAATGTGCCTAACTGAACAAACGTAACAACCATAATTGACAATACAAATTAAATGTTTCCAGACAACAAGTCTGTTGAGCATCACAGGACATCAGTTTACACTTTCACAATTCAGTTTAGTTTCCTTCCTAAACCAGTGTGGTTCAAGAAGCTAATTTAATAACCACAATCTTTTTTGCTAAGTTGAAAATTCCAGATTTTCCAGAAAAAAAGCCAGAGCAGAAGGCCTTTGCTAATTGCCAAGCTCACGAGGGGTACTGTGTTAACACTTGTCCAAAAACAGAGACAAAGTACGATGTATGATGATGAATGGTGTGTTATAAGGTTTTACAAAATGACACAACTATTGAGATATGCAGGACCTAGCAAAATTCTTTAATTGACACAGATTTCATTTCACCAGGACGTGATGAATTGATATTTACTGGATAAAACATTCACAAACATTGAACTGAAACACAATATTTAAGACAAAAACAGATTGGGCAATTCTAACAAACCTCTTCTCTGGATGTTGGCTGCCTTTTTCTCCATCTCCATTAGGATGTTCCCTTAGTCATCCAACCTTCTTAAGCTCTAGACCCTGGAGAGGCCAGTCTGTGAACAACTGCTTTTCATTGTTTGTTGCTTCTCCATGTTTGGTGTTGTATTGTATAATTGTTCTCCATGTTTGACCTTACTCCTGCTGATATGTTTGGAGATCATTTACTTGCTAAAATGAGATGCTAATTGGAATCACAGCTTTCCAGATACTCCCTCATGGGGGACTGTTCTTTTTTATTATCATGTCAACTTAATCAAAATCCTTAACATTGATGTATATACAGCCTCAAACCTTAACAGAGCATTACCACTGTTTTACAGATCACTAAATCTCTCTCCTGATATGCTTAAGATATTTAAATTTTAACTTTAACTTCACCTAACCCTTTCATAAGTGGTACTTCTGGAAATTAGAAGTATTTTAAGTGTTTATTTTTCCTTCTCTGGCATCAAAGCCTTATGTTGTTTGTGATGTTCTTATGTTGTGTATTTATAACTAATAACATGAAGCAAAAATATTCTGACAGTATTTTTTTCTTTTTTTGTTCTTTCACGTTTGGTACTCCTGATAAGACAAAGTGGTGTTGAAGTTTAAAGCCAGTAATGACATGTTTTGAACAGGCATTCTTTTTGATAGGGGAGTAATGTGTGAATTTATAGGAATATTGTATTGTTGGCTGAGAACACAGCCTACAGCTAGGTTTTTTTATCTATTTATTTATTTATTTTCATTTAATTTAATTTTTATTAGTTTTGTTTAAAGAACAGCTATACAGTAGCTAATCATTGCTAAACTAAGATAAAATAACTGATTGCATGCTTTAATCGACAATGGCTCTAGAATGATGTACCATCATGGAAAAAATAGAAATGCCATGAATGACTGCACTGTATGGCCGTAACAGTCCAAACCAAACATAAAGGTTGTAAGACCCTCTTTGCAAAAATTTTCTCTGACTAGTGCATCGCCAGTAGAGGCATTTGTTTGTACATGTTTTTTAAAGTCCCACTGCAGCATTTCAATAGTCTCAAATTCTACTTTTAGAGAATTTAATATGCAGCGTTCAAGTTCTATGGCTGCACAACAACCACACATCATCATACTCCACACTTGCTGTGAGGTATTTGTGGTGACATGCTGTGGTAGTATTTTTCTCCAAACATGATGCTGTGCATTTTAGAAAAATCTGTCTACTTTAGTGTCAACTTCCCAAATGACATGGTTCCAGATACAACTTTTCAAGCCGCATCCATTATATCGTGGTCCTTTTAGAGAAGATAATTGGTTCCGTTTTGCTGGGACATCATTCTTTGGAGGATAGACACAGTCTTAAAATGGTTTTCTAAGGGGATTCCGTAGTGAAGCAACTTCACTACGAAATTGGAAGGATCGGTGGGGCTAGAGTCACACCTGTTAAAAGGAAAGAAAGAGAAAGAGAGAGAACAACAACACACTAGATAGAGCAATTAGAAGTCCACCATAGATACATTCTGTCATTAGATGCATCAATGCAGGTAAATGGCCCATCAGATTTAACAAACAAGTCAGGAGTCATGTGACAGGATAATTTTATTTGTGTAGCACAGTTTCGGTAACGGGGCAATTTAAGGCACTTTACATAATAATGGGTGTGGGGGGTAAGACAACAATAAAACTAGAAAAATAACAACAAATACATAAAACAACATCTAAATTTACTAACATTATGGAATTTCAGTCGTCATCACTTAGTTAATCAAAGGAAGATCTACACAGATGGGTTTTAGGTTTGATTTAAAGGAACTCTGTGTTTTAACAACTTTGCAGTCACGAGGAAGTTTATTCAAGATAAGAGGAGTATAGAAACTGAAAGATTCTCTCCATGCTTGGCTCTGATTCTAGTGATGATGAGTATACTAGAACTAAAAGACCTGATTGGCCTGGGGTGCTGGTACTTACTTTGGTGTCCAGCCATTCAACATTTATTAATTAACAAAAGTATTTTAAAGTATCTGAGTTTAAGGGAGTTGGTGTAAAGACTTTAAAACTGGCGTGATACGCTCTATTTTCTTGGTTTTCTTCTCTAGTTAACAATATAGTCTCCATGGTGTCTAAAGTATAGTATGTTGGATCCAAGATGCATTTTGCTCATGCTTAAATTTCCAGTGGTAAATTGTCTTTCTATCTTTAGAATAATAGGCTTCTAACACAACAGCTCAGAAACTTATGTCCCTTTCCAGACTGAATAGGTTGCTTTGTTCACTGTTTTAATGAACAGAGGCATTTGTGAGCATCTCTAGACTAAGTAGATACACATGGAGTCTGGGTTACAATTCTCAGTTTAAAGTAGATTCACACCATCAGGCGCTGTCTAGTAAACCGATTGTTAACTTGGTGCCCTTTTAAGAATCATAGATATTCAACTAACAGTATTTTGCTACTGCCTCACAGATAACCGGAGTGTTCCCATGCCAACTGGCACTACTATGGTTCAGGTTTAAGTATTGATACCGAGAATAATGCATTCATCTGCTTAGGAAATACTTTTTCACATTGTGTGCACTCAGAAGACACACACACACACAAGTGCGCAAACAAGCAAATACACCATATCGTTTTGCTATTAGTAGTGGGGACCTTCACTGACCATAACTCTAAGCATAATCAATCTATTCCTAACCCTAATTTAAACTTAATTCACAGCGTACCCCTAAAACCAACCAGTAAAGCTCAGTTACATTGTCTGAAAGCGAGGAGCAGGCAGGAAAAATTTCCGCACTTTTTATTAAAGAGTCCTCACTTTGTAAGTAAAAAGCTTCAAACGGTAAAAAATTGTCCTCAGTTTGAATGCTAAACATGAACACACATGCACATTCCTAAGCCATGCTTGTCGCCTTCAGCCTCGCTTATCCAGCTGCACCACAAGAGACCTGTCTAAGTGACAACAATTAGCTGGCTCAGTTCAAGCTAATTGAAGTCATTTACATAATACATGTGTGCCATCAAAATTAATCTCTGGACAATTCGAGCAGTTCTGCGTCATACGCTGATCAGGCGTTACAATATGACCGCTAACAAGTAAAGCAAATAATGCTGATCTGGTTATCATTATGGTCACTGCTACTGGTTGTGAGATATACAGTATCATGCAGCAAAATATTATTGTGTAAAAGGTTTCTGAGGAAGGAACAGTGATGAATTAGCGTCAGGGTCACCAGTGTCTCGTTGCCATCATGCCCATGACCCCCGAAGCATCCTTGGCTCTTGTAGTCCAATCGAACAAACAAGCTAGTGTTTCTCAAATGAGTGAGTAGTTAGTGCTGGTTCTAATAGTAAGGTGTCAGAACAAACATTGCATCACTCTTTGTGTTAAATAAGGCTGCATATTATGGATCCCATGCTGACTTCATCCACCACCAAAAGCATCCTTGACGGACATGTCAGCATTACAGATGGACCCACGAAAAAACGAAAGAAGACATGGGCTGATGAATAATGTTTTCTCTCACATCGTGTAGATAGCTGGTTGGTATATATCGTTGATCTGGGGAACACAAGGCACCAGTGTGCAGTATGAGATGAAAGTAAACCAACAGAGGCAGTTCCGTGCTTTGGTTCGTGTCCTAATGGGAAAGTTTGGGTCCTGTCAATTTATGTAGATGTTATGATGACACCACTTATGTTAGCATTTCTGACCATGTAAACTCTTGAATGACACTAGTTCTGATGGCTGATTTTCTTTTCAGTTGGGTAATGGAGACCACTACAAGCTGGAATTGATTCAGTAATTTTGTAAGGCGCACATGCGGTTTGGACTCCGACATCTGCAGTTTTTAATCAAATAGAGCATCCCTCATTGGATACCTTGGTAATCAGAGCATATTTTGGCAGCAAAAGTTAAACCAGCATACTATTAAGCATGTGCTTTTTATGTTATGTCTCATCAGTGTATTGTCACGATCCGATGGTAAACCCATTAACCCTTTCTCAATCCCAGTCACTGATTATTTATCCCAAAAGCAAAGCAATGATTTCAGAAAACATTTAACACTCAGAGACACGCTGTTTGCCCATCTGTTTGTGTTTTTATCTTTTGAAATAAAAATACGGATTACATTTTCTAACAGAGACAGATGCGCACATCCTCAGAACTGTGTTTACCATCCGTCGCCATTACGCCTGCAATTACTCAGAGGCTGAAAACAAGCAGCCTCATTTGCGGGATGCTAAGCCGCTCTGGCTGAGGAGATCTGCTTTATTAGCCTGTTGTTTTGGAGCTGCTTTTGACAGGAAGCTGGGCGATAAATTAAATAGATGGCTTGATAAAAAGCTTGCTGTGCAGAATTCTTCACGCTGGATTTTTGAGAAATCACGCTGCCGTAGCTCATAACAGACGATGTGTTCCCAGGGTGATTTATGAAATCAATTTGTCTTGTTATCACCAGCCAGAGTTCGTCAGATAACATCACAGCTCATGCATCCACATTTCTTGGGGGTAGAATGAAAAAAGGGACAGAATGTGTTTCTTTTTTGTTTGTTTGTATCAGACATGTTGAAAATACCAATCAGTCATTTGGAGCTTTGATGCCACATCATGCTGCGAAGCATGTAAAAGAATGAGGCAGAGAGTTGATTAAATCCTGTAACAGAATGAAAGGAATTTTTGTCTGAGACTGTTTCTCTGGTGCTCTGTTTACCGCAGTGGCATATTTCTGCGAGCCTGCTCAGAAAAGCTTCGCTTTGCAGCCTCGCACCATCTTTGTCTGTTCCTCTTTTCCAGCTGATATGTGATGTGAATAGACAGGAAACACCTTTACACTCGGACATCTAGGTAACAGCAATGGCAATTTGTGTGTGTGGATGCAAACGTAAGATTCCTTACAGCTCCCCTTTCTTTTGGGTCAGTGAAGTAGAACCCTCAGAATGTCATTCCAGATCTACATGTGCATTGTGCTGTATCTGGTCACTTACCCTAATGTCCTTCTGACCATCTCTTCATGCTCTCCTCTGGGAGCTGGGGAAATAGTATTTTCACCTTACAGTCCAGTTTGGGGAAAAGGAATTATATGGAAAAGTATTAGTTTTCTCTCTGTGTTCAGGAGGAGATAAGCAGTTTGTTTTGCCAAAGACGTCAAAGCAGTGAATCTGAAGTGACAGCAGAAGGGATGAGATATTTCAAGATATTTCTTGATGGATGCGGTTTAATCTTCAGCCTGCCAGATGTGTCAAGGATTTGCGAACACCTTGTGGAGTAAATCTCCATGCGTTGCCACTCTCTTATCCTGTACCTCTGCTCTTGCTGTCTTTCTCCGCAGTGAAGTTTGAGGATTGCCAACACAGCAGAGAGGTGGGCTTTGTCAGCAGCGACCCCAACTTCAACGTGAGGCCCGACGGGAGTGTGTACACGGAGCAGGAGGTGGCCAATCTCTCAGAGCCTGTCCAATTCATGGTGACGGCGCGGGGGCTACATGATCCCCACATCTGGGAGACCACCGTAAAGCTGGCCCTCGCTGGACATCTTCATCCTCTACCACTCACAAAGGTACAGTGGACAGCCATGGTTACAAATTACACACACGCTGCTTTAATATTTGTCTCACTCGTTTCCTTTTCAAAATGTATCACCATCTTCGAGATGTTTGAGAGATATGTGGCATACTTTGGTCAAAATCGTTGCAAAGACAACTTATAACGATGTTTTTTCAACCATGATAGAAAGCGTCTTTAAGACAGACAACTAAAGGCAGGAATGATTGAATCTTCCTTATCTTCTTTGAAGAGGCTTGAGACTCATTTTGTCTGCATGAAAAAGCTTATGGTACCCAGCAGTGTGTTCAAAATGGCACACAGTATATTGAATGTTACATTTCAGCTCATAATTTTGCAGTCAATAATCCTGTAGATGCATATTTTAGAAGTTACTGTGTGATTTATTTTGTCATATAAGATAGACTTTAAAGGGCCTATATCATGCAATATTATATACATCATACTTTCTTTGTGAAAACGCCAGTTTGGCTGCATGGATTTTAGGATTTTATTCTCCCTTCCTAAAGAACAGCAGTTGGATCAAAGAACAAAGACGCCTGATGGACAGAGAAGTAAGTGGCTACATGCTAAGGCTAATGTGTGTTAGCCATTTATCAAGCTGGTTATGTTATCTTAAAATAACATTGTGTGTGTAATAATTTGATCTGCAGCATCTCAGAATGTTCAGTAATGGGGTGCAAACAACATCCACATCTTTTTTATATACTGGGCTGGAAAGATTTGGTAAGTTAGTCGCAGCTGTGTTGGTTTGGGCTCTGTCTAAAGTCTGGAGATTTAGCAAATGAAATAGGCTTTATTGACTCCGTTTTTTACAAAAAAACATGTAAATAAACCAAACATCTGAGCCCTTAATATAATAGAGTTTCGTTGTGGTACTCTGTGCTTTTCAAATTATTTGTGAGAATACTGTTTGTGATGCAGCTTAGCACTGTTTGTTTCAGTTTGATCTGCTCCCGACTCTGCAGTGGAGTGGGGGGTGCAGGAGGTGGGTTTATAGAGCAACGAGCCATTTCACTTTGTGGTCTAACATTAACTACAGGATACAAGTTAAATTTCAGGACAAATTAATACTGTATAATACCAACAATAACATTTTATCATATATATGTCTATCCCTGAAGTTGAAAGCTGTAAAATAGCATGAGATAGTCCCTTCAAAGTTTGCTGTGTTTTGTTCTCAACCTAACCTTAAAGACCTTTTGGTTTAATTAGGTCCTAATTTAAAATTATAGTTGCGTGAAAAATATTGAGATACCTTATTAAATATTCTTATATTTATGAAAAAGTAGTTATGTAATGTATAATATAAATGATTTTAATACTCTGAAAGAAAAGTTATTTAATTGAATTCATAGTGAGCTGGTCAGGTCCTGCTGCAGCGAATATCCCCAAACTATGATGCTTCCACCTCCATGTTTCCTCAGAGGTATGAGATTATTTTCCAAGAATTTAGTTTTACAATACACATCTGTCAAAAGTGCTTTAATCCAGAAGTATTTGTCTCTTCTTAAAAAAACCTTAGTTCGGCCATCATTTTTTTTCTTCCAGAGAACAAAGGTTTCTTCCTTGCACTCCTCCCAATACGTTCTGGCAGTGTTTTTTTAATGGAAAACTTGTCTAGATGGCCAAACCTGGGCATGTCGATGTTTGGTTTAAAAGCCCCCCAGTTGTAGGCTAAAGCCTAGTTTATACTTCTCCAAAACCACTTTTTCACCCAGACGCAGATGTATTGATGGAGACGTTTTTCGTTTATGGTTCTCCGTTTCTTTCTCTCCGTTCTCCACTGATTTTTCTGTATTGCAAAACAATTCCTGACCAGGACAGCAGCAGGTGCTAGCTCTTAATGTCAGGTCTGCCCACTGTTGATGCGTAATTTCAGAGTTTTTTTCTTCAGCTTGTAAATGCATTTGCCACTGAAGCAGCAAAGGATGACAGAAAGTAAGCTTTGATTAAGCTGGAAAGTTTTTTATTACAAGTACTGCTTACAGAATACACTAAAACACATGTAAACAAACACAGCAGCATTTTTTGTAGTTTCTCTACACCTTCTTGTGTTCAAAATCGCCAAAAGGCTATGTAGTGCCCAAAATCTGGATTAACTACTGATTACACCGACTACAGAGCACCATTCTGGTGAAGTGATCTCTGGCTGTTGCTGAGCTGTCCAATGAGAGTCATACGCTCTTCGTTCGCGGAGACGGATAGTTAGAAAATGGGGCTCGACTCCGTCTGTCCTAGTGTAGGTGACGGAGAGTCAACGGATGATGGCGCTGTGTTAATCCATCTCCATCATAACAGAGTAGTATAAACTAGGCTTAATTCCTGTACAGCAGCATGACAGATATCTGTTCAATTTGACCTCATATATCTTGGAGGTCCAAAGTGTGCATCGGGGTGTCATTTATAGCCCCTGAACATATTTTGTGCGAACCAAGACTGGAGTGACAATTTTGACCCAAGTGACACATGTAACTGCTCCAATCTTCTTTTGAAGCAGCTTGGACTCTTTGTAATTTTCATTGTTATAACCTCTAAAAAAATAGTAATGATTTTTCCTGGAACTGGGTGTAACACAAAAAGCAAACTGTAGCAAACTTCTCAGTTCAAGTCAGAAAGCAAACAGCTTTATTTTACAACTTTAGCAAAAAAAAAATATCAACTAGAATAGATTAAATAGAAGCAACACAAAGAACGTTGAAGGTGCATGGTCTCCAAAGCTAAAATCACAAGCAAAGAAATCCTTCAAACAATAGAATAGAGAGCAACTCTGTTAATAAAGGAGAAATAGTATGAAAAAAATCACTTTCGCTGGGATTTGGGGTGTTATTTTGTGTCTCTGGTGCATATACATGCATGCGAATCAGGGGAGCGAAACCCTATCCATGCTGTTTTGAGTGAGATTCTACATCACAAGACCGAATGTTGAAATATCCACACCTAATCAGAGTGCTATCTCCACTCAGTACAGCAGTAAACAACATTTAGCATTAAAATTAAGAAACACCATGTTGAAGCTCCACCCAAAATGCTTGAGTTTTGGCTGATGAAAAGAGCTCAAAACACTTCATGACGGGAGATGCACCGCCGCAAGAATCAACTCAAAATCCGCCGAGGAGACGTGAGACGCGCCGCCGAACTGAGCTGCTGAAAACCGTGCAGAAGACGGGTGATATGCAGCAGAAGAGCGGCATAGGTTGGATTTATTTTTCATGGCAAGATGCTGGTGGTAAGGGTGCAGAAGACTGACGAACAGAAACAGCAAGGGGCTGAAACAGAGGGTAATACATGTTGGTAACAATTGTTTCTTACAAGCTATTTCCAGCAAACAACTTCAGAAACATGTTTTCTGGACAGCATAGACCTATTTTAAATAGTGGAAAAATTGTCTTAATATGTCATCTCTTAGCAAAAGGGTCCAATAGCTAAACTCGCAGTCTGTCCACAAAAACAAGAGAAAAAAAAATATTGAAACAAAACATGGTGGATGAAGCCTGAAAAGCTTCCACTGCACGCAAACAAAAGCTGCTACAGTTATCCACATAAGAAATATTCAAACTTGAAGTTTAGGTCCAGTGGAACAAAACATCTTCTCCCACAAGGTTTGTAAAAAGTAAAACCCAGCCTGGATTTTTAAAGATGTTTTTAAAACTTTTGCCACTGCGAATAACCTCATTTTGAAATAAAAGCTGACCTTGTGATCATCTGATCATGTGAAATAAAGCTGATGGAATTAAATTAAAATGGCTATAAAAATCTAAAATGAATGTTAAATAATGTTTTACATTAAAAAACACATTGTAAAAAGAAAATGACAAATAGTCCATACTAATGAGCTTAAAATTTTGTATAATTTTTTTCTTTTTACAGTTTCATTCTCATATTTATCTGCTATTTATTGACTTAGATATTTCGTTTCAAAATCATTTATTTAGCATTTTGGTATGCCATATCGCACAAAGAGGTCATTGTTGTCCTTTGTGAGCTCTCTGCAAACTACTTTTTCAGTTAAAGAGCTCTGGCTGAAAAAGCGCCTTACAAATGCAGGTCATTAAATAATACAAATATGGACAAATCAAGAAAATCAAAGCAGGACTGCAGGATTTCAACATAACAGATGACAAAAGCAACTTTAAGAAGGCTGCATGCTGAAACTGAATGTGATGCTTCCACAAAATGTTAGGTTAAAAGTCTGCATCCTTATCCTAACATGTTATTACACCTTTTTATTTTTTTTATTCTTTAGTTAAGTTTTGGTTAATATTTAAGATGGTATAATTTTTTTTCCCATCAGAAACAGTGACCATTAAAAAAAAAGCAGCATGTACACTTTGGAGAGCCACCGCACAATGAATTTCCATTCAGTACCGACGTTTCATCATCTCATTCCTTTTAAAAAGTGGAGCAACAGGTTGTGCACATTAATGTGGCTGGCACTCAAAGCTTCTTCTTTCTAATGAGCCAGCAAATGGTGATTACAGATCTCTGTTTAAGTCTTCAGCCTTAATTACTTACATTTGATGAAAGCTAAACTTAATTAAATTTGATTGAAAAATGTAGTAAAAGAGTGTCAATTTGAGGAGCCGACTTGTGTTTCTGATTGGATGTGATTCATTTTGTGGGGGAGGAATGGTTAAAACATCTTCCTGATTAAGTTCGCAATCAGAAAGTCAAGCCACAGTATACTGATCGTAAAAGGCAGTAAAAATTATAAAAGATGAGCATGGTAAAATGCACCATCTTAGTTATACAGAATCTTTCTTGGAAAATGTTTTGCTTTTTTCAATTGGACTTTATCGTCCTTCATTTTTTACAATCACAAACTCCATTCACAAATTGTTTGCAAACGTTCTAAAAGTATTTGACGCTATTTATATGTAACAAGTAGAAATGGGAACATATTTTCCATAGATTTTCTGTTTCCTGAGCAGAAACTACAGCCACATAAAGTAAAATTTACCAAAGCCAGAAGCATGTCCTCCAAGACAGCCCTTTGCTGAGCGACAAATCCCTAGTCATTTGTCTCCCGCACTACTTGTTGAACGCCATTGGGCGAAATGTTCCCTCATGTTTCTAATCATGACATAAAGCCCAAGACTCCTGTAGCTAAACCAGTCACAGAGTGAGGATTAAAATTCTGCCCACTCCTGCGGGTGCAATAACGGAGACTGGGAAATAATTGACATTGATTGAGCTAATGTTCCACTCTGGTAGAGTCTGCAAAGACCAGGTGATGTAGTTTCACTGTATAATTATGTTTCACACATCGCGGAGCAAGAGAAAGATTTAATAATTGAGGGGGGGAGTGGTGTTTTTGATGGCATCAATAGCTGAAAATGAGTTTTTGTATGTATGCTGCATCAATTGTCTTCACCACTGCAGTGTTTTTGTGCTCTCCTGTCACTTTCACCAGAGTTTTCTTCTTAGTAGTTGGAATACATTTTAACAGTAAATCTGCTAATAAAAGTGTTAATATGATCATAAAAGGAACTATAATTGTCTCGATCCTATATTTTCTATATTTAGCTGTTTACTTTGCGCTGATAGTGCTCCTAGTTGTTTCATGTTTCTCTACTGTCATTACTCAGTTCCTAACATTTGCTCTCTACCCAACTGCCTTTTATTTTGTTGATTTGACTCTACTGGTTACTATGTCACAGTCACACCTCCACATTATTTAGGCTCCTAGGTTTTCATTGTTCAGTACTGCTTTCTGCTGTTGCTCTCATCTCGAGTTTCTTTCATGTTTTCTCGAAATGTACATTCAGCTTTTTATTTGATCCTCATCACCGTGATCCTATGAGTTCCTGTATGCATTCTCGGCCTCTTCAAAAACCCTTCATTGTGATAAATTAATTTGAAACAGAGCAACATGGAAAATCCATCAATCAAAGAAAGAGAAAAAAAAGTATTCACAGGGGTCAGAAGGCACTGCATCTCACAAAAACATAATATATCTGAATACTTCAGAACCTTCAAAAATGTATCTAACTGCCTATTTTAGGAGTTCAAACACAATATTATCTTTAAGAGCTATTAAAATTAAGTTTATTCATAAGTTCCACTGTTGCTTCAGCAGATAAGTGTCTGCATCTATCAGAAACAGACAAATATTTTTGATCAGACATAGCTTAGAACAAAGCATTTAGGATAAATAAAACATATCAAAGCTGTAGCTTAACAAAGGTAGCTAATGTGTCTGACATAAACAGTAGTTATCTTTATGAGGTAGTCTTGCCTTATTGGGCTTCTCCCACCATTTAGACAATAAGCTGATTTCCCTTTTGTGAGGTTATCTACTGATTGTGATGTTTACAAACTGTAAACATAACGATAAGGCCACTTTCACACACCAAATGCTTTAAATTATTTAGGAGCTAGAAGATTAGGAAGCTGTTAATTATGTTACTGCATCCCACCGTTTTCGCTAACCATCGGGGTAAGATCATCGGTGCTTTGAGCTCATTGATTGTTTAGCTTTTTCCAAAGGACTATGGAAGCAGTAGTAGCAAAGTGTTTTAAAGAAAATTCCCTAACCAAGTGTTTTTTAATCATTGTACATTCATTTATTGCTGCATTAGTTTTTAATGCACTGAACTGTCCTTGTATGGATTAGTCTGGAATATTTAACTAGAGATCCTAATATTTTTCATAAAAGTGTTCATTTACTGTAAAACAATATAAGAATAAGTCACAAAAAGCATTCTCATAGCTATATCTAACTTGTTTCATGGCATGCTTGCATGGCATGTTATTCAAAACAGCTAATGACAGCCAGTCATTAAAGATGGAAATGTCTCCTCAAGTTTTATTATATGATGACTTTAAGTGAAACCACTGATGAACTCATAAACCACATATAACATGTAAACATATCCATAACTGTTTTGTTATTTCAAGAAAGCCATTTGTGTGGGTAGGCCCTGGTCCAAAGTGGGTGGGCCATTGCTGACTAAGGTCCACCCATAACTATGCCCCTGTCTCCAGTCTTTAATTATATTAAATTTTCAACACAATTCAGTTTATTTACAAAGGGTCAAATCACAACAAATGTCATTTCAAGGCACTTTACAAGAAAAAGGTCTTTCAAATTAATCTTACATACATTCCAATTCATTTCAAAGTATTTTTTTTTATTTAAGGAATACCATCAGATTGTGTTGAGTCATTGAGATGCAGCATTCACTCCTCTTGAATGAACATATTATAAGATGTAGTAATATTAAAATTTTTACATTTTTGTTTAATGTCCCTCTGGGATCAATAAAGTATTTTTTCATTAAATTTGAACAAATTAAATGCGACATTAGATGGTCACCTGTGTTATGTCACTGATTTCACATCGTTCCCTCATACTGAGCAAGCACGCAGTGACAGTGGAGAGGAAAAACTATCCTTTAACTCAAAGAAACCTCCAGCAGAACGTGGCTCGGTATAAGCGGCCATCTGCCACGACCATGTAGGGCAGGCGTCTCCAAATCCAGGCCTCAAGGCCCAGTATCCTGTATGTTTTAGTTATTTCCCTGGCTCAACACACCATCATCTAATTATGGCTTATTATCAGGCCTCTGCAGAACTTTGCCATGCTGAGGAGGAAGTTGGAGGATTTGAATCAGCTGTGTTGGAGCAGAGACACACCTAAACCTAGCAGGGTACCAGCTCTTGAGGCCTATATTTGGAGATGCCTGGTCTAAGGGTTTGAGAAAACAGAGCAGCAACACGGAAATAACAAAATAACTGATGTAGGAGTACTTATTAGGAGTATATTAAATAAAGTAAAAAAATGATAACAGGACATTGAGGAAGTTCAGTTACTGGGAACATCATCCCCGTCGATATCCCTCTCAAACATGGCAGAACACCTCTTGGAGGCAAAAATGAACTGCCATTCACAAAAGAATGGCACCCCCAGTTTGGCTGCTTTGCCAGTGCCAGACAATGACATATCAAGTTTGGGCCTGAGTACTTTAACTTTCCAAGCTACATTTTATTTAGAATATTTTAGATAATTTATAGTAAAAAATCTGTTAATTGGAGTCATCTTCCACAGAAAACTCTACAAATGTTGGTTTGTGTCCCTTGTAAAACATTTGAATTAACATTGCCTTCCTAATCTTCTTCAACAAACTTTATTTTATTCAGATTTTGTGTCATAGCCCAACACCAAGTATTGCATAAATTGGGAAGCTGAGAAAATTATAAAATAATAAAGATCTGGAAAATGTTGCATGCATTTGTTATTAGCCCCTTTTAATTTTGTACCCCTAGATCAAACGTACTACCGCCTGCAGGTATTTTAAACTTTCCATAAATTCACCTGTTCAGTGAAGGCCTTAGAGCAAACAAACAGCATAATGAAGGTCAAGGAATACACCAGACAGATCAGCATAAAGCTGTGGCCATCCAGGTAAACTGATTTGATGGACAGGGAGAAAATTACTCAAAAATAGACAAGAAGCTCAGGCTTATGCTGAGGGAGCTGAAGATATCCACAGCCCAGCTGGAAGATGGGACAACTATGGCCAAATCTGGCCAGTTTGGCATGACATTGCATTTTCAGGTGTTTTTTTTTTTCTTTGTTTTTTGTAAATATTAAAGCCTATTTTTTCTATATACTACACGTTTGTGTATTACCTTGTGCGGTTGTAATGCGACAATGTGCAGTGTGAAAAAATTAAAATAGTACATATTGTTCTGTACTCTTTTCACTGCTTTCTGAATCCATGACATGACATGATTAAAACTCCATGAAGTGTTAATAATTCAGGAAAATACTGATTGGAAACCAGTGACAAGCTGAAAATTGCCCTTTAACATTTGTCCTTACTAAAACCTACAAGTCAACATTAATTACATTTTAATGAACTGATACGGAGGGTAGAAAATCTGTCCATGTGTAATGGATGTGGGAGTGCTATAATTAGCACTCAATAATGCTGGGGCTGTGCTTCCAAGGTTCTCTATTCCTCTGTTAAGCCCAGACAAAACAAAATAAATTAAACAATCACTGCAGAATTAATAAGGCACCATGTATTAAATTTTTTAGGTCTGAATAAAGTATAAGAAAAAAGTTTTAAGGACTTGCTTGAAGAATTGCATTTTAAGTTAGCTTTCAGTTTCAGCCAAGTAGCTTTGGATTGAGACGTGTAAGGTGCGTCACAATATACAAAGCTTTGCCAAAGTTTTCATACCCACATACATTTTACACATTTCATTGCATTAAAGCCAAAAAACTCAATGTCTTTTATAGGAATTCATTTCCAGCAGTGTTAATTTTGACAAAAAATGTAATTTAATTTTAGTTTTAGTCCTTTGACTAAAATTAATTTTAGTTTTAGTCAATATTTAGTCATTTTCTAAAGTTTAATTTTAGTTAACTAAAATGGTAAGCAATTTTAGGTGACTAAAATATATATATATTTTTTTAATAAAACAATTTTCTACTTCTGTACAGAGGATGAAAAAAAAATCTACTTTGAACTGTAATTTCATACACAAGGCCCAAACCATGGCAACCACCACTGATCAGATATAGCACACAGCTAAGAACAAATATCTGAATTATGAAAAATACACATCCCACACATTATAGAAATAAATCAAATTCCAAAATAACAACAATGACAGGACATACTCATTCACATTTTTCCCCAAATGAAAACATAATACAAATACTAAAGTTGATGTCAGTCTTTTTTGTGCATCTATAAAACTAAAAATTGCTTTCATCAAGGATTCACAAGTCAAATAAATGTTTCATAAATCACAGACTCAGTTTCAACTATTATGTTGTCAATGCAGAAAATAATTTAGTCCCAGTCTGAAATGTCAATGTTATGTAATTTCTAAACTACAGCAGATTAAAGATGTTCAGGGTAGAGAACAATTATGTTTAATTGCCCTTTAGCCATTTTCCGAATGCTAGAAAACTAAAACCAGGTTCGTTAATTAACATGACGTAGATGGCACGCTTATTATGACCGCCTACTAGGTACTTTTTGGTCCATCACATTTTCCACAAACAGCAATGTTAGTGCGTTCCGTCTTCAACTTTGTTTATCTCATTAAAACAAAATGTATAATTGAATTAACTTTTGAGAGAATGTTGAAGTTTTATCTGCCTCTTCAGATTGTCATGCTCTCCCCATGAAAAGCTGATCCGCATTCTTTGCACTTGGTTTTTGTTGGTGCCGTCATATGTGTGATGGGTCAGGGACAGTTTCCACTTTTTATAATAACGTGATCAGCTGTCGACTTCCCGGGAGTTTGTGCAAACAGTAGTCGGCTTCGCTTCACGTCTCAGCAAGGTGCCTGATTGGTTCTCTTCTCAGCTAGACCCGCCTGTTCCATTTGTTGAGTGGTTCTTTTTGTATGTTCCTTGCATATTTTCAGTCATCTGCTTGGATTTTCATCATTGCTGATTTTTGTCTCGTCTTTTATTCCTTCACAAAAATGTCGATCAATTTAGTAGTCATCTTCATCATCTTCATCTTTATCCGGTATTTTTTTTTTCTCGTTTTGCTTCCATGTGAAAAAATATATTTGTGAAGAAAAAAAATGACTTCAATATTCCGTCTACAAAACTAACACTGCTTTCCAGCTGGACATTGACCCTTAATAAACAGTCATGGCCTCAATGAAATGGTTTAGTCCAAATGAAATTTATTGATTAGAATGGTCTAATCAGAGTTCACACCAAAATGTATTAAGAATCTGAAGCAAGACTTTTAAGGGCTATGAAAACTGTTTTAAGGGACTGCAGCTCTGGAAATTGTTTGCTGTGGGGCCTGTTAAGTTGATCTTTTCCTGTAATTTTAAAAAATGTTTTTCTTTTTACGTTGACATATGTGTTTTTAATTTTACAACTGACATGAGGAAATTGATAAGATAAGCTAAAACTGTATTATCCATTTACATGGAGAATTGTCTTGAGGTACTGTACCTGCAGTCCAAAAGCATTACCAATAAAAGCATAAGAAGTTACTCTATACAAATTGAAATTAAAATATAATCCTTGTGTAATTCTGTAAAAACTGCCTGTGTTCATATGGTATTGAACCATATATTCATCAAAGTTTGGACGTTTGTGGTGAAATATTAGCAGTAAAACATTGATACCAACCAGCTCTTTTACCCTAAGGGATTCAAATAATTGGAGAAAAATGCATTCTGAGCCTCTACAGGTTATTTTAAAACCACCACCAAACCCACAACCTAACATATATCCATAACATCTGTGGAAATGATCTTCATCCAGTAACAATTTGAAACGCTTTCTTCTTATTCTCTCCCTGAAGACACATTATCATAAATGAGATTAAGTTTGGTCTTAACAATGCTGTTAAAATGCACTACCTTCAGCTCAGTAATATATTTTTCTCTTGCTGTGCATGTTTTCTTGTGCAGCACCACTGAGAGGGAACTAATTTGCTTTTAATAACCGGCTTGATCTCTCCCAGTTTTGTTTCAGAAGCAGAAATTAGCATACACTGAATGTGTACCACTAGTTAATTTTTTGCATTTATTTTTCTAGTGTACAATTTAGCAGCAATTGGAGTGTGGGGCATGTTTGGCTGAGGGCCCTTTACACAACCATGATGTACTCAGGCTATCACACCTCCTACAGGTAGGGTCCCCCCATAGAGTGCTCTCCAACTCGGGCTGATTTCATGGCTTGGCTGTTTGCCGTCTCTACCAGATCGGAGCCCTTTCGGTTATGCACCAATGATTTTGGAGTCCACCGGTTGCTGGAACAGATTTTAGTGCTTATTTAATTTGCATTTTTCACTGCCCTCCACCCAAGCAGCCTCTCCTGTTGAGGGCAGATTACAACAAGGGTTGTCAGGCTGGAACACTGGGCCCTGGGGTCGGTTGGTCATTGGAAATGGAGCAGAAGCAAAGTGCTTTGAATGTCAAACTTTTAGTTTGTGTTTAGAGACTATGATGGAAAGCTGAAGGTCTCAACAGGAAAACGGCATCAAGAACTTTCACTTTTTTTTTCATCTCAGTTTGATTTCAATGTTTCGAACATTTCTTGCTCCTTTTTGTTTTTTGCAAAAAAATCTCACGGGAAATATTCCTCTTATTTAAGACTTTCACTGTGATCGGATTCAGCTAAGGGATCTTTTGTAGTAAAAACATAAAAGAAGACATGCTGAACAGAGAATTGGCAGCGAGCACACACATTTAATGTGATGCTATGCCTATTTGTCAGTCTGATAACCTCCAGATGTTTGCTCCAGGGCTCTGGGTGCACAGGCCCTAAAACTGCCCCAGCAGTGTGCGGGGATGCCTGGGAACTGAGAGATGGCAGCTGGCTCTTCATGCCTTAAGGGTTCAAGGGCCCCCCATCAAGCCAGGAATACATACACAAGCATACTGTCTCCATATCATGCATGCAAGCACATTCACATTCAATCAGGGATGCACATGAATACCAATGTACCCCAAACTATGTACATACAATATTTTACACAATCAGACCGCAAAACATATGCATGCATCAAAGTCGTCTTCCATGATTTCCCACCTGTGCAAGCAAGAATGACTGAATCTGCACACATGCAAGAACTGTCTTTACTCATACGAACATATGCGCTTTGTTGGGCACAACTAGAGATCTATCAATAAAATAAAATAAAAAGTTGTACTAATTTAATGCATTTAGGCAACAACATGCGATGAAGAAGACTTAATGGTGTTAAAAGGAAAGCATTAGAATGATGAAGAAAGCAGATTTAAGGGATTTTTAAAGGTAGCATGTTGATTGGTAACAAATGGGCTGTCGTGTTTCAATAGTGTCTAAAAATATCTCAAAATTAAATAATTTGGTTAACTCTGTAGTACCAGGGTATGTGGGATCCAATCTCTGAATGCCCAACATGTTGAACCTCGTAGTAGATGAGCTACAGCAGCAGAAGACCACACTGGGTGCCAGAAACCTCAGGAAACTGTGCCGATTTACCCCACTTAATGAAATTTGACACCATAAGATTGCCCATATGTGACTGTGGCATTCATATTGCAGGGTCAGAATTTGATTAAGGTTCCCGACCATCTCTATCGCTCCATGACCACCAATCTTCTGATTTTCCCGTCCAGCAGGATAGTGCGCAATGTTGAAAACTCGATAAAAACAGTTCCTTCCCAGTCAAAAGATCTCATTCCATTGGAGCAGTGTTTTTCAACCCTGGTCATCAAGTCACACTGGCCTGCATGTTTTAGGTGTTTCCCTGCTTCAGCCCGCCGGATTTCAATTAATGGTAGGCTTTTGCTGAACTTTAGTCCTCAGAATCACGTGTGTTACAGTTACAGCAGGGAAACCTCTAAAACATGCAGTGCTTCAGAGCTCATTTGTGATGCAGTGAAACAGGAGATTCACTCAGCTAACGAATCTGTCACAACTGTGTGATGCTTCCATGTCGATGTGGAACATCACTGATCTCGTGTTGAATGTATGCCATGAAGACTATTCTCAGTGTTATGATTTGGTTGGAGAGCTGTCCCCCTCCCCCCTTTTTCTTTTGCAGCAGAGCAGTGTGTGTGGCAGGGGGTGTGGCTGACTTCTCCTGGTGCTGTAGACTGGACACCTGCACTTCATTACCCAATCAACCTCAGTATAAATGCCTGGATGTCTCAGCACCACACTGCCAGATAATTCCGTCCTGTTCGATTCTCCTCGTATCTTGTCCTGGTGTCCTGCTCCTCGTCGGCCAGCTCCCTGCCTCCCCTGCCTGCCTACCTTATTTGGTAAAATAAACTCTTGAACTTGCCGTCTGCTTCAGTCTCTGCTTTGGGGTCCTCTCGGTAAACCTAACACTCAGGGCACAAGAGGGTCCAAACTAGCATTGGCAAGTTGAACCTTATAAATTGGCCAGTGAGTGTATATGACAAAAACAAAAAAACAAAAAGTGATCATCTGGCACACGCAGTCTTGTTTCCAAGAAGCTTATTGGGGGTGTACATCATGTGTTATTTCTTTTCTCTGTAATTCTGTTTCTGTCACAATGCCATTAGCATTTCATCTGCCATGCTGTTTGAAAGTCCCAGTCACATGCAACCACTTTGCAGATATCATCCACAAGCAGACTTCCTCCGAAGGATATCTCTCTGCCTGACTGTCTCCCTTCTTCATTTCTTAATTTCTTTTAAAAGAATGTTGAAGCCTGACCATTGAAATATTTCAACCCTGTTATCGTCGGCTCTTGATCAGCTGGCAGATTGGTGTATGGGGGAGGCTTTTCATTCATTGTATTTTCCTACTGATAGCTGGGCGGGGAGATATGGACTTTATCTCAGGAGCTGTTTACTGGGATAGGCATAGATGAAAAAAGAAAGCAAAGCTGTTGCACGTTGTGTATGTCATCACACTCCATGTGAACTCACTTAAACTGCCATAGATCATTTTTCATCCATGTTAAACATTTCCCTTATTTGTTGGTTTGTTTTTTATGTGACGATTGGCAAAGCTGAAATAACCTTGCAAACGCATTTAGAGCAATTGTTCAGATTTTGTTACATAACAACCAGAGACTACAATGCAATTCATTTGGTTTGAGTGTGATACACCAGTGCCAAGAAGTGGATAATTGAAAAGACAAGGAAAATAATAGATGCTTTTTAATCTTTTTTTTTTTGCTAAGAGAAATCTAATAAGCATTTTTTTACAGCCTCTGTAATCAGATATCCTGAGCAGTGGAGCGGCCCAAGTTGCAAAAAAAAAAAGCTACTGCTGACAGAAAGTCATAAGAAGTCATCTTTACAATGTGTCACAAGACGAAACAAAGTTCTCATGAAACATACTCTGCTGCAGCTTTGTTCCCATTCCTTTTTTCGGTCTTTGTGCATATCCATCTTTTACTCCATCTGCTTCCCTGTTGCCTTGTTTAATGTGTGACGCTGTAGGCCAACCAGGAAAACGCAAGTGTGAAAGGGCTCATGTCACCACCTAGTGTCGCAGAGTCAAACGCACTTTATTCAACGATTAGATTTTGTGAGTCACATGTTAACTGGGATGAAGGCTGCCATCGCTGTAAAGGTATTAGCTCGATTACCGTAGCTCAATTAAGATGTGCATGTAAACGTACTGATTAATCCATGGTTGTGGCAGCATCATGCTGAGGAGGGGATCAATTGTAGACCCGGTACAGGGGAACTGGTCCGAGCTGATTGGAAGATAGATAGATATACTGTAGGTAAATACAAGGGCATCCTGGAAGAAAACTTGTTAGAGGATGCAAATGACTTTAGACTTGAGTTTCACCTTCCAGCAGGTCCAAAACATACGACATGAGCTGCAATGGAATGGTTTAGGTCAAAGTCTGTTCTTGTGACTATCTATATCAAATTGAGAATCCATGGCAAAATCACTGGTAGGTGTTCAGAGATTTAGTCTAACTGAGTTTTAGTTATTTCTCAATAAATGATTGACAAAAAATTCAGTCTCTCAATGTACAAAGCATGTGTAAATCTGGCATATAGCTATTCTTGTCATGATTTGTTCCTTTGGACTCTAGTGCGGACACACAAACGACCAGCAGAAACAAGGAATAAAATATAAACAATGATTTATTGATTGCCCCACGGGAAATGAACAGCGGAAGAGACTCCACAGAGCTCAGGGTAGGATCCTCGGAACGGAGCTTAGGAGGGAGGCGGCCACTGAGGGTCAGAGGAGATGGAGGTGAGTGGGTTACAATGAATCAGAGGGGAAGCGGGAGTGGAATGTTGGCTTACTTGAATAGTCTGATCATCCTCAGCTCTGGGGGGGAAGGGTGTCGTGGTGTGTCCAGAGTGAACTGCGTCCAGGTTGTTCCGATCTCCTAGGTGGTTGAGGGTGGACAGGCAGAGGCGGTGCTTGGCTGAGCTTGGAGCGAACAGCGGGGGAGCGACAAGTGGACCCGTAATAGCAGGCGCCGCGGGCTGAGACTGCTACACAGCAAGGCTCGATGGAAGCTTCTCGGGAAGGCGATCAACTGCTGGCAGAAAAGAAGGCAGGGTGAGAGTAACCTACGGCAAAGAACACAGAGTTTCTAGGGCTGGAACGAAGCTTGTTACCCATCCAACAAAGCGAACGATCTGGCGTCTGCTCCCAGTCACCGCTCCCCTTTTAGCTGCCGCTCCTTGATTGTCCTAACCGCGATCAGCTGGGAGATGACAACGAGCTGCGTCCTCTGTGGAGAAACCGGTGAGGGAACACCAACACACACACCCTGACAATTCTACAGGGTATTGATTCAGAGGGGCATAAGACAAATGCATTTTTCAGGCTTTTATTTGTATAAAAAAGTCATTTCTTTAAAAAGAGTAAGTTTGTATCTTTCCATTTTAGAATGAGTAATTGAGCAGTTTACCATGAATGTTTTTAAGATTGTGATATTTGTTTTTTTTTTTGTTCGATGATGCTGTTTTTTTTTTTGCCTGCTGTTCTCAAACAGGCCTCGGTGGCCTTCACAGAACGACTACTGAGAGTATGATTACATTATTAGGAGACATCTGAAGGCTAATGGTTGAACTGGTACATTTACAAGATAAAGATACACAAGAAACTTTTCAGATTTGGTGAAAATATTTAGAACTAAGTAACAGTTTTCTTCCACTTTACAATCATACACTACTTTTTGTTGATTTATCACATAAAATATATTCATTTATAAGTTGTGAACATTTCCAATTTTCCAACTTTTGTATGGCTCATACCTTCCTGACAAAAAAAGAAAGATGGATTTGCTTTATCTGCAAAAACATCTCTGCGAGCTCCCACAGTCCCTCTCCTTTGTACTCGCATACATCTAAACCCTCTGTCCAAAAAACTGCCCTTTGCTTTCACTCCAATCCCCTAAACTGTGAACATGCAAAGAGTTAAAGAAGGAAGATGAAAAGCATTAAATGCTGCTGCCTGAGTGTAGCTTCTGGCCTGCCTCCCTCACAAGCAGAACAGGTGCACTCTGATAGGACCAACTGCTGGCCCAAGTTTGCCTTTCAGAGATCTGACCACGGCTGTAAGTGTGCACAGCTGCCTGCAAGGCTGCGCTGCGTGGGGTCCAGGTGGGATTAGTGGGAGGATTTCCACTGTGCCTCAGGTGACAGCCCGACGCCTGTGTGTGTGTACGTGGTGCAGACTTAACAATAGGATTAGGTGGATTACAGCAATACAACCATATTACACATGACGACAGAGTAAAGGATCGGGGTGGGGAAAACACTGCTTTACACACCCCTCTAACCCTTATTTCACAAGGCAAACTGAGTAAGAACACAATCTTCCCTCTGCAGCTATAGCCGGAGGCCATCGCAGAGGAGGGGCAGCGGGGATTGTTTATCCATCCATACATTCCTACATGAGAGCTGAACTCTGGCCAATTTACAAAAGCCTCAGACATAAACTGGAAATAAATAAATATTTTTGGTCTGAAACACCAAAACAATATTAAAAGGCTTTCCACACAATTTGAAGGAAACTGTTTTCATCCTGGGATGATTACAAAACTGTAGGGTTCTCCTCTCATTATCAGACAGATGCTTCTCTAGTATCTGTTTCATGCCATGAAAGGCTTGTGTGTGTGTGTATGTATGCGTGTGTGTGTGTGTGTGTGTGTGTGTGTGTGTGTGTGTGTGTGTGTTTCAGTCCTCAGCAGGGACAAACAGGAAAGACAGAGATGAAGGAAGTGTTGCTAAATTAAAAATGTCCCTCCAGGGATGTAAATAAAACACGCACATCCATGCATGGTGGTGTCTGAAGGAATTCTTACTGTCTCAGGTAGGAATCAGGGGCTTGTGCCAGGCTCAGATTTCCCACTCAAGGCTTCGAGACGAGTAATGAAGCAAAATTTGAAGTTATTTGAGTCTTTTGCTTGGCTCTGTCTTACACTCAAAACTGTAGCCTGAAGACTAGTATTTAAAAAATGGAGCTATGAATGTATATTCAATTTTTTTATTATTATTTTTATCAATCAGACAGTAGCAAACTATATGTGTAAAGATGTACAGTAGCAATCAGAATAATTTGTGTGATTTATTGGAAATACCATTTGGAATAGATTTTTGTTTACAGCAACCTTGTTTTAAAAATTGCTGTATGAGAAGCTATAGGAAAATATTTGAATGGCCTTGCTGCCACTAGTATCCGCCATTTATATACCCTCCTCGGCCCTTTCATTAGTTACACCCTTCTAGTACCGGGTTGGTTTCTCTTTTGTCCTTTGAATGGTCTAAATACCTGGTCACATTGATTCGGCAAGGTGTCAAGGCAAGATTTGGGTCCATAGTGACATGATAGTACTGGGACACTGTTGCTGCTAATTTGTTGATTACACTTCCACGATCTAAAATCCAGCAAATCCCTTACTATTTTATCACCACTACAAGTCTATTGTATTGATACATTGTAATATGGATTCATACTCTCAAGTTGTTTTCACCGAACTTAGATCCTACCATTTTGAATGAATTAAGACTCAATGAACCAGGTAACTTTCCATTTCTATCTGCTCTCGTCCAGTTTTGGTGAAACTGTGTGAATTGTAGCCTCATTTACTTGTTCTGAGCTGAAAAGAGTGGCACCCAGTGTGATTCATTGTTGCTTTAGACCATCTTGTTCGAGGTTTAACATGTTGAGGGTTTATAGATTTTATTGTGCATAAGTTTGCAGTGACAAATTGTTCTGAGCCAAAATGGTTTCAAGATTTTGAGCTATCCTGCCAATTAATCTGATCCCCACTCAAGTGGTGCTCACTTAATATTTTCCAAAGCCAAGAGATGGTTGTAGAATACCAGCATGTCTGCAACTTTGTAAAGACTCAGAGCTTCACTTTGGTTAGTGTGGTCTCTGACAGCAAAAAGGCATCTGGTTATGTTTGCCACATATATCTACAAAGGTCTCAGACATAGTGATCATCTTGATTATGAAGAGTAATGGTCTTAGCCAAAATGGTGAAGAGGTAAAAAACTTGAGAATTATCCTAAGGCGCGCAGTACATGTGAAGACAAACTGTGAAATATAAGGCACATGTTGAGGAAACCCTTAAGTTGCAACGTCTATGTGTGTCTGTTTGCTCAGAGGTCTATTTAAGATGTTGTGTCCGATGATTAGTCGTAATTGTTCAATGATTAGGCCACAATTCCTCATAATTAGAAAATTGTAATACAGACTGCAGTTCTAAATAAAATCCTTCGCTGTTCAACTGAAGCCGTGTCTCAAGAGCCTTATACATGAATCATCGACCCGGCAGTTTGAAGACGACCACCAACCATATACCACAGTAGCAAGCAATTAAACTGGTGGACCTATAATAATTGCTGAGTATACATCACAGATGCAACGTCCCTCTACCTCATACAGAGCAGTAAAGGAAAAGTAACGTAACTTGCAGAATTTGATGACAAGTTGGAGGTAATACAGCTATGTGATTCAAGTGAGTTAGAAGTAGTTGTTTTATAACTTGCAGCACAGTGGTCAGAGGCGACTAGAGTTTGAGAGTTCTACCCCACAGGATGGACATCTTTACATCTGCGAGAAAAGTCCAAACCCAACATTTAACCTTCCTGTCACCTGCTAAAAATCTTGTTCATTTTCCCTCTCTTATAGCCTATATGAACTTCAGGTATGTCTCGACTTCCCATTCAAAGTAGTTTTATTTGAAATATTTCCCAGCATTTCTGTGCTTCTTCTGACTTCGTTTTGACCGTTGCACTGATACTTAAATTAGCAAAGCTTGAGTCTTTTTCTGCTCAGTAGCAACTTTCATACTAAAGAGTGTTGTTATTAGAACGACCAGGTAGGGCTCATCATAAAGTGATCCAAGTTTTTTACTCGCCAGCCAGCCAGTGTCCCTGAGGGATTATCAGCCATACGTTTTTTCATTGAATCTTAACATTTATGATGTGCTTGCTTTTTTCTCTTTCAGATTGGGTTTGAAGAAATGCTGTCACGAGTATATGAGTCCCAACCCAGGGTTATCAAGTTTTCTCGCAGACATCAGAGAGGCTCCTCTGTGAACAGTTTGAGGCGTCAGAAGAGAGACTGGGTCATCCCACCTATCAATGTGCCCGAAAACTCCCGAGGACCCTTTCCACATATGCTTGTCAGGGTGAGTGACAGTCTGATATTGGCAAATATAAGTTTTCCCAATGTGAAATGTCTTCAGACAACTTTTGCATACTGTTGAATCACAGGGAAAACAAAATTCAAATACATCCTCTGAAGTGTCTTTGATTTTAAATGACTTATTCTGGTCTATGAAAAGAATAGAAAAAAAGCCTTGGTGAGATGTCTTTGTACCGTCTTTTTTCACTCATAGCAAGGCCAGGGAAAACATTTTACTGGTGTTTTCTACTTTCCACACATGGGAGGTGCAGGAAAAACACTGCACTTTACTCAGATTTACATCATAATACCAAATGATTTGTATTCTGGGCCTTTGGGCATCAACAGAAAAGTAGACAAAAAAAGTATGCCTACAAGTCACAGTAAAATCCACTTGATGTTGGTCTCAGAGCTGGAGACCTTGGGATTATTGAACAGTATTATTTATGTGCTTGTTAAAACAACAGGCAAACCATTCCTCTTTAATTTTTCATTTTGAACTTAGTGTTTATTTTTTGGTGTAATTACGGAAGAAGCCTTTCATTAGAGCACAGTTTCCTTTTTAAGATCCCTAATGTTAACATTAAACTCTTTTGTGTACAAGGTCCCCAGACAATTTCGCAACTTGATTTGGAACTCAAAGCGGATGGTTTTCTACATTTGTTCACCTATACAAGATTCTTCTTTAGGGCTTCTAAAAATTATGTATGAATTGAGATAGAAGATTTTAAAAAAGCCTATTAGTCTCCTATTCCTTTTCGCAAACAAATCTTGCATTCTATAATAGATTATGTATTTAATGACTATTTTTTCTTCTCTTTTTTTTAACCAGAGCTTGTCTTTACTGAGTACAGTTGTTGCTAGACTTTATCAACAGTAGAGATGAACTGTTTGCAAGAATATTCGTATCCCAGCCCAGGGTCTTTCTGCATGGAGTTTGCATGTTCTCAAAGACTCAAAACGTGGGTTCTCTCCGGGTACTCCGGCTTCCTCCCACATTCCAAAAACATGACTGTCAGGTTAATTGATCACTGTAAATTGTCCTTAGGTGTGAGTGTGTGCATGGTTGTTTGTCCTGTTTGTCCTGCCCTGTGATGGACTGGCGACCTGTCCAGGGTGTACCCCGCCTCTCGCCCGTTGACAGCTGGAGATAGGCACCAGCACCCCTGTGACTCATTAAGGATTAAGCGGTTAAGAAAATGGATGGATAACAGAGTTAAAAGGATTCTCAATGAAAGACGAATTGTTAAAACACGGGAACTCCAAAGTATAGTCTCTGTATGAACTAGAAAAGCACTCTGAGAGCGCTGACCTCCACCAAAGCAGCTCAGCTCCCCAATGTTGTGAACCAATTGTATCTTTTTTAGAATACTTGACCATGAAAACTACCTATAGCATCTGGATTCATATTGCTATTATTAGTTCAGTAATTATTCA
This sequence comes from Apricaphanius iberus, assembly GCA_028564705.1. NCBI lineage: Eukaryota > Metazoa > Chordata > Actinopteri > Cyprinodontiformes > Aphaniidae > Apricaphanius > Apricaphanius iberus. The sequence continues at coordinate 530,261 of JAPXFQ010002732.1, forward strand.
TGAAAATTGGTAAAGACAGTTTTCAGATCCCCCCCCTCCAAATAATCCCTAATGCATCCAAAGAATACGGCATTATAAGATATCATTAGACATCAGGGAGGAGGCCTTTTGCCTAGTCTCCCTCCAGGCTGTTTTGCTTAACCTTGTGCAGAAGACATAACATTTGGATGTGAATCACAAGGGGATTTTTCCATCACAAGGAGACATCAAATGGGGCAAGAGAGACTGGCCAATCAACTTAATAGAATACAAGAAAACGGGGACTTCAGCTTTATCCTTGTTTATAGAAAGAAGACTTCTATCAAACCTTCCCCTTCCTAGATATGTCCTAGTGGAGACAAATTATAAAATTGGCCTTTCTGACATTGGTTAGTAGGTCTTCACAAGGACAGGTGTTTAAGTTTTGCATGACTGTAAAGTCATTGGTGAAAAGAGAGAGCACAGTAATGTGGAGGTTCAGAGTGGAATATTTTTGATCGTCAAGAAGTCCAGGATTCATTTGGGTTTCCAATTCCAGAATTACATAGTGAGTTTGGTTAAAAATATTTTATCAAATGCCAAACTTTAGACTATATCACCCATGGTTTGTAGGTGTTCTTCTACTCCAGTTCGGCAGTGTCATTGTACAGCACCAACTCTAGTGGTTTGTCTGTGTTTTGGCTTTAAGCGAACTGCTGCCAGCCAGGTGTTATTTGCTCAACACACAGGGGGTGACAAATGACTGCGATCAGCCAAACGCTTTGCAGCTGCTTTGAAGACCAGCCACAAAGGAGGCAGCATGCGGCATGCGACAGTAGTCAGCGACAAAGGCTAGCGACGAGCTCTGTTTGAGGGCGAATAGACAATCTTCTGTGGTTTTGCCTATCAGATTTAAGGGAATTTTGGGGTATCAGAGCAGTTTCTGGATGAAAAATTGGAAGATGTGAAGTTTCACTAGATTTTGCAAGAATTAAGTGAAATCTTACTTCTGACTTTGCTTTAAAAGCAATGTAAAAGACATGAATGGTTATCTATAGTATTGATTTTTCCTTTATGACTTCCTGGAGATGACTCATTGGTCAGTCAATGAAACCTCTGCTGATTGGTCCTCGTCTGAGCAACAGCGACGAAAAGTTACTTTTATCTTAACTTTCTTGGATCACACGATAAATGCACGATTGTAAAAATTTCACATGCACAATTTTTGTGTGCTGCTTAGCAAGAGGGAGACTCGCAACTATTGCTTTGCTGCAAATGTCCTATTGGAAATTAATGGAAGAGTGGTGATTTCACCTTCCGCGTGTCCAGCCAATTCGATATAAATAGGATGCAGTGTGAAATTCAGACTGCTTAGTGATGTTGAGATGATTGGCTAAATGTACAGAACTTCATTTGTTAGGGAGTTTTCATATCTGTCAGTCATATGCTACTCCAATATATTATCACAGGCGCAGTTATACCTGCTGCATTGACAAGGTGTTCAAGCTTGTCCTGAACTCCATGCCCTTCACTTACTGTATGGAGCATGCAATAATTCATATAATTAAGATCTCAAAGACGGGTAAAGTTTCAAGCCATCAAACAAAATTTTATATAAGGTAATTTTCTTGAAGTTTTCCCAAACATTTCCACTGATGACCCTGTTTTAGAAAGCGTCATTTTTATCTCACTAGTACCATTTTTAGGTGAATGTGACCTTACTTTCGTCTTTGAAACAGGACTCTATTATACAAACTGTAAATAAACGCTTGAAAAACAAAGATAAAATTTAAACTAAGCAGATATCAGACAAATACAAAGTTATATCCAGTGAATATAAGATGTGGAAAAATTTCTGAATTAATTTCTCATGGAGGTGTTACACCTTTTTTACCTCTTTGCTCTCTGCTCTAATCACTCCACACTTTGTGCCTCTTATCAGTCACCCACACAGACAGGCAGTTTCTTGGAGACATTTTTGACTCACACAAAAAAAGAAACACACACACATCCACACATAGTTCTTTACGCCCATTTGTACTCCATGTCTTACACTCTGGGATTACGGAAAATCGCCTTTCACCAATGTGATGGCAAGTGAGCAGATTTCCCACCAGAGCATGGAAACACTCGCTCTTGCACGCACACACACTCACACAGAAATCATGTCACAGGAGGTGCAAAATTGTCGCGCCCTGCTGGAGAAGAGGAGCCTCTTTCATCCATTTTTTGTATCGGGTGTCTGATGGTTGGATTAAGCTGCAGGTGACAACCTTTATATGTGTGGGCAGTGTCAGTGTTGAGGTTAGGTTAGTTTGAATGTGGCTCTGTAGCTCTATCAAACTGACTGTCCTCTGGCAGAGCCTCAGCCTTTGACTATGGCTGAAAAGCAGTGCAGCATGGGGGAGATGGCTTTCCTGCTCTACAAATTTGTCTGTTCCCAGCTCTTCCTGCAATACAACTGTGGTTTGTCATGGCGTGAAGGTGAGCAGTGAAGGGGATTCTGTGCCTTAGAAGGCAGTGTCAGCAGAAGCTAGCCTTTAAAGTTTCAACTTCAAACTGAGGAAACACTGGACACTAAGATGTCATTGGAATATATGTACTTGTAGTTCATACTGAAGCTTTATAAACAGGTGTATTAGTTTGTATTAGTTTCAAAAGGATTGGTATACCTTTTACTTACATTTTGTACCATACCATGCCACTTTATTTTCATAGCACTTTATACACAGCCATGCAGCTGACCAAAATGCTTAAACAGTAAGAGCAAAGATAAAACAAGTCAAATTCATTTACAATAACAGCCAAATGTTATGTAACAGTTAAATGAACAAAATAAGGAAACAAGAATTAAAAACAAAAGACGTGTTCAGGAGAAGTGAGGATATCGACCAGGAGCTAAAGTCAGGGACAAGTAATGACTTTTTAGCAGAGATTTATAAGAGGCTATGTCATTCTGCAGTTACAAATTCAATTGTGAAGATTTATTTTAGTAGGATTTCATATGATAGACCAAAACAATGTACTGTATTACTGGGAAGGAAAAAGCACATTCTTTTTTTCTTTAGAGATTGAGACATTTCTGAAGATCTATGATTCGTTCTTCTTCTTTTTTTGTTAGTTTGTTTTACACCTTTTCATTTTTAGTGCAACCGTTTGATATTTCATCATATAGTATGTCTGTATATTACATGTCAAAAACGTCCAGCTACTATTAACTATTCTGTGCAACTTTTTTCACAAAAGAGCATCTTAATTACAATCTGACAGTAAAGTTCGTAGTATTTTAAGATCGAGAACGACTCGTGCTGTAAGAACCACAAAAACCCTGGATTGCCATTGCAGAGTGGATGCATCCAGGAAGAACCTTCTTTCCCTGTTAGCTTTTCTCCTATGCAGAGATCCTCAGCAAAGCAAGATGTTAATTTCCTGAAGAGTGTTTGAAGTTGTAGTTCTTTTTTTTTTTAAAGATAAATTTGTGTGTTTTTGTTGAGGTATTCTGCAATATTAAAATAGCTTTTGAAAACCGAGCCAATAACTGGAATGTTTTATTTCTTTTTGATTTTATATAATATCTAATATATCTGTGTTATTTTTATAAAGCTGTTTAAATTGCCTTCACTAATGAGTATGGAAATATAGGTTGAGAAGAGGTGTTTCCCTTATAAAATGTGGAATTTGTAAATAAAATTAAAATGTAAAACAGAATTTCGGAAAAATGCTAACAGAATACATAGGGCCTTGACGTACACATGCATGTAATATTGTTAACTTTTTTTTGTTGCACTACAGTCCTTATTATTTCTTTTTACAAAAATGACGAAAATATTATATATTTTTAACGGTATTAACTATAAAACAGGAACGATATTACACAAAAGTGTGTTTGAAACAAAACCAGGAAATGTTTTTTTCCCTCTCCTAAATCTGATACCCCTAAATAAAATTATTTGTAACCAATTGACTTCAGAAGTCATCTAATAATTGAAGTGAGCTTCCATGTAATTTTTGCAGACATTAAATGGTGGAAGAAACATGTATAAAGAAAGGCTGGGTAACCTCTGTTTCGATTCGGTAAGATTTCAGAAAGATCTCTGATACCCACAATGATAACAGGTTAGTGTAGCTGGTTTGAGATTGGATGTCTCTTTGATGCTAATTACAGCAATAGATCCTGTTTGAAAGCAAATCCTAATTTCCCACAGGGATATATAAATCTAGGCAATTAACCGTATCATTCTCTGCCTATGCCTCACTCTTTTACAGTTAGAATACACGGCTGTTTCTTAACTGTACTGAAACTAAGCACAGCGGTTCTGGCACAGCGTTTGTTTATCCTGTTTCCACTGCGGGGTTAACAGAACGCGTGCAGCTCCGTCGCAATGAAGAACTTCAAGCAGGACTGCTCTTCCAGCATTGATTTACCATTGAACTAAGATGGAATATGCCTCAGTTTACACTGTCAAGTAATTCCAAATGACAGTGTGGTGGAAATGGAGAGGTATGAAAACAGTTGCAGTTTAATGGATACAAAAGTAGATGACAGTGACTACTTTTTTGATAAACTGACGAGCATTGTGGGTAGGAGAACGAAAAAGGAACGGAAGGTTGACATTCAGGTTGAAAGAAAAAAAACAAAAAGAAAGGAACATACCAAATAGAAAGTCTGTGGAGAGTGCTTTAAATCTGAAGGGTGAGGGAGGCCAACATTAGTTTCAGGTCATTTGTGGCATTCTCATCTTGACGGTCTCCTGCAGCACCTACACTGGGGCAAATGAGGCAAAACTGATGGAAAGCAGTCTGAATGTGGGCGAGCAAAGATCTTCCTTTCATTTAACCAGGCCTCACAAAGTGGGCTACCTCCCTGACCTGCAGTTAGGAAAAGGAAATGAAAAAGGAGGAAAAAGATAACAGATTGTATGCAATTTCAAAACAATGTGACTTCACAAGCTCAAGAGAAAGACTAGCAATCAATATTTGCTGTTTGTTCAGCTAAAATTATGCTGTAATGTGTGCATAAAATAGGTTTTGTAATCCTTAAATATGTTTCCGGGTCTGATCTATTTTAATGCATTAGTTGAAGTAGATCATTATGGCAATTCCAGTGGTTAATTTGGTTTGTACAGTGTTGAGTTTGCGGAATGATCATGGATTACTTGTTCTGTATAATCATATAAAAGCATACCCTAAAGAAATGTTTGCATTTCTCCACCACCTAGATTATTTTTAAACACTTTGATAAATCTGACTTTTACTTCAGATGCAGATTGAATTTGTGGCTTTTTAATTGTATTTTCAACTCTGTAGAGCTGCTAAAATAAACATGATGTATTCATGTGTGTGGGATTGCAGGTTAGCTCCATTATGCGCTCGGTGTAATGTCTGTGGTGCTGTTTGCTCAGTACCCAAAATGATAACACTGTGGCTTATTTGCAATCTCATATTGCTCAGAGTATTTCATTACCGCTCATAATGACTTTGTAATGTGATTTTTGGATTCGCTTGTTTTGTCTAGAGTTTTATTGCCTCCCATGTGCATTCAGATACTTTGCATCTGCTCTTTGTGTGTTCTGGGTATGAACATCATGTGCTTGCATATGAATGTGTTTATTTCCGTGTACACAATTAGGGGGTTGGAACAATACTATATGTGATTCAAGAATACTTTTATTAAACTAATAATTGAATGTTTTACTTAAAAATCAAATTTCTAATTCCATATTTTCCCCGGGAGTAAAGCTTCAGATACAAGCCCTTTGAAATCATGATTGTTTTTGGTTCTGTTTTTTTTTTTTTTTTGTGGTTGGCTCTTTTATGTGCTGACATTGTGAAAAGGAGGTAGCTAAAGGTAGCTGAATCCGCCGGTGTTTAAATCTCCCATCCCTCCCACGCAGCGTGTGGCATCCTGAAGACTGTAACTCCGGTAGCTGCGGTGGTGGAGTCTCGCTGCGGCCAGTAGCACGTTGAAGTCCGGTCTTGTTTGGTAATGTTGCCTAAACTGGGTGGTAAACTCCGTCTAAGCATAAATACCGGGACCATTTTTGTCTTATGTTACTGATTTTAGTAAACAGAGCCAGTGTAAGAGTAGTGTTGCAGTTAGCCAATCAGAGGACAGAAACTTGCATGTCATTAATCTTACTGAGCAAACCCCCAAATCTTGTTGAGTCTCCATGCCCACTCCCACACTGAACTGACATAAACAGAAATAGACTGGGATTAAAAAAAAAAAAATGTTTTACATAAACCGACTCAGATGGCATTATTTCATACCAGAGAACACTGAAAAATTAATAAAAACACCAGTGAAGGAGAAGTTTAAGCAATTACATGTGGTTGCATACTATTCGGCATACACAATGGTGGAAATCAAGGCTATAAAGTTTTTACCAAAAGGGATTGCCATACTGGTCCGTAAACTTGCAGCTTTTATTATTATTTTTTTTCTTGCTTTTGTTTTTCTTCTCCACTGTCGCTTCATGCTTGCTCAGTGTGAGGGATTGCTGAGAAGTCCCGACGGAATCTTCTGTGGTTCTCTAATCCCTAGATTAAACATTGTATTTGTAATAACTTTTCTTGTAAAGTGCCTTTAGATGACATTTGTTGTGAAATGGTGCTATATAAATAAACTGAATTGAATTGAATTGTTTTTTCCCACCGCACCTTGATATTAAATGTCAGAGCACTCAGTCAGTCAGTGGTGTTTGAAAAGTGAAATAGCAAGGGTGGTAAGGAAAGGGCTAGATTACAAAGTAGAAAGCTCAAACAGACACCTAATTTTTGCTCATTTGCGTAAAAAAGGGCACTAAGACAAGCTCGTGGTTTGTGAAAGCTAACAGGGACAATTAAACGGGTAAGACAACAACACATTGAACTTTCCCTCCAAACAATTCGAGTTAATTTATCATGTTCATAAATTCTGTGAAACTAGGAAACTTTGTCTTGTAGCTTACTAAGAGTTAGAAGGAAAATACAGCATCAATAAAATATGAGCCCACGAGTTTAGGGTGGAGCAGGAGTATTTAGTTAATATTATAAATTAGTATTAATATAATGAAGAGCATGGTGTAGACCTGCTATGAAAATGGTAAATGGACTAAACTTATATAGCACTTTTCTAGTCTTACTGACCACTCAAAGCGCTTCACATTGAAGCCACATTCACCCGTTGTGTGAATGGGTGTGTTGTCTTCACTACGGTGTATGAACTGCAGCTATACAACCAGCTAAACTCTGGTGGAAGTGACGAGGAGTCGTAGCAAGCTTCACTGTTTTCCTTTACTGTGGCTCTTTCCATCATTTCACACAGACAGAGTGAAAACTGTAACAACATAACACAGAAAAAAATACTATTTTGGTTACACTGAAACAAACTACCTAATCTTAAATATCCATCTAAATATTAACTTAAATATGACAATGAAATGTACTCACGACATTGCTTCCATAGCATTTACAACGTAAATGGGGTAAAACAGCGTGGATGGTGTGAGCACATGTAGACTGATAAGCTTGCTTCCATGAGATGACAAACAGGAAGTAGCTGACAGGAAAGGACTATACAAAATAAAAGTCTGCTTGTCAAAATAAAGTGTAATGTATTACTATGTCTAGAAAGACAACACACACACTCACACGCTCTTTTTAACGGGGTGCGTTGGGACGGGAGGGGGGAGGGCGTTGAGGGGGAGGGGGGGCTAAACTCAACCTGGGTGTCTAGTGACATGTGATTTGTTAGCAGTGTGAATGTTGGGAAGGATTTAGGTATGCCCCTGGGATGGGGGGTGGTGGATTGCCGGGGCCCCCATGGGGCTCGGGGTGCCGCTGCCATGGGCCCCGACTTGATGTGCTGGGACCTCCCACCCCTGGTAGATCGGGCTGAACGGGGGTGCCTATTGGAGTCAGCAGGGGAGCTGGCTCCCTGGGGTTGGCAATGGTCACCCCAGTTATTTTCTCCCCATCCCCATGCCTCTGTCCACCTGCTCCTTCATTCTACCATTCACAAGGCCTTGGGACATGGGCACGTCACTGGGGTGCGGGATGGAGCTTCCGTCTTCGCTACCCGGTGGCGGCCTGGGTCCCGATGTTATTGAGCAATTTAGACACTTACACTTGCAACAAATACATGGAACGCACATGTAGGGACCTGGCGGTGGGGCACATTGGCACTGGGGGCGGGACCCCTCATGGGGGGCCCCTTATAGGGGCCCGCTGTGGGGGGCCTCGCCTGTGGTGCCGGCACCCACTGTTTAAAGCATCTGGACACCGAGGGCCTGGGGGGGGGAGATGGGGGTACCCGGCAGTATTCCCATGTCCCACCCCTCTGTTTTAAGTGCACATTAGAACAACACCCTTGTCGGCTGGTCCCTGGTTGGGGCCCCACTGGGGGGCGGAGTGCCCCTGGTCCCCGTGGCCTCCGGATCCTGACCCGGGCCCGTCCTGGCGTAGCCGGTTTCCGGCGGAGCCCGTGGGCTCGTCACTGCGATCTCTCGGGCCCCAGCATTGTGGCTGGTGGGTGTTCCCCTGGGGCTTCAATCTGTTCCTCTCTTGGTGGGTGATCGACCCTGCGCTGATCCGCCGGTGGCCTCTGTACTCTGTGGGACGCTGGATGCATACATCTCTTGCCTCCTCCATGTCTGTGTCGATTCCTGTAGGACGGATTGACGGTTCCTTACACCAGCTATCAATCACTTGCATGGGGAAACCTTATTCAGACCTGCATGCTCACACACACATAGGTGTGGGGACATTGGTGTGGACGGGCATATCTTAGCTTTTTTTATTACTGTTTCTCTGCCGTCCGGCAGAGGTGGAGGACTGGGATGTTTTCTTGTGTTCTTTGTTTGCCTCCCTGTCTTGTGTCGTCAGTTCGCGCCTCTGTTGGTCCGGTTTCTTTTCTTCACCTTCTTCCTTTCTCCCTTCTTGTCTCGGTTTAGTGTCCATGACGTCAGGAAATTGAACCCACAGTAATCACTAATAAAGATTTTTAGAAAAAATAAAATAAAATAAAAAATGAGATGATAGCTGTGCAATACATATGTTTACTGTTGAACAACTTTAGAATACCAACTGATGTTGTATATTAAATAAAAAATAAATAACAGCATGCCTTCTCTTTACTGTTTGTTTGTTGTCATAAATGCAGCAAATAATATAAAAATGTATTTACCAGCTGTTTTCACCAATGCTTATTAGTTTCAACCCTTCTATTTATTCAGTGAACAAACATATAGGGAGTTATGACAATAGCAGAAACAACCAATCAGCAATGAGACTGTTGTATGTTCATAGGAAGAAACAATTCTTTGTGTTTTTTTAATGAGCTTTAAAATATAATATAAAAATATTTTTGTGGATGTTTAAAGCTCTTTATCTGAAAGTTTGCTTAACGTGTCACTGTGAACTGCTTGGACTTTCCACACAACCAAATGTCCTAACATTAAAATAGCATTGGATTTTTTTTTTTTATTGGCATGTTGTACAGATAGAAGAATGTTTCCGTCTTCACACAGGAAGACATGAAATGTCAGGCATGCAACTGTAACCAAGAATAGCAACAAAGGTTGCCATTCAAAGATGTTTTGCCTTGTATATGGACACATTTCTTACCCTCTGGCTCCCTTTTAAGCAGTATAGTAACATATTTTAACATACATACAGCATGCTGCCAACACACTTCTTTATTTCAGTGTCATCACTGAGTCGGTGGGTTCATAATATCAGTGAATGAGCCAGACTTACCTCCATCTCAATGTGAAAAAGACAGAAGTCTTTTTTTTTTTTTTTTTTGTGATGAACATTTTAACAACCACAAAAGGTCTGCTTCTAAATCAGCATACTGAAAAACATTGCTGGAATGTTTTTTGTTTTTTTAAACAGGCCAAAAAAGCTAACGCGAACATTATTCATTCAATAGTGAAATGCTTACTCAAGCTGTCTTGCACAGAAAAAAAACAACATATTTTACCATTTGACCTTGATCATATTTTTTGCTGATCATTTTCGTTATTTTCTAGTATCTGATTGCTGTAAACTTTAGAATTATATTTGTCTTACCTTTTTTCATAAGTTGTTTTCTGTAAAAACATTTTAAATTACCTTCTGAACGAATGGTGATGCAGAAACAAACTTATGTTTCCTAAAAAGTATAACAACAGTGCAAGCTGAGGTCACAGTTCTGAAGCCTTTCCAGGTTTTCTTGTTATACTTAGCAGCATTTATCACATTATTCATGCGGCATCTTCGCACCCCTCCTAAGTACACATCATTTTTATCTTCAAGAAGCAAGCTGAGTTTGTTTATATGATGTCGCACTGGGTTTAAATTGGGAGCCCCTCAATCTATCCCCCCCCCCAACATAATCCTTAGAGTATGTCCCAAACTTCAATGTTTCTGGGTGCTCAGTCATCCAGAATAACAGTACGGTCTCCACAAATAAAATTGCCCTTAATCTTGTTCCACATACCTGACTTACCCATGGTGGGAAGTGTTGTGTAGCCCTGCTTCTGCCAAAGACCTGCCAGATTATTTAACTGTTTTGTGTTTATCCTGCATACTTGGCGTGCACCTGATTAAAGCTTAAACGCCAAAGATGAACCATGGCGAACTGCTCCTCTCTGGCCACATCTAAGTTTGGCAAATATAGCCTTATAGAATGCCATTTTAAAAAGATTCCACATAGAGGAAAAGTTTGTATTTATTATTTATAATATCAAGGGAAGTATTTACTCCGATTAAATGTTTGCTTCAGGGCAAAACAATTTTTGAAATCAAAACTTTTATTTTAGATACCCTTAATATCGTGTTGCTTGTTTTTCTTTCACAAATATGCCAGTACAACCACAATCAAGGAAGGGAGAAAAAACAAATGACCCATGGTCATTACCCATGCTTATGGTCATTGAAGCTAGTACTAAGAATTTCGGGGTCCAAATTATCAATGTAACCTCCATATTTGTCTGTTGAAGTGTTATGATTAGAGACAGCTCTAATCTGGATCCCAAGGATCTTTAAAAACAAATTACTGTAAAAATGTTTATGCATACATTAGTATGGTCAAAGATGACCAAAATAAACATTGCATGACCAGTTGGATAGGTACCTGTCTAACAACTTGATGAAGACTAAAACATTTGACTAAAAGCTTTCTATGATCTACAATAAATTCCAGTGCTTTGTTTTTTGGAAGAAAATCTTGATAGTCCCCAAAGAGTTTTGGAAAATCTTGGAGGAATGACAAGTGAAAACTAGAATATTTTTGAAGGTGTGAGTTCAATCGGGTTATTTAGCTGGATCATCAGCAAGTCCTCCTCTGAATAACTTAAAGAACCAAACTAGGTAAACCTTTCTTCTCTCCAAAAAAATTATATTCTTAATTCGATTTCTTTTATTCAGACCATTTTGGTTGAAACTGAAATCTATTTGATCCGGAACATTTAAATGTGGAAGAAAAACCCCCGAAAAAACAGAGGAAATGTGCGAGCTATCAAACAGTATTTATAAAGAATGCCATGCTGAGCAGCAGTCTGTCCACTCTCTTTCAGCTCGGCCCATACTATTAAACTTACACTAATTAACTCATCATTCCCAGATCTATAAAAAAAGAGATGAGAAACAAAGTTATTGTGTAATGTCAATCTCTTCGATAATGGTTACAAAGCTGTTTAAAGGATGTATGTATTTGGAGGGTTACTGAATGTTTAAGTAATCTTGCAAATACATCTGTTGGCATACAGTATATGAAAAACCTGTCTGTATACAATTTATGAGATTACTGTATGTACGAAAGTGTTCAAAAATGATTGGCTATAAGCATACAGTTATGGTGTAAACCACACGTGTCAAACTCAACGCCCGGGGGCCAAATCCGGCCCTCCAAACTCTAGAGCACCCTATAGACAGAAAATTTAAGTTATATTTTTCTGCACCCCAATACAATTTTATCAGTAAAATAAAATCAGTGTTTATTTGAACAGTCCAAAATCACATCATTATGTAAAAGTGTTCAGTATTATTTTATTTAAAGATGTACTTTTGGAATGCGGAGGCTGATTTAAACGGTTTGGTTTAGCTTTATCAATACTTTTTGCCACAACCGGCCATTTAAGGATATTAATCAGCTTGATGTGGCCCGAAATGGAAATTAGTTTGACACCACTGGTGGTAAACAGACAAATTGTGACCGTTGGAAAAACAGGACAATAGAGTGGGGATCTTAGACAGTTAGGTGCCTTTGGCCCGGTATCCAATCCTAGAACTACATCAGTACTGGGTATGATACAGAAACTAAATGGAATGTAAAAATTACAGCATATAAACATATCAACCATAAAAGAAGTATTCCAAATAGATCAGGGATTCAATAAAAAAAAATCATAAACCTAAAGTAGACGTGCAGTACACAGGCATACAGGGGCTGTAAAATATTTTTATTTTTTTTCTATGTGACTGCATGTACTTTTGTCTGCTGGACCATGCCTCTCTGTGCGGATATGAGTTTGTGTGTGTCTCTGTTGTTTTGTACCCTCGTAGAAACTGTGCCGCTGTTTTTCAGTAAGCGTTCCCAGTTGGACAATTAGAAGGTGACAGTCCCATTAGAGCCTATTCAGTACTACAAAGGCTTTGTGGTGTTGTGAGTGACACGGAGCTCAGCCTCTCGCTAAATGACTGTCAGTCTGCCCTCGTCCACTCTGACCTCTCTGGCAGCCTCCCCCCGAGCCGCTCGAACTCCCCTCCGGACTCTCATTGGCAGCCTTGGCAGCTCCCTAAGCCAAGCATTGCCCTCCTTTCAAGCCGGGCCTTTAACTGATTGGTTGGATGGCGCTAGCCTTAGGCATGCCAGAAGGACTTTCAACAGGCCTCAGGGTGCGGCTGATTGGTCAGGCTGTCATAGCAGCATATCTCCCATGGGAGCATGTGGCAGTAGTTCTGGTTGAGAGATGCGATTTGACAATGGTGGTAGGTGGAGAGAAAAAGTACAGTACCAGCAAAGTGCTCCTTGCTGCATGCTTCCCTCCCCCATATAAGTGTTTCTTTTTATGCTCGGCTTTTTCCCCTATAGTCAGCCTTCCAGCACCAAGCCATGCCTTAAATGATAATTATCTTGTGGGCCATTTCCTCTATTTACCTATCCTCCTTGTACCGGGAAGACATTTGGAAAATGGACAAATTTAGCAAGTTTAATCTCTCCAGGGGTCTGTGGACTGTTCAGGCGGATAAGGCAAGAACATGGACATAACCCCCTTCGTTCCCTTGGCATATTTTGGGAATGTGTTTTCCTCAGAAGGGAGGGAGAATGGCTGTATTTGTTCTATCTGCCTCCCTCCACTGTGAATCAGGGAATTAATGCCATTGTTAATGCAGACAGACTGCTGGTACATTTCAACACATTTCAAAAAATTCCTTTGCTTCGTGCAAAGCTCATCTAAATTGCCTGGCTAATGCCATAACTGGGTTTGTGAGTCACTTCTTAAATTCCATTAATATTTGTTCTCCCTCTAATTGCCCCCCCCCACCCCCCCCCACCCCTTCCTTACATTTCACTCCTGTGTCTGGCTAATGGTCTGTGTTCTAGTCAGCGATGCTGTACGATTCATGCATGTGCCCATGAGAGAGCATCAGATATTTTTTTGGTTTGTTAAAAAAATGTTTTAGATGTAGAGATGGTTTTGATAAATCATATGCAGTATGTGTCAGATTGCTTGAATTTTTGAAGAATTGAGCCGCCCCCAGATCGTACATCTTTTTTTTTTTTCTTAAACAGCTCTGAAATGTTTGATTTAACATTTATTTATTTGTGATACCACAGACCCTCTGGATTCTTTTTGGCCAATTTTTCTTTAAGAATTCACACATTACTTCTTTGCAAGAGTTTTATCCTTCTCTCCTTTCTTTCTCACTTTTGACTGTTTTGTTTTTTGTTTTTTTTACCCAAATACACCAAATTAAAAGAGCTCCTCTGAAAAACTGGCAAAGCTCTGATTCGGGAGGGGAAGATGACCTTTTTTGGCCAACTCCATTGTTGCTGAAGGGATTCATATGTTTGCATTTGTGGTTCTGAAGAAAGCTTGGGTCCATGTTCCCTGAAGCATTTTTGTTGGCAGTCCAGTGGGTGTATATGGTACCTAGTTGGCTATTAAGGAACATAAAGTAATTTGTATATACCAGAGTGCTACACAATATCAGGAAAACATTAAACTGTAATAGTATGTCTGAAGATTTCTACATTAATATTGATTACATTTAGTCAAAATTTGTCCTTTAGCTTTCCTTTCCTTTAACATCACACAATGTCTTCACCAGTCATCGTGAGGTTTTTCATCTGTTCCATTAATTATTTATATTGTGGAAATTAACTGTAGCTAGTGTTGTGATATATTTTTATATACATAATCTACAAAAAGTGCATCCAAGTATTTTTTTGCAGTTTTTATATTGAATGAATCAATAAATGCATTTTGATATGTTGTGGAGCTGTAATCCAAAACCAGAGCCTCATACAGACTAAGTACTTGCTGGTGGAACTAAACTATTACCTGCCTCTTTCTTAGGCATACATCTTAACTAACTTGTTAACACAAATAATAACTTTTCCACCAATAGCATGACAGCAACCAAATGTAATTAGTGTCAAGAAGACTTGGTGAACTTCAAACCAAGCATCAGAATGTGGAAGAAATTAGATTGAAGTGATTTCGAACATGGCATGGCATTGGTACTAGGCGAGGTGGACTGAGTATTTCAGAAACTACTTATTTTCTCACACAGCCGTCTTTAAAGTTATTAGAGAATCACCGAAAAGAGAGAAAATATCCTGTGCGAGGCAATAGTATAAACAAAAATGTCTAGTTGATGTCAGAAATTAGATTGTATGGACTCTGAAAGCACCATACGTTAAACCTTGGAGCAGAAGAGCTTTAACAGCAAGAAGACCGCTCCAGATGCCACCCCTTTCAGCAAGTACAAACGTCTGGTGACAATTTCCACACAAAACAAAAAAAAAGAGAATAAAAACTTTGACCACACCTTTGAGGATGGATTTCAATCCATATTTGGGCAGAACAGGAAACTTTCATGTAATGTGCAGCGCACAAATATACAGCAACCATATGATGGTATGTATTTAACATGGATCAAATCTTTAAAGGAAGTTTTCTAATCAGTAATTAAAACCTAATGAAGTGGTCAGTCAGCTTATCCGTTTTGGCCTAGAAATTGTATTGTGATACCCTGTAATGATGGATGGATGGATGGATAAAAGAAATATGGTAATACTCAAAAGGTTTCAGATATATGTCTTTAAAGTGTCAATAGACATCAGTCTGTTACCTTTTAACCAAGCTCCAATTCTTCGACGGATTACTTCAGGCTCACAAAGGTCTTAATCAATTGACCAAGTTAGAAGCAGAGAAGAATGGATGGCTGAGCAGACTAACTAAGCCTCAGGTGGTGACTTGAACTCTCCTTTGTATTGATGGGACTCTTCACTGTTTCCTTCCCCGGAGGAAGAAATGGGAGACAAAGTGAAAGAACAGGAGCAAACTGATATGGCAGCACTTACACAGGCCCAAAAGGAGGGGAGATGGCAAAAGGAAAAATATGGAGTAAAATATGAACAAAACATAAGCCAAGAAGCATGCGGCTCTCAGTTCATTTCCCATTCAGTTTCCGATCCATAACGGAGCGGGCTGCCCTTCTTTATGAGTATGAGGGATAACTGTGTGCGACGGTGACTGTCAGTGGCTCTCACTTGAGAGATATTAAACCTAAGCTCTCCACAGCTTCCCTCACACAGACCGCCTTACAGTGTGTGACTATTTTTAAAATATTATTTTCCTTCTTATGACACTGCTAAACTGACATATTTTACAGCCACATATAACCACACTCTTATGTCAAAGATTGTTATTGCATTGTTCTTTTTTGGAGGGAGAAACTGAAAGTTTGTTGACTGAAAAAAAAAAAATCAAGGTCCCACATTTTCTCTAATTGGAAATTTTGTTTCCATTTTGTCAGCCCATCTCTTGTAATTCTTTCATCCTCCGGTTTCTTATTTCCTCTCGTGTCATTTTCTTTTCTCGGGATGTTTGTGTGGATGGCCTATCAAACTATTTGAATTCCCCTCTCCCCATCAAAAGCAGGGCACATCGGCTTTGAAGAGTGACAAGCGCGCAGCGGGAGGGATCAAAGCAATGCAAAACTGGAAATTTAAGACGAAGTTAAAAAGCATGTAGTTTTGCCATTTCCCTCGTGTTCAACAAAGAGAAAACAGACACTGTAGAACAGCGGGGAAAGATGAGACATTATCAAACAACGATTTTCAAGGATGCCTGCATAGTTCACGGAGGCAGAGATGCTTTTGATAATGCTATTTAACATAGCAATTCACCCATTCGCAGTAATTCATGTTAGCAGCTACTCCGGTATCCCCACGAGTGCAAAGGTTCCTTGTGAAATTGGAATATTTCAACCCAGCGGTGACTCTGAAGGCAGCCAGTTTGCGATTGGATCAGTTATTATTTTTTTTCTTTAAAGGTTCTCACTAAGGTGCCACTGCACGTTGAATGTGATATTTGGAGATATTATAAAAAATCAGATACTATATTTTTTAATTCAGTAAATTGGTGAGATTTTCCCCAAACAAGAACTTTAAGTCAGAAGTTTACCGTCATCATCAGCATTAATATTTAAGCTGTTTTTTTTCTCAGGATGGCCTCACAATACAGTAAGAAAGGGTTTGTCACCTTAACAAATTCCTGTAGATAGGTGGTTGTTGTTTTTTTGCTACATATAAATGTTCTAGACAAGCAAATTTACAGTAAAAAATAGACAAATACAGCAAAAAAAAAACATAATGCAGTGTTTTAAAGAAAGGTGTAAATGGGGGGAGGAAATTCCAAACCTTAATGGGCTTTACCACCCAAACCCTAATCATTTGCTGGGCCAGTTATTTAACTGCAATCAAACATTTGTGTTAGCTGGCAATTAATCTGTTTAAGCGCTGGGAAGGAATATTGGTGCTCTGATCTTTGCACTGATTGTTGTAGTGCAGCTACATTGGACGGTTTTCCAGCATGAACTGCCTTTTTAAGGTCACACTACTGCAGGGCCATTCAGAGAGCTTTAGAGGGGGAGTAGGTCAAAGTTAAAAAGAGCACATTGAGCAAGATTTTAAAATGGCTTACAACAACATAACCTACAGTATGCCATCTTAAATAACAACCGATGTTGATCAAGAATCTAATAAGGAATCACAGCATGATAGATTAACAGATGGGGAACATGCAAAGGAAAAGCAGCCTGTTTGTTATATCTGATGTGGCACAATGTTGCTGTTGAGACACTGCTTTTTGTGTTGTGTTGATCTGAGACTGTAGACATTGGAAAAAACCATAAACGAGCTGGTAGCTGATTAATCAAGGGTCATAACGCACACTATGGAATAATTTATCTTGAAGCTGTTTCTCACTAATATCCCACTAGTTAACCTCCACAGCAATGTAGCTGCAGACTACTTTAAAGATAACAGCTCAGAGAGGCTAACTCTTATTTTTTATAGTAGTGTTAGCACCTCTGATTCTAAAAGTGAACTTTTATGTTCAGCACATAGCTTTTGGTTTTAAAAAAAGTCGATAAAGTTGTCAAATAATTTATGTATAGAAATATTTATTTATTTATTAAGATGGTAATAGATTAAGTGCTTCTTGAGTCGTGCAGAAAACCACTCGGGAGACCAGTTTTAAATATGATAAAGATTTTATCAAAACGATGATAATGTGAGGATGACGATGATCATGATGATGGTGAATGTTTTGCATCGAATTGCACAGGGAAATGGAGGTGAGAGTTACTGCAGGAAGAGAAGTAAAAAAGTGAGACCAGAGCTTGGAACAGGTTTAGCTGTTTGAATGTACTCTGGTCAGGTTTACTTGGTAGATGGGAGATGGAATGCCAGGGAGGGAGAGTTAGCAGTCACTGATGTGTGCTGGAGCTTATGCTGCATTTCAGGAGATGACAAGATGATGAAATCCGAGATCTAGGACCAGACACTAGAGCATTGAGATGGAGCATTAATCACAAGGAGTCAGTTCTCCAGCTTACTGAGAAGCTGTGGAACTGATCACAAGAAAGTTGCAGCGAGAGAAATTTTGAGAGGAGCACAGAGAAGGTTAACAGTTTTATCTCTAGAGACTCTGTACACTTACAGCTTTAGAAATTGCATGGAATTAAGGTTTCCAATAAGATTTCACAACTAGTTCCTTAAATCCTTAGCATGTGATGAGACAGCTCACCTTTGAGAGCCTTTATGGATGGGTCTTCAGCTCATTGGGAACCTCTGGTAGAGATCTCTAGAACAGTGTAGAAATGTGTACGGAGTACACAGACAAAAACTCAAACACCCCAGCCGTAATCATCGAAATTATAACAAATGAAGACTTGAAATATCTGACTTTGTATGTAATGACTCTGTATCATAGATTAGTTTACCTTTTAAGATTACGGAAATAAATGAACTTTTGCATGATTTTCTAATTTTCCATTTTCACCTGTATTTGCTCTTATTATGACCAAACAGGTAGCTCTTAAGCCTAGTTTATACTTCTCTGTTTTGACGGGGGTTGATTGACGCAGCGCCATTATCAGTCGACGCAAGGGCTCTCCGTCACCGCAAGGACGGAGGGAGTTGAGCCCCATTTTCTATCAATCCATCTAAGTCAACGGAAAGCATATGTCTGTTATTGGTCAAGTTAAGCAGCAGCCAGAGATCGTTTCACCAGAACAGGGCTCAACACAATGCAATTCAAGATGCTTTACATGATTCAGTGGTAAGGAAACCAAATGCCTGACAAAAGTGTGATAATTAAAACAGAATCACTAAACAAAAGCATAAAAGAAAATGTATATAAGAAAATGTATGTAAA
This sequence comes from Apricaphanius iberus, assembly GCA_028564705.1. Taxonomy (NCBI): domain Eukaryota; kingdom Metazoa; phylum Chordata; class Actinopteri; order Cyprinodontiformes; family Aphaniidae; genus Apricaphanius; species Apricaphanius iberus. The sequence goes on from JAPXFQ010002732.1 coordinate 549,136, forward strand.
GTTCTGAAAATGAAAAACTGCTGTAACACAAGAATCAATTGAAACATTTTACAGTAATTAAAGTGCAACTGAACCCCATGAAAAAGCCTTATTCCGCCCCCAGGTCATTTGAAAAATTCTACCAAAGTGGGCAGGGCCAAAAGGCAGGGAGGGCCACGGCCAAGTTTGAAGGATGAGCCGGGAGGCGGGAAGAGTTGGGGTGCGGGGGGTTTCAAAGTCATGGCTGAAACCAACTTGAACTGATACAGCGTTTGGCCGCTGAGCTCCTTAAAGGCTCTCTTTACTGGAGAAATCATGAGGTCTCTTCTCCGCCGTCCACCAGAGGTAAAGGGAAGCTTTATGGAGCAAAGCGGCCAAACGCCGTATCAGTTGGGGCCATCGGCTTGCGCTGCCTGAAGCCAGAGCTGCTGCAGATGGAGACAGGATCGGTCCTGCCTCTGAGTGGTAACGCTAACGGAGGGTAACTTTCAAAACACCTCCCATAGCTCTCCAGCCGTAGGCTGCTGTACATCTAAGTCTGTTTTCTTTAACTACTTCCACTCAACTATGTCCTCCATAGTGCGAGTGCTTACATAGATTGGTGCTTAGAAAAACCAGACGGATAAATATCTAAGTGGTTCTTCATTGTTAGGAAGCTGTTTAACTGTTGGAACACAGCTTTTTCAATAATTTTACAGATAAATGGGAGATTAGAGAATATAGTCACTGTAATCGGTAGTTCATGCAGAGGTAGGGCACTACATGCTTTATACTAATAGGATAATTTATACAATCTGGTCTCTTGGCGATTTTGAGCACAAGGAGGTGTAGAGAAACAACAAAAAATGCGGTGGAGGAAGAAAGGAAGAATCTATGCTGCAACGGTAGGCAGAGATGAAAAGTTAGCAGCCCCAGCTGTCCTGATCGGTAATTTCTTTGAAACAAAGACAAATTATTGGAGAACGGAGAAAGAAATGGAGTATGATAAACGAAAAACATCTCTGCCAATACGTTTGCATCTGGGTGCAAAGTTGCTGTCTGAGCAGTATAAACTAGGCTTTAGTCTCCGCTAACAAAAAAATTCTAGCAAGAGACATTTAGCTTGTCTATGCAAGCAGCTGCAAATTTTATTTGAGGTTTAAGGCATAGGACTTGGAACTGTGGGTTCATTTTTGATTGATGACCTCTTTGTCCATCACAGCAAAATACGTTCATCACTGTGGAAAGTGAAACTGGTTTTCTAGTTGTTTTAATTTCATGGCATTCTTGAGCCTCATTGGTTCCATGGTTGTTCCTAAAAATCCCAACTCGTGGCTTTTCCTTTTGAGGGTAAGAAATATGGATCAGATTATCGAAACTTGGACACAAATAGGTGTTCAAATGGGGTAGTGATTATATACACACATTTAAGACGGTTTTTGAAAAGACAACATAGGCCAAAATTATGCTTCTGGATTGGCCCTGAACAGAACTCAACTTTTGAAAATGTTTATATGTGGTGTAAATCTATGTGATTTTAATGGCTGCACAGTGCTAGAGTTAGCAACACTGTTGCCTTGATGCTAAAATATATGGATAATAAAATAAATAGATAATGGATGGAAGTTCTGATAAGACAAGTTGTTCAGCTATTATCATTGAAGTTTTATGTTGTATGATTATTTCACTTTCAACTGGAAATTCATCTCCCTTGATCGTAATCTCATCCAAGCACTTTAGAATTATCTCCAAAGAGACCCCTCTACTCAAAATAGTTCAAGAACAGTTTTGATTTTAATTTGTGTATGCATTTAAAAAATGTATGGTGGAAATTGCAGGGAAGTTAAGGTGTGATTTCCCTGAAATCTACTAAGTGTTTGTTTGGTAATGTCTGCAAAACACTGAACTGGTGAATTAAATGGGGGACATTTTTTGCATAATTATCCAATTATGTTTTTTTTTTTTTTTTTTTGTAATTAAAGCAAATACTTGTACTCCATTTGTAAAAGAACTCCTTATGTAATAATAAACTATAGGGGCTGTTTCATGGTGCTGTGCTGGGCTTCCGTTAATGAAAAATTATGTACAGCTTCCAGAACATTCATCTCCTAAATTGGTCTGTTTTTTGTTTGTTTGTTTTTCCTTAACCAGGACATCGCACATAACCCCTAAAATTGTGCTGCTGTGCTTTAATTTCAGCTTTCAGATTTGATCATTTAGAAATTAAAATTGTGATTTAATTAGCAATAAGCAATGCGCTGTTGCACCTTATTTGCTTGTATATATCACAGTTTTTCTGAGTTTAAGACTAAATTTAAAAGCAGTTCAATTTTATCAGTATATAAGCCATGCAGTCAGTGAGTAGATTTCTATTAAAGGCACCAAGATACTTGGCAGATGATGTCCCAATTATGTCTGACAGCTCAGTCATAGCATATCAGTGCCCTGAGTGGTTGGCATCATTTTGCCCTAGAATGCATCTCTGTGGGGAAATGACATTATTCTGTCTTTGCTCCCTCTAACTTCTCAGCTCTAACAACTCTTAAAACTTAAATTTTCATGCTGCATAACAGACCATAACAAATGCCGTACCGTAGGTGTTTTAATATCTGACTTCTGGTGCCAACAGTGACATTTACTCCCACCAAGAAGTATAAATATATATTTTCACTTGTTTTTTTATATATCAGAACCCACAATACATTAAACAGGCAGTAACAGTGTTGGAAAATATTAAACAGAATTAATTAAGTTAGAAAACCACAAGCTTGTTATGTAAAAACGTTTAGATAGACTGTTGAAATTATTTCATGAAGTTGGAGTTGTGCTATGGAGAACTCTGCCAAAATTGACAATAAACAAATAAATGTAAACATAAATAAATAAGTGATGAAATACATTTTTAAATAATACATAAATGTTAAAAAAGATGTGTAAATAAATAAATAAAATGTAAAATACAATTGTATATATATAAATAAATAGAGAAAATTAAATACGGAAATAAACAAATAAATACATTTGTAAATAAAAATTATAGAACTAAATGAATATGGTAATTAGAGGGTGACAATTTCTTGGGATTCCCATGGGTCACGAGATTCCTGCAGGATTCCCGTGGGATGGGAGTCAATTTTACTGTTGGTAACGGGATTTGGACGGGACAGGAAATAACCCACAGGATCGGACAGGAAACCGGAAATAATAATTTTACAATTAATTTTGTGAGATATTAGGGAATTAGCTTTAAAAAATGACGCTGCGATGCGGTCCCAATGTGTGTGGTTATAAACTCTGCTGCAAAATGCAATTCTACTACACTGCACGCACCAAAACTGAAACTGCTACGTTGTTGCTACACCACCTGGATAAACTGGCAAGCATATGATATCCGACTGAAAATGCGTGTATCTTAATAGTTTGGTAGTCAGACGAATCGAGTCCATTCATGACGTGGTAAGGTGGCCAAACGACGAGGTGTCCAGAGGTGTCAAACTCAAGGCCCGAGGACCAAATCCGGCCCGCCATACCCATTTATGTGGCCCTTTCAAACATATTAATAGAACCTTTAAATTATATTTATCTGCAAATAATTACTACTGTATCATTCGAATAAAATGAGTGTTTGTTTGAATAGTCCTAAATCACAACATTGTGAAAAGATTTTCAGTATTATTTGATTTTAAGAAGTACTTGTTGAATACAGACACAGATATTTATTAATATTCCAACGGTTTGATCAATACTTTCTGCCACAACTGGCCCTTTAATGAAATGTATGACCTTGATATGGCCCTAAATGGAAATTAGTTTGCTACCCTTGCTTTAGTCCTTTGAGCGGAACATGAGATAAACCATAACGTGGAAAGCATCACAGAGCGGTTTTCTAACTTAAATATTTTATTGCTGAGTTTATGGATTGATATAACAATAATATTATTGTTTTTTGTGTTAATTCAAAAACAGGTCACTTTAGGTAAAACAAATGTTCACAATGAGACTCCCCTGTCTAAATAAAAGTTAAATAACAATTTGTGTTGTAAAGATTTTAAGTAGTAAGACCTTTTTTTATCATTTACAAAAATTATTAGATGTTAAAGTGCTGTTTCGTTCTCTTGTAATACCACATGTGAAATTGTTCTATGCCTGCAAAACAGGGAGTGTTTGATTTGCCCTAAAGGGGGAATAGACATTACTAAGTCCATCAAGACCAATAAAATAAAAAGAGAGAGATGGGGGAGTATAGGCCTGAACGACCCTGTGCTGATGAAACATAAAAAAGGCTATCAAGGAGTGCAAGGCACAGATTCCTATTATGGAGTAACATTAACTCATTCCAAACTGTAACCCTTAACAGTCCCAGGGGTGGCTACTGTACACTGTCCCCTTCATGATATAGAGGTTGAAAGATAGCTGTTTCTTCAAAGGAAAATTCAAAAGTTCAGCTTCACATGAGATAGTTTATGGTTGTATAAATGCAGTTTGGTTCATTTTGCAGTCCTGCTTGGGTAAGCGGCTGAATCACAGAGTACAATCAAATAAGCCACAAATTAGTTCCTCTTTATGGAAGCATCAAACTACTCATGCTGATAGGCTGATCATGCAGGGCTGGATCAATTAAAAGAGATTTGGGCAGAAGGAAACTCCATGCCACACTAATTAGGCAACCAGCAGCTTTGCTCAATAAATGGAAATGCAGTCATTTCCATTTCCCTTTTTTGCTGTTTGTGTCTCAGATGTCAGAAGTTTTTGCAGAATTTATATTTTTCATCTAATTGTCCTGATTGCTTTTGCTCTCTGTATCTTCCATGTCTCAACTCACATGGTCAGCATTGTCCCAAAGGATCCCATTAGTTGTCAGTAATCAGAAACTAACTTAAAGAACTACAAATAGGCCACTTAGCTGATTTCTCATCTAGACTGATTTGATTGTGTCAGACATCTGGTAAAGTTCTTTGCATCTGCCTGTCTCAGCTATTTTTAGTCTGTTTAGTAGTCATTTCATCTGCATAGAGCTACTAAAGAGACATATAGTGTTTAGTGTAAAGACAGGGAGAAAGGGAAAGTGAAGGAGGACATAAATCCCAGCTTTCTTTATTAACATTCCATTCATATTGCTCAATAGAGCAGTTGTCACTCATGGGATCCCGTGCCTCCAGGAAGCTGTGCTTGTATTCAATTTATTCATAGAAAGACTCTTCATTAAGAGACAGTAGTGAGTATGACATGTGGTCTCAGGAGGTCTTCATGTGGAATCCGCAGCAGAGGTCGTGTTCTCGCGGGAGGGTTACGCCAACGTGCCAACTGTTCAGTCAGCTTTGAAGGTTTGCTGAGGAGATGGAGAGAATGCCAGTTCTGTGGAGGACTGCACACTAGTGCTGCAAATGAGGATTTTGGTGGCTGACTAATTACTAGGCATTTGTCCAATTAGTCAATTAATCTACAATGATTTTTAATACTTTTCTGTGAGCACACATTCTGTTCTCAGAGATGTTGAATGTTTTGGCGCACTCTCTCAAGTCTGCAAACTGCCGATGCCTCGTCAATATTGCATAAATTACTGCAATAAGTTAAAATACTGACAAATTAAATGTGAAAACATATTTTCTTGTCTTTTTTTAATAAGCTGTAATTATACACATACACCACTGAATTCAAGTCAAACTTGAAATAGATTTTCTTCAGTAGACACTTGAACATAAAGTTTAATGATTTGCAAATGATTTGGGGGTTTTTGTGGAAAGAAAACAAGTAATGTAAAATCAGTAGGGCTGGACGATATAGAAAAAGAGCTTATCGATAAAGGAATAGTCATATTGATTGGTATTAATAACTATCAATACATATCACAAAATGTAAAATATATATTTTAAGTGCCTCCCCAGTCGTTTTATTATTCTTCAATGAACTAATTTTAACTAAGAATTAAATTGATACATTTTTCAAACACTTATTTTTATCATGACTAAATTTGTAAGACACAGAAACAAATCAAGAGACTTGAGTATCAGTATTTACAAAGAAAAGTAATATTATTAACCATTATATTATACATATTTTTAATTGCTGGTCATTTAAATTAAAGGCTCATCTTGATGCTTTTTAATCTTTTAAACATTTTATCACACTTTATTATAATAATGCCTGAAACCCTTGGTTTAGTTTGTCAATAAAGCTTATTCAAATTAACTTCAGCTCTGGTTCAGCTGTAGGCTAAAGCTAACCAGCTAGTCATCAGAGTGTAGACAGAGCCCAAAACACTGTACCCCCGTCACTGAGAGCTGAAGCCGGTTGTGTTTTTGAAGCGTTTTTCGCTTCTGAGGACCGGGAGAAGAACCGAAGGGGACATTTTAAAAGCCACAGGTAATGTTAGCAGTGCGACCTGAGTAAATTTCCTGTCTCTCTTTAACAGATTTGCAGCACAGCGAGCCAGAGGAGGGGAGTCCCGCTTAAGACAGCTAATCGTAGTATTATGTTTCGTTTATTATTGCTACATTTAGTATTTTAGTGTGTTGAGGATTAGTTCAAAATGGGACGTAACCTTTACCTGACGCACTGAAACATTTATCCAGAACTTCCTCTGCTGCCTCCTTGCTGTGACATCTGACCGCGGTGAAGTTACAGCAATGGTTCGCTTAGGGACTATCAAAAAATTCTCCTTCAGCTCAAATTATTTAATCCTTTTTGTGGTTTGAAAGGAGAGAGGGTGGCTAACAGAGCTGCATGGGTCAGCGTTAATGATACGTTCGGAGTAAGTAATCATTGTTGTATTAAGCTACCTGATAGGCTATCATTAACAAATGAGGGGAAACTTTTTTTTCTATCGAACTATTTTATCGACCCATTTTTTTCTATCGCACCCAACGTCATCGATCAATATATATTTTTCTATCGAATTATCTTCCTGCCCTAAAAATCAGTACACATTTTTTCACTTATTTTTTCTTCTAGTTGACATGACCAGTTTCATTGAGTTATGGAGTCAAGCTGGTTAAGAGCCCTTTTCTTAACAGCCCTTTACTGTGCGTAGAATGGGGATGATCCCCATGTATAACCTGTTCAAATATCATCCCGTGTTGCTTTTAGTAATTCCAGCCATTTCTGGCAAATAGACTATTCTTTAGGAAGCCAAAACTACACTGTTTTTTTGTTTGTTTTTTATAATAAAATAGCATTACAACATGGTTAAAAGCTCCAAAAGGGTTGTTTTTGCATGATACTGTATATAAACTTTATAATGTCATAAATCACACACAGGTGTACTGCTGCATGTGCTAAATACTTAGTATTTTTGGTGAAGGTTTGTTCTGTTTAAAACTGAAACATGGGGTGCGCTCTTGACTGTATAAGTGATAGTTGACAGAGATGAAAGATCTTTCTGAGGCCTAAATGAAGATGGTAACTCTTAATTAAACCCAGGGAACCACAGATGTAGTTTAGGTCTGCCATGTTACAATGTAATGTGTACAAAATGAGTGAGCACTGAAAACAGCTTGGGTTAAATTGGGGAACACAAGGGACAATTAATTTTGTGCATAAATTAATTGACCTGTGTTAACACATAAATTTTGACAGCCCTGATAGACATATAATACAAGACACACACACACACACGTGTGTGTTTTACTATCTTTGTGGGGACTTCTCATTGACATAATGCTTTCCGTAGCCCCTTACCCTAACCCTAACCATCAGAAATGAAAGCCTAACCCTGACCCTAACCATAACCTAATCATAACCCTCACACTAAAACCACATTTTGAGCCTCAAAAATGCCTTCAAAGTTGTGGGGCCCTGGATTTTGTTCCCCAGAACGGCTGCCGGTCCCCACGAGGATAGTTAATCTTGATTTTTGTTCCCCACAAAGATATTAAAACATGTACCCACACACACACACATATATATATATGACTGTACATTACTATATAGGTTGTTGAATATTTTAACAATTTTTTTTATCTTTTTGAATCCCTTACTCTTACGTTTTTTTCTGGCCTTAAAAAACTCCTCAGAGGCAGAGTAATTCTCAGAAACATTTCCTTGCACAAGATACAATGTCAAGCTGATGACACTAATGATGGGGGCAAATGATCACATTAGGTTATTATTTATTCCATAATTACATCCTGCTTGATTGACAGAAAGTGGGCCTTGTGTATGATAAACGTAATTAGTCTTCCAGTATCATCACGGAGCACACGGCCCATGCAGAACAGCATAAGTGCACCAATTGACAGAGGTTATACAACACTGTACATTACCTGCAGAGTCCACAAATGGACCTTGTGTGAAGTGAGCTCAGGAAATGAATATTGCGCCAGTGAAAGCAGCTGCAAAGTGCCTCACTGTGGGTGTGGGAGTGCCACATTGGAAATTAAGAGAGGGGATATCATGTTCAAACAGTGAAATGTTTTATGCAGCAGCCTCTGTCACCGCTGAACGGATGAAGTAATTTCATTTTCATGGATGATCTGCAGCGCCACAGACCAGCAAAATTGCATAGGAGGGAAAGAGAAAGATAGCGCTAGAGGGGGAAAAAAAGCAGTCAAAAATACCTTATTTTCCATTGGAGTCTTTGATTATTCCCTCGTCGTAGTTACCATAGTGATGATCTACACCAAGTGGAAAATAAAGTGAAGTGGTCAAACAAGAGGGAAGTTTAACAAATATGTAATATTCATATTTCTTGAAGTCAACAAGAGCATAAATACTTGCATTTAGTTCTGGACTTTGACTAGGCTGTTCTAAGACATGAAAATGCTTTGATGGTAACTATTCCAATAGAGTTCCTGCAATATGGTTAGGGTTGTTGTCCTGCTGGAAGGTGAAACTCCCTTCCAGTCTCAAATCTTCCAGCGTTCCTATGCATTTTGCTCCACCCATCATCTTATCCAGTCAGACTTGCTTCCCTGTGTTTTGGGATCTTTAAGATGCTGTTTATTACCGGATGTCCTCTACCCAACTCACCCAACATTTCAGTGAAATAATGACCAAATAAAACATGAAAGTTCAAGGGACATTAACATTTTTGGAGGGCCATTATTTATTTGGTGTAGAGGCTATGATTTGTTACCTTAAGGCAAATTAGCTGTTTTCCAACTGAATCATGTATGAAATTACTGGTATCGGAAATCTGCCCTGATACCGTCTAATGTACTTATATTGGTATTGGTTAACCAATACCATGAACCGATACTCAAAATCTGGCAATTCTGCAATAAATTCACAAAAAAAGATATATTTTTCACTTGAAATGTTATTTTTGTGGTAATTGTATATTTTGCATCTGTTTTTTTCGTTTTTTTATTATGTTTAGTTAGTAACGTCTGGTGCCTTTAGTCTCCTTCAAGAGAGGTATAAGGTGGAATAAATACAGTTCATTAATTCAACAATAGTGTCAGATTGGTATCGGGTATCGGCAGATACACAAAATCCAGACATTGGTATCGGTATCGGGACTGAAAAAGTCGTATCGGTGTACCCCTAAAAGTAACGAAGTCTTTAGTACTAAATGACAAGATTTGTTTATTGTTTTTTTCACTGTCTCTGACTTAAGATGGATTCATTAGGTATGAGTAAAAATTCTGCCTCTGGTCTCGTTATGTCTTCATTTCCTCTAAACAAATAAATCCATTCACCTTGAAGCTTGAATTTTATTATGAGTAAAATAAAGACGGTGTAAGAGTCAGTCGTCTTAGTATATTGACTTACATATTATTTCATTTTTACAGAATTTTGTTTTTTCAAAGTGTTGCCAGGTTAATGCTCGTAGACTACAGTAATGCAATTACTGTTGGGTGAAAGAGCAAAATCCTTGAATTTCTCAGAAAAATCAATCCCACACCAAGAAATGCTACAGGGACATCCTGCTATTTCTTCTACTAAGTCTCCAAGATACTGCTATAAAAAAGCTAAATCTGATTATATTTTTATTGACAGAGCAGTCATTAATAATGACACCTGCATAAAGCAAAATGCATCTGCCATTTAAACATCACATTGAACATGAGTTTGATAACACATTTGGGCTGTTAAAGGTGGAGCAGACATTGAGTTATTACGGTCTCATGAGTCAATGAACAATAATCATGAGTATAATCTATGGAAGGTCAATGAGGTACAGTCTGCCATGAATATTGCCCAACAATGGTCTGTCTGTGGATTTGTTTCCACCTATGGGGATTGTTCAGTCTTTAAATGTCACTTTCAAGCTACAAGATTAGAGTGTTGAAATTTTGGACAGATTGCAGGTGCAAATATCATTACAATGCATCTATCACACTGCTCACGTATTCTTGCTTTCCTGTCAAATTGTGCCTTTTTGTTGATATACAGTGGGGACAACAAGTATTTGATACACTGCTGATTTTTGAAGTTTTTCCACTTGCATAGCATGTAGAGGACTGCAATCTGTTTTAAAGGTACTCTTCAACTGTGAGGGACAGAATCTAAAACAATAATGCAGAAATCACAGTGGATGATATTTTAATAATTTCCAATTTTATTGAGTGACATAAGTATTTGATACATCAGAGAAACAGAACTCAATATTTGGTAAAGAAACCTTTGTTTGCAGTTAGAGAGATCAGACGTTTTCTGTAGTTCTTCAGTACTTCTTCAGGCTTGCACACACTGCAACAGGGATTTTTGCCCACACTCCCATACAGATCTTCTCCAGAGCGTTCAGGTTTCGGGGCTATCGCTGGGCAACACAGATTTCCGGGTCTCTCCAAAGATTTTCTATTGGATTCAGGTCTTGAGACTGGCTAGGCAACACCTTGAGATGCTTCCTACGGAGCCACTCCTAGGTTGTGTGTTTCGGGTCATTTTCATGCTGGAAGACCGAGCCATGACCCATCTTCTATTCTCTTACTGAGGGAAAGAGATTGTTGGCTAAGATCTCACCATACATGGCGCCATCCATCCACCCCTAAATATGGTGCAGTGGTCCTGTGGTCTTTGCAGAAAAGCATCCCCAAAGAATGATTTTTCCACCTCCATGCTTTACAGTTGGGATGGTGTTCTTGGGGTTGTACTCATCCTTCTTCTTTTTCCAAACACAGCGAGTGGAGTTCAGACCAAAAAGCTCCACTTTTGTCTCATCGGACCACATGACCTTCTCCCATTCCTCCTTTGGATTATCCAGATGGTCATTTGCAATCTTCACACGGGTCTTAACATGTGCTGGCTTGAGCAGGTGGACCTTGCGTGCACTGCAGGATTTTAATCCATGACGGCGGAGTGTGTTACTGATGGCTTTCTTTGAGACTGTGGTCCCAGCTCTATTCAGGTCATTGACCAGGTCCTGCTGTGTAGTTCTGGGCTCATCCCTCACTGTCCTCATGATCATTAATGCCCCATGAGGAGAGGTTTTGCATGGCACTCCAGACTGATGGAGACTGACCGTCATTTTGAACTTCTTCCATTTTCTAATTATTGCACCAACAATTGTTGCCTTCTCACCAAGCCGCTTGCCTATTGTCCTGTAGCCCGTCCCAGCCTTGTGCAGGTCTAAAATTGTATCCCTGATGCCCTTGCACAGCTCTCTGGTCTTGGCCGTTGTGGAGAGGTTGGAGTTTGTTTGAGTGTGTGGACAGGTGTCTTTTATACAGGTAAAACAGGCGAAGTTAATACAGGTAATGAGTGGAGAACAGAAAGGCTTCTTAAATAACAACTAACAGATCTGTGGGAGCCTAAATTATTACTGGTTGATAGGCGATCAAATACTTATGTGATGCAATAAAATTAATTATTTAAAATTCATCCACTGGGATTTTCTGCATTTTTGTTTAGATTCTGTCCTCGACAGTTGAAGAGTACCTTTGATACAAATTCCAGACCTCTACATGCTTTCATGCGTTCATTTTATGAACAAGAACTTCAAGGTTTTGTTCTAGGAATGTTTTGGGACAGACCAACAGAAGTAGTGCATTATATAACAGAGGCAGGAAAATGATATGGGGTTCTCACGTTTTCTTTAACAAATACAATCTTAGCAGGTTCTGTAGCTGATGAAGAAAGTTATTCCCACAGCATGATTCTGCCAATCTGTGTTTCATGGTAGGAATAATGTGTTCAGGGTGATGACCAGTATTCATTTACTAAAACACAATTGCATTCATTCTAAAAACTAAAATTTGTATCTGACCAGTCTACATTTCTTTGTGTGTTTTTTGTCCAATAAATTTTTAAAAGTTGCTTAGATGATTTACTGTATGTCATCTTCAGAATTTTGGCCCACTTTATGTATCTTTGTCAAATACATTGACTTTTGTAGCAGTGGTGGAACAGACTGTGAAAAGATCAAGAGATAAGACTTCTGCCGCAAATCTCTATATGTCACAAACTCTTGCCTGAACTTGTTTTTTCTTTGTTTTACTTTTTTATAGCAAAGTGTAGGAAAATCTGAAAAGCTGGGACTAAAGAACAGATTTTCATCTCTGTTGAACTTGTTTGTCTGAATCTCCTCAGATCCGCTCGGATCAGGATAAGGACGTTGGCATCCGCTACAGCATCACAGGCGCCGGCGCCGATCAGCCTCCGAGTGGAATTTACAACATAGATCCCATCAGCGGCAACATGTTTGTCACCCAGCCCCTGGACAGGGAGGAGAGGGCCTCCTTCCATGTAAGGAATAACATCTTGTTTCTGTTTCTGTTACCACTCAATCCCCATTTACGTCTGTCCAATTATTTCCCCACTAACCCTGTTGAAATGTAACTTCTGTCATCTCACCGTTTTTTTATTTTATTTATTTTTTTACACTTTTTTTATCCCAGTGCCGCTCTGTGTGTCTGTCCTACTGCGTTCAGATGAGCTGCTCTTCTGTGCCTTCGAATCACCTTCTCGAAACTTTAATGATCTTGAAGCCAACAAAGAAAAGATGAACGCTGTGACAAAACCCACTGACACTCACGCTGGCTTTCACTGCAGCTCGAGCTGCAGAGAGCAGCAAGAGACGGGCGGGAATTGAGACAAACGGAGACAGCAAAGGTGGTGTGAGGGAAAACTGTTGTCTTTGTTCCTGCCATCAGCGCTAATAAGCAGCTCAGCTTCAGATGTGTGTGTTTGCGTGTGTGCGTGTCTGTGTAAGGTCTGCAGATTGATAAATGTTTGTTTACGCCTTTCAGCAAGCTCAGGTCTTCTACCCCTGCCTGAACGTGTTCCGCCACTTTTCTTTTTGTGCATTGCAGATCGTCTCATTACCTAATGCGCCCCGAGCTGGTGCCCTGATCAATGGGGCAGGCTGACAGCTGTACATTCAGTTTGCATGTGGCCTAAAGGATTTACAACACACGGGGGAAGCTTCAGGGTTAAAATCCTGACAGGCTTTCACTCTGTCTCTGCAACCTCGGGTTAAACTGCTTCTGTAGATGTTCAAATTTAATATGCAGACCACTTGAGACAGGCGTTAACGCTCACCCAGTTGCTCCTTTATGCGCATTAGAGGTTTCAGTTTATATCAGCCTAGACTAACACCTGCACTAGAGGTGAGCACTGGTGTCGGGCTTCGCAGTCCTTGCATGCTTGTCAGCATGATAGATGGCTGTGCTGCTGATAGAGCTAATTTGAAGGCATGCCTCTCTGTTTGGATTGAAACAAGGAAGCTCTTCTCTGCAGTGGGCTGACACAGGAAACACTGACACAGCAGCTCACAAACGTTGGCACACATTGTGTCAAGTACATGGTTTTGTTATATGGTGAATAATTTCAAAACTTTTAGCATGAGCTAAATCCTGTAACTCAAGTTGAAAATGAATCTGCTGGGAGAATAAATAATGCAGAATAATCCTCAGAAGCTGTGAGAAACAATACCTGTACACACACACACTCAGAATGATTCTTTGAATATACAGTTTTTGATCAAATCAGTTTTAGTCTTTGTTAGACTTTTTCTACAGTCTTCCTTATTTCCACTCTTGAGGTAACACCCAATCAGCGTCTGAATTGCCTGCTTTGCAAACACCAGCCTATAGCTTTTCAACTAGCATTGTGCGTCGGTATTTTAACCTCCCTGAGCTGTATTTTCTTTTGAATGTTTTATATTTGTTTTATGGAGAAAAAAACAACCAAATAAAAATTAGCTAACAGGCTGGGTTTCTGTGAATAATTTTGAGTTACATCGAACAGACAAATCTCAATGATGCATCCAAAAAAGCTGACCAGCGAATAAGTGGGGGCTATCTATCTATCTGTCTGTCTGTCTGTCTGTCTGTCTGTCTGTCCGTCCGTCGAAACTTAAGGAATAAAGAGTGAAATTTCATAATGGAGGCTGCGGCCGTGAAAATGAAGGAGCTAATTGACACTCATTGTCCTTTATATTTTTTTATTCTGAGGAAAATATTGAGATCTGCCTATAATTTCTTAGAAACATTTGGAAGACTGACTTATGGTCTGGTAAAACTAATCATCTTTCAAATAGATCTATATTTTTTGCCAAGATGGTTGAAATTATAAACAGTTCTAAACAAGGGGTCTGTTTTAAACCTAAAACCTCCAGGGGTCTGTGAAGCAAATAGGCATTTTTTGTATCACTGTCAGTTAAAGGTTTGGTATTACCTCATCAAAAACCTGTAGTAAAAAGGTGCCATCACTGTCTCTTAGTTTTGGAGAGCTTCTGCAAGGTCGAGTTGATAAATGTTAGAAAGTCAAGATGTGGGTTGCTGATAAGCTCCAACCATATAGGACTGAACACTGAATATGCTTCAACATTGCGTGAGTTTAAAGTTGTGCTCACATATGCCATAAGGTGGTTGCAGCATTTTAGTTATTTTAAATGTCCCTCTAACAGATTTTTTTGTTTTGTTTTTGAATTCTAATAAAAAATATCTTCAGTAATCAGTAATTTTAACAGGGGAATGTGACATGTCTATATCCTTAGTAAACACAAAAATATAAATGTATTGCATACACTTGCAAATTGCTTTTTAGCATAGTCTTTTTCATTGCTCCATCTCTATACGTGTCAGTTAACCCTTAAGAACTGCACAGTGGCACAGTTGGCAGTTATTTTGCCTTGCATGAAGTGTTCTCCCCTTGCATACATGGGTTCTTTCTGGGCACTCTAACTTCCTTCCACAATCCAAATCCATGACTGATTAATAACTTCTGCCAAGGAGGTAATGTTTTTGATTGGGAGGGCGAGGTAGCTTTACAGAGGTCAGAGCTCTGCAAGTGCTTTTACTATCTTATATAGTTGGTCTATAAATCCCCCCTAGGTTTGCATGTGTATGCATGGTTGTCTTTCCTGTGTTTCCGTGTTGCCCTGTGATGGACTAGCGATCTGCCCTTGGTGTACCTTGCCTCTCACTCAGTGACCCTGCACGGAAGAGTGAGGACTTGGTCGTGTTAACGGAATATTCTCCGTTTTTGACCGTGTTTTTACAACAGTGACGAACAAAATCTGAAGGCTTTCCGTCATTTTTACAGTTTAGTTTTCACACCTCTCTCTGAGGAGATCTGGTGCATTTTTTCCAGGGGTTATCGGGTGAGAGGCGCGCTGCACCTTGGACAGGTCGCCAGTACATCCATTCCAGTGCGCACAGGTTAGATGAGCACCACAGACAGGTGTGCGGCGCCTGCTGCTGCTTGCAGGCTTTCTTCCGGTAGCTTACCGGTCAGGAAACGGCTGGTTGTGAGAGTCTTCGACTTACGGCCACTACAACGGGAGAAATGTTTCCTCATGTTAAACTTTTTGTCCGAAGTGAATAACGTAATTGCAGTCTCCAGTCGCCAGTGGAGCAAAGCACGGATTCTGCCTGCAGATCAACAGCTATGACTACCTATGGGGGGGATTTATTCTGTCTGCGGGAAAAAAAATCTAAAACCTCATGTCAATAACTTCTGCAACGATCCAACTGTTAGATTACGAAAAAGAAAAGTGAGCATTTTCGTATCATGCCATGTAGGAACCTCATCAGGTATTCTAATAATAGCGCAAGCATTTAGTTTTCACTTTAATGTGCAGTTCTCTGATGAGGTTGTTTTGACTGAATACTATTTAATGGATACTATTGAATAGGTATTAACTCGTGAGACGATTGCTGGAGATAGGCATCCCCACCCAATCACATTACTCTGTGACGGATAGAAATAGATTCTGACCTTGCGCGACCTCTGGCTCAGAGGCTCATTAGCAATAGGGCTTAAAAAAGGATCAACAACCTGATGACGAAGGCTGGTTCTTTTCTGGTGACGACTGTGGAAAAACTGGAGATAATGATGAAAAGAAGGATTCTTCATAAAATTAAATAAATAAAAAATTATTGGACAACCCTGACCATCCTCTTCATGAGACTATCCTACAGCAACATATTGTCTTCAGTTGGAGCCTTCTTCAGTTTCGCTGCAGCACAGACCACTACAGGAAATCCTTTCTCCCTAAAGCCACTATGATCTACAACAACTCCTTGAAGAGCGAATTAGTATGAGCTACAACACCCCTTAATTTCCCTCTGGGATCAATAAAGTATTTTTGAATTGAATTGGATAGATTACCCTCTTCTCTTATTAATTTCTTTAAAAATGTATAAAACCATTAATCGTTCCCCATCCACTTCACCCTTATGTGCTGCTTTACGTTCCTCTATTATATAAAAATCCTTCTTAAAAGTACAATTATCAAATGACATCATGTGAAAATCTTAAAGAGGTATGATTCCTTTTGCGACGCATCTTCTGGACCCTGCTTTACGTGAGCTTGTTCTCTTTGCATTCCTGCTCTCACACTCAACCAGCACATTGGGATCAAAAACAGCAACCAGGTGATGGGTCCCTGGAAAAGTGCAGCTCCTCTGAAAAACCTTTCTATTTGACACAGCCCAGAGTGAAAACAGCACGTTGGGTTGTTTGACACTTCAGCTCGAATGCACCTCCTATTTAAACGGCGCGGTCCCATGCCGACTTTGATGCGATGTATGATTTAGTGTGAGTGAACGTAGCCAGTGTTTAACTCAGGGGAAATTTTCTTCGTGGCTTACTTTTTTCCAACTTGACAGGAAGTTCCCAGCTCGGCTAAGCGCTCGCAGGCCAAACTTTGCTTGTTAGTTTTCGGTTCAAGGGAAAAGAGAGACGCGGCTGCTGTTTTTGACAGACTAGCACCAGAGGGATGGGATCTGTGAGTTGAGCAGTGTGGGCATTAACCTGAGTTGCAGATTTAACTAACAGCTTTTGACGACGGCAAATAAAAAATTAGCAAATAGGCGTTTTTCTCTTATTTGAATTAACATGGATGATTTTTGCTACATTAGTACATGTTATGAGGAACATGGAACAAAAGGATGAAAATGTATAAATTATGAGGTGCAAAAAAAAACAAAAAACCTCTATATACAGCATTACGTATGCTTTGGCAAATTTGTGATATTTAATTACTCCATGTTATTTAGGGTAGTTGGAGGCATTAGATTTTAGAAGACTCAACACACAACTGCTTCTCGTTGATGGACATCAGATCCAGGAAGAACGCATCCAAGGAACAGTTTAAAAGATGAGCAACGATAATCTTGCAGGACCAAGATGTCTCATATGTGCGCCCGTTTTAGTTGGCAATGAGCCTATGAGGATATTAGTTTCATGCACTGGTCTGAGCAGGTGACACACCAGGCAGCAAGGGTTCCAGCTGAAGATCTGATCCCAAGATGTGTTTGTTTTGAAGGGACCATGGTTGTGTACTTCTCTTATCTCAGTGAATCTCCCATTGTTTTTACCCACCACCACTGTGGTGCCCCCATATATCTTATTGTAGAAATCTTCCTTAGTGAAAAGCTTTTCTGACTGGAGTTTAGCTCAGTTGGCTAACTTTTCTGTACTAGCCCAAAAAACGTTCCAGCTAAAGACTGTTCCAACGTGTGCAGTGATAAAAACACTTCATCTATGTGGTTTACGCCCTTCAACATCTAGTCAACGTGTGGCTTTGGCTTCTTCCTCTTGTTTCTTTTCCACACACCCACATTATCGGTTTAATTCCTGTCTCACATTGATGTTTTCTGTGGCTTAACCTTTCACTGCTTTCCGCTTTCATTTTTTTGCCCTTTCTTATTGATAGGTGTGGACATCGTTATTTAGATAGTCTGGTCAATAAAGTCAGCTTCATGTCTTAATGCAATAAAAACGTGAAAAAGTTGTGTATCCTAACCATAAATTATTTCACTGCATGAACATCACAACAGCAAAAAGCAAACAGTGAGAAGGAAGTAAACTACTTATAAAAGAAACAACTGATATGAAAAAAATTATAATAACGAAACACTGAATATAAGAACATCAGTGGTTAACTTAATGAATATTCATAGAAATGAATGAAAATGAATAAATTTGAGAAATAATTTACAAACCTGAATGGTTTTTGTGTTTTGGTTTAAAATTGGAATTATGGAAATGGGTTCACAGATGCTACCCATCTGTGTTTTATTAATGCATATTCATTCATACATAATAAATATTTAAAAAGGGGCAAAAGGGTGTAACATTGAGCGTCAAAAAGTGTCTATTTGTAGTCTGTAGATAGATTAGTATTGGAATAATTATTATAGCTGAAACATATTGTGATTGTTTTTTTTTATAGTGAGCAAATAATTTTGTTGCAACTCAGATGGCAATAGAAACACAACCAGACCGCTCTGGTCCGAGCTGGCCCAGCACAGTCCAGGCCAAACCAACCCTAATGGAAATGGGGCAGAAATTACAGCAAACTGCCCCCTTGGAGTGAAGTCAGTAATTAACACTGTTATCTAATAGGTTGCTGTTGTTGTTCTTATGTATGACACATTTGGGGTTCAAATCCAGGTCAGAGGTTGGGCTAATATGTCAGCATTTTCATAAATTCATAAATTTCCCTGAAATACAACTCCACCAAAAAACAAGCAAAAAAAAAACAAAATCCTGTATGGTCCTCTAAAATGCTGTTTTTGTTTGAAGCCAGGACACAAACGGTTAAAAGTTTCCCCTTTTACAGAAAAATAAAGAGCTAACCTGTAGATGGTTGGTAGATGGTTGGTAAAGCATAGTAAAACAGTGTTCAGTCCATGTTCATCATGTAAAAACAGCATTGTTGTGTCAAAGGTTCCCAACAAACCCGCTAAACTGGTGTTGGACCATCATTTTCCTTCAATAAAGCCATAAAGACATGGAATAAGCTATATCCGGAACATGCTTTTTTTTTTTTTAGACACATCAAGATCAAACAAATAAGAAATCATGTTTTAAGGATGCTCTATAAATATCTTTTTTTTCATATGTATGATAGATTTTTTATCTGACACTGTATGTGTTTTGTAATCTTTTTTGATCTTCTCATTTGTGTTTGTTTATCTTATTCCCCATTGATCTTTCTTGTACCTGCAACTAGGACTGTAGATTGAAATCAGCTTGGAAAAAGCTATAAACTGGTACGGTCCTTAACTGCTCTTTGAGCTGAATTTTTTTATTTATTTTAATTCAGTATCTTTATATACCATTGGTTCTGGATGAATAAAACATAATACTTTCTTATTTTTCTAACCTTCCGGTTTTTTTTTCGTAAAAAAAGAATTCACATTTAAATTGCTTTAAAGGTTGTCATGTTCATTACTATAACTACAGATCGTATAACTTCACTGTCATTTGTCTAGTCAAACCAAAGATCCCCTTAAAGAATAGTGATTAAGTTTATGTGTATTTTATTGTATGGCAGTTTATATTCGAATGCATGTTTTCATATATTTGCATTTGTAACATTACACATCTCCACCACTTTCTTTCTCTATATTCAGACATTTTTCATATACATCCGTAGAACACAGAAAACAAATATGATATTAATATTCACACAAATGCAAATGTAAAGATGAGTACAAATACCAAGACGCTAAAGAAAACGCAGGAACAGAGTGGACAAAACACACAAACACATAAAAGCATCCTATCCCGCGTTCAGACACACACACCGAAGCAGTCACACATTCTCAGCATGCAGTGTTCACAGCTGAGAAAACAGATTGGCTTTGTTTGTTTGTTGGGTCTCCTCTCCCGGTTTGTTTGCTGTGCTTCAGCCAATGGAAAACTAGCATCTTGAGGATCATTAAGGGGCTAAAGAGGGCTCTTTTGATCAGATTTGTGCGCTTCCAAAGGGGTGCATCGTCTGTACTTCTCAGTGTCCGTGTTAATATGCATCAACGTGTGTCTGAATTCGTGTTTGGATGCGTTGCGTGCATGCTCGAAGTGGCCCGAGGGGGGGGGGGTCACACATCCATGACAGGCGGCTACAAAAACCTGGATGATTAGTGGTGCTTTGGTGAGAGCAGGTGCTGCCATTCAATCTTTCATGTTGTCCCAAAATTCATCATGGTTTCCTGTAAATACGCCGACAGGCGGATCCTCCACGACAGTGTGCAGACAAAATATTTGCCTGGCAGCCTGTCGGCTTTGGCCACAGCGGGAGCCCTCCTCCGTTTAGCATGCCAAGTTGTGACTGAATAACATTTGTGACGCGGGTCTGAATTTTTAAGCAACTGACCGTTATGGAAAAGGATTTCCCAATTAAGATTTGCTCTGTTTTTGCTTGCGTTGTCTCACTTGTTTTAAAATATTGAAGCACATTTTCCAGTCAAATATAATTTTAGTAAATTGCAAATATAATTTGATGACCTATTAACTAGAAATGAAAAAAAATTCTCTCTAACCTAGTACCACGTGAAAAAGTAATTGCCCCATTGATAATTAACTGATTGCATCTTCATCAGGGGCAACAACTGGTTTGCGATAAATTGCTTTAATTTGTATAACGCTTTTTAAATCAGAGGAGAACTTTACACTACTTTCACTCCTTCACCCACTCATGCACAAATCTACACTGGCAATGATTGTTGGCAAAGAGTATTTTAAATCATTTTGGAGGGACATTACTCCATTATCTTTTGAAAAATTGGTTTAGTAAGGTCAGACTGGTGGGTTTTTGGACCTGAATGATCGGTTAGAAGTCAGCCCAGAGCTACTCATCTTTGACTTTGACTATGCCACCCCTGAGTGTTCTTTGTTTGTGCCGTCAGTTGCTGGTGTGCTTTGGATCCCTATCATGCTGCATCCATCCATCCATTCATCCCAACAATACCACCAACCTGGCCAATTAGGTGCAGCCTAATTCTGCTTATCGTCTTGTTAAAGACGTACTCCACAACTTTTATACCTTAAAAACATGCTGAAAACAGCACTATAAAGCTTTTCTCTCATGGGTAACCTCCCAAAAGTACTGACAGAGTTTTGCTTTACAGCATTACATCACTAGCTGATAAGCAGATAACAACAAACCTTCGGTTTTTAGACTTGAGCCATGGCAGATCCACCATTACTGCTTGATACTGATGGTTGTTTTGCTCTAACTCTAACAAGCTTGTTAAACCATCAGTACGCTGGCCTCTTCAGATGCACTCCATAGAGATTTGGGTTTTACAACAGGGACGTTAGGTCACAAGCCTTGAGATGGTGATAGAGGGCAAATATCCGCAAAGTTCCAGAGTAATTTTTAAATCATGGGCCTTGATTATAAATTAGACGCACCAACAAGTCTGCAAGGCTTTAGATGTGGTTCTCGGTTCTTTTGTGGGTCCTCAATGCAATCTTGAAGCCATTTTGATAAGTCGACAATTCCTTGGGAGGTTCTACATTGTTTCATGTTTAGACAGTTTTCAGTTTTTTCCTTAATAGATGAAATTATCATTGGGAAACTGAATGTTTTGAATTTACTTGCCGTGTCTTTGCTTGATGGAGGTAGAATGGATATCTGTCTGAAGCAGTTAAGTGTGGTAAAGAACAAAAAAAAGAAACATGTTTCTATTTTCTCATAGCAATGTTAATCCCAGAGAACAGAGGCCGTTTGGTTCCAGTGCTATTATTAAGATTTGTGTAGTGTCGGCAATCATTAGTAGGAATTAGTGGGGAGGTTAAAATATGTAGCAACACTGGTGAAAATGAAGACATCCCACTGTAGATGATGATTGCGTTTGTCAGTCCCCCCTGTTCCACACCCCACTCACCCACACCCCCTCTTTGTATTCCAATCCCCTCATTTGCTTCCACAAGCCTGCACCACTCTCCTCTTCCTTTCCTTCACCTACATCTTTTTTTTATCTCCCCCAATTTATGTCTGTTTTCCTTTCACTTTTTTTTTCTTTTCTCACCCTTTTTCCTGTCTCTGTTCTCACACTATGCATTGTCAAGAAGCGGCTCATCAGACGGAGACATTCATCCAAATGGCTGGCTTTGTCAAAACAAACTGAGACAAACATTCTCCCTGAACAAAAAGGAGACGCGGCTTGAGCAGCAACACCTCTTTGATGTTTTTCAGGCCTCTGGTTAAGCTAACAACAGAATAAGTGTTGTTTGTGCGTCTGGAACATTTCACTATTTTGCCCCCACTGTGCCAATGCTCCTCATGCCAAGATACCAACTGGATGCTTGAATGTTCGCCAGTTAAATGAGGTTGCCAATTAACAAAGTCAAGGTTGCAACTAGCGTTAAGTTGGCTCTGGTCCAGTGAGACTGCAGAGTCTCGGCTCAGTCAAGCCACAAAAGAAAGTCCGACTAGTTTCCGAATATTCACAGAGGCTTCGTGTTTTTGCTCTCTACGCTAACGATTCTCTTTCTCCCTTTTGTTTGTTTGCGTTTGCAGCTGCGAGCTCACGCGGTGGACATGAACGGAAACCAGGTGGAGAACCCGATAGATCTGTACATCTATGTGATCGACATGAATGACAACCGACCAGAGTTTCAAAACCAAGTTTATAATGGCTCAGTGGCTGAAGGCTCCAAACCAGGTGAGAGGGTCAACAGCTTTGCTGATGTGGAAGTTTGAAGTTCAGCAGCCTGAGCTGTGAATTAGACGTATGAAGCATAGGTTTTCTGTAAGGAGAGGGTGACATTTTTTTTGTGTGCTTTTACCCTTACGTAGTTAATCATGCTCAATAGCTACAACATTCATTTACAGTAGCTGTGATAGTTCAAAAAAGTCACCATTGGTTCACTAATGCTGCAGGCAATCAAAAACAAAGGTAATAAAGGTAAATAAAGCCAATGGCATTTTTTGTTGCCATGACTTGGTTATAAACAAAAATGTAAAAGGTTTTCCAGGTAGGTATCCTACGAAGCGAGCCCAACAAATCGAGGCTCATTTGAAATATCTTCACTTGAATTAGCCTAACAATACATTCCAGACTTATTTGGTTCCACCAGCGACGCTCAGGTGAATTCAGTCCACGCAGATTCAAGCGAATGTGTTAGAAGATGATTTAAGAACGAATCGAAAATATCTAACAATAACAATTTCAAATCTTTAAAATGTAAATTTACATGACATTTTTTTGTAATTTTTAATAGCTTGGCTTCAGGTGCGACATTGGTGGAACAACACACTTCTGGTATCAAGTAAATATTAAATACACTAATGCTCTTCAAAATGGTAGAAATAATATTAGATTAAATAAACCATTAAATAGTTAGAACCACATTTTAAGAGATAAAACCTACATTCCATTACATCATTTAATCGTGGAATACCCCCCCCCCCCTGTGCATTTTATTAGGCCTTACTCTACACATATATCCAATTTTTACTACAGGACTTTTAGGGTGCGTCTAAATGGAACATATTTGCAGATCCTTACTTCTTTGGAAAACTGTTCATGACAATTCAAATTAGATGTAGAACGAATGCACACCACAATTATGAAGTCTCTGAATTGGATCAGTGTTTTTGACTTGCTCAATTTAACACACAAATGTGCTTTTTACCTGAATCCTGCCATGGTGTCTCTGGTTTTAGGTTAAGATCTTCCTTTAATGCTGTGTTCAATCCGCACGCATTGTCACCATGAAAAAAACACTCACAGAGTGACTAGTTTGAAGCCTTAACATTTCCAAACTGAAGCTTCCTCTGTTGCCGGATGTTTTAAACAATGCCGGATCATATTGGGAGCGTTATTCGCTAAAGCTAGACAATGTCCAGCACCCAGCTTCAAAGTCACTACATTAAGATGTTCTGATTTTTTTGATGCTGAGAAACGTTGAGCTAGCTCAACTTTTGTGTTGCTGGCTTTTTCCACACTGAAGTTTGTAAAGCAGCAAAAGGTAAAAAAAATCCCACGGCAAAAGCACACAAAGCACAGCGGAGACTCTGACGGCCTCCACCATAGACTTGACATGTAATCTTGCCATTCTGGGTATTGACCTTTTTGCTGGTGTGAATGCAACATACGTTTTTGCTGTGTCTCCTGCATTGCTTGTCGCAAACTGAACACTGGAGATCATATTTTTTTATTGCATGTCCAACGCTTGTCCCCTCAGCAGATTCTACCACCTGAACTGTGGACCTCTGCAGCTCCTCCAGAGTTGCATTGGTGCTCTTGACCTCTTCTCTTAATAACGCTCTGCTTGTCTGTTCACAGTTCAGATAAATGGCCATGTCTTAGTGTGACTGAAGCTCTGTCATACTCTTTAGTTTTTTTGGGTTATCATTTGGACAGAGCCCTATAAGATACTTTCTTGACAACTTAGTTCATGACCCAAATGCCTGCTTTCTTCTTTGGTCTTTATTGAATGTTTTGGCCCATCTATGTCTTGGGAGTTTGATTGTCTCATCAGAAGATACAGATGAAAAAATCTGCTTCTCATTAGATTTTTTTATGGGAGTATAAATAATCTGTCTAAACAGACAGATGGTCTGTATGCTTACAAGTCTCAGGAAACGTATGTGTTGCCTGGTATCATGTAAATAAGGGTTTAATAGATAGCAACATGCTCAAAGGGTGTTTTCTCTGCAAACTGTAAGACCCAGGCTGATTTACGTTACAGCAAAGTAACCAACACTTGACAGTTTTAACCCCATTCAAACAAACCAGCCCTATCTGCATTGTACATTACGGATTAGGAGAAGTCAATATGTGTAGAAGAAACAGTGCCTCTTAGTTTCACAATTTATAAGGGTTATAGAAAACCGTGCAGTCTAGAAATAGGAAATGTGGGGATTTCGTGATTTTTAATAATGCGTTAAATCTTCTGCAACCACGTTTCAGCCACAAAATAAGAAATGTGGAATTTTATGTTTTAAAACAAAAGGAACAACGACTCATTTGTTTTTTTCTCACTGGTTGCGGTTATGAAAATTCTATTACCAATTCATTCACAGCTGAAGTCAGATTAATTTCCATGCTAATTAGTTGGGATGCAACAATACACATGTTCATGCAAAAAAACATCCGATTCACTCATGTACCGAACAAATATGTTGCCGTTTTTATAGCGTAACAGATGCATGATGTTAAGGTGCAGAACTATGTGTGCTAGGCAATGTTATGTAGAACAGCTTTAAAGAATGACACCAAAGCAAAACCGAAAGGACTCCCAGCTATCACCAAAAAGTACCCAAAATCCGATTTTATCTAAAGGTTTCATATACAGAGTTAAACTGTGAAAGCAAATTCAAACAGTAAGGAAACAACAAAACACTCTTACTTTAAAATAGATGTTAGTGTTCATATTCTTTAGCTTTTTTGGCTTATGTGAAATCATAAGCAAATCGTATTTATACCAAGAAAATCATTAAGGTTTTTTTACCTTTTAAATGCAGTGAGAAATACAACTTTAAGTCGCCTTTATTGTGTATATTGCTATTATACACATTGGTATAATAAGCCTCAATAATATTGTGATTTTAATATGCTCAGTAAAACTATAATAATGAAGAATATTTCATTCAAGCTGCATGTTATGGACTTTTATAGTTTTTTTTTGTATTCCAGTGAGGCAGAAAAGCCTTGAATCAATCACAGTGGCAGAATCTATATGAAACTTCAACACAATGAAGATATTTATGCTGTTTTATTGAGTTACTCAGAAGAAAGCACATGCTCGACTACAGCACAATACGCTATGCCTTTAGAGATGGAGAACAGGAGGTACCGTTGCTTTTACTCAGGTGAGAACTTAGTGTACTCAGACTTGACTTCATTTCTAATTGCCTGAGTCACACATAGCCATAAAGTACCATTAAATGCAGAAGGTAATAATTTAATATTAAAACCATTAAAATTAATGCATGCAAAAAAAATCACTTCGACTAACAATTCTGTGTGGTTTCGAGCTGTTCCCTGCTGAGGATTATTAACGCAATAATCCATCTGGAGCAGCCTTTAGACTGATTTATGAGTTGCTAAAAGGTTTTAATGGATTAGTTCTATTTAATTAATACCATGAATTGCAGGGAGAAGTTGCTTTAATGCCTGAACTCTTATTATTCAAGGATCCTGAACATTAGTCTCCCCAATCAATTGTTATCGCATCGCACCTCAGAAAACCTTCCGTGAGGATTGCTGCAGTTTCAGACGAAAGCTGACTTCCTGAGATATTTGCACCCCGGCCCTGGCTGCATGCATCATTATCGGGATCTGCAGAGCATGGAGACGTGCGGTTCCTCCCTCCGAGTTAGGGAGCAAGAGCCTGTGGTCAGCGCAAGACCAGAGACATGAGCGGAATGCTCAAGTATTCCTCACGTCTCGACAGGAAGAACCCTTGTTCTAACAATCAGACCCCGAGGACCCGTGTTTGTCTTCATAGCGATCAGATATTGTTCTGCTGCGAAGTTTAATCTCAGGGGGATTTGTAAACAATATAGGCAGGCGTGTTGTGGATGTGCAAGCACGGATGAGCAAGTATGCGGTTGTGTGTGCTTGTCTTCTACTCAGTGGAGCGTGGGTCTATCTACAGAGCTCCTAATTAGCGGGGGCAACCAGACATTCCAAAAGCTCCTTCCTTTGTTTTTCAATCTGAGACTCTCTGCGTGCTTTAAGACGAGCGCAGACAACGACAAAAGAGTTTTGTATCGAGCAGAATGAAATTATTAGCAAGAATCACATCCCACTATGAGCAGAGTAATTGCTCTTCTCTTTCATTGAGCCATCTCTGCCATGTACTATTTGTTTGTGGAGAACACTTTGTTAGGTGTTGTGAGTGTGATGTCAAAAAGAGAATAGTATAAGTGAAGAGTTCAGCCCTTTTTGTCTCCCTTTTTTATAGAGCCATTGTTCCCTGAACTGCAGAATTTTAATTAAAGAAAAGAGAAAATGTGTTTGCCTAATTCCGTTTTGAGTTGAAGAAAGCAAGAAGTGATTGTGATTCATTTCCAGTTGAGCATCAAGGACACGCATATATTTATATATATATATATATATGAATTATAGGCTATTTAAGCCTTTAATTCATCCCCTGCCAGTTAAAGATTTTACTCACCATAAATGTACCTAGTTTGTACCTGGAGATAATTGCCTCAGATTTATGCTGAAGCTGGTTTTCATAGCCTATGGCTCTGATTCCTTCCCTCCTATTAAGAACATGGCCACATCTGAGATATGAACCCAAGCTGAAGTACATTAATAACTTTAGATCTGACTGCTCTGTGTCTATTGAAGGAGCATCATTTTCACATCAAACTTTCAGGCAAACCCCAACCCCATTTCCTTACCTTCTTTCTTCACCCTCCGCCGCCTCCTCTTCTTCCCCTACTTGTTGAATCCACATCAACTTCCCAGCTCTTCTGTGTATATTTTATTGTCCAAATATGAAAGAGCTTAGGGGCTGCAATTTCAAATGTTCAGAGTCAAATGGCCATTCTTGGCTTTAGCAAAGTATCATCTCCTTTTCATCCCTAAAGGTAGGACACGCGCTCATGGTGAGGCGTCTTTTCACCTCTGGAACAGGCTGCCGGAGGACCTCAGGGCCGCAGAGAACGTTCATGTTTTAGTTAATCTTATCATATGTATGTGCTGTTTATTTTCTTATTTTTGCATCTTATTTTTAATCTTCCTTCTAGTTTTTCCTCTGTGGGAGCCCTCTGCCTCGGGAGCGGTGATCGGCTGAGGCTACCTAGGCGCTCTTGAGGTAGTGCTTTGGTGGAGGCGGGGGTCTCTCCCTCCCCTCCTTCGGGTGCCCTTGGTCAGTGCCTTGGCCCGTGCTGCTGATCGGTTGCTTATGATGCAGACGGCTGCCGCCTGGCTCATCTGTACTCGGCCCAGTGTCCTTTCAGGGTTGCTTTTAACTGTGGGTGTGCATGAGAGTTGGTTCGGGGGAGGGATGTGAATGTGGTTAATGTGGGGTCATCTTAATCTGCAAAGCACTTTGAGATGCATTTCTTGTATGTAAAGTGCTTTATAAAAAATTCTGATTTGATTTGAAATTATCTTATATTAATATCCGATGCTAAAACTTGTGAATGCCACCAACATCATCTGTTTTTAAACTATCACTTTTCAGCCATAGGGTTGTCTGCATCTTTTGTATAATTGTACCAGTTTTCTTTTTACTGCACATTGTTGCTATAGTGTATTACAATATGATGTTGTTAATTTAACATTATGACATTTTTTGTAACAAAAGCCTCATAAGATGATCACGACTAAGCTTTACGGAGTTGTGTTCATCCAGGCTTTAGACAACAAAACCTCAGTCTTTCCTAAGGTCATAGGCTTCCTGTCAAACCTGGGAACCTGTGTAATAATGAAAGCTTTTACAGCAATAATGGTGCATAGCAATGTATGGGGCCAAATCAGGATCAGCATAAAGTGAATGAAAACAACAGATTGTAAACTTAAAAAATAGACATTGTAAATTTGAAAAAGAAATTTGCAAATTTGAAAACAGTTTTGAACTTGAAAAATAGACAGTGTAAATTTGAAAAATAAATTGTAAAATTGAAAAACTATAAATATTGAAAACTTGAATAAAAAATCTATAAACCTAAAACTGTAACCAAATGGGAAAAAAAAAGCTTATTTGAAACAACTCCTGTTTTATATTTTCAATCTTTTTTGGTCAGTTTTTACGTTTCTCTTCCCCTTTGCTTTCAGTCCTCAGTTTGCAGTTTCAATTCAGACTTTTTGTTTTCGGAGTTGAGCCTAATTTTACGTGGGGGCGGGTCTTAGAGCCAATTGCTACTGGGGACATGATCGGCATCGGGTGAAAGAGTTTATGTTGACGTAATTTCCGCCCCAGAACAGTGTATGTTGTTGGCCCACGAAAAAACGGATCACGAACCCTTATCTGATTTTTCGTTATAAATCACAAAACGAAAATGGAAAAAACGGATAACGAGAGCTCATTTTTGATTTTGGTATTTATCTGAAATTTATCTGTCTATTTTTCAAGTTCAAAACTGTTTTCAAATTTGCAATTTTTTTTCTTCAAATTTACAATGTCTATTTTCAAGTTTACAATCTGTTGTTTTCATTCACTTCATTCTTATCCTGATTCGGCCCCATAGCAATGCTACTGGAGAGAATTATTGCCAGTACATATCCTAAAGCCTGCAGGAGGTTTGAACAGCGCTGAAGCTTCAAAGAATGCTAATTATTCTCCAAAGCATAATTATTCACCAACAAGTACAAACATCTCACAGGGTTTTTAATGATTTTGCTGTCAATTTTATGAATTATTCATTACTCTAGGTAAGTTGTAGTTTTCATAAAATTTCCTCTGTGAGTTTACAAACAAAAGTCAAACTAATTTGATTTGTTTGCACTTAATGAAGGTCTTTCCCAGATTCATAAAGAACTCTGTGTTGCCTTTGGTGCCAGACAAACACGAAGCTTCTTTTTGGCGAAATACAGGTTTTAAGTTGCATATCTGAATGTAAGCACCTACAAGAGCTCTTCTTTTTTCTTGTAGTTACATCACCTATAGGATAATGATAGCTCATGATGTAGCCCCATCTAAAGAGAATCAGACACCACAGACTGCTGAAATAGTTTTTGAATTTTCCATATTTTAATAATATACACAGAGAAATATCAAAATCCATTCCAATTATCCTGCAAAGAAACTCCTTACTCACTTGTTTCCTATTCCCACTTAATCCTACTTAGAGTCACCAGTGGCTGGAGTCGATCCCAGGATTTAACAGGCGAGAGGCAAGTCATATCCTGGACGGGTCACCAGTTCAACAAAGGGATAAGAGACGGACAGAAAAGCATATGCTCTCAATCCACTAACTCAACTTACACTGAGCCACTAACTTAACTGACATGCATGTTTTTCATTTGGGGCAAAGAAACTGAGGATAAGAAAATCCTTTGAAAGAGAAATTTCTATATTTATTCTGGAAAATAATTATTTTAAAGATAATATCACAATAAATTAAATATTTGTAAGTGTAACTGATAATATTAAACTTTGGCAAACTCTGTAAATTCATGTGCTAAAGCATCTATGCCTTGGTCTTTTAAGCTTGTTTGTTATCCAAGGCTGTGATACCCAAACATTTTCCGTTGAAGCATATTTTTTTTTTATGTTGAAGGAAAATCTGCAACCAACAGCTAAAAAAGACATAAAACATGATCATGTCTTTTTGTTGCACCCAACATGCGCAGGAGAGCTGTGAGTGTCCTAAAATGATGATTCACTCTATAGTAAGGCAGGATTGTTAACACTCGTTATTTCAAATTTCTCACATTTCAAACCAATTTAATTCTTTCTGCAAAAAATATTAGGAAAATCTGTTGTTGAATACCTGTTTTTTTAAATAGATGTGGTTGCAAAGTGGAATAAAAAGTTTTTTTTTAAATACTAGGTCTACTTTTTATTTATCTATCTTATTTTATATATCTTATTTTTTTATGTTTTTACTTACTAATTTTCTTCCTTTAGTTGCCTTTTTTAAGACTAACTAGACAGGAAACAGGCTGTGAGAGAAGGGGCAAACCATACAGGAAAGGTCGTGTGAGTGGAAATCAGAACCCACTGCTTATGGAGTGGGTCCCCTTATGGACCCACTGCTTTGGGATCCAATACCTTACATATTTCTGACATCTGCTTCATCGCCACCCACTGCCCCTCACTACTCCAAAAGTTGTTTTTTTTAATAGATGAGCTTCTTGAGGCGAATATTATTCATTCTTGTCGCACTGCTCTTAACACTGGGAGTCTAATGAACTTACATTAGGAAGACATTTTAAATATTTAATAAGAAAAATGTATCTTTCTTAAAAGGCCATATTAGATGGCAATGGCGTCATACCTCCTGGTCTAAATATTATTTAAATTAAAAAGATAGAGAATTATGGTATTACTAGTAGATATTTCATTTTGAAACATCTGGAATTACAGATATTAAAGTAAAACAATAGATGAAGAAATCTCAAAACCCTCATTGTGGGCAGAAAAAAGTACCTTTTAAAAGTATCAACTTTCAAGCATACAATAATGATGCTTTTCCTTAAGCCCACATTTCTCTTCATCTGTTAGTATATTTTAATTGTATATGTTGTGTTTTCTTTAGCAGTAGACTAAAAGGCTTGAAAACATCACTCACTATGTGTGATTAATCTATATAATGTGTTTCACTTTTTAGAATGGACTTACTGAAATAAACTAACCTTTTAATGATACCCTAATTTATCGAGTATGACTGGAAACAACGTAGCCCCTCCATCCCAGCAGAAAAGATGTCCTTAACATCTTTTTTATTACTTCGTATAAATGTCAACCCTACTAAATATGTTAAGCCATTTGTGTATCGATTTCAGCATCTAAAGACCCAGATATCAAAGGTTCTCTAAAGCATTACAACTCATTCTCATATCCAGCACCGTGAGAATGCGATCAAAGGGGAAAACTTCCAGGAGATCATCCTTATCAACATGACCAGATGTTCTGCAGGGAGAGATGGGATCAAACCATCAGGCAGGACCAGTTTGAAACTGTTCCATTAGGCATTTTCTACCAATCCCCTGCAAAGCACCAAGTAAACACGTGACTAATAAACAGTGAGTTTTTACTGCATTACGAGGATAAACTTATGTATAATGAGGAATAAATAAGAATTGCATCAGAAACTAAGTGTGAAACTAACATGTCAAGATAAAGAAACAGGCCTGTTGGTCTCTTGATGTTACTGTAAGTGCTAGAAGCTTAATCAACATACAGTAAGCAAGCCTAAACTCCCATTAAATAAAGAAGGGTCTATGAAATAGCAGGGCTCTGTCACACAGTATCACCAAATTGCCAGAGGATGGGTAGTCTCTCTGTTTTGTGATATGGCCTTAGATACAGATTTGTATAGATAGTGTGACTTCTTTACATATATGCTGTGTTTGAATTCCTAACATCTGTGCTGTGATGTTCCATCATTCTTACCTCCCTCTTCTAACCCAAATCTAACAGACGGTTGCTCCCCCTCATGGACCGTCTTTCTCAAAAGGGCGCTCTAAAATAAGAGCACAAGATCAAAACCAGCAGCTAAGGGCCCTTTCCCTGCGTTGATTCCCAAAGGGGAATGCAAAGGGAGTGCATTTCTGTCTCTCGCTCTCTCTCCCAACATTTGCAGAGATATTTACCAGACTTTTTATTTCCGTCTGGCCTGGGGGGAAGGGTTAATTAAAGACTGCTTCAGGCGTGGGAGAAGAAGCGATGGGTGTAAACGGCAAAGGCGGAAGCACATGGGTGTTTTCACAATAATATATGCTACTATCCTGACTTACTCTCAGTTGAATTCATCTCCGTTTATTTTCATTGAGCAGATTCATGAAAAAATTTCATCTCGGGGTATTTTACAAGACTTAAGAATCAATTTAAGAATAGAAAAACACAATCAATTTAGTCTAATCATACAAAATACTCAAAATTGACCATGCATTCTAATGTAACCTCAATTAACGGTGCTAGCTGCCTTGAACAGCACTCCGAGCTTAGCTTCGCTCCTGCCTGTGTCGCCACCATCGCCTCCATACTTTCACCAAGCTTGCTAACTAATTCTATAGTACATGACAAAGCATTAATATGATCCAAAATGGCCAACTTTCTCTGTTTTCAAAAAATTATGGAATGATACATTTTGCTATTTTTTTTAAAGTTGCATATGCGTAACTAATTTCATAATCTTAGGCCTTTGTAGCACTTTCACTGCCCCTGGTTTAATATAATAAAATGCATTCAACTTTAGTTCATAATACCAGTTTAATCAGGTTATTGACTTTGAGGCAGTTCTAAGCAAGCATGTGGTGACAGTGAAAATAAACAACTATTGTTTTGGGTTTTTTTCAATACGACGAAACCTCCAGTATTTGCTCTGACTGAAGGATATTCTGAAGGATATTCAAAGCAAGAATATAAAAGCAGTGGTTCAGTGTACGCTAAAGACAATATGTCAAGCAGCCCTAGTTATGTTAGTGGCATGGTCTGGTTACAGTTTGACTAATACATTTTTTTCCTTTCTTTTTTTTTTTTTTTACATATCCTGTGTTTGGCGTTTCAAGTATGCCAAACAAAAAAAAGTTTGTTGATTTTTTTCTAACCTGAATGTCTGGTCATGTAAACACTTATCGACATGTCCCCATCAAAAGTATAGCAACTTCTTGTATGAGCCATCTTGCATACAAATCCCATGTCTATGGGAGTAACTTTCTCTGCTCTCTCTCGCTATCTCTAGCTCTCTCTGCTCACGCATGTAAACGGTTTATTCTGAATGTTTCAGAAACCCAAATAGTGACCTTAACTCAACCATAACCCTAATATTGGCGGCATGTAAACGTAATAAATGATGTAATAGTAACTAGTGTTTGAATGGCCTTTAATCATTTGGATTATATGCTTATCAATGAGGCTAATGGACAAATTCAGAGAGCATGATAAATGAACTGGATTTCTATGGCACTATTATTGTCATTCCATCAGTTTTAAACTCAGGCCATATTCATCATATTCATTTATAGATCAGCAGGCAACTTGAACTAGGTTTCTTTCATAGAATCATCACTATAACCATTTGGCAAAAACAATAAAAATAATAATTACACCTAGTAAGTGTACAGAGTACAGCTGCACACTATTTCAGCTTTCCACTTTTTAGATCACACTGTCCCTAGAAATGTGCTCAGGTGTTTTGGAACATATCCCCGTCCATAACACACCCACTTTCTGCTATAAAAGGTCAATGCAAACTGCAGGAATATTCTGCTATGACTTAATCCGACTGATATGGGGCAATTTATGGGTAACCATGGCAACTGAGAGGCAGAAAAAGGGCAATGTGGAGGCACAGAAAACTGTTTTATTTCAATAAATCAATCCTCAAATAAATCAGTGTCATAGATAGATAGATAGACAGACAGACAGACAGACAGACAGACAGACAGACAGACAGACAGACAGACAGACAGATCAGGAATGCCAGCTCTGTTCTAGGATGCTCCCTGGATCCAGTGCAGCTGGTGGGAGAAAGAAGGGCTCTAGTTAAAATACCATCTCTGCTGGACAGAGTTTCCCACCCCATGCATGGAAATGTTGCTGAACTGCAGAGCCTCTTCAGTGACAGACTGCTGCATCCTAGATGCTTGAAGGAGCGATTCCGCAGGTCCTTCCTCCCTGCAGCTGTTAGACTGTACAATCTAAACTGCTCCCAACAGACATAGATGTTCACACCATTGCTGCTATTTTGCACTAAATCGAAATCAACAACACTGTTATAATTCACACATTACGGTTAACAGACTTTTTACAATAACGTATTGGAAATTGCACATCTACTCTTCAATTGCACTGCTCAACGCACAATCCGTAATTTTTAACTATAGTGATATTTTTCTTTATTCTGTAATAATTGTGTGTGTTTCTGTTCTGTCATGTTCTGTCTGTACATCTGTTTTTTGCTGCTGTTACAACCAAATGTTCCAGTGTGGGACGATTAAAGGATTATTCTATTCTTTTCTATTCTATTCTATTCTATTTTCATCTTTCTGCACTGAAAAGGCAACCAAAGTAGTTAAAGTTAAAATAGTAAAAGGAAAAAGGAAGGAAAAAGGAAAAGTTGTCAGGCTAGTTCAGGATAACCTAAGCCGAAGGTTTTAAAGTAGAAACTTTAAAAGGAAGAGTTCAATGACCAAAAGATCTGCCTCTTGATCTACTTTTTAGAAACTCTAAAAACGATCTGTAAATCTGAAATCTGAGCGTTCTCCTCTGATCATATGGTACAATCATTGGAGAAGAAACTTGGTAAACACAAAGAAATGATTAATTCCTGTTCAGATACAGTGCCAACATCCAGACCAGGTAATTTGATCACAAGTGGACAATGCTAAATTGAAGAACAGGATTACTGAACTGAGGAAAAATCACATTCAAATACACAGGACATTCGCAGATCTTATTTAGGACATTTGAGACGTTTCACTTTTTCCTATATATATATATGAATATAATATAGAGTAGGATGTAGAGTATACATTTCCAGACTTCATTCTTTATGTTGTTGTTTAAAACTTGTATCCATCCACCTGCACTTTCATCTCTTACTCCCTTCACTTCTGTATGTGAAGATTCCTGGGTCTAGATTTAAAGCCTGATCACTGTAGAAACTGAGCCAAGTTGCAGGACCATCTACTTCTCTGTAATAATGAAACACAAGCAGCAAAATTTTAATATGTAGATTTTGTGAAGATGTAGAGTTTTGCCCCTCACTGCCTCCGAAAATTTGAGAGGAGCAATAATAGGTGTATTATATCTATCTGGTTATTTTTTTGTAGGAATACATCCGATTTTGTAGGAATACATAATCTTTCAATGGGTTTGATAAACAGTTTATTTGTAACCGTCAGTAAAAAGCAAATCTTTTTTTTACATCTGAGGAAGACAAAGAAATGTTTGCTATGAAATCCATGCTGTAGGTACCATGTCAACACCCGATGAACCAAAACCAAGATTTTACATCGTGTCCGTTTCTCTCACAAATGCAACTCAAACCATGGAGTTGTTGAGACAGAATAGGACATGATTATTATTTTCTATAGCTGGCACTTTGTGGGCTGCACACTGATGGGAAGAAAATTGGTGAAACCACAGCTGCCAACACCAAGGCCAGAACAATACTTCATCCTCTGTTTTAAAGACAGGATGCACTAATCCAGTGTGAAAAGCCAATCCCAGCTGTTGTCGGGCAAGAGGAAAAGACATTCACTCACTCCTAAAGTAAATTTTGAATTACCAGGTAACCTAGCCTGGATTATTTTGTGGGAGGAACGTAGAGTGTTGATTGAAATGCACATGGAGGTATGGGGAGAAAGTGCAAACTAACCATAAAGTAGGTTGAAAAAGCAAAACAGTTTTCTTCCTCACTCCTCAATACGGCTGCATTGTGTAAGGAAAACAAGAGTTTTAGATATTTTGATTAAAAAGGAAACCAGCAGCATGAATCCATCTAACTGGCCAAGAACATATACAGTCCAATTAGCTGGAAACCCTGGCAAGGATGATTGGAAAGCCTTAAAATTAGATCAGTTTTTATTGCACCTGCAAAATCTTACCCTTGGATTTTGTAGAAAAATATGTAAAAAATAAAGAATTGTCATTATTAAAGCACTGTTTGCACATTTAATGTACCTTTAGATGGAATTTTGACTTCTTCTGTAACATGTCACATGGTTTGAGCTTGCAAAATGGGGAATCTTTAAAACCTTTGGAAAAATGAGATTCTCTCAACATCAGACTTGTGAACCATTTCTTGTTAATTGTATCATATATTTTAGTTTGCTACTCTGTTTAAACACCCATGGTCAACCAACTTGAGCCATTTATAGTTTCTAGAGATTTCTACCTAAAAGCTATTAGTTCTAAGAAGTTAAGAATGAATCGCACTCTCAACATTCCAAAAGTAGAGAAACAGGCCTACAGTCTCAGAATTCCCCCACCATACTTACCAGTGGACATGAG
Source organism: Apricaphanius iberus (assembly GCA_028564705.1). NCBI lineage: Eukaryota > Metazoa > Chordata > Actinopteri > Cyprinodontiformes > Aphaniidae > Apricaphanius > Apricaphanius iberus. The sequence goes on from JAPXFQ010002732.1 coordinate 585,811, forward strand.
GTGCTTTTCCACATTTTGATTCTTTGTTTCACACCAACCTCACCTGAAAGTGTTTGTTGCTGAAAGGAAGTACCCCGACACTTTAATTTAAAAAGCAATGGTCTCTTTCTGCGTCTTTAAAAGGGTTGCCAGAAAATGTGTCCACGTGTGTATTGTATTGCCACGTAGAGCATGAATGAATGGTACTTGAAATATAATAGCCTACCAAATTTCGCCTCTAAGCACTCCATTGAGAGAAGTGCAATGAAATTGTGCCCGTTTTGATTTCATGTTTTGTGTAGCTCTGCCATTCAAACAACCTGGTCATCTTATAAATTAAGTGTTTGAGTTGAGTTATTTTTGAATGTGAAAGAATGCAATTATTATCTTTGAGGGGAGGTTAAGGATGTGTTGACCCAGGTTACACAGTGTGACTGGCTAGGTTGAGATTTCTTTGTAGCAGATATGTCAGGCTTCACAACTTATGGGGCACTGAGATTGTTTTGTTTTTTTTCATTCAGCTTAAGAGTCTCATTCAGAATGTAAACTACAAATTGAAAAGTATCGATTTGTCTGGTTTTTTTTTTTTTTTTCTGAAGGTGTGAACTGACACTGAACTCTGAAACATCATGAATCTTTTAGTTTAGAGATGCAACAATCAATTGGGGAGAGATAAGAAACGGGTAGTTTGCTCTCGATCGACTCGGATCGTGGATTGGTGGGTCAAGTACCAGAAGAAAAATGAATTCTCCTGTTCATTAAAAGCATCAGAGCTGAGGACACTATCAGATAAGGTTAGGGACTTTTGTTTTAACACACAAGTGAAGATAATCCTATAATTTGCTCATTTTGTCTTGGATTCAAATTAACTACCTCTATCAAATAACCTGCAGCACAAGTTTCACGGGTTTTAGCACAGCTTTCTTTGTTAGTTGCTATTGTCCTCACACCATTACCTTTGTGCTTTTCAACACAATGTCGTAGGAAGATATGCTTCCATTAGAAAATAATAGTCTGACATCAGCTTACTACACATACTACTACACTCACGTGTATACAATTTTATAATCATGGACATCCATTCTCACTCTTCAGCACAGTACAGCTCATACCCAACGGGTTGACCAAATAAAAACATGACTTTATAAAGATTTATTACCTCTGCATGATTGAAATCGTAAATTAAACTGACTGCTTGACCTACTTTTTTTCTGGAACTAATCATCTAACCACTTGAAGATTCTCAGAGTCTTGAAATCTTATCCCCAGATGGTAAATTGATCCTTGAATTTGAAAAACACATACATGAAAAAAGATTGTAACATAATGAAAGGGTTACCTTGTCTTCATACACAGCTTAACACTGAATTCCACATCCTTGATCCTTATTCAGTATGCACTATTTAAAGCAGGTAGACATCAGAAGCTTCAAATAAATCAAGTAATCTGTATTGGCCACAGAGAGCCTGATTAGTGCACATTTAATTTTGATATACCTGTTATATTTACCTTATTTCATACACTGTACGTTACCATATACGAAGCTCCAGGAGCAATGTGAAGCTTCCAGAACCTTCCTAAGAGACCTCAGTGAAATTCTAAAATCAAGATGAAATATCTTACAGACTAAGAATATTGATCATGTCATTGATGGCTGCTGATGACTTGTTTGTAGAACAGCTGACTGAGTGAGATAAGCTGTGTACTGAAGAGGTAGCTGAGATGCAATCACAAGTGGTCACTCAGGAGGCTTTTAGGGACATATTTTAACATCTCATGTGAGTAGATATATTTAGAGGTGTCCACTTGCCAATGGATCGCTCAGAAAACGTAATAATAGCTGCTGAAAGGAAAAGAGCTCTTGTCTCTGCTCTTGTGCCGCTCAAAAGGACTCACCAGGTATGTATTAATTTTTATTGCACATTTGTGCCAGTATAAAGGATATTTTGGTGTTGATGTAATTACTCCCAAAAGTTTGTTCTAAAAATTAGTTTAACCTTTCCAACTGGTCCATTTTGTTACTTTATATTGACAAGCTGTCAAAAACTCAAATGTTCTACTCCACTTGGTTAAACAAAAAAATATGTTTTGGAATAATTGGGACCTATGGTGTCGCGTTATTCTTTCCTTTCCTCTGCTAAAAAAATAGTGGAATTGTCCAGGTTAACTTTATCCTGTATGTCTAGCAAGTTTTCCTGCCAGTGGGGATGGCAGCTTCCTGTAAATAGTCTGATGCCCCTGAGCCTTTAACAGATTCTGGGCATAATGTTGACTGTTTTTTTTGTTTTTTTTTCTTCCCTGCGTTTTGAAACAGCCTCCTGTCAGGAGCTGGTTCATCCACTCTGACAGCACTTCGTTGAGATTCAGGCAGTATATATGCATCTGTGAGCCTCTGCTGCCTGCAGTTAACCATATCGTGTTTGGGGGTTTTTTCCAGAAAAGACCCACAGACAGAAATGTTGATGTGCATTTTATCATAAATCTAACTTCAGGGAAGTTTGAGAAGTCAACCTGAATCATGGCATTGTCATGTTTAGTATTGAAAATAGGACCCAAATGCAGCAGAATCAATTGTGTATTTAATGATGAAGAAAAAGATAACAAACTTATAAAATAATCATGAGGGCAAAAATAGCAAGAACCAGGGAACAGGAAGCAACAACTATAAACTGGCAGTGAGCCAACTCCTGCTTAAGATTTCTGGTATGGATTGGGTATATGGCGGCACCCTTGTTGGCCAATGTAACTGCAGCAAAATACTCTTGCGAGTGAGGCTAACCTGAAGCCCTGCTCATTCAGTACTATTGCAACATATAATCCTGGATGAGCTTGCTCTATGGCAGGCTAATTGTGAACCATTACGCTAATTCAAGCCAGGATATTTCAAATGAGCCTTGATTTCTTGAGCTTGGTTTATGGAATACCCCCCTGGTGAGCTGTGGAGGGATGAAGAAATTACAAATTTGTGGAAGCGGGTGCAGATGAGAAGGAAAGAGCAGGTGGAAACAGGAAGTAACAAACAGGAGAAGAAACAGAAAACCATCCTAAAATAACTAGAAACTAACAAAAGATATCTAAGAGGAACTATCTAATCCGAGAATAAAGAGCTAAAGAAGACTGAAAAACTAAGGAAACATAAATAAAAGGTTAAACAAAATAAAACAGAAAGGTGAAAACATCTAAGAGCAGGGAGCGAAAATACGGAATCAAAGAAGTGCCTAAATCAAAACACTAAAATCCTAAAGTAAAGCATAAGCACCAAAAACTGAACTAAAATGAAAATTTAAACAGGATCAGGAACATGGCTAACTCAACACAAAATAACACAAGAACCTTTTCTTTTTACATATACATGGTACTTTACTGCATCTCTTAAGAATAAATAAATACAAAAAAACCCAGAAACCCAGATTTCTTATCAATGTAGTTTAATTGTGCGAAAATTGTGTTTAATGGTGTGAAATATTAGCCATTGACTATTGATTTCATTGGAATTATTGGTTAAACTTGGATCAATAACAGTAAACTGAAAAAGCAAGGAAAGCTTTTGCAGTGTGAGATGACCTGACATGTATTTGATAGTTGGTTAATGAGCAGAACCTCAGAAAAAAAAAACTGCTTGTATTATATGCTTATAGACCTGAGTAAGGAGAATACACCATGAAGAATTCTGCTTGGGGAACATACTATAGGATGTAACTGTGCATGGTTGTCACCAATTAGCCTGCATTCTATACCCATGGAAACACAGTCAGAGATAAAGACAGACACAGACACGCATGAAGAAACATTGAAATTAGAAAAACAGATGTTGTCCACCTGTTGGGTTTAGGATCTTATACTTTGAACTCCTATGTTTTGCCTGCGTTGTCAGACAAATACATTACCCAAACATTTTTATGTGAGAAGATTTCAGTGTGGCAGGTTCACTGATCCTCATGTCTGAAACCAGTGGAGTGATTCTTTTGAGAACAGTTAATACAGTTGCCTAGGTTTATAGTTGATTCAACCAGGACAATATCAGATCTATTCAGGCTCCAGAATCTCCTTAACAGTCAGTTGCATGCATCTGTGTATTTTTATCATCGGGAAGCTCTGTTGCTGGAAATAATGCTTCCTTTTTGTTGTCTCAGAGTGGCAGCAGCATATTCACAATGGTCTCTCGATGGCTCAAGGGAAACGTTGATATTTTTTAAAATGTTTTTTCTTTGCTGATTGTGACATGCTAGATGTTTAGTTCTTTATTTTTCAATGGCGATAAGAATAGCCTTTAATGATATGTGAAGGACGTTGGAGGAGCTGTTGTAGAAAAGGACTGTATGACAAACTACTGAGAGGGGCCTACATTACTGGTCAAGTTAGCTGGGTGAAAACATGCAATGTTGTGTAATTGTAGGCAGAGTTGTTGGATTTGCTCAGAATATATTGAATGGACTCAGTCTCCCAGCATCCCTTGTGCCGGGTCGGCAGCCATTTTGTGATCCCCACCGCTTCTCACTGGTCAGTTGACGACCGAAAGCCAGTGGTGAAATAGCCGCCTCCACCAACTGATATAAGTCAACGCAACGACCCATTCTTTCTCTCCCAGTCAGCTGACAGAGCTGAAGATGGAGGGAAAACTTGAATATCCGCTAGGGATCCATCTCCTTTCTTCCTTCTTGATTCTATGTGGCTGATCCGAAGGAATCCCTCTAAACTCTGCCCTGGAGTTGTGGTATTTTGTGCAACATCCAGTCCAAGCCGAGAATCGATCTGTGAGCCGGCGTTTCTCCCAAGAGCCTGTTTAACCGTGGCAGTCCGGAACTTGCAACTCTAAAGTCCGTCCTCTCTTTATGCGCACATCGAGATGGTTGAATTTAATTTAATCTACCCACTTAACACGGCATTTCTTTAAAATCCCTCATCGTCTGATCGTGGACTGAAGAACTTATCAAAAATAGGAACATTCCAATTTCTTATTTCCTTGGTGGAGCACATTAGCATATAGATACCTGTGTGTGCTTTTTGCTGAAATTGGTTATTTGTTGTGTTTAATGTTAATTTAGCCATTTGTTTTGTTTTATTTTATTCGTAAGCAGAAGCAAAGTGTTGTTTTGTCCGTATTGTTTGTGATGGTTTGATTTCCAAGAGCGAGGCTTTGTGTGGTGCGGCCTCCTCAGAAGAGCTGAAAAGTGTTGGCCATTGTATTAAGGTCATCCTTTTGTCTAGCTATAAAGTTAACTATGTCTAGCTAGATAAGATCATATCGCTTCTTTGTCTTCCCTGGGTTGATCGCACGCATTGATAAAGCATCATTTCATTTAGAATAGATTACATTTATTTGTGACTGCTTGTGAGCGATCTGTAATAAATTCCTGAAACTTGTGACAAAATCTCTCTGATTCTTTTGGTGTTGGATGATTCAAAACATTGGTAAAGAATTTTGTTTCTTATATAGATTAAAAAGCTGGTGCCCCGTTTTGCTCACTTTGTCACTGACAATTCAAGTTTGATTAATGAATATCCCATTATTAGGTTATTGATATATCCATCCATCCTTCCATTTTCTGAACAGCTTAGTCCTCCAGGCGTCGCGGGACTCAGTGTAGACACTGGAGTTACAAAAGACATATGGACATTTCACCTACTCTGGTTTACCTGAAGACTCCTCTTATTATTGTTATTTCTGATGTTATGTCTTTAGAGTACCTATTCTGATATAATTTTTGGAAGCTTGCAGGGAGGCAGGACAGATGCAATGTTAGCGAGAGAGTGTTGGCCCAATGTTTTTCAGAAATTACAGTTGGTTGTCTTTTTTTCAAGTGGTCATGTTACATCAGGGGCTCTAAACAACTTTATGTAGTTGACCTGAGAGGGGAAATGGCTCAACGCTGACCAAGAGTTTACTCTGACTTTCTAGGCAATATTTCTTGTGCTTTGACATGAAGAGAAAGGTGTGATAGGTATTGTTACCGTCCTAAACTGTGATTGATTATGTTGTTCGACATTAACATAGGTTCATCAAGGAATGACGGGATCAAAAGCTTTTTGTAGAGTTGTTGGTTCATAATGGCATGAGAACAATGCAGGGACTGAAGACCTGCCTCCTGCTGATCTATGGTCAATGCAATAGAGTGAGCTGGAAATAATCAGAATTTTCTTACATACTTCATAATTCTGCTTCAAGTATCCATCAAAATATGGGTGTGGCTGTGGTGTTTAAATAATGGGGGTAGGCCTGGGCAATATGGTCTCAAATCAGTGTCACAATACATTGAGCAGTCTACCTCAATCATGATAAATGGATGATAATAACCCCATCAACGTTATTCCCTAGATAGAGCTATGGCTTTTTCCCTCCTCGACCAGTTCTCTGGATGGATCAGTACTAGTGAATGCTGTAGGGGAGGGGTATGATTTTTTCTACTTAATTTTGAAATCGATAACAGTCATATCAGCTTGCCCTATTCTGAGGGGATCAAAATGTGCCACGAAATGATCCCCGACACCAGTACACCACCACAAGCACTCAATAATATTGATGGAAGACAGGACAGATTCATACTTTTGTTGTGTTTACAGAAAATTCTGGCCCAAATGTTACAGTTGAATTGCAGACTTCATACAACAGGCAAAAATCTTCCAGATTGTAATTCCTCAGTATTGTTGATGCTCGGTATCCTGATTTCACAGCATGTGCATCTGGTTTGCATCCCATCTGCTTCAAGTGGGACTTGGTATCAATTCAAATTTCAAGAATCGTTTTGTGAACTATTATCTTAACTATTTTCCTGAAATTCAATGACTTTACACTGGGTGAGTAACACTTCACCATGGGAAACTGTATTAACCATTTCAGACACAAAACTTAAAATGGCCGTCTGGACTTTTCCTTCCTATTTCATTTTCTCTGTAATCTGTCTTCTGTCATCTTGAACTTATCTGCCCATCCTCTGAGATGGACATCAAGTAATTTTCATTTACGCAACACAAGCTCACAGGATCTTTCTCTTTTTTCCTTATACACCTGTATCTGCTTCTGAAAGACCAACATCCACGTTCATAGTCACTTAAGTCCCCTTTCTTCAACATTCCGATGATCATGGTAATCTTCAGGAAGTCGTCTTCAACATGTTAATAGTTAAAAGGGAAGGGTTTTTGTTTCTTTTTTTTTTTTGGGGGGGGGGGGTAATCCCAACCTTATTTACTCCATGCATTACGTTCATTTATTCATCCAGACAAGTATGGAGCTACTTGGAGTCCTTCGGTAGAAGTTTATTTCCAATTTCAATCAGCATATAACCATACAATTAGAGTCAATGGGGTCACAGACCACTAAATTATGCATTTTCTGCCACAAGACTCCTTCATCTAACCAATATTTTGTTATTCTTATCTAAAACTATTTCTCTGAGTTTGTGGCGTCTCGGTAGTGCTCCTTCATTGCATGCAGTGGTGTTTTTTACACGCTTTGAATCCAAACTACACTGACCTCAATGACGTCGCTACGGTCCACCATGACAGTTGTAGTTTATGCAGGGATTTCACTCTGCGCTCTACTGCGGCAGATGGTTAGACAAAACCTGCTACTACAAACATTAACATGGTTCGCGCTTGCGTGTTTCCAAATTGCAAAAACAAAATGACCAAGTGGACTACAATCGTTGTATAGCACAGAGTAAAAGTCCTCATCAGACTTCAACTGCCATGGGGCACTGCAATAATGTCACTGACATGGCAGCTTGATGTAAATTGTAATAAAAGCCTTTAAATAACCCTGGAAGAACTCAAAGAAGCACTTCCGAGAAGCCCAGAACTCCGAGGAGAATAGTAGTAGTTATAAATAACAAGATATCCATTAAATTACGGAGTTTTGTGGAAAAAAATGCCTTATTTAGAGGCAGCATTAACTCCCATAATATGGATATGTGCTGATCGCGACTGTATATAAACTTCTGTCTGGGTGAGTTGGTCAATGTAATGCATGCTATAAATAAGATCCAGATTGAAAGAAAAACCTAACTTGCCGATTAAAGGTTATGAGTTGCCATTTGTATTTCCATATACCTGATCAGTTGAATGTAATAAGTTGGTCGGTGAGTGCAATAAAGAACAATAACTTACTTTTTACATGTTCTGCTGCATTCCTGCCTGCTATTAAATATGCTGCCCATCTTTTGGTCCACAAAAGAACTCAACAGGTACATTTTGACAGAAATGTTGCAGCAAGAAGAGAAAGATCTCAGAAAGATAATTTGAACCTGTCTCACATGTACCCTGTTGTAGAGGACACCATTAGTCTCAGGTGTGGAAAAAAGATGTTCTTCTTATCCCTTTCACCCGGATTTGTTGCGTTTTAACCATTCCTTTTACCTTTTTCCTTACCTCTCAACCTTTACTTCTTTTTTCTTTCTTTTACTTGAAACACGGTCATTCTTTTCCCTCTAAGAGAAACCTTTTATCTTCTCTACACTGATGAGAAGCATTATCCACTCATACTCTCGTTCCCATGCCCTCTCACTCCCTGACTTCCCCTTGCACTTCTTCTTTTAATGGTCCTTATAAGCCCTCTCTTCACTGAGACCTTTCTTCCCTTTTTTTCTTTATGTAATTTTCTCCTCTGATTTTTGTCTTTGAACCAGTCTCCCAATTTTATTTTTCTTTCTTTCTTTCTTTCTTTCTTTCTTTCTTTCTTTCTTTCTTTCTTTCTTTCTTTCTTTCTTTCTTTCTTTCTTTCTTTCTTTCTTTCCTGTAATTTGGAGGCTGATGTTCACTCAGACTGATTAGAATTTAGACGGCAGAGAGACTTCGCTGGTGATCAAAAGTCACATGTGCAAAACGGCCAACAATGTACGAACGTTGACAAATTTTCTGGTCTGGCAATTTTGGTGGAAAAGCAATTAGGATTTGGAATTAGTCTTCAAATTGAATTGGAATTAAGCAGGCTCAGTTTACCCTTATATGCACAGTGTTCGTCTCTCTAGACCTGAGAGTGGCCTATTATCGCATCCCAGCCTCCTCAGTGTTGAAATGAAGGGCAGCCGCACCAACATGTGGTCCCTCTCTTCCCACCCCCCTCAAACACACATGCTCATATCTCTCCATGCTACCTACAGGACTGGAAAGGTTCATTATATATTTACATAGCCCCTTGTCCTGTAATTGTTTTTCTAAATTCATTTTTTTTCTGACATCCTTTTTGTGCTCACTGGTTAAAGTGACAAATCCTGCTTTGAAACTTAATGAAGTTTGAAATAGAATTTGTGGCTACAATTATCCTGTCCACACTGGCTGTCGTGGGAATGATGGTGCCACCGAAACCCAATTACAGGAACTGAGACCCCAGCTAAGGGCTCAGGCCCACCGGGAACCACAGAGGCTGCGATGAGTCCAGCAGCTGCTCTGCATCTTTCCCGTTGGTAGTTTGAAAGGTCGCGGAGCATCCCAGTGTGAACCTGGTGGTTAATTTTGATTGCTATTGATGTTATACAGCCAATTTGATCAGCCCTGATAATTTAACCAGCTTTTTTATGCTTTGGTTGGACAGTCTTAGTTTCTGAATTTTTATAAACAACTTGTGTGTGCTGCTTTTCCTCCTCACAAGTGAAGCATTAGAACTTTTGTTATACTGCTATACTTTATTCATTATGTACTTTCAGATGGATTTATTATGGACTCTGAGATGGAAAATATAGGGAAAAAAAACAGAAGAGGAATGACAAAATGTAAGGGAGAGAGGGTGAATTGAAGATAGAGAGGAAAGGGAATAATAAAGAAAATACAAGAAAACATAATAGTCTGCTCCTACACCTGCAGGACTGCAGAGAGAGGGGAAAAAACAACAGCTATTAAACAAATCGTGCAATGCAAATTGAGAGCTACCCAACCACAAACCACAGTTATATATATAAACACATCATCACTGGAATGGTACTGATTATTACAAGATCTAGTTGTGATAACCTGAGTCCAAGAGTGCAACCTGTAAACACTGAAATCCCCACAACTGTGTGTAGATATATGGTTTCTCCATACAACTGTTCAATAGCTGGTGTGAGGAGACATCAAATCTGTCTCCCAGGAATCAATGCAAACGCAAAGGAAATCAGAGATCGGAGCCATAAACACCCTCACTTTTAAAGCACATCTCAAAATTAGTATCATTTTCTTGCATTGCAACCACAAATATTATACTTTTTGTAAATAACATACCATGCAAGCTATTACTGTATTCTGAAGTCACCTAATTATGTTTCAGATTTCATCCACCTTAAGGAAAGCATTTCTCAGATGCAACCAAGAGGCCCATGGTAACTCTGAAGGAGCAATAGAAATCCACAGCTCAGGTGTAGGATCCTGTCCGTAACACAGTTATTAGCGGTGTGCTAAACAAATCTGGAGAGGCAATAAGAAAGCCATTGTTGAAAGAAAGCCTAAAGTAACTTTAGGGGGCAGTGTTGGAGAGAATACTTTGTAAATGTACTTAGTTACAGAATACTGAATACCTGCTTTAAAATGTATTTTGCTAAATCCTGGTACTGTATTCTAAATACTTGGACTACTTCCCCTTAAAAACAGCATTTAAGTTTATTAACTACTCCTGCAGGAAAACAGAGGGCATAGGTACTGACTGGAAAAAAAATAAAGTAGGCTATTTAATTATTTTTGGCACAACACTGCTACCTCTCAGTGACCAAAAACCAATCAAACAAACAAACAAACAAACTGTTTTTTAGTAGTAATATCTTTTTGCATTTTCATTAGATTTTATATTTAGTCATTTGAAATGAAGTTTAGCTGTTTTGCAGCCACAGACAATTAGGCTATTTACGACTTTCTGTTATAAATATGCAAAGTATTATAAACAGACATTAATTGCACTCCAAATGGAAAGCTTTTATCCCTGTATCCCTAATTTTTGGGAAACCCATCGTAACAACATATAATCAAGCTAATGTCATGTCAGATACAACCACTGTAACTGTGAGAAATTACCTAACTAACACAATCTAGGCCCTGTCAAATAATGCACACAAAAAAACAGAGATAGAGGATTTTTGTTTGTGTTTTTTGTACATCGTTGCAGTGTCTTTAAAGGGACTTTCACATACCTTGAAAGGCTGGCCAGCCGGATGCTTTATATTTCCAGTTTGCTGACGGCATTGACGATGTGTGGCGTATTTAATTGAGACCTGCCAGCAAAAGTTTAGACGAAAATGTAAGAATTTTCCCACCTGGATCCATCACTAAGCTTTGCAAAAAATATTTTAGGTGGTAATATGAATATGTCGCTCTATTCATTAATACCGAATTACAGCTGCTCCAGCAATCACTACAGTTTGCCTGCATACTTCGCAGTTTGACATCAGAAGCACTGCGGTGCAACGCTATGAGTAGTGCTTCCAGATTTTATCTTTTCCACCATTTTAACCACCATGGTTTTAGCTGGGCTTTTGTCAGGAATGCTTGAATGAAATCTAGCATTATTTGAAAAAAATTAACTGCAAGAGAGCGCCACTGAATGCATCATTTACTTCACTGCTAGTAGTTTTTTTTGGCTGCGGTTGTGGCTCCAACCCCCCCCTCCCCTGCTCCAGGTCTGAATCCATACCTGGCCACTCACGTTAACGCTGTTTTTTGATAGTCGGGAGTATTTCGGCCATAGGATATCTATGGTTTCAACGGCATGTTGTTTAGGGGTGTTATGGGATAGTCTGCACAACGCAGACACACATTTCCCAAAACTTATTTCTTCATCTTTCAGGTGGAAAGTGGAAAACACATAAGTATTCAAATGGTATTATAAAAGTAACTGTATTCTGAACACCATCTTTAAAAACAATAACTGTAACGAAATACAGTTACTCATAATTGGTATTCTAAATACGTAACGTTGGTGCATGTATTCCGTTACTCCCAACACTGTATAGGGGACATTGCAAGCACTTAGAAAAAGATGCTTTGATCAGACTAGACCATCCTTTTGGCCTAGCTTGACACAGGGATGAAATACACAGCAGAGTGAAAACACCATCTTTGTTGTAACAGAACATGGTGTTAGCAGCACTTCACATTTGTAACATAAAATCCCAATACAATCAGATAAAGGTTGGGGGGTTGAATATTATAAAAGGGCACATCAAGCAGCTTAAAATGTTTTTATTTACTCCCTGTAATGTCTTTTCTTACATTCAGTCCCTCCGTTTGTGTTTAATTCATCTCTCCTCTTCCCTCTCATCCTCCTGTGAACTGTCTCTGCATTTCCTCTCAGCAGCAGCAGCCTGTAAATGGCCGCCTGATGGAAAGCGACATTTTCGCAGAATCCTGAGAGAGAGGCGAGGTGATCTCTCCTCTTTCCAGCACAAAGTGCTCCTAATTGCCTGGTTGCATTTGCGAGCCCAGCTGACAAACTCGTGCAAATCAATAATTCTGCTCCGGGACTCGGGGCCCCCCACCCTCTACATACTAAGATGACACAAACAAGCGCATGCATACTAATGCGTAAATGCATCTGGAAATACATTTAGACGTACATAGATTCTGTCGCCATGCACACACACGAGAGACGGTTGCAAGCATTCCCTCCATCTCGCTGCCTCTGTGCTGCCTGCCTTAAATGACAGTGTTTATCTGTGATTCCAAGACAAATGGGGAGAGAGTATCAAAGCATTAAGAGCAGCCACAGTGCTGCTGAAGGCTGAAATAATGGATGGGGGAAATGCTGGGAGACCCTGTACGGCTCATTTCTGAATGGCTGGTGCAGAGGTGGAAATTTCGCACTCCTAGCTTGAAATATACAGAGGACAAATAAGCACAGCTTAAACACGGATCTTATTTAATAGGCTTTGTGTTTGTGTTCTTGTGCTCTGTTCTGTAACAACTCTTTCTCTAAAAGTTGTTTCCCAGGAAAAGAAAATGTCACAGCAATTTGAAAAGCTTGATGGAGTTGTTTCAAGTTGTTCAAATGAGTCACTTCACAGTTGCCTTTGATATTTGCTGCAAATTCATTAATAATAACAATTATCATACACCAAATGTAAGTGTGCAAAAAATTGTGAGAATGGCATTTTGTACTTTTCTAAATTAAATTTTTTTTTCCACCACATTAACTTCTCTAACGCAACCCATAGTGGTTTACAGAATGACTCCTTTAGCTGTGTCACATTACACCCACAGGATTTTATGAACAAAGTAGTAGTGGTAGCAGAACAGTGAAAAGGTGGCCCAGGAATGGACGCTTCAGGAACCACACAATAATTTTTTTGTGTGTCCATAATTATAATTACCTAATGACACAAAGTAATCTAGCTCCGGACAGTCCCTGACCTCGTTCCAGCCTATAGATAAGTATCTTATGATCAACTGTGTCAAACACAGAAGGTCAAGACCCATTACTCTTAAAGGTCCTATATCATGCTATTGTAGTGGGAAATTTAATATTAAGAATTATCTATTCTGTGTTTTCTGCTGTACTGATAGTTACTGTGTGCTATTTCTTCATGATATGGTAACCAATCTGATTATGACATTATGAATTTAGGTCAGGTCAAATGAACTGATATTAAATTCCTGCATCCTGTGTTGCCATGGAAATGACCCTCTGTTCACTGGACGTCCTGACATTTACAAGATTGTGCCTTCTATATCCAGCCGAAGACGCCTGAAAGTTTACTGTCCTGATTCTGAAGAAATGTTTTCTGAGATAATATTGATAGTTGTTAGCATTACTGAATCTATGTAAGTCTGTGTCAGGTTTGTGAAGGCAGGTCAGTATTTGCATATTTTTGTATGACTCCTGTACCTCGTTGCATGACCAACCAAGTCTGTGCTTAAACCTCCATAAATCTGAAGGAATCTTCTCTCATCCTTTATTTAAAAGACTTTACATTACACTATTGTACAGTTTTCAACGTCTGGGATAGGCAAATGTATGATAAAATGTTACCGGTGGCGTTATATGGTCTTTATTTTACCCTGAAATTTAACTTATATCCCAGAGTTACTCTTCAACCCAGCCGTAAGATGTTTGGTTTCACTATAATCCTGCCTCCCTCCCTGTGAGGCCCGCCCATTTCCTGACATAGCCTTTAGTCCCGGTCTGACTGCAGCAAAGCAGCATGGACAACATGTTATAAGCCACATTATATTTTATAAAACTTTATTGTATGAATGGCTCTGACTTTTGGTTTAGTTTTTGTGTAAACATCGGGTCAATAAAGCTGATTTCAGCAGCTAAAGTTACTAGCTTCTTATCGATAGCAGCGTGTAGCTAGCAGCCCAAACCATTGGAGCGTAGTCCAGTGACGGAGTGTTAAAGCAAGCAGATCTTTCCAGCCCCGTTTGTAATTTAAAAAATTCTCGCTTCTGAGAGAAAGTTTGAGAACTGAGTGGACATTTTATATGTCGCCTGTGATGTTTGCGGCGAGGCCCGTGTGTGTTGTGTCTGAATGCAAAAGCAGCGTTATAAGTTCACATAAGCAGCTTCATAAATGGCAAACACACATTAGCATTAGCATGTAGCTACTTACTGCTCTGGCCACTTCATAAGGACGTCTTTATTGGCCAAAGTTTGGAAAGCAGACATCGGTGGATTGACGGTCAGATACAAACAAGCAGCTAGTTTGATGCAGGAATACGGAGAGAAATTGTAGTGATTTCTGGTGATTTGGCTGTTCTTTAGGAATGTTGAATAAAGTCCTGTAATTCCCGCAGCCAAACGGGCATTTTTGAAGAGACAGTATAGAAAGTAAAATACTACAAATACGGTGGTGCGAGCTGCGAGAGTCAGAAGCAGCTCAAATCTGTGAGAAAGGGGGCGTGTGTGTTTAATCTGCAGTGGCGGCGTGGACAGGTCGGGAACTTCCTAGTTTGACAGTGTTACGTAAAATACTTCACCATGTTGTGAGTCAGTCATTTTCCAAGAGAGGGCGGTGCACCAAGTCAGAATGCAGTATTCAGGAGGATTGCTGAGAAATGTATGAATTAAGCTCAAAAACACTATGGTTGGCTTTTTTATGAGAAATTTGCATTACAACATGGCTGAAAGCTCCAAAAAGTTGATTTTGCATGATATGGAACCTTTAAGACGTACATCATTCAAATTTTCACCAAAGCTGTCTCAGTGTTGTGGTTTGGTCTAAATAAGGAACAGAGAACCTGGTTAGAGTTGACTGCAAAATAGAGGGAAAAGCCTTTAGAATTTCTGCTGTAAATTTTGTTAATGAAACCTACAAAGAGCTTGAATATTATACACAAAGTGATTTCTAAACAAAAACAGCTGCTTTCCTGCTTCACCTCATCAGCTTACTAAAAAGCATCTCAACCCCCTAGCAGAGTCTTACTCCACCTGGTGGACCAGCGAACGCACAGGATGGAGGGCTTTGGGCCGTGACTGACGTGTTGACAGCAGTGCCGCTACAATGGCACAAATACAGACAGCGAGAAAGATGGAGACCAACATGAGCTCCCTTGTCTCAGAGTGATCTTTTTGAGGTGTAGGATTGATCTCCACCTCCTTCGCCAGAGGAAAGTGAGGAAAGGAGGTTCTGTGGAGGAGGTGTGGGCGGAGACTGGGCTTCTTTTATTGCTATATGAATAGCAATGCCTGAGTCAAAATTCAAAGTGCTGTATAGAACACTGACTTTTTTAGGCATTAAAATGTACATTTTTACTAGGTTGCACTAAAATCCAAAAATCATGACCAGACATGGAGACAGCACTGTTAGACACTCATTCAAACAGTTTAGAAGCAAAAAAGTTGATTTCGGGAAAAACGTCTCCATCAGTATGTCTCTGTCTGGGTGCAAACTTGCTGACAGAGAAGTATAAACTAAACTTTAGAGACACACCCCAGTATGTGGTTCTACAAAGTATTTGTTTCAGCTGGTTGAACCCAAACATTCATCACAGTTTTATGATTGTCATTTTTAAAACTGGTAAACCATATAAGCTTTTAATTCTATTCTGTAATTGCAGGATACTTTGTGATGGTGTATCACAAAAATGTCTACATAATTTCAATTATAAGAGACTGAAGACTTTTATGCATTGCCTGTATCTCACCAGCAAACTTTCTTTTCCTAGGCTCATCTGTGATGCAAGTGACGGCCACGGACTCTGACGACTCCACCACGGCCAATGGCATGGTGCGCTACCGGATCCTCTCGCAGACGCCCCATAGTCCCATCCCCAACATGTTCACTATTAACAGCGAGACGGGAGACATTGTTACTGTGGCCGCCGGACTGGACAGGGAGGTCTGTTTTCTTTTCTTTTTTCTATTTAGTTTGTTGCTTCACCAGCCAGAACATCAAACTTTCCCAAAGGTTTACTGGTATTGGATATCATTGGTGTCCACAGTTTTTATTGATATATTTAATTGCCCTATATTTATCTTTTAAGATCTTTATTTATTCCTGTTTTTAAGATTAACTGAAAATGTCACTGAGAAAAAACAACAAATAAACCCATTAAGACCTTTCCCTCCGTTAATAGCAGATGTTTTATTGATTTCTTATCTCCAAACAAAAATGAGCTGAAGAATATTTAATGTTGGTCTCGGTGTGGAGCAAGGAGCCGGGATAATGGCCACGTAAATCCAGCTTCTCTCTGCTGGTGGGGCCGCGAGAGGGTTTGTTTTATCGTCCTCTTTTGTCTCATCCATGACTTATGTGTTGCTTTCTGTAGTCGCTCACCAACCCACACACAGCCAACACCATGGCACACGTCATCCCCGCTCCATCTTCCACCATGGGCTGCTAATGAGGGAGGTCACAGAGGTCAACTTTTGTTTATCCCAAAGCTGGATTTGGTCGGTGTTCATCCTCACTGCCTCTCTCTCTTTTTCACACACATTTTCATGGACGTGTCTTTTTTTTTTATTCGTTATCTTTGTGGTATGTCCTCAGAATCAAAAAATGACTAAACAAAAGAGGGGGTTTAACTTAATGTGCTGTCGATTATTAGGATTGTCCCATCCTTGTAACTTAGTTGGCTGATTTTACTGGCCACGTAAATACGACACTGAGTGTGTCTCATAATATTTATATTCGAAGAAATCCCACTGGTTCTTCTTTACGTTAAACCCGGCCAGGCAGCTCTTTGGAAATTTACCAGCAGAAGAATAAGCTTTATTCCCGTTGCTGTGGGAATAATTACTTTTAATATCTGAAGAAGAAAAAAAAACAGGTTTTATAACAGGATAAACAATACATGAATCCCTCTTCCTTATCCAAATTTTATATAGAACTGGCAAGGCTTAACAGTGATGCACATTTGTGCAACAATATAGATGAGTCTAGTGAGTGCGTGCCAGGGCTTTGTCCCTGTTTCCAGCCTGGCTCAGGCGGAAGCCCTAGCAGCTGATGTGAGCGGTGAAAAAGCTCATTAATCTGGACACATCAAGCCTGGTCTCGTACCCACCTGCCTGTGATTCTCACTCTAAAACTGGGACACACCTGGGAGTTCATCCACCTGCTGTCAAGGTCGTCAACATGAACGAGCACTGCATGTGCATGCGCTCATGTGCTCTTTAAATGCACCCAAGCTCTCTGAGCAGCTAAAGTACTATGTGTCATGCAAAGGCATGATCATTCCCACTCACTGTGCTGACAGGGAACACATGGTTAAAGCCGGTGTAGGACATGTACTATATTCTGTATTCTGTCACACTCCAGCTTATCCACCAGCAACATGCTGGCGTCTAATTAGAATATTCATGGTCTGACTAAAATGAGAAGCAGGTTCTCTTGTGCTGAGGAGATCAAGGGTACATGACGGGTTAGGTTGGTGTCAATTACCTCTGACTTTGAAATATACCAATTATTCTTACTTGGTCTGCACATCACATCCTTCAGCCCACAGAAGATCAAGATAACCAAACAACTACTGTTTATTTCCTGAATTTGAAAATGTAAAAAAAAGAAGAACTTTCTGTGTGGGTTTGTTTTCTGTTTTCTCTTTTTATGTTTCATTGTGTGGGAAAGTTAGGCATAATTTATAGTACCTTGCAAGAGTATTTAGAACACATTGCCGCTAATGACTTAAATCAGGGTTCAATTAAAAAAATACACTCCAAAACTTCTCTATTCATCATCTGAACATAGTTTATCAAACCACAACCTTCTGTTATTCAGAGAAGCAGACAAAAGGTCCATAGTAAATCTGAATGAGTCAGACGTACACTCCACAAACATGTCCTTGCTTTAAGAGTAGCAACAAGAAAACAATAAATGGAAAAAGTTTAAAACAAGCCAAGTAGGGGACCCATGGGTGGAAGACATTAGCCCTGTTCAGATTATACCAACACTGAACTTGCTTGTGAGGAGCCAAACTAACATGTTGCATTACATTCTGCACAACACCCGGAAGCTACAATCCTGATTTACAAAGATGATGCAATGGGAATGCTATTTTTATTTAGCAGGGCAAGTAAATGTGGTCAGAAATGATAGGAATATATTTGAAGCTAATAAAGGTGTTAAGCGTAGTTTATACTTCTCTGTGAGCAAGTTTGCACTCACACGCACGTGTATTAACACAGAAGTTTTCCTTCTATAGTTCCCGGTTGGTGTGTCAGTGTTGCAAAGCCATTCTCCACCAGGGCAGCAAGGTGTGCTGACCTTTTCTGGTGGGTCTGTCCACCATTTTGTCGAAATCTCTGGTTAACTAGAGTTTATTTTCTTCAGCTTTTAAACACATTCCCCCTCATGGAGCAATGGTCAACAGAAAGTACGTTTTGATTGAACTGGAAAGCATTTTTATTACAAGTGCAGCTTATATAATACTCTAAACAAATAGAGTGGTCCAGATTAGTGACCACCAGAAAAGTGGTCACTAATCTGGACCAGAAAAGACCAGATTAGATAAGCTGGAATTGCAATATAACGTCTCTAGTCCCAAAAAGCTGCATTGAATACAAATTTCATTGAGGATAGGTCATCTTACTGGTAAACTGTTCTAGAGCTTATGTTGGGCTGACCAATCACAGACGTGTGCCATTGCGTCTGATGGATATAATAAAATCTGGGTCCACACCGTTCATGCTTGGGTAGTGTCAACGGTTATTTACTTAGCGTGTCTCCGTACTGACGAAGAAAGAAAAGTATAAACTAGGCTTTAGAATGGTCCAGATCTGAATTCAATTAGGATTAAGAGTCGACTAGGGTTCGGCAATATGACCAAAAATAAATATCATGGTATATTGAGCGGTCCACGTAGATAACGGTAAGTGGACGATAATGTCAACATCCCCCCAAACCCCCCTTTTGTATTAAAGGTCCAGTAGTGGCTTATTTTATATAGTGTGCTTGAAAACGTGATGGGTTCTTGTTAATGAATGGCTTCAAACGGCTTTTTAATTAACAGTTTGATTCGCACTCCTCGATGTTTTTCTTAGAGTCCGGTTTATACTCTGAGAAGTGACCATACAAACCGTGAGGAAGTGACTGGGGATGTGAGAGAATTCTGTGATTTTGGTTTGCTGTCGTATTTTAGACAAAATATTTTGCGTTTACATCAGAGCACAGAATCAGCCAGCAGCGCTTTTAAGTGGTGTATCAACATTCTGTACTTAATATATTAATATCTGCTCCGACTGGCAGGACCAGTGCGACCGGACCTACAGCTTGCTGGTCTTAGAGCGCTCTGGGTGGACTGCATCTCTGCTGCTCTGGGAAAGCAGAAATGTGACCCAGCATTGCAGTATCAAAGCATTCAATAACATCATAAAGTCACTATATTTATAGCTAGTCACTTCTTTGAAAAAGAGTCATTGAGTGAGTCTAAACACTCGCTAAATATAGCAACACAGCTGCTAAATTGATAGCGCTGTTCTCAATCTGGAGATATAAAGTCACATGCCTGTACGTAGTCATGTGACTCAATGCACCAGCAAAATGACGTTGGCAACAGTCATAAATTACGGTATTGTTAAATTTTTGCCATACCGCCCAGCCCTAGAGTGGACAAAAAATATGTGTTACAAACACACCTAAAAAACCTTGGAGTTGTAATTGCAGTGAAATCAACACATTTTTATTTGTAAAACAAGCTAAAAGTCATGTACGAAGTTCTTTACAATTTTACATGTTTTCACTCTTTTGAGTAGGTTTATTGTGTATAGTAGAATCCCAATTGAGTATATGGATGAATATGTGGTAGTTTGTGGTTGGACTTTAATAAAATGTGATAAGTTTAAGGACACTTTGACTAGGCACTGAATGTGGTGCTTAGGTGAGTTAAGCTGTGGAAAAAACTATCAAATAAGCTTTTTGGATCAGTTGTGTTTTTTTCTTACCACATTTGTAACAAAAGCGCATTTGCTTGTTAGTCGTGGACAGAAATGACAGTCTTCAAATGAAGTATAACTCTGATGCAGCAGGTAGAAGAGTGCAACATGTCAAAGAGCCACAGCTGGCATGGACACTCTCCCATCGTGGCCCTTTTCCATGCCAGCAGTTCATCTGGCAAGCAGAGCTGTTGTCTTTTATTTCCCCGGGCTGTCTCAATCTCCCATGAGCCCTGGCTTGGAACTGTCTGGTGGGAGGAGGGTGGGTGTGGGCCATGGTGTGGTGCTGCTCGGCATCAAGCTGTCCCCCCAGGGCTGGTGCCAGCTCAACATTGGAGCGCCTCACCGACGATTAGGACATCTTCTGAGCAGCCTCAAGGACACGAGTGCCCACAGCCTGGCTCTATTAGGATGTGCAGAGCTTAACCAGGTGATCCAGGCAGAGAACCCGCATCCTAAACGGGCCTGGGGCTGCATTGTCTCTGAGATGCTGAGTTATGTTAATTCGCCTCGTTTCACCGGCGCTCCAGAGGCCAGACGGCAAAAATCATCTGAGGATTACCAGCTGGTTGGCGAATGAAAGGTATTGATGCATGTAGGTGGATCTTCACTGCTGGTAGTGAGCATTTAATCAAGAAAATATCGTCTCAATATCCACTTTATTATGCATGTTGTGTACTTAGTTAGCATTGAGCAATGCCATGTATTACCTTCAGAAGAACTTATACTTTAATTTATGTTGCTCGGCTAAATAAATCAATGCCAGTGTTTTCTCAAATTTCTTGCTTTTTGAGTAACTGTTTGTTTCATTTCATTACTCTTAAATGTATTGCTTTACAATTAATTTGCGATATGGGATGTGATACAGATGTGAATATGTTTGTTTTGAACGATGTGAAAAAAGTCTGGAAATAGCCAGGGGTCGCATTTTTCAAACTTTGCACAGAATCCTTACTAAAACCATACTTAGGCTCAATTTACTGTCTATAATTTTTTTTTACTAACGCCTAGTAGGTTTCTGATCTATCAATCTTGTAGTATGCACCGCTGAACGCAATCTCCACTTTATAAATCAGACTCTTCGTAGAAATGTGCTCAGCTGTTTCTGGGTCATATCCCGCCTGCTACACACCTACTTTCTGCCATAAACGGTCAATGTAAGATGCCTAGTAAATATTCTGCATCAATTTAAGACGGCTAATATGGGACGTTTCACAGGTAACCATGGTAACCAAGAGGCGGAGAAAGACCCAGCTGCAGAGAAGACAGTTTTATTTCAATCAATCAAGGTTGATGTGTATAGCGCTTTACTCAGCCAAAGGCCTCACATAAAAAGACAAAAATATACTTATGAATATGAATGATGAAGTGGAAAATGACCTCAGCTGAGAACATCTCAACTACTGGAACTTTTAAAATACCTAAACATTTTAGATAGAAATTTTTGGGCTCTATACTTTCGCCAAAAGTGGGTTACCATTGGGTGTTTTAAGAAGATATATTTAAATTCAAAATTTCCTTTTAAATTTCAAGGGAAACTAAATGTTGGTGTGACATATATTGTAAGATGTAGATGCCAATGGCTATGGATAGCAAGAATATCCTGTAGCGGCCTGTATTACATCAGTCCAGATGAGGCCTTTGATTGAAGACACTCTATTGTAGGCCTGGGTCATATACTGACAATTTTCTAATGACAAAAATGTATTACTCATACCAACATCTTTTTGCCCATGTTTGTATATTCGGTATTTCAAAACAATGTAAAGATATGTTTTAGTTAGGCAATGCTCATGTCCCTTTAAGAAGCTGACAGTACTACCTTACAGAGAGGATGGTGTGGAGCCCCGTGACTAAGTAGAGTCATGTGACTCCACCCCATCCACCCTGTAACATGAAGGGAACGCTGTTGTCAACTGCTATATTTAGCGAGTCACTAGAGATTCTTACCTCAATTAGTATGAAATATTTTCCTTTAAAAATATATTTATTATGAAAAACATTATTTATTGTATTTTTCCCTAATAACAGATTTTATTTAAAAAATACATTATTTATTGTATTTTTCCCTAATAAACGATTTTATTTAAAGAATACATTATTGATTGTATTATTCCGTAATAATAGATTTTATTTTATAAAAGACTGTTTATTGTATTTTTATGGTCATTGAATGGTCATTGGCTGGTGCCAATGACCATTCAGCCACTATGAGCCATTATGAAATAAAATCTGATTTTTGGAAAAGCATGTAACTGCATCCCAAGTATTCCAAAATAATTTACACTAGTTGATAACGGTTTCTTGCATCCTCATACGCTTAAAAAAAAAAAAAAGAATTAGTCATGAGCATTTCCGGACTAGACTTGCATAATTTTTGTGTTTTGGGAGGGGGGGAAGTCGTTATAATCTGTAAAACCTCTGCTGTCTGGCTATGAAAGGTTCACTAATGACAAAACAAACCTAAAATGAGATTAACAACACCAATCAGTATGTTCATAATTTCAATCACCCTCTCTGGCGGTTACGTGAATGCTGTTATATTTAGGAAATAACTTGTTAGGACACGCAAAATCTATTTTATGCCTTTCATTCTGTGGTATTCTTGGCAAATGGTAACAAATTGTCTCTTTGCTGCAGGCTGTTGGTTACAAAGTGATGAGAATGGATTTTTTTCTTCTGCCAAGTTGTCTGCTATGTGTAGACATGACATGAATTTGTTTACTTGGCGCCCATTTATGCAAGGCGGTATTCAGAGTTTCTAAATTACCAAGGTCCACCCACGAGCGAAACTATCAACGTCCATGGGTGGTGACCCTTTGGACACTTTCTTGCTGCTCTTACCTATGTGTGTGTATGAGGGTCATGTCTGGGACCGGGGAATGGGGCATGGAGAGTATAACTATGATCATGCTTTTGTGTGGGGGGAAATAAGAATGCGGATTAATTGGGGTCATTTTAAACATGTAAAGCACTTTGATTTGGATTTTTTTTTTTGCATAACAAGGGCTTAAACTTTAAAGGATTGATTTATCTCAAAAGAGTGGGGTGAACATTTTTTTAGACTGAGTGATTGTACAATCCTCTCATATTCGAGTGCACCTTTCCTCTGTAGCTAAAGAACAATTGAAATCACTGTTGCACAAGAAGTGTGCTGGCTTAGTTATCAGCAGTATTAAATACCTGTGCCACCTGCTCAGCAGAAGCAAAAAAACTTAGATCAAATGTAAGTCTCAAATCACTGTTGGTGTCAATCTAGAAAGATTCAACAGCATGTTAAACAATAATTAAAAACACACAATTATGACCAATCACCTTTTAAGAATATTTTTTTATATATAGGTTATCAAACTCAGTAAAATCCAGTAAATTACCAGTACAAACATCACAATCTACTTTGCTAGATTTACTGTCTATACAATATATTTTGTAAAGGGAGATGGCTAAAGGTTCTATAGAACTATGAACAAAAATGTCCGGTTGGCTGATCCTGGTGGGCTACCACTTAAAATATCGACAACATATATTTTGGAGTGGCAATGACAGTAATTCTAAAATATCTGTAAAAACCCCGTCCTGATACCTGCCTGGTTTCTCTCAGCTTGGGACCTGTTTTTCTCACCGATGTCTAATCTCTCCTTACATCTGAAAAGACCCTGAATCACTGTCGCTGCTGCTGGCCTCTGGTATTATGTGTCATCCCTGACTCTGGTCTTCAATATAGTGACATTAAGAATAAATGAAAATGTAGTAAGTACAGTTTTGAAATAGAATTAGGATTAGTAGACAGGGCCATACATGCCTTTATTAGTTACAGACTGGACTAGTGCAACACCCTGTAGGCCAGCCTCACCTCCATCAGCTTCAACACTTACAGAATGTTGCTGCCTGTCTCCTCTCCAACACTTCAAAATACTCGCGCATCAATCCAATCCTCCAAAATATCTGCTGGCTGATGATAGCTTTTAGAATCAAGTCCAAAGTCCTCCACTTTGTTTTTAAAGCTATCAGTGGCCTGAGAGTAGTTTATCTCACAGAATTAGTACCTGTTTATCATCCTATCAAGTCTTTAAGATCTGCATTGAAAGAAATTTTAGTCATTCCCAGGTCTCAAAGTGGTGCGATCAAGCATTTTCTGCAAATGCTCTGAGACTTTGGAACGATGTGTTTAGCAGACTCTTACATCAGTAAATAAAGTATGTGGGTTGTTTTCATTGTGCCTCCATTCTGCATACCTCATGTGTTCTCAGTTGTGTTCAAAATTGTTGAATTCATTGTTTTGCTGCACAGGCCAGGGTATGTTTCTGTAGCAGCAACATGTTTTATTTGTTGTGTTGCTGTTTTAAGGATCAACTGGCCATTCGCAAACGAATAATTGTCAAACAAACTAATCTGTTTCAAACATTGAGCATGCCAAGAAGATGGTGTCTTTATCAGTGCAAAAACATAGATTACAACAAAACTTAAAGGGAGATTGAGTTATGTAATTATTGGGTCACTGCTTAGATAATTTAACCACATTTGCATGGCACACCAGGCCCGGCGCCAGGGCTCATTAGCTGGGGTTGGTTGACTTACTCTGGGTGGCAGTCACCCCTTTGCATTTTTATGTCCTATTGGTGGTACATTGCATACTTCCAGGTCAAATCTACCTTATTTGCAGCACAGCTGTCACAACCACGGCATTGGCCGAGGACATGGGTAAAAATTCCAGTAAAAATCTGTCACCAGTCACCGTCCCAACATTACAGATGCTGATGCTGGAGCCAGCATCTAGGGCACTCTCTCTCTCTGTTTGCCGGTCTTTCACCATAAATGCCATTAATTTCTCCAAAGCACTTACATATCTTATGATCTGCCCCACTCTGGTCGTTGTGGTCCTTCACAGCCCAATATTGACTCTTTCATTTTTTTAGTTTCTCCAAGCAATGTTCTGAACTCGCTGAAAGCCATGAAGCGGGCGATCAGTAGCTACCACTACTAGGTAGGAGAGAGAATTACATTACTTCACCGGACCAATCAGTACAAAGGTGGGTGCGTTGGGTTGCCTCTGCTTGCTTCGAAGCAAGGCAGAGGCAGTCCAAAAAAAAAGGAGTCGACTTGGCCTAGATAAAGCTAGTGGAAACGTGCTGAATACCTGATTGAGGCCAAGCCAACCCTAGTAGAAAAGGGCCATAAGTGCTCCCCTGAGCTCGGTTTCTGTGTCCACATACAACCGCAAAGGAGAGGCACGTACTTTTAACTTTAATGCTTGCTGGCAAAAGGGGGAGCAGGCTTATGGCTGAAAATTCTTGGACCCAGAAATAACATGAACAGTCTACTAATTGTAGATCAGGTAATTGTTTTCTGGCTGATGGAATAAGTCCTGAACCTGACTTGTTCAAAACGCTGGACAAGGAATCTTTGAATTACAGATTACAGATTGTTATTATTAATGGCTCCCCAAGCTTGTTCTGATAGTGGAAACATGCCTATGGTTTCTTTTGCGTGTGGCTGTTTTTGCAATCTGAATAAACAAACTGTTTATTTTGTGGTTGTTTTTTTACTGTATTCAAACTATAGATTGGCTTTTAAATAAGTAGTTTAAACACCAAAAATTTATATGATGAGTCATTTTGAAACTCCCTTCTTAGTATGCCTAAATACTAAAATTGGACCCATCACTGTGGTTACTGATCCACAAAATAGAATTATTTATCCAAATATTATTGATTTCTAATTGAGCTTATTATTTGATTTAATACATAAATAATGTTGTGTCTTCACTTATTCTTTGCTTTATGAATTGGTTTTTTGAACACAAACCAAAAGGTGGTTATTAGTCCAAAACTAAACTAACTCTCAAACTCTTCAATACAAGCCTTGGTTTTAAAGCATACATATTTAGCCCTGAGAGAGACATTACTATAATTTTACTTGTTATTGTTTCTACTGTGGCCTGCAGAGTTGGTAGCTCTATTGCCTAGCAACGAGAATATCATGGGCTTGAATCCCGGCTTGCCTTCCTACAACTTAGGCACTCTCACTTAGAGCATTTTCACATGACACACATGAGCACCCTGTCTCGGCAGCCTTCCCCCTATCCAATTCAATTCACTTTTATTTATATAGCGCCAATTCACAACAAATGTCATCTCAAGTCATTTTACAACAAAAGTCGTTTCAATACAATTACACAAACATTCCAATCAGTTAAAAGTTTTCTATGTAAGGAATCCCAGCAGATTGTGATGAGTCATCGACGTGAGCTTGTGCCCGGATCATGCAGACTCCAACCCCAGCAATTCCTCAGCAAAGAGACAGCATGGAGGATGCTTGGTGACTTTGAGCATCATCATCATCACCACCCCTCTGTTTTAAATGCACATTATAACAGCATGCTCAAGCAGTAGAAGGCAGGCTAGGGGTCTTTCCACAGCCCCTGTTTGCTACTGACCATCAGGGGTTGGGGTCTGGGAGGTGGAACATGCAGTCTAGTCCTGGGACCTGGGCTGGTGGTCTGCTTTGCCACTTTGGGGGCTTTGGTGGTCTTCTTGTCTCCATCCTTGAGGGTAGGAGGACCGCCTCCTGGGTGCAGGGGCTTGTTGCTCTGCTTGGGCAATCGGTACCTGGACCTGGGAGTATAGAGTGTGTATGGGGCATATGAGTGAGTGCACAGAGTCAGTGCACAGAGTGAGTGCATCTTTTCACGGTCATGAGTTAGAAATCCCTTCAGCTCTACTGTCCTGTTTAGTTCTTAAAACAGCTACAGTCTGCATTGAAAACTGTCCTTCCATTCCGTCTTTTATTTCCTGGTCAGATTCTTCTCTAAGTTGGTTTGGATTAAACAAGCTTACCTTGTGAAATATGTGACATATTTCTTCTGTGCTCAATGAGCACATTTTTCAAAGTATTTTGTGAGGACACATGGCATTACCTCCAGTGGCTGTGGAAATGATGAAGCACTGTTTTTACTGTCCGTTTCCCTTAAGCTGGTGGTCTAAACTTTCGTTATGGTTTAGACTGTGTGCATGGGTACCAACAAACACGGATTCATTTATTAGGGTTCCTGTTACAATAAGCAGAGATTTAATTCTTTCTTGATACAGGAAAAAGGTACTTTCTGCATTACGAAAGACCGTAGTTTCCATCAATGTACTGTTTCGTTCCCCAAATCAGTGTGCAATTCCCCCTACCACAGCATCAATGCAGCTGTCAAACAGGCTTTCTTGTTCTTTGATCCTCTGGTTTTCCTCTACCCTGCTCCAGATGTCTGCTTCACAACCTAATCATAAAAGTTTGTGCTGACACTGCACTTTCTCTTACTCTGGTGGCTAACACTAGTAGCCTCTGTTCCTCAGCACTCACTCTCCATGAATGCTACTTAAATGAACAGGGCCAAAATGCACCCTGCAGCACTGCTCACAAGCTGGACGACTGCTTGGTGATCCTATGACTGTAACATCCTGTTAGGTGGATCAAGAATAGTCAGAATCTTCTGCAAAATAACAGCATGAACTACAAAGCTTGGTTTGAACTCAGCACTCCTGCTTCCTCCATGAACTATATGAACATGAACCCTAACCCGAAGCTGATGATTAAATCAGTGAACATGTGAAATTTCTTTGCCAAGTTCCTCCTGTATTAGAGCTTGAACCCTACCCAGTTTCCCTGATGTAACAGAGGCTCCATCATACACCTGGCTGTTAATGTGGTCTGTTGTCAGGCCAGCTTTTCCTATTTCTGAGATAAGTGTTTGTGTGAGGGTTTTAGCATCACCTGCTTTTGATGTAATGATTGTCAGTAATCTCTTTTATAGCATAAGAGTCATCAACAAAGCGGAGTACAATAGGGAGATTTTCACATCCAGTTTTGGGGCTATCCATTTGAGCTGCGTAAAAAAAAAAGGGTTGCCTATTTCCTCTACAATATGCTCAGTCACATGTTGACTTGTAAGTTCGTCGATTTATTTTAAATCTTATGGCATCTGTGTGTTGTATTCGCTGGAATGGCAGGATTTATGATTCCCATGCATCAGTGTCACCACCGAAAGGCAAATGATTGATGGCATGAAAATATGAAAGCTTAGTATGTGTAAAATAAATCAAATTAAAATGGATTAGCAAGAATGCTTTTTCATTTTTCAAATCTAGCTGCTATTTTTGGCTCATAAATAAAATTAAAAAGAAATTATCCAAAAAACTTTTTTCATTTTCCTATTCAGCATTGCTCATTCTGTAACTTTATTAAAAAGAAAAAGAAAAGGCTATTAGTGTTTAATTTTCATGCCCACCTAGTGTAACTTAATTCAAATGGATTGACAAAGCGACACAACGCAGGAAAATGATGTCATTGCTCGTTCTCCTCCTTTGCCACTGGCAACAACATGGCCACCCAGAAACATCTCGCTATTCTGTTGCGAAGTTTTGCTCTTTAAGTGTCATGTATGCAATAAAGAGCTGTTCACTTTCTTGCTGGTCTCTTTGCCATGCTCCGAGTTACAGTACTCCACTCTTTGTGTTACCATAGCATCGCTTACCCTCGCACATTCTGTGATGCCGCACGTCTGAATGGTGCATTCAGTTGCTGACCGTGACAATGTTTCAAGAAGTTACACGATACAGCATCATTAATAACTGTCCTCACCGTTCTTCAAGTCACACTCAAGTTTATGGTTGTGGTCCTTATCAAGTTTTAAAACAATCTGAAGCCCCATGGGAATAGCAAGATGTATCTGGGAGCGCCATGCAGCAAAAGAGGAGAACGAGCAATGACGTCATTTTCCTGCGCCGTGTGCGATTGCCAATCTATTTTAATGAAGTTACACGTTTTGCGGGGCAAGCATGGAAACGAAAAAGCAATAGTATTTTGTTTTGCCTTTTTAATAAAGTTACATAATGTGCAAGGCTGAATAGGAAAATGAAAAAGAATTTAACTTTTTATTTTATTTTATCAGTCACAAAATGAAAAAGCATTTCTGTTAATGAGTTTAAATTTAAATTATTTTTGACATTTCAAACTTAATTTTGTAACAATTTTAGATTTGAGATTCTGAGATTTTAATTGAAAATTAAATCTAAAATGTCCAGAATGAGCAATGCTGATTTGGAAAATGAAAAATCATTTTGGATTATTTCTTTTTAATTTTATTTATGAGTCAAAAATTAGCAGCTAGAGTTTGAAAATGAAAAAGCATTATTGCTAATCCATTTAATTTGATTTATTTTAAACACATGCTTCCATACAAAAAGTCAGAATGTCAACGATTGAGCTCAAATATCGGCCAGCTGATCTTTGTGCATCGGGATTGATTTTAGAATGAATCTCAGGCCCTGTCTACATGGAGAAGGAAAAAGATGTAGCAGAAAATATATTTAATCAGATAGGTGTCTCATGAACAAGAAGCCGGTGTTTCAAGACACTATAATCAATAATTTTTTTTAACCGGGTCTCAAAGTGCCGAAAACTCAAAACACCGTTCAGTTGTCTCTGTGTTTTCGAGGTCTCTGGAAGACTTGATCGACCCATTTCTATAAGTAACGCACATGCTTAACTCTGTGTTAAAGTAATCAATCATGACGTCTTAGGGTGTTGCACTCCTAATGAAGCAAATGCCGACCTTATTATGGATCCTCAAATATGATTTACTGTCCCTCATACTATCCCTACATTTGAATAAAGCTTTTATTTGAAGCTAGAGTTGTTATTTTCCACTGTGTGGACTGCACATGCTCAGTGTTCTTTTCTGTATCTGGCAGTGCCACAGCGCCGCCAATTTCAGTATAGTTCTAAAGCAGCATCAGTAGCTATGTGGATAGAATTGCTTTTGACTCCAGTTTTTTAAACGGTAGCCATTTTGTCTCCGTGTAAACAGGATTTCAGTGCGCATCATCGTTTCTCTCCTGAGGTTCTCACATGGTCTTTCGAGGAGCCATGCCTTGCTCATCCTTAATCTTTTTCTGAGGCATGTTTCAATTCCTAAAGCCTGACTCTTTAAATGTTGAGTCACTCATCCAATAATCAAACATCATACACTCTGACATGTAAATATCGACGTGTAAAAGATAAGTAAGTACATACGCGCAGAGAAGTCATGTCATTGAATTTATGGAAGTCTAGTGAACAATTGCTAAGTGTGTTGTCAGAAAAGCAATTTTACAATAGAAGTCATGTCTTCTCATGCAGTTGAATAAAAGGCGGATACATAATGGTGTAACCACAGTATTAGATTAAAAAGTTAAAAGCAACAACTTTATACTGTCTAAAAGAACCTTTAATTACAATCTGATGGACCTAAAAGTTACCTAAAAGTTAGTGTAGACTAATTTTTTAGCAGCAAACAGGCTAATGTTATCTTTTGGTGCCAAACTGGTTCTATAAAATAAAGAAAAACTATTAATGGCGCTCATTGACATTAATCACATTGTAGAGCACAGTTATCTTTTGCTAGCCACTGCGGTATTGGCTTAGACACATATTGTCTTAATTCTGGATCAAAAAGAATAATGCTAAAAACTGCATAATGTTTAACAATGTTTTCAATCTCAAAATACTTACTTTATATACAAAAATGAATATCAACTGTGTGAAATAGTGCCTGTAGATATAGCTTTTTGCTAATGTCATTTTTAGTGAACATTTTCTCTAGTGTAAACTAACTGTATTCTTTAAACATTAGGTTTTTTACAGCATTATTTCACCATCTTACCAGACTTCATTCACAGCTATAATGCAAGTAACTGTATAAAATTTATGATTTATCTGTTTTTTGTCAATTAAAATACTTAGAACCCAATTATTCACTTTCCTGTTTTTTGTAATGGTTTCAAATAAAGGATTCTTTGTACTTTTTGTCTAGTTTTAGTGAGGAGGCATGACCTACTGCAGTACAAGTGTTCATTGGTGCATTACCTTTGGCCATTTTCTTCTGTTGATGTTATCAACAGTCTATTCAAACTCCAAGCCTAATCCTGTCCTGTGTATTGTGTTATAAAGCACAGGTGAACAGTCAATTAAACAGCCTCACTCAGTATTCTTTTCTTTTTTTCGATCGTGAATCACAGCTTCTTTTACCCACTATGTGAGCCATTTTTGCGTAAATGTGGAGGCGTATCTAATAAAGTGGATTCAGGTTTATCTTCATATCTGAGTCACAGTCTCTACAAAGGGACTGAGAGAGCCTTCAGAGAACAGTATGCTGCCCACAGTGACTCCCCTCTGCTGTGAGTTTTATTCCAGTCATCACTGCTTTTCTCCTTAGCCTAGTATGACAGTCTGATCTCCATGCTGGGATGAAGACTGGACAGACACACCTCTCCGAATATGAATTTTTATACATGTTAAAAAGAAAGTGATACATTGTTTTCTCTTTTGGGGGAACCATTGTGCACTGCGAAAATAATCGAAAATAATTTTGGTAGTTTAACCGGTTCTGCCTTGCAGTGATTCAAGAACAACAAATCACGGAGCAACTTAGAACACAAAAATATCATTATGATTATAACGATCATCATCACCACCATCAAAAATCAAAATAATTGCTAAACAAAGAACTAATATCAGCCCAGTAGGCTTTATTATATTTAAATCAGCAGGGACCACAGGTGCCACAAGACCCAATTTCTTTAATATTTTTAACAAACCTAGCCCTGATTTGATTGGCAAATTGCCCCATTATTTCAGCACAAGAGTCGTCTGATTTATGCACACTTTAGCGCTATTAACTTTTTTAGTCAGTATGGCTGGAGCAAGCCATTTTGAATGGGCAATACTTCTGAATAACATATTTGTTTCTTGCATTAAATTACCATTCATTTTCTCGTATGTCTGACATTTCACTTCCTCTTTTTTGAGCTAAACTGTATGAATCCTTGAAACATTTTTGGAGGTTACTCTGTTATCAACTGCTGACTTCTGCATTTTCTTCGGACAGATGCACACCAGTTTTGATTTTGGCAAACAGCAGTATTTTTGCATTGATACATACTGTACCTTCTTTCTTGTGACTTCCAGTGAAAAGCCAGGTATTCATACCTTTCCACTCGTTCCACTGCTCTTGCATGCAGTTAAAAGCAAGACTCATTAACTGCCAGGCTCCAGTGCGCATTCCCCTCTTCACTGCTCTTTTTTGCATAAAACCGAAATGATCCTGATTGGTTTTAGACATCATGTCCAAAACCTGAGTAAAACGTTGCCCTATCTAAGCCCAGGCAGTGTTAATTTTTTTCCAAATGTGCTTGATTAGCAATAAAACAAATAAAATCGGCTGTAAAACAGCAACACCACACAGTTATGGTCATAGAAGGAATTAAGTGATTTTAAGGAACAGTTTATTCAGAAAATTAAATGTGAGAATAACAAACACAAAATGGACAGATTAGGATTTTTTTTAAATCTGAAAACAATTAGGATTCTGGTGGGGAAAAAAATCTGAACTAGACTGAAACTAGAGTATTTTTAGAGCTCTCGCTAGGTCTTTCAGTTGTGGACTTTCAGAAGAGTCCAGCTGAGGTCCCCTATGCTACCCCACAATTCAAACCTAGGTTTTTTCCTTCTTCAACCCGTCGTTCTAAAATCAAAGGATGTCTACTTAACTGACAGGATGAACAAGGAAAGAATTAATCAGAAAAGAATAATGTTTTGAAGAGTAGTTGGAGAGATTCACACCTGGTAAGTACTGATGGAAAGCTAGATTGAGAAAACATTGGTGTTAGCCGGCGACCCAACTCCACTTTTTGAAAAACCCTGCTAGAAAGGACTTGAATCAATGGCCTTTCTAAAGACAAAATCCTAAACCAGTGGGGTCCAAACATTTCTCCCATGTTCAAAGTTGTTTTGTTGTTTGTTTGCCTGCCTGTTTTTTTATTTTTGTTCACTAAAACTATAGAAAAATTTAGTTCTGAATTCTTTTTTTTTACCTCCATAGAGATAAACTTTGCGCAGTGGCTCAGTGGGTAGCACTGTTGCCTTGTAGCAAGGAGGTCCTGGATTCGAATCACGGCCTGCGGTCTTTCTGCATGGAGTTTGCATGTTTTTCCCTGCATGCATAGGTTCCCTATGTCTAAATTAGACATACTTGTTTTTTGTTGTTTTTTTAAATATTTTTTTTTGTCCCACAGTTTTTCCCCCCATTATTTATCACCCAGTGTCACTACCTAATTCCAGTCCTGGGGGCATTGCTTTCCCTCTGCCAACCCTGGGAGGGCCCTGCACTGAGCTTAAGCCTCCTTCTTGCCTGAGGACTGAGCAGGCCCTTCTTTTCACCTTAAGGGGCAGGGTTTCCCCAGCTGGACAAAGCGCATGGAAGGATCACGTTATTCCAGCCAGATCCTCCCAAACCCCTCAGGCACCCCGGTCAGCCAGGAGGAGACAGTATACAGCCCTGGCTTGGTGCATGTTTTTGTGGGAGTAGCTCACTTTTGCTGCTCAAGGGAACTCAGGGAGAACATGTAAACGCCACACAGAAAGGCCCTATTTGCCAACCCCACCCAAGGTGTGGGTGCTGATGATATGGAGGAACACACACACCCTCAGCAGACATTATTGTTTTTATTTAAAAACATTAAAAAAAACTAATTTTAGGTCCAACAAAACTCTCAAAAATTTTCCCCAATAAAAGAAATGTGTAAAGTTTCCTGTTTGTTTGCTGAATCTTCTGTGTTTTGTTAGTCTTTTGCCAGCAACAAAAATGAGAACCTTCTTTGAAACTGTAATTTATAAATAGCAAAAAAATATCAATCATAAATGGAAAATACTGTAAAATGTCTCTATTACATGTGTAATTGAAAATGTCTCAAAAAAAATAAAAAATAGACCATCTGCACTGGCTCTTCTTGCCACAAAGTCAAATATGTTGCATTTTTTGACTGTGGTTAGTGGGGCACATAAAATTGTTCCAAAGAATTGCACTTTAATCACCACTGTCCTAATCATGGGCCGAATTATGGTGGGTTGGTTTACATCAGAACATAGCCATCTGTTAGAATGGCCCAGTCAAAGTCTAGAGCTAAATCCAATTGAGAATCTTTGGGAAGATTTTAACATATCTGTTCCCACACTTTCTCCATCTAGTCTGTTTGAGCTTAGGCTATTTTGCAAAGAGGAATATAAAAGCCTAAAAAAAATATGTTTGTTGTCTTAGTATGTCAGTGTACATATTTGCAAGGAGTTATTAGGATGAAGTAAAAGAAAAAAAAGAGAGAGAAAAAAACAAGTGAGCTGAACTATTATAGGAAAATATTTATAGCCACCATGGAAGTTTGTTTTCTGCTACAAAAAATTTAATAATTGGGTTAAAATTGCGAACATTATTTTAAGTGATCACGGCGAGGCTAGGGCAACGGGATCAGGGACTCACTACAGTGGACAGAGGGAAGGAAAGTAGGGCGCTGTGAGTACTGGACTATTTGACACAGATTACAAGTGACAAGCCAATGAGTGTGGTTGGCGGGTGCCCAGCAAGCCAGAACACAATTCACCCGAGTCGCGACAGCAGCAAGTCTCACTCATCTGGTCTCCAACTCTTTGCCCTCCTCGAGTGGTCCTTTACAGAAACACACTTAGTTGAGATCATTCATTCACCTCTTGACGTCTCATTGCCACAAAGCAACTCCTCTCCGCTTGGACTTCACTGGCTCACATCAGCATTAAGCCCCTGTCTTTATTTCTTTTTTTGTTTGCTAACAAAGTCCCACTAGAGCTTATTCATTTGTGTCTTAAGAGCAGCCAGCTATTTCCACCTGACCTGACAGCTGCTCTGCTGGACAATTTGAGGAGCCAGCACTGGTCACTTAAAGCCATTTCCCAGTATTTGTATTCATTCTCCTGGACGGTGAGCTGCCTAATTTGGGCTTTGCGAAAAAGAAATTGGGTTTTTATGGTCGGCAGAGCTCTGAGTGCAGATGTTTCCCTGGTCTCCGGTGGCTCTCTGCTTGTGCAGATTAAGTTTGGTCTGAACTGTTGCTGTTTGGTTTGCATACAAGCAGCTGGATCTCCAGCCAGTGCTGGACTTTAATATGAAGGAGACATTTTCTGCTCAGCACTTCTGCTGCACTCATTAGAGGGCCCGTTTTGACGGGGTAGAGTGCGTCTGTGCGTTCGCGCTTGATGCGCATAAACACATGTACGCCGAGTGCTTTTACGTGTCTCAGCCCCACCTGTTCCCACTCACCGCAGGGTTAATGGATGCATATGTGTGCAATAGGAGGGCCGTAAACTCGTAACTACTCTCAAATGGGTGATATAACCCTGCAGGATGGCACGCACCAGCAGTCTCCACCCCCTCCCCCCAGTCAGCAAGAGAGCACCACCTACTGGCTCAGCTGCTCTTCACCTGACCTGAGGAGGATGCATCCATCAAAGCCCCTGCTTGTTAGCTTCTCGTAACCATCTGCTGCTATTTCAAGACTGATGCATATGACTGGAGCTCAATGAGTCTGCGGAGAGACACATTCATTTGGGGTGAGGGGTGGTGGGCTCTGTTTACTGAGGCAGTAGATGAGGCGAGATGGTATTGATATTTCATTATGAATCTAATAAAGGGCAGCCAGTATTGAGTTTTCATTAATAGGGCTGGTTCGGTGCAAATTAACACGTCCACGCTCCACATAATGACTCGGAGAGATGCAGAACGGCTCCAGCTGTGGGTTTTAACTGGCCTCACAGCTTTGACTGATCTCCCAATCAGCCACTTCCTTTTAGTCTTTAAAAGAAGGAGAGAGACAGAGAGAGAGGGAGAGAGAGAGAGAGAGAGAGAGAGAGAGAGAGAGAGAAAGAGAGAGAGAGAGACTGAACAGGCAAGATGTGATAAAAACTTAGAAGGGAATCAAAAGAAGTGCAGAATGTGTTTTAACAAAGAACACAATAAACCAGAGGGGGAACAAAAAAAGACCTGACCTGAAGAATCAAGACAGCCTTCAATGCATGAAGCATTATCTTCCAAATCTGACTACCACACCTCTGTTTGGATTGTTTCTTTAAGAAATCACAAGTGCTACTGCATTTGGAGCCATTAGAGAATGCGGTCCCAGATGAATAGAGGAAAGCTTGCACAGCAACAAACAGTCATTAGAACATCGCTAAGATTCATTGTGGATGTTGAACAAAGGAGCAGGTCCCATGGAGTGAATGGTGGTCCATCCTTGATTTTCATACTCTCTCTCTCCCTTTCTTTTCTCTGGCAGAATGAAGCCATATGGATTTATAGGAATAAAAAGAACCCACAAAGCAGAGAGGCTTATATACGACCAATGTGGAAGCACACACACAAACAGGGAGTGAGAGGGTGCGGATCTGAGGACAGCCTGAACTTTCAGCACCACAGACAGAGACAGTCAGCAGGGACGCTGATGCTCTGCCTTTATGTTATCTCTTTCTTTTCATTCAGCTGTATTTAAACAGAATTGAACATTTCATGTTTCTTTTACCTGGGGCCATGTTATGCTGCCACAATGCTAGAGTGTAGGTTCTTTATCAAGTCAATTCTGACATCAACACAAGTTATGCATAATGTTACATATATTCCATCTTCAGGGACACTATACACACTGCAGTTCTCATTTTAAACAGTAGATGTCACTACAAAGGAAAAAGCCTCTAAAGAGTTGCTACAGAAGAAGAAAATAGAGTAGAAAATTATCAGCTGCAAATTAAAAAGTAAAATGAAGTTGTATGCTTTTATTTTGTCCACAATTGTTTGACATGCCAGATGATTACAAGAACTTAATTTCGTTTTCTTGGAATTAAAACTATTATTTTTAGATTAAGTATCTTCTGATAATAAACTGAAGGACCAGAGCAGAGTGAAAAAATACAACTTCTAATGCTACAGAGTAAATGGGAATTCACAAGTTAGTAAGTAAAATGTATTTATATAGCACCTTTCATTGACAAGGGTCACAAAGCACTGCACAACATCACAACAAAGTAGAAACATCAGCAAGAGTCAACATTAAAAGCATACAGTATATACAAAAAAACAGAGAAAGACATAAAATCACAATACAAATCCTTGAGTAAAAAAGACTGTTTTGAGTTGCTTTTTGACAGAGTCAGCAATTTCGCAGCTGCAGGGGTAGACTGTTCCACAGTCTGGGGGCTAGAGACTGGAAACTTCTGTCCCCCTTCTTTTTGAGACGAGTGTGGGGTACCACCAGTAGGTTCTGGGCCTGAGAATGCTTCACGCAGAGCAAGGTTCTTCTAAGAGCTGCAGAAAGGTATAATGGAGCCTGACCATGGAGAGCTCTATAGGTCAGAACTAGATTAAGCGGGTCAGAAAATGGATGGATGGATATTGTCAGCATAAATATGGTAACAAATGCCGGGAAAGGACTGGATGATTCTCGCCAGAGGGAGAATAAAAAAAAACAAAAAACTAAATATTAAGGGGCCAAGGACAGAACCCACAGGTTAGATGAGCAACGTCAGAACATATCGGTCCTGACACAGAATTTCCTGTCAGATGGGACGAAAACCAATCCAGTGCGGATTCAGAAACACCGGCCAAAACCTGTAGCCTAGAGCAGTGTTCCCCAACCCTGGTCCTCATGAAACACTGTCCTACATGTTTTGGGTTTTTTCCTACTTTAGCACACCTGATTTCAATTGATAGCCAATTAACAGGCTTTTGCTGAACTACAGTCATCTGAATCAGGTGTGTTGAAGCAGAGAAAAACCTAAAACGTCTAGGGCAGTGTGCCTTGAGGACCAGGGTTGGGAAAAACAGGCCTAGACAACAGTAAGTCGTCCTCTACAGTATCAAATGCAGCATTGAGGTCCATCAAGATCCACACAGAACATTTGCCAGCGTCAGTAGCCATTAAGAAATCATTGTATACTTTCAACAGTGCAGTTTCAGTTGAATGGTGCTTCAAAAAACCTGATTGAAAAGGGTCATGAATCAGTGACTGGTACAGGTGGGAGCTAAGCTGGGTTTCAACCACTTTTTTGATTAGTTTGAAAAGGAAGCTTAGATATGGGACGGAAGTTGCATAGCATACCAACATCAACGCTGCGTTTCTTTTAAACAGGGGTCACCTCAGCTGTCTTAAAGTAAGTGGGGACATGACCTTGTCTCAACGAGCCATTTATAATCACTAGTAGGCTGGGGCCGATGCAGGTTAAGGTTTGAGCTAGCAGAGAGGGGGGTAACACCTTAGCCAAATGTCTGTATCATTCTCATAATCTGAAGGAATTAATTATTTACCATTTATTGACCATAAACTTTGCAATATGTGTGCGTTGAACAAGAAAGACAACGGTTACTTTCCAAAAATACGAGATTTATTTACAGAAAAAACAGCAAAATTTTAATCACCAAGCTAGAAAAAGAACACACTACTGGTTTAAAATAAATGAATAGTTCAAAATGAAAGAACACAAAAAGATGAACATGAAATAAGATGCGAAACCATGGATTCTGGTGTCACAGTTCTAGATGAATTTGGATGTTTTAAGAACAAAAGACTTGATCTGCAGATGCTGGAATAAAACTGAATTTCTTTCACAAAATTTAAGTAGTTAAACTACTTTAGCACCTCTGGTTTACCTCTAAACCAATAAGCAATGTAAGAAAACACAGAGTTTAACAGAGTTCTGTTTATTACTCTGTAATAGCAATGTTTGTTAGTGAAACGCCGGACTAAACAAAGACGTGGGCTTCTTTAGCTGTACCTCTCTGCGACACACATAGGGCGTTTAGAGTGGCTCAAATAAATGTATTAAACATTAAACATAAAATGGAAAAACTACTGTCTGATTGAGTATCTTAAATTACAGGATTTAAAATTACTCTTTCTCGAGAAAAGCCTTTAAAAACACTGATTAAAACGTCCGGCCCAGGCCTGGTTTACCCAAAGATAGCAGATGAAACTTAAAAAGTTAATAAAAAGAAGAGGAAACACTTTAAAATTAGTTATCCTATCTAATGCGCCTCTGCCCAAACAGCATGCTAACAAACGATAGCTAGCTCTGGTTGGTGCGGCTCTCAGCACACGTGGCTCACAGCTCCCGTTTCTCATCAATTGGCAGTCTGAAACTCAGAGGCTCTGGGGGATAAACAACGTCTTTGTTTATCAATGTTCAAGATTCACCTGGAGTGGTCTTTGGATTCCTTTGGAGCAAGTTTCTGCCAGAAACTCAGGCCTCCCTCTGCCAGCAAAGGAAGATGGTTGGAAATGATTTTCTGTGCATCCCCGGCCAGCAGAACGCAGAAGAAGGAGCGGGTTCGCAAGCACCCCTATTTATAGATTTCCGCGCTTCCTGTGGAGCTAGAGCAGAGTGGTTGGTCAGGAGTTACAGAAACAGACAAATGCATTTCTGTGATTCCAGTCTTGTTTGGTTTGAACAGAATCTTCACTGACAATACCATCATTACGATAATGCATAAGAGCAGCTTCTCTGTAGGCCAATGACTAGTCAGCTGTAGACAGAGGAAGCATCAGCGTACCCCTCATGCTAACCCTTTATAGAATCTGTCTATATAGGTCCTTCTTCTTATTAAGACAGATTGGGGTTTCTGTCACGGTGCCAGAAAAGCTCCCAAGCTCCGTAAGCCAATTGAAATAACACAGCCTATTCTTTAAACATGAGGATTGTTCATTAATTGGTTTTCAAACTCCACATCCTCTTTGAAGTGTAACACAATTATTTTTCCATCATTGCAGCTGCCACCAATAATGAAATGATTCAACTTTCCAGATTTGTCACTTAGTAGGTGTCAAACACTAGTGCTTGATAGCCGCTGCCCTGCAACATTTATATTTGTTCCTGATCCAAGCAACCTGGATAAAATGATTAAATTACCTCCTCAGCATGTAGTTAGGTATATGGGGTCCTGCTGATGACCTGAGTATTACCCTCAGTGCAGCCTTAATGTGAGGCCCATGAAAACCCCAGGTCTTATGCTCTTACACCCAGAAGATTTTGAGACCCTATCTGTGTATAAGAGGGCTGTTTTCAGTAGAGATGCAATTATGTTTTAGGGAATATCTAATGATGAAAGATGATTTGTGAGGAAACTTTTTTGCCATCGTTGTTAAATTCAATGCACAAAGAAAAGCTTAAACACACTGCTTTTCCTATGAGAACTCAGCCGATTTGGATGTTCTCAATCCATTAAATGGCCGTTATTAGCGGTTATGCCTCCCAATAAATGCCGTCAGACTGTGCCCTCTCTACCTACTAGTAGGTTATCAACCATTCGTATCGCTGATAGCAGCCAACTGCCTGCACGTGTCAAAAATTCTTAATCAAAGTAGCATATCGTAACTGGAGTTATGTAACCAATCTTAACCAACCCACAAGTTTTATGTCCTAACCTTAAGGTCACAGAAGGACAAATATACTTTCTTTTAAATGCCCAAACCTAAACCTAATTGGAAAAGGTTTTAAACACCAAACCGAAAAGTAAGTTTCAGTAGGTAAAAAGGGCACAGTCTGACGGCATTTAATGGGAGTGATAACCGCTAATAACGGCCATTTAATGGGCTGATCACATCCGAAACGGGTGTGAGAACTGTAGGGACGTTTGGGCTAATTCATGACAGCAGAGGTAAAGGCAAAAATTGCCCTGTTAAATGTTCGAGCTGGTCATCCATTCATCTACTTATTGATGTTGGCTAAAGGTTGGGGGCTGGTGCCTATCTCCAGAAGTCTTTAGATGAGAGAAGGGGTACATCCTGAATAGATCACCAGTTCATTACATATACCTGTCATGTGCATTAGGGATACCCTGAAATTCCAGCCAGAGGTCTTGCATGAACAAAGTTTAAATTGTCTCTACAAGACGCACTGGCATCGAGCAATGATCCACGTTACTGCATTACGTGAGCAGCTTGGGGAACCAATCTAATCGGTGTATCTGATGTAGGTCGGCGACAGGCGAGCTAAACTGATGACAACAGCGCTGCAACGTCTGGAATCATTTAGTAAACATTGAAAGATGGCTACAGATGAACACCAGTCCTTTCAAACGACTTTGGTTGCTAAAATGAACGAGTTAGACTTGGCTTTTCATCTAAAAGGCAAACAGAAAACCACGCTCGAATCATTCTTTGGCAAAAAGGACGTTTTTGCTGTTTTCCCGACTGGATACGACATGAGTTTAATCTACCAGTTAGCTCCGCTGCTAGCTCTGGATATGTCACATCGTGAATTGTCGGGAGTGGTCATGGCGTTATCCAGTTGCGTGAAGTCAGAGTTTCAAATGCATGCTTGATTTAGGCTGTTTTCATCACTAGTTGCTAGACCCTGGATTTTTCTAGACTATATTAGGCATGTTTTCACTATCACTATTTTCAGTATTACCTTCAGGGTAATTTTACCAGACCTTCCCAATAAGCGTGTATGTCCATTTCCCCAGGCTGGGTCGACAGGGCTGTTTTCAGGGCCATTTCAGGAACAGTTGCTAGGTGCAAGCTGCGGTCACCTCACTTTGATTGGTTGTAACTCAGAGGGAAATGAGCAGATTGTGTAAATGAATGTCCATTAGCCCTTTTTACATATCTGGTCAATATTTTGGTATTTTAGCGCATCTTTGTAAGAACATAAATTTTCTGCCTAAAATCTTTGTTGTGGGCGCTCTTCAGGTTAAAACTCTATACCCCACTTAAATTTTAAATGGGCATTACTGTTTTCTCTCGAGAGAAGGCTGACATCAGCCATCCCTCCTGCTGTAGGGTATGAAAGAAGTCAAATCTCCGCCTATGCCTTCTCCACAGAACCTTCCTCCTTTTCCTCTCTTTCCTGCGGTGAATGAGGTGTAGAGAAATCCCAAACCTCAAAAAGATCCCTCCTGAAGCAAAGAAGCTCACATTGCTCTCTGTCCGTCTCATTGTCTGAGTCGGTGCCACTGCAGCAGCGCTCCTGTCAACATGTCAGCCACAGTCCGGCGTTCAATGATCTACCAGGAAATGCCTCCTTCTTGCGCATTTTCTCACACAGGAAACGGGGGTGAAGTAAAACTCTGATAGTGGGGTGAGCTGCTCTTTCAAGGGCTAATTTTGTGGAGGAGTAGGCCAACAGATTTGTCCCAACAGAGGAAATTTTGGTGAAATAAAGCCTAGTGACATATTGTGAAGTGTTGATAAATGGAATTGCGCCTATTACCATTTTGTAACCATCCGCCAGTTCAATTCACAAATACCTTGTAATTCAAAAAAGGAAATTAAATGTTCTTGTAACTCATCCAAATATCTTCATAGCCATTGTGGATCAGTGGTGCAGCCAGAAATTGCTTTTCAAGTGGGCCTGACAAACAATGGGAGAGCCATATCAATATTATTGAAATTACGTTTTTCTTGTAGTTCCACTGTCACTTCAACATATTTGTCTCTGTATTGATTAGAAACCGACTGCAAGTTTTAAACAAACAGCTTGGAACAAAGTACCCTACTCTTAGACTGTATGGCCACCGTTAGATACCCAATACTGTAAAAAAATATTTGACTCCCTTAAGGGTCCATATTAAGTCAACTTAATATGGTAGACAGTAAAAGCTGTAGAAGCTGTTATCATGTTGCCTCACTGTGCCATATTTGTTAACCATCCATGTACTGTCAGGTTTTGTGAATTGAGAACCCAAATTTTTATGAAGGAAAAAGAAAACAAAACGTACAAAACAAACAGGAGGGCAAAACATGGGAACCTAGGGACGGGAATGTAATGAGGACGAACTAGCAGTGTAATGTGTTGAATTAAATAATTATCATAAGTAATTCAATGCATGTTCAAGCAGAGACAAAATGGAGCCAATTTCCAGTTTAACATTTATTTTGAACAGATTAACAAATTGCAGTTTACAGAGAAAGTTGCCCTAGTTTCTCTGTGGTCCAGACTTAAAGAAATCTGAACAATTAACTGATCTTTATTTCACAGCTTTATAGACAAGCGGGCCTCTGGGGTTGTAGGCGTTCCTTCTCCTCGAAATCTTACTCCAATCCGATCATTTCCAAACAATGTCTGAGCAATGATTTGCTGTCAGAGAATCCTGGAGTCAGAAAATGAATCGTCTCTGTTCTGGGTCAAAGGTTCATTATAAAAATTTATGGTTAAATGGCTATCTGCTTCTCTAAAAACTTTTCTCCCAGTTTCTTATCTAAACATCCTTGCTTTTACTACTTGCAATAAACTTTGGAAATAAGTTTTACGACTTAAAAGCTTAGCCCCATAAACCATACTGACAAACCCATCATGCAAGCTAATTAAAACAGACTTTTACTTTCTGAACACCAACCAAGGACTATACAAACATATTCAATACGAGACCGTTGCACAAAGTAGCCCCAAAAAAATATGAGTCACGACAATTCCCTCTTTCAATCCAATTTTAAAAATGGATTGATTAAAGATCAAAACCTGTAAAGCTTTTTGAGAATGCAAGACATCAAATCCAAGAAATTTCATCAGTTTAAAAACATGAAGTATTCCAGACTAAAATTCAAAACACAAACTATTAAAGTACCTTTTTTAACCTTAACTCCCATTAAAAAATGTAAATCTGTTAATCATAGATTCACCCTCTTTTGGCATTAACCAAAAAATTTATTTTAACAATTCCCACAAACTAATTCAAAACCCAAAATGTATAGGAATGTCTTACATGTGAAGAGATAATTAAATCTGACTTGATACATGTTAATACTGTGGAAGAAGCTCAGAAAATCCATGAACATAGACATTATTACTATATTATATTCTGAAAGAAATCAAACTTAAAGTGTTAAGAAACCTGTGAAATAGAAGGTATTAAGAACCCTTTTAGGCAGTGTTACGACTCTTCACTTGTGAATAAAATAGTTAATCAAATAGTTAAACAACCTGTAAAATGCAAAAAAAAAAAATATTCATAAATGTTCAGTCTTTATTTGTATTCTGATCCTCTTTCTTCACTCATTTTATCCCCCTCAATGGCTCCTGGCAGCTGGAGAGCGATATACAGAGCTGATCAGTGTGGAGG
This sequence comes from Apricaphanius iberus, assembly GCA_028564705.1. Lineage (NCBI taxonomy): Eukaryota > Metazoa > Chordata > Actinopteri > Cyprinodontiformes > Aphaniidae > Apricaphanius > Apricaphanius iberus. Next base: position 629,988 of record JAPXFQ010002732.1, read on the forward strand.
GCTCCTATTTTTTTTAGTGTTCCAGTTTTTACTCCCAAATTTGCAAATAACCACTCTCTGAAATGCCAATTACTTCATTAATTGAGCATTTCCCCCAATATACACAAATGCACAGACAGGCCCCGCTTCCTATAGCTTAGCCCACCGATGTGGGCTGGTCAAAACCTGCTGTGCAGCTGATTGCTGAGTTGTGATCTTCTGTAGATCCCTCTTTTGAGATGGCAATTCCAAATTGCCCATCTCATTCAGTGGCACATAGATCACACTGGATGAGTAATATCACCACCCAAACAACCTTCTGGGTGAGCTAGGCCCCGCCGCCTGTGGCCCCAGCTTCCGATTCAGCTTGGTCAAACCCTTCACGACCCTCCTTAGGCAGAATCCTGCCGATCCTCGACCAGGTTCGTTGTTGGCGTGGAGCTGCACTTTGTGTGTGTTCCCAGCTGTCATCTGGAACTTTGCTGAACCACTGGACTCCTCACGCCTTCGACCTGGAGCTGTACCTTGGACCCCTTCAGCAGCTGTAGTCAGCTGTGACCAGAGGAGACTGTGTGCTCCTCACGTGCTGCTGAATCCTGGAGATAATCCTGGGGGCATAAGCTTGTAAACATCTAAAAAAAGACAGTTTTTTTTTGATCCGGTCTTGTGATCACTCCTTTTCAATCTAATTCAACTGCATTGTGCCAAGAAATTATTTCACCCATCTAATTAAAAATAATCCCTGGGGAAAGAGCAAATCCACATTATTTTGACACACCGTTGTTTTTCCTAAAAACTAAACCAAAAACACCTCCCTCATTAATGGATTTAAAAACAAGAGCAGGCTCAAGAGTTTACTTTTTTGTGTACAGTTCAACTGATTACTATCCATTTGCTTGTTTACCCAAATTGATTCTTAAATTCAGTACATCCCTGTGGATGAAAACGTAAAAGAAAGAAAAAAATGTTTTTTCTCTCTCACCAGCCAGCAACCCCCTGCTATCGGCCCAATTTTTCCTGCCAAATTTTGTTCCCGGTAAATGGTGGTATTTTACCCGGAGATAATCCTGGGGAAGACATGGGGTTATCAAAATACGTAGAACCGCGGCCACCTTCGATCAGACAAACAGAAACTCTTGTGGTTAATTCAGCAACAGTGACATTGAATCAACAGTCTTTGATCATCACTTCTCACTCCAGCCAAGTGAATTCACACATTGTCCTTGAAAGTTCAGCTCAGCATGAGGAAACGTGCTCTTTTGAGGGTGGCCTCCAGCTCACCCCTGAAAATATACAGTCACCTGTGCCCCCCTGTGTTTGGGAGCAGAGCACAAGAGGGTCGTAATTCTGCGCTGGTCGTAAAGATGTTTCTCTCTGTGGCCGTTACGGCGGGCGCCTGGCACTATTGTCATCAGCCCACGCACCCCCACCCATCTCATCTCCCCAGGATCATAAATTCCATCTCAAGAATGTTTATCTGAGGGGTTTTCTGCTGCAGGATGAGAAAAAGAGAAAAAATATATAATTAGAGTAAGAAAAAAAAACAGATAGTCGATCCTCTCAGCTTATTCAAATCAAGTTACATTCAAACATTTTATCTTCATATTCATTAGTCTCCTTCCTCGAATGCTGAATTTAAATATCTTCCACACTCAGACTGCCTATGTGGGCTCTATTTTAATTTTACTTCAATCAGTTATACTAGTAATAATTTCTTCAATATCAATTCTGGTAAAAATATACCAATCAACAGGTTTGCTCTCTCCACCAGGAATAATAATCAATCCTTATACGTCTAATTAAACTGTTGTTCTAATACTTCCCCTGCGTATTTTAATGAATGATTCCTTCATTTTTCATCCAATTTATATTCTATATTTCATCAATGCAATGCCTTTCTCAATTTTTTCAATTTGATAAATGTCTCTTTCATCTCATGTGTAAATTAAACATTTATAAAGATGGAGCATCGCAATATCTCATCAACACACTTAGTTCTTAGAAAAACAAAATTAAATCAAAAAAGAAACGAACAAAAAGGCTGGATTTTCTGTTAGATATTGCTAATACAACACTAAAACATTGCAATAACAAAAATAAAGGCAATAACCATCTGCAAAGGTTCTATCCCTTTTTTTTAAAAAAAGTCTCTATGGAAAAGTGGCTCTCCTGGTTTCGCTTCACTGAGGTTGAGACGAATAGCTCATATTGAACTAAACCCCTTTGTAATCAGACTTAACACCACTTTTCCCCGACTCTGTCCCTTTAATCAATTAATAATTTCTGCTAATATAAGTATGCTACTTACATTGAGATAACTGTTGTTGATGTTGAAAAAAGTTAAAAACATCAAATGTTTAAAACAAAACCAGAGAACAGTACTCACTGATAACACAACATAGTTTACAAAAACAGTCTTCAGTTTGCTATACTTCAAAGTCTATCTATATTTCTAAAGAAAAATCCAAGATTTAAATCACCGACAAAACAACTTCCCTATAAATATTTGCCAAACCTAAATTATATATATTTTTTAACACAATCCAATATCCATTCAAAGTACTTTTGCTTATATGATTCCTCTTTAAACAAACCCAAATGTGCTCACTTGCCCAAATACTCTTGATTGTAAACAATGAAAACTTTTCATACTTCAAAAACATCTGTCCGATTCTGTGAAGGGAACTGAACATAGTCAAAGTGATTTTTTCAACTAAAACTCCTCTTCAATTTTCGTAGGATACACAATAGTCTAATTCCCCTCAGCAGTCAAACAAAACAAAACAAAAAATTCAATAAAAGAGGTTCAAGAGATGAGATTTCTCTAAACAAAAACTAGTCGCAATAAAATAAAAAATAAAAACCAGCATTTTTCTTTTCAGTATCCCTCTTTTCCTCTCAGGCTTCTTTTTTTATTTTCTTTTCTCCAATGATAAACACCAAATTAAATTGAAGCTTCTAGAGACGTCAAATACATTACCACTGAATCACGTTTTCTTTAATCCAGCTTCCCAAATTAACATTTTCCAAAGTTCTAATTAATAAACAGACCGCAGTTCAAAAATCTGGGTCATAATCCAAATCGAACCCAATATATAAATTTTGAGAGAGAAAGAGGAAAAAACAAAAAATAAAAATAAGAAAAAAATAAAGAAAATAAAATCAAAAATCTAAATAAATTGTCAGTTACAGAGTCCCCACTAATCAAATGATATATTATGTCATTATTCTAGGATCAGATCTATTCCAAAATGTTTTAGGACCTGTAAATTTACTCTCAGCATCAAATAAACTAGCTTTAAGAACATCTGAAAGATTAATCTTAAATTTCAAAACCAAAACCGATTCTTATTTGTCAAAACAAAATGTGCATTCAAATATATGGTAAAAATTACTTCAATGTAGCTGGTCCAATCACATTTTGCCTCTACACGATCAGAATAAATGAATTTAGAATTTACTTCTTACTTTCAAATTAAACCATCATTTCGGTCACCTCTGATATTCATTATTTGTTCTTAAATAAATCTACCAAAGACTTTAATTGTTACTTTCAATCCTTAGACCAATTCCAAATTTATCCCCAGTCTGTTAAAAAACAAACTGATTACTTAAAGATGACTCTGTGTTTTAATGTTTTCTTTTTTTAAAACCAAACATTCAAATCCCACTAGTTTATAAACTATCACTATGATAAGTGTTGTTTTGCATGGTAAAAACATTTAATTTGTAACGGAATTGAAATATGCTGGGTTACTCCTTGAGCCCCAGTTGAAATTTGATAAATCCAATAAGCATTTAGTGTCCAGAAAATCCTTAAGAATGTTCAATTGTGTAAATAATTTAACACCAGTCTCCTTTAGGTCATTCATTCAGAGACCAAGCTATATTTCTAAAGTCTATAGAGCCATCAGAAATAAGCCAAACATAATTTTAGCATAAATGATACTTATTTAAATCACAGACTAATTTTCTGTACCATTCAACACGGTGCTTATTAAAATAATTTAAACCAGTTTGTTGCTTTCCAATTAATACCGTTTGCTTTTCGTTAAATTCTTATAATTACTACTTATAGCTTTATCTTTATTTAGGCCAACTTAACAACTCCCGCTTAGATCAATAAAAAAAAAGCAAAAAATCCACCTATTTAAAGATTCAAAAAATGCATCTTTTATTTTGACTATAAACTCCCTTCTTTTTAATTTTAAAGATGAAATCAAAAATTAAAACTACACCTAATCAGAATCGACTCATGAGTAACTGTTCTTAGTCATTTGCGTTTAATTGTAACATGCATAATTATCCCAAATAAATTTACAAGCTCTCCTCATGGTTTTGCTCTCCTCGTAAAACCAGTTAACCAAATTCAGCATGTACTTCTTAATCTTTAATCTCCGTACCGTAACAGCAGTCAAATGTGAAACACCTTAAAAAATTGCCCTTCGTAGAAAATGTGCTAAAACATTGCCTAAGTTATCTTGAGGCCGTTTTACATCCTAATTAACCAGAAAAATTTAACAAAATCCAAATTCGTTTAAGTCTTAACAAGGCAATCGTCTGCAGGAGTCTGTAATCACTTTCTATCCAAAATCAACTTTTAGCTTGCAACATGCAGTTAGCCACCACCGCTAGCTTAGCATAGCAGCCTAGCTCCACGTGCTACCGTTAGCTTTCTTTGTGAAACGAAAGCTAAAACAGCACAAAACGTACGGCGAAAACACTCCAAAAAATCACAACACACACTTTAGAAGATGACTTACCGCAATACCAGGACTTAATCCGCACAATTTATACCACTGTACCAAACTTTAATTCGGCACGAACAAAACAATCTCCTGTTCGTCCACGCGGACTGAAACACATTTTTCCAATTTTAGCCGTCCCGCACAGCAAACACCGATTCAACTACGTCCTTTACAGCCCAAAACCATTAACAAAAAACACAACATTATAAGCGGTGGCTTTTAGACCTAATTAATTATTTTATCACGGAGGTTTCAGACCAGTCTGTTACAAGTTTCGTAGTCCGCTTTGAGAAATTTCCTGGCGCCGGCTTCCAGAAAACCCCTCAAAAGACTCGAACAGATGGCAGAAAACCGCCTATAACCACTAATTTATTTATCAAAACATATAGGCACAGCTATGGTATGTTAGCCGCGCTATCAAGCAAACAACTCAGACAGTATTAGCTCCTAGCTTAGGGCGGCCGCTCTGATGGCCTGTCGTAAATGTTCACAACTAATTCTTATAGATATTTAATTTCAGTTATCCATCATATTCAGTTATATATTTATTTATCTATGTTAATTTATTTATTATACTCGAGTTCATTATTTATACTATAAAATTTTAACCCAGAACGCAACATCACCAGCACTTCTCGCCAAGCGCCTGCGTAAAAAACATCTCACACACACACAGTAATACACTCTTGTACAAGCAGAATTTAAAACACTAACCTCGTCGGAGCTCACCAAAAAAACACTGCCGGACCATTTCACTACTCAATTCGCGGTGCCCACGCGCGCGCTTGAGGAAGCGCAAGCCTCTCCAAAGTAATCCGTTCCAGATTCAACCGAGTGCGTCCCAGGCACCCCAAAAATCTATTTTTCGTTTGCCAGCTTTGAAGATTCTCTCCGACAGCGTCCTGTCCGGAGTTGAGAAGGCTAATTCTCGGGCCCCGATCCGCACTTGTGGCTCCGATTTGAGTCGTTGAAGGGACCGCACCATCCGGTCCATCTGCTCCATTGTCCTGCAGAGTAACAAACTCCATCACCCAGCATGCACCGGTGTTTCTCTGCGGAGCGCAAAGCAGGTCGCAGTGCTGCTCAGAAGAGAGACACATACAATGGAGCCGCTTCAACCACGGGCTTGCAACAGTCAATCTGCTCAAAACAAAAACAAAAAACATATTTAACTTGCATGACAACATTACCCAATGTTAGATTAACCAATCAATAGAATTAAAAGACTACGCAACTCTGCGCAGATTGTCAATAGAGCAAATACATGTCCGTTAATTAACTTAAAAAATAACTGGATTTCGGTCTAAAAACACTGCACACAGATCGGGGTCACCATCTTGTTGAATTAAATAATTATCATAAGTAATTCAATGCATGTTCAAGCAGAGACAAAATGGAGCCAATTTCCAGTTTAACATTTATTTTGAACAGATTAACAAATTGCAGTTTACAGAGAAAGTTGCCCTAGTTTCTCTGTGGTCCAGACTTAAAGAAATCTGAACAATTAACTGATCTTCATTTCACAGCTTTATAGACAACCGGGCCTCTGGGGTTGTAGGCGTTCCTTCTCCTCGAAATCTTACTCCAATCCGATCATTTCCAAACAATGTCTGAGCAATGATTTGCTGTCAGAGAATCCTGGAGTCAGAAAAGGAATCGTCTCTGTTCTGGGTCAAAGGTTCATTATAAAAATTTATGGTTAAATGGCTATCTGCTTCTCTAAAAACTTTTCTCCCAGTTTCTTATCTAAACATCCTGCTTTTACAGCTTTGCAATAAACAATGAGAAATACAGTTTTACGACTTAGTTTTTACCTTAATATGACCATACTGACAAACCCATCATGCAAGCTAATTAAAACAGACTTTTACTTTCTGAACACCAACCAAGGACTATACAAACATATTCAATACGAGACCGTTGCACAAAGTAGCCCCAAAAAAATATGAGTCACGACAATTGACAGGACCGGTGAGCTTTACTATGCTGAGGAGGAGTGAGGAATTGACTGAGAAGGCCTGAGAACTAATTACTGACAAATAGATGCATGTGAGGGGGAAGAGAACAGGTGAAAGCAATTAGCTAAGCTGGGGACTGAAATGGCAAGGAGGAAATAGTCAAATGAACAGAAAACCATCCTAAATAAGAAACTAGAAACCAACTAAAGATATCTAAGCGGAAATATCTAATCATAGAATAAATAATTAACAGAGGCTGATAAGCTTGGAAAACATAAATAAAAGAAAAAACACAACAAAACTGTAGTGAAAAAAAGTATTTAAAGATTAGCTCTATTTAGTGGTTAGTAATTAACAGTAAAGGCAGCCGGGGAATATGGCGTTATGCTTAAGGCCAAGTTGAAAAGTTGTGGATGTTTCACCTACATTGGTTAAACTGAAGGACTCCTCTGTTTTTTGTTTTGGCTACCGTAGCTCTCATACAGGATGAAGAGACACAGGCAGGTGGAGACACAATGTTAGGGGGTGAGAGTGTTGGCCCAACAGGGCTTCCTGTCTTATCGAAGTAAATATATTAAAACTCCAATGGAGACAGAATCCTATCCTTATCTCCATCCTTAGGGAAGTCTGCCATATCAGAAATAAAATAGAAAAGTGAGAACATCTAAGAACAGGAAGGGGAAAATATGGAAACAAAGAAGTGCCAAAATCAAAACATTAAAGGCAGAGAAACACTGGAGTCAGGGATGTGACCTTTGCCTATTATAATTGATAGAAGAAATGGTTAGAACTCCCTTCTTCCTCTCTCTGTTCTTTGGTTCTGCACTAAAGCCTCCCTTTCAAGTCCGCTGTCATTTGGGTTCAGGTATTAAATAGGCCTATGGACATTTACCAAACAGGAGGAGTGCCACAGTAAATTACACAAGTACGTCGTGAAAATGCTTAAAGTAACATAAATCCTCTAAATAAATCTTCTTCTGCCGCTTGTTAAATACACGCAGATTATCTGTAGTGACATCTGCCGTTTCAAATGCAGTGAACGTAACACAATACCTGCTGTGTAAAGTGGCACACTGTCTATGCTGATGCGTGCACGAAAGTACTCGTGCTCAAGCATAGCCGCAGCTTTGTGAAAGCAGGATGTACATAACTGGCTGATAAGACACAAACCCCTCAGCTCTTTACAGGATGGCTGCTGTTACTTATGGCAATTGATACAATTCTTGAGGCTTGAAGCAGCAGGCATAAATTTGACATTACATATCAAACTTCAGTGCGGCGCACTCTCGAGCCACTAACAGTAGCTGGACTAAATAAAGCCCTTTCACCTCCTTCTTTTATCCAAACCTTTTCTTCGCATCTTGAAGTGGAGGCACCTTCATTACAATGAGTGATGATTTGGGTCTGTTCCCACAGCAGAAAGCTAAGACTTTTAGACAGTAATGAATAGGAGTTTTACTAACTCATTGTTTCCTCTCTTTAGCGTTGTGTTTTTATTCATCTTTGTTTATTGTGCTGGTCTCTGTGGGATATTGAGCGGGCGAGGTGCTCCATTTACACAGTTATTCCAGTAAACAGTTGGTTCAGGAATGAAAGGATTTCCTGCATGCAGTGCAAGACTGATGGCTGTATAAAATTCCCAGATTTACAGTTCATATGTCTCTGAGCATCTGTGTTTTTCTTCTCTATGACTTCAGTGTCTTTTTTATTTGAAGGATCAACCATTTACTGAACACAATCCCTGTTTCTGTTTCGCAGAAAGTGTCGCAGTACACCATCATCGTCCAGGCCACAGATATGGAAGGGAATCTCAACTTTGGGCTCTCCAACACGGCTACAGCTCTCATATCTATCACCGACATCAACGACAATCCACCAGAACTAACAGTCAGAACGGTGAGAGAAAATTATCGTTATTTGAAACGTAAATAAATTACATTCCTTTACATTGCTGTTAAGTATATGTACTGTATATCATTGAAATAATAACATTTTTCATTGCAGTCGCATAAACCCACTGTAAGCAATTATAGAAAAATAAATCCTTTGGGGGGGGAAATCACTGGTAATAATTTCTCTACAACACCCGTGCAGATTAACCATTTTTAGATATTTTTGATTTACTTTTAAATTTGGACAGAATATATATTTTTTTATTATTAAGGTGAGAAAATGAAAAATCTGGATTTGTAATATGGAGAAATAGGCAGTGAACAATGTGTTTGAAACACAGGAACAATTAAAAAAAAAAAAACATATGGAGGGAAAGTAAAGGTGCTGATGAAGATCAGTTTTTTTCTCCATCTCTGTGGAGCCTGCTTGCTCAGCCTTCCTGGTTTGTCTGCAGGCATCTGGCCTCTGTCCCTGACACGTCTACTTTCCTCTAGCAGCACAACACCTTACAGCTGCTTTCTTTGCTGTGAGAATTACTAAATGGTATTAGTTTTGATGAAGAAGCATTCTTTAGAGGCCTGGCTTTTTCCATGTATAAACATTTGTGGCGAAGCTTTTGAACAGAAGCATTCCCTTCCTCTTTTTTTCTGTTCTTTGTTACCTCCTGACAGGTCTGTTAGAACGTGGCCGCTAAGAAGTTTCAAACAGAAGCACATTTGGTTTGCTGCAAAGCAGGCATGAATGTCAGGGTGGGACACTCTGATCCCCGACCCTCCTCGATGGGATCTGATTTATTTTATTTTTTTTAACTGGGTGGAGTGTTCGCTATCATCGTCATAAACACTAAACGAGCAGAGTGAGAGGTAACTTTTGAAGGATGGATTCAACTGAGCATAATAAGAGACCGGCTTCAAGCACTGGCGAAACACCAGCCCAGACCCCAACTAAACTTACACAACAGTTACATTTTTCACCTCAGCTGAAGTCATGCCTGCAGATCTGTAATTTGTCCAGGATTAACTGACCTAGCTGTTGTTTCTGATCATCCGTACCCATACGGAAAAGAATTTGAGGATAATGGGTTTCCACTGGGGCCTTTCTGCATGGAGTTTGCATGTTCTCCCCGTGCATGTGTGGATTCCCTCCGGGTACTCTGGCTTCCTCCCACAGTCCAAAAAACATGACTGTCAGGTTAATTGATCACTCTAAATTGTCCTTAGGTGTAGGTGTGTGCGTGCATGGTTGTTTGTCCTGTCTCTATGTGTGGCCCTGTGATGGACTGGCGACCTGTCCAGGGTGTACCCCGCCTCTCGCCCGTTGACAGCTGGAGATAGGCACCAGACTCCCTGTGACCCCCTGGAGGAATAAGCGGTTCAGAAAATGAATGGATGGATGGGTTTCCACTGTGTAACCACAAACACGATAAACATGCATGCAAAAGTATTCTGATTCTTTCAAAATGTTGAAAATTTACTGATAGAACTAACCAAAGCCACAACTGTGAAGTGGAAGGAAAAGGTTACATGGCTGTCAGCATTTTATTTCACAAATAATAACCCCATTTAAATGTAATGTAACCGATGGCCTTCGCCTGATTATTAAACAGAGCCCATGTTTTGTAATTTAATTTCAGTGCAAATCCAACTGTTCTCTGAAGGCCTCAGAGGTTTGTTAAAGATGATTAGCAAAGTAACAGCAGCATGAAGAACAAGGAACATAGCAGTTAGGTTAGGAATAAATCTGATGAGATGTTTAGAGCAGGGTAAGAATAGAATAGAATATTTAGTTTTGTGTCCCTTTGTGTAGAAATGAAGTAGCAAATCTGCACCAAAGTGTCAGTCAAATAAAAAGCACAGAACTGACCATAAAGATCTGCAAAAATAAAGCAACAGAAAGTAGAAAACTGTACGGTGATATCATGGTCATATTGGGGTCTCGTAAAGAACAAAATCGTAGTGAAATAAAAGGAAACTTACATTAGAATCACAGGTCATGGAGTTCAGGGGGAATCAGGAAGAAATTTACTAATCAACATTAATGCACTGATCATGATCTGCACTCATGTATATCGCATTTTATACTTATCTTTATTTATTGCATGCTTAGAAGTTTTTGTCTTTTTGTATGTTTGTAAAAAGTACTGCAGCATATCTTGTTAATATGTTGAGATATTTACAAATAAATGTTTATGACCCTAAAAACTAGAGGTTTAAATACACTGTCTAAGGGGTAAAATTAAAAAGGAAGGGTATCAAAAAAAAAAATCAGTGGTAATAAGGAACAGCTGTGACAGAATACAAGCAGAGAAACTCAGGGAGAAAGACAACTTAACACATAAGGACCAAGTGACCAAAAAGACTAGATAACCAAAATTATTACAAAAAAATTACATAATGCACATATCAAAAAAAGAAAAGTGTTTTTGTGCAAAAACAAAATCATTTAAGAGAATATAGAAACCTATGGCTTGGGTGTAAATAGCCTATTCTGTTGGGATCCCAAATAGTTATCTAACAACTGCTGGGAGAAAGGATCAATAATAATGTTCTTTTGTGCATATAGGATTAAGCAGCCAGTCGTTTATGAAGATCTTTAGAACCGTTACAGTTTCATAGATTGCCCAAAAATGATTTAATTTTTTGCTGCAGCACCCCTGTCTATAAATCAGAACTGCAGCTAAGAGGCCCACAGTGTCTGGAGGGTCTCTGCAACCCTGGTGGAATAACGATGCACGATGCCTCATTTTAACCTATTTGTATGAGGATTGAATATATTGATTTAAGGTGAAAAAGAATTTATAAATGATTACATGAATTATCTATTCCTAAAGTAAATATTTTTACAAAACGTTTTAAACCTTAAAAGTTGAACAAAAATAATGTAATGTATAATAAAGCGAACTGAAAAACACAGTATTATAATGAGTAGATCTGACTTTGTTTGAAGATTTGAAATCAAAAGCATGCATAAACTTGTATCACTCCCTAATAGCTTTGTGTATGTGCCGATATATCTGAAAGCAAAAAAATAAATAAAATTATAATACAGATGCTGCACGATTGTCAACGTACCACCGTGAAACATGGTGGTGGCAGCATGTTGTGTGGTGAGGCTAATCTTCCTCAGGTTAAGGCTCATGGGAAAAATGGATGGCACTACAAAAGAGGCATCAATGGAATAAAATATGTCAGAGGACCCAATAACTGCTCTCTAACTAGGTAGAGTGAACCACTTTGGAGATATCTGGATGTGCAAATCTGGGGGAAACGTGTCCCTCAAAGTCTGCAGTTTTAGTTGCAGTGGAAAATAATGCAAAATTAGGAAAATTATCTATAACTATCTTGCCATTTTATAATTATTAGCTTACTTGTGCGTGTCTCACAAAACATCCTAATATACTACATTAATAATACAATACAATTTTGTGGTTGCAATGTAAAAAAATTTGAAATATGTTCAAAAGATGAATACCTTTACAAAGCATTGTATACGATAAAGCTAACAAGGCTGTCATTAAAAAACTGGTTCATCTTCTCCTGTTGTGTGACTCAGATGTGATCATGAGTAAAAGGGAATAAAAGCCTGTTTTTGTTTGCTTTTTCCACTGCTTTGACATTTTCTGTAACTTGCCTTTGCTTCCCACACACACACACTGTTTAGTAATTATTTTCTGTGACAGATGCAGGAAGAGTTTATTGGTTTCTGGTGGAGGGGGAGTGAAGAGAAAGCATATGCGTGTTAATTAAGCAAAATTATGTGACTCGTTGTAAACCAAGCTAATATGTTACTTCTAATTTCTCTAAATGAAAAGGTAAATGCTCTGAATAGTCTTAAAGTGCTTTGTTACTACTTGTTTGTGATTGTGTTATAAATGGTGATAATCACAATGGTTCAATGAAATATCTAACTCTAGAAACAACAGTTAATCAAATCACTGTTAAAAAAAGAACCATCTGGACAAGTTGCTTTTGGAAAATTAAAGGCCAATCTCCAAAAAACATTCATCAGCAAGATTAATGAGAAAGCTGTGTTTCAACAGTTAGCTTCCTAACAAAGACCAACTGTGTTGATGTCTTTCAGTCTGGTTTCTGTGCTCACCACAGTAGTGAGAGTGCTCCCGACAAAGTGTTCAATTACATCTGCATAAATGCATTAGTTTGGTAGAACCACTGTGTTTTTACTCTTGGACCTCAGAGCAGCATTTGACACTTTTGATCATGGATTTTTAATCAAACAACTGCAGAGCTGGGTCGGACTCTCTTGTACAGTTATCCGATGGTTTGAGTGTTATCTAAGGAACAGGAATTTCTTTGTGTCTCACACATCACATGTTAGGGTTCCTCAGGGCTCCATCCTTCGGCCCTTCCTAGCTAATATCTACAAGCTCCAACTAACCCAGATTATAACAATTAATAAGAATATTTACCACAACTATGCAGATGACACTCAGCTTTACATTACACTGTCACCAGTTGAATTTGAATCCATCAAAACCCGAAGTGTATGCATTAAGAAAATCAATGTATTCAAAAAGGCACAAATAACGCATTCTGTCGTAATATGTATTTCAAACAAATGCTATATGAAATAATCGTGTTCGGGAGGCAAAAGAAATTGACATCTATGCCTTTTTTTGAATTTTACACGAACATAAATACTCCCCCTCACCACCAACAAATACTGGCTGCATTGCACACCCCTATGGCTTTCTATCACATAGTCCCAACAGGTGAAACTAAACTTTTATTTTAATCTTTAGTTAAATTAAGTACTGTAACAGTGTCTTAATAGGTATGCCTAAAAAGCAAATCAGACATGTGCAGCTGATCCAGAACATTGTTGCTCACGTCCTCACTAAAACTAGGAAAGTAAAAAGTAAAGTACATTAGCCTATATCTAAAGTCCTAACACTGGGTCCTTGTAGCTCAGAGGATAGACTTTAAATTACTTTTCTTGTTTTTGTTAGTTTGTTTGTTGTTGTTTTTTTTCAAATCATTCCATGGCTTAGCACTTAAATACTTTAAGTATCTGTTATTACTTTACCGACCTTCCTGACCACTCATTATGACACTTGACACTTATGGTTCAAGTCTACTCTGCATCCCCAGAGGCGGGACCAAATTTGTAGAAGCAGCATTCCGTTTTTATGCTACTATAATCTGGAATGAACCTCCAATCAACCTTCAAAACTGCTAAAACACTGATTTCCTTTAAATCAAGGCTAAAAACCAATTTTTTAGAGTGCTGTTTGATCAATACTGGTGGAAACATCAATTCTTTCTTGTTTGGATTGCAGAATGCACTAAAAACATATAGGTGAACAAACCTCTGGTTAATTTCAGTAGATTCAAACAATCTTTTTAGCAGAAGGTTGCAGCTTTCTGACCTCTGGCCACAGAGTTCCCAAAGGTTACAGATATAACTTCACCGGGTGCAACGGGTGCATGGAGACAGTCAATGTTTTGGTAACGGGAAGGCGTTCCAGCAACATTTAAAGTATTGGAAACAACATGATTGGCAGAACAGCATGATATTGCTTATGGCCTTCATCATTACAATTTATCAAACAGTTGCGTTTAAATAGAAAAATGAACTGGCTTGACCTTTAGCCACAGACACAACAGATGCAGAAATTATTAAAGAAAGTAGAGGACATAGAGAGCTCTAGGTCCAGACCAAATGAGATACTTTTCTGAACTTTAGAAGCAACATTTGTTCCATCAGGGAGGAACACTTCTCCCCTGAGACAATGAATAGATGAGGTTAAACTGACAGGTTATTCTTGTAAAAGGATTGCCTTTTAATCCTTTTTCCAAATGTCTTTTGTTCAGATGCCGCTGAACATCCTCACTTGTTAGGAGACTAACTCGGGTTAATTTCTGAAGGTTAAGCTGAAGGACCAAATTATTCGGGGAGAAGAGAATGGGAGGGAAGTTAAATCAAGATAGGAGAAAAAGAGGAAAATAAGTCACATTAAAACACTGCTTTTGTCCGACTAATTTAAATAAGATCTGGCGGAAAAAGCACAGTTAAAATGTCTAATGGGAAAATTTAATTATTGTAAAACGGAGAGTTTAAAGTTTATGAGTCTACCTTAGAGTGCCTGTCCTTCAACATCTAGATAAATGTATCCCATCACGCTGTAAATTTCTCTCCAGGCTCTCCAGCTGTCACCCTGCTTCTTCCACAGCTAGTTTATAGGCGAGTTGTTTTAGATTGCAATATTATGACGATCATTAGCCAGAGATTATTCCTGCTGCTGTCTTAATCACAGCACTTATCTCATTAGTTGTTAAGACCTGGATTTGCTTAATGCAAAAAAATCCAAATTAAATGGGTAAAAACTTAATTGAAAAATCCATTTGTTCAATTAAAGAGATGCATCTGAGCAGAGCATTAACCTAATGGAACACATTGTTTTCTATTATCCACATTTGAACAATCACGCAGTTGCTCTTCATTTCCGCATTTCAATTTCCGTTTTGTGTTGCGACCACTTTGTGGTTCTGCGGAAAAACTTAATCAGCCTGACTCCAAACACAGTTTTTCAAGACAGCATCTAGACAGAATGCTGTAAAGATTGATGGCAGTACAAACAAATGCTTCAAAATCCAATAAATCAAGTTAACAAATATTCAAACTTTCCAGGCAACAACATCGTAATGCTCTCTCTATCTCTACTGCTGTCACCTCCCTCTCCATTCTCCTCCTCCTATGTGATTCCTGTGTAGTTTTCCGGGGAGGTGCCGGAAAACAAGGTGAACGTAGTGGTAACCAACTTGACAGTGGTGGACCGGGATCAGCCCCACAGCCCTAACTGGAACGCGGTCTATCGAATCGTCAGTGGAGACCCCTCTGGGCACTTCACCATCCGCACCAATCCCATCACGAATGAGGGAATGCTTACGGTGGTCAAGGTAAAAATAGAGCTTACTCTACTCCCCCCCCCACCCACCCCCCCCCCCCCCCCCCCACCGATGTGTCCCATTATCATCAATTATTTAATCTTCCGATGGGTTTCATCTGATGTCTTAATTTTGCTTCCTGTATCCCACTCGTCCCCCGTGGCCTCTTCTCTAGCCGGTGGATTTTGAGATGAACCGTGCCTTCATGCTGACTGTGGTGGTGTCCAACCAGGCCCACCTGGCAAGTGGCATCCAATCCTCCCTGCAGTCCACGGCAGGAGTCACCATCTCTGTCCAGGATGTGAACGAGCCGCCTGTCTTCCCTGTCAACCCCAAAATGATCCGTTTTGAGGAGGGTGTACCAGCAGGGACCACTCTTACAGTGTTTGCAGCTCAGGACCCTGACCACTTCATCCACCAGGTTGTCAGGTACTAGAAAAAGAAGGTCTTCAGCATCAGAGATGAACTTTGTATATTTTGAATTTCTGGTTTTGATTTCTCTATAGCCCGTTTCAAGGTAGGATGTTTGCATTCAGATTATCAGGTAAATTCCAGAAAAGCTGGAGGTGTGTGTGTGTGTCTGGGGGGGGAGCTGTGAGCGCACACACTGATGACATGTATAATTTTATATCAAAGGCTGCTTCACCCTCCTTTATTTAGCTTGGTTTTTCTGTTCATCTTCGTATTTTGAGCGTATCTGCACAGAATCGCACACAAAATACAAGCTCTGTGAGAAGTTCTGCAGTTTTGTCGACCCTCTTTGCAAGAAGGACTTTGTTTGGGGATATGATATTGGTATGCCATTTGTAAGGATCCTCCGGTACATTTCTTACAGTGTGAAAGCAAAAGGCAACGTTCGGGTAAAAAAGTGGCGTATTTCAAAAGAAAACCTCCGGTTAAAGATAGGGATGGAATTGTCCGTGAATATTCCAGAATGTCTATCCGAAACTGGCTTATGAATTCTTGTTTAAGGATACATATCATTCGTCTTGCCTTCTTTAGAAAAATGTGATGTGTCAAAGGCAAATAAATGTGACATTTTATAATGTATTTAGCATCTTGTTAGAAACTTTGCGTTACCGTGGTCAGCCTTCCTGTATACTGCTAAAGTCTTGCTTTCTCTCACTCTCTCGCTGCCTGACTCAACCACATACATTTCTCTGCATTAGGGCTACTCAGTATTTTCGATGAAGAATGTGATGATATTAGATGTGTTTCACCCTCATCTTTCTCTCTAAAGTCTTTATTTCCTTTCATCACAATGTTCCAACACTTTCCCATGACTTTTAGCCACTCAGTGACTAAACTCTGCATCAGGTGTGTACATAGAAGACAGTGAAAGAGTGAATGAGTGTTGCAATCAACAACTGTTAGGCCCACAGACTGAGCTTCTGAGTGAGACATACAGTAAATGGTCAGAGCAAATAAGACTGCTAGTCCATCTTCATTTAATATTAAATTACAGATCTTTTGCTCACTGCAGTTAAAAAGAACTTTAAAGATAGAATGTAGCATGTGCAGCATTACTGCAGAATGAATCACAAGGCACCTAGAGAACAAACTTAAATCTGGGATGGATTTGTATCGAGGAAGACTGAAAGTGAGTGCACTTATTTTCAAGCATGAGTGTTTAAGTTGATATGCTGACCATGGTCACGGCCATCAGTGACAGGCATTTTGTGCTTAAATTTCTGGCTATTGGGGAAATACATGTCCACTATTGGCTTTTCTATTAAAGCAGTCGCCCAAGCATGGGACTTGGAACAGCCTGAAGCGTGTTATTCATTTGTAGTTAAACATTTCCAATATTTTGTGCACCTCCCATATCACCCCTCTCAAAATATTGAGTTTCACAGGCGTTTAATCAGAGCTGAGGCTTTCTTCACAGTTTACGCCTCTGAAGCGACATTCTTCGCTGATCTCCCACCCACGTCCCAGTTACGTGTCCCCCTCCTCCCCCCCAGTTGCCAAGCGACCGGTGCGAAGAGGTCATTCTATAACGAGCTGGACGCTGTCCGTCTGCCCTCCCCGGATCCCTGCCTTCCTCCTCATTGATCCCTGTCGTTCTAACGTGGACGACACGCGGCGGGGACGGTGCCGTCCCAACATCGACCCTGCGCGACAGAAACTCCCACGTGCCCGCCCAAGTCCAGCTTGACCGTTCCGCTCCGCTGCCAGCACCAGATGGATTTTCCTTAATGTCAGGGAGGGAGTCATGTCCGCAGTGAAACCTGGAGGAAATGTTACTGAATTGACAGAAAGCGAGGTGAAAGAAAGAGGTGTACTCATGTGTGAAAAGTACCTCCATCTATTCTTTATGCAAACTAGCCAGGCCTGAGTTCATCCGCCCTTTGAAAGAAGCTCCTCTATTTTCTCTCTTTGCTACCTCCCGCTTCCTCTTGCTGACCCCCATCATTTTCCTTTCTGTCAGTCTGTGTCTCTCCTATTGATGTGAGCTCAGAGCTGCTTTCACTCTCGTCAGGAGTTTTGCCAGCAGTCGTTCAGCTCACGGCGCCATAGTCTCTACTCTTGTATTCCCTTTAGGCAACCTTGCTTGAACCTCCTCGCACAAAAGACATAGGCTGCTAGATGCACACCGCCGACATGCAGGCGAGTACCCGCAGAGCATGACTGAAAGCCCTGCATCGTGGATGGGAGAGGAGCCAGCTTGGGCTTTTTTATGCTTCAGAATTTCTTGCCTTTTTTTCCACTCTCTCTTCCCCTCTCTCTAGAGGAAAGAGAAAACAAGATTATGTGAAGCCAAGACTGTTTGCCAGCTGATTTTACTGTTTGTTAGGATTTAAAAGGCAGCAAGAGTGAGTAAATGTGGGTTTGTATGTGCTTGTTTATGTAGTCCTTGTAAATGTTGATTATTAGCCTCTGCAAAGTAAGGACATTAGTTTGGGATGAGAGATCATGATGGAGATTATTCAGTTAGAGAGATCTTAGTTTAAAGCTGGATGGCTTGATCTCTAACTGCGAGTTAGACATGGAGACAGCACATTGCTAAGTATTTATACTCCTTGATTATCTCCCCCCCACACACACACATTTTGTCACTTAAACATCAAGTTTTCATGGGATTATATTTAACAAATCCAAACAAAGTTGTGGATAACTGTGGAGTGGAAGACAAAGAAAACTAGATTTTTTTTTAGGCTTTTTATGAATTTTTAGAAAGCATTTGGAGTGACAGTTTACGTTGTAGATCTGGTTGTAGATTTACAGTCTTTGTCCTGCTGGAAGTTGATGCTCTTTCCCAGTATCAAGTCATTTTCAACCTCGAACAGGTTTTGTTCCAGATCTGATCTGCGTCTAGCTCAAAATCCTCAGATCCAACTTCTTTTCAGCTGAAAAGGTATCCGCACGACATGATGCTTTCACTACCATTTCTTATCATGGACGAACGGTTTTTACAGAATTTTTGTATCACTGTTCTGGGAAAGAACTGCATGTCACACATTTTCATTTGTGTAAAAATTCTGAAAACTGCTAATTATTTTCCTTCCAGCTCTGTGTCGGTTTATCACCTTGAAATCCTCTGCCACTAAAATAAAAATCCCAATTTCCCATGATTTAGATCTCTGACAAACATTTAGCGAATTAAGTGTTGAATGTCATAAAAAAATGGAAAATAATGTTACAGGATGTTACAATAAAAATATGACCAGGTAGATAAAATGTGCATCAAAAGAATATCTCTTCATGTCCTCAATGTACTTTTAATAACATATTTAGAAAAATCTTACTGTACTTTATCACCAGCTATGTTCCTATTATTAGTGCGTATTTCATCACTTAATATTATACCAAGGTACAGGTTCTTTAGCTATGAAAATCTCTAGAAACCAGAATGGAAGATTAGGGTTGAGCTTTTTGTTAAATGAACAACAAAGTCCTTTAAGAAACTGGCTACAAATAGGTGGAGTGTGTGTGTGTGTGTGTGTGGGGGGGGGGGGGTTCTTGCTGGTAGAGGAAGGAGATGAGAGTTCCAGGCGCCACCGCACAAAGAGAAATATGAGTTTCCATGTGTTTATATACAGTTAAAGAAGATATTTGCATAAACTGTTTCTTACTGACAGTTACATTTGCTAAATACCAGATTCAAATATTCACAAACACTAAGACTGCCATGCTTTTGATCAATTTGTTAAACCCAGATGACGATGCCACAGCTGTGAGAGCTTTTAATTGCTTAATTCGCAACAATTTTGTATAAACGGAGTCATGTCGGTGTATGCATTTCAAGACAAAAATCAAAAGAAATCAGCCAAGATTTATAGAAGAGAATTGTGGATCCGTGCAAGTTCCTTCATACCTTTTTCAATATTACAATGTTTGAATATGCAAGGTTCATGTGCTCAAACAATTATATCCAAGGATAAACATGATGGGAATGTCCAGCCATAATAACTTGAGGGAGGAGATGGGTTCTGCGTTCTAGAGACTAACCAGTTTTCTGCAACATATCTCAAGGAAATTTCAATTTCCTTGAGATAACCATGACCTGGATGAATTAGAATATTCACAGGCTTTCTGCAACATGTGCCTGTACCACCCAGGATATGAACATGACAAAGATGCTGGTTGAAGCTAGGCGAACAGAGTCAATCACAATTAAACGAGTCCTCGAATGACATGCACTGAAAGGCCAGGCTGCAAGGAAGTAGATAGGCGACAATTTGCAAATCCACACAGAAAAAAAAGACTTCATTGTCTTGTGGTCTGGTGAAAGTGAACTTGGGGGTTTGGACTGGCAGCAACATCTCAACTGTGTAGCATAGGGGTGGCAGCATCATGCTGCAGTTATCTACCCTGCAGAAGAGACTGGAATCTTGAGAAAAGAACATTATCTGAAAATACTGAAGAAACACCTGAAGACATCAGCCAAGCTTGGGCACAAATAGATATTTCAATTGACAATTACTTTAAACATACCTTGGAAGGGGCTTAAATACCACAAAGTCATTGGTTTGGAATGGTCATCACCAGTCTCGCATCGCGCTGGTAGAAGAGCTGAAAAAGATGTGTAAGCAAGGCAGCTCACAAAGCTGACGCAGTTACATCTTTTCTGTCATGAAGAATGGGTCAAAGGTAACATTAGGTAGGCTCTAAAAAGACATTGAAAAAATCTCTAAAAATTCAGGTAATTGTTTTCTGGCATGTATACGTTTGGTAACAAAATAACAGGATGATGTAAATATCTAGTTCTAACTGTATTTACTCAGAAAACAATAGGGCTTTATCTGGGAGTGATACTGGTTTGCTGACTGAGCGAGGCTCCAGCTAACTGCTGTCAGCCTTCACTTCCCTCTCCTTTAATTAAACCTCCTTTTTCATGGCTGTCATGTTCCACTGCCAATGTTTACAGATAAACTCGACTGTGATCTCTGTTTCACCCCCTTTCCCTTCCTCTGTCTCTGAACCCATCTCTTGTCATTATGGCCACACTCTGACCCTCTGGTGAGACTCTTGATTGACCATTTCTCGTTAGACCCGACTGACTCCCTCCACTTGGTCAGCTGTTAGCGGTTGTTATCTGCGTTAATGAGATTTGTAAATGTGAATCTGAGCGAGTATTTTCAGCTTTGAGTAAAGCATGTACTGCTGATGACAGTGACGGCCGCCATGTGGGTACACAGAGCAGGCGAGTGTTTACGAGCTCTTCCACAAATGGACGCGGGATTTTCTTCGCTCATAATGCTAATGAGCTGCTGCTGCCTTCATAAGTTTGAAGAACATGTGTTCCGCTCTCTTTTTTTCACTGCAGTGTTTCAAAGGGTCTCGGCTGCTTTGGCGTGTTATGGTAATAAGCATTCAACGTGATAATAGCCACTTTGGATCTACAAATAAAAGCTTTAGAGTTTGTGCTATTATCGTTACAGTGAGCTGCAAAAGTCATCATATAGAGAATGTGCTTGTTTTCAAAAGAATTAAACTGATGCTTTTGTTCTATCTGTCTGTGCAGGTACTCTAAGCTATCAGACCCAGCAAACTGGCTGAAGATCAACAGAACTAATGGGCAGATTACCACCATGGCCTTGCTGGACAGGGAGTCCATGTATGTCAAAAACAACATGTATGAAGCTACATTCTTGGCATACGACAATGGTAAGTCTGGTAAGTCAGGATGAGTGTTTTTTGTTTGTTTTTTTTATCTTAAAAGAACAGCTTGTAGAAATGTATTACCAGCGCCTTGGAAAAGTAGTCATACACTTTTAACTTGTTCACCTTTTAGCACCTTCAGACTGCAAGTTCCGGTTAATTTCATTAGGATTTTACTAACTGGTGCATAATTTTACATTTATTAAAATTAACGATGCACATTTTTTAAAATAACAGTATAAAATCTTTTGAATGCATTTTGCATTCAGCCCTCTTTATACTGTTATCTCTTAAGCTGTGTCCACACCAAACGCGATTGAAGCAACTAGAGCTTCAGGTTTAAATGTAAAATCAATGGAAGAGCGCGATGAAGCGCGACTTGGGGTCCCGCGACACTACAGAAGCAGATTTGAATTGCGAAAAAGCTTTTCTGCGTGATTTGCGCAAACAATTCGCGCTACAGATGCATTTTGTGCATTCACGTTCATGGCATCTACCGCTCGAGTTGGAAAAACCTGAACTCCAGAGTCAAATCTGATTTTTTCAAATCAATTTTTTTTTTTTTTTTTTTACGTGTCCTGTCTAGCAGTATGCTACTCAGAATTGGTGTCTGAGTACCAAGTCCAAGCCCAACAGTTTTACTTTCCCAAGCAGAGTATTACAGCTTCGCTGTAGTACGCCACTTGATGTATATGTATGAAAAATCTTTATTAGTGATTACTGTGGGTTTAATTTCCTGACGTCATGGACACTAAACTGAGACAAGAAGGGAGAAAGGAAGAAGGTGAAGAAAAGAAACCGGACCAACAGAGGCGCGAACTGACGACACAAGACAAGGATTCAAACAAAGAACACAAGAAAACATCCCAGTCCTCCACCTCTGCCGGACGGCAGAGAAACAGTAATACAAAACAAAAACAACAAACTGTACAGAACCAAACCAATAGTTCGGATCTAGTAGAATAAACTAAGAATTACACATTCACTACACACAAGCATGGATTAATGAACATAATACAAATGTTTCTGGTAAGCTCCTGTGAACAACTAACTAATGATGATAACCTCAACTTAAGATATGTCCGTCCACACCAATGTCCCCACACCTACAGTAGTAGCAGTTTAAAAGTTCTCATGTTTCCATGATTGGTCCTTGACTGGCCCTTGACTGGTACGTGCCTGATCCGTCAAAGGTCCCTGACAGGTCCGTGGTGGTAATGTAATCCCCCGCTATGACGTCTTCAGTGAGGCCTCGCCCCCAAGGAGCCTGAGTGAAAACCAGCTGCAATGCCTCTTTTGTCCACGGGGAGGAGCAGTGATTTTAAACACACCGCTGCTGGAGCGTACATGGCGTCTGAGGGGATCAACTGGGTGAAAACTCCGCCAGAGTCACCAGACTTTAATCCCATTGAGCTTGTTTGGCACTCAATGAAAGATTTTATTCGGAAGGAGGCTAAGCCAGGTACCAAGCAGGAGCTTGTTGACGCCATACATAGGTTTTGGGACACAAGAGTCAATGTGAACTTTTGCAACAGACTTATCACAGGACTGTCAAAAGTTGTGAGGTGTGTTATTGAAAACGAAGGGGGGCACAGTGGAAAATAAAAGTTCTGGTGGTCATGTATAGTAAAAATAAAAAAAAATAGGCCTACCGCACTTCTTTTCCATTTCCTGTTATGTTGTTTAAATAATAAATGTTCACCAAGCGGCAAATAATGGTTTGTGTCTTTTGTTTTTGCCTCAATGTCACGGAATGAAATAAACGGAATGAAAATAAAAAAAATTAAAAATGGTGTGTGCAGTAGGGATTCTCATCCGCAGAACATCTGCTAAGATGGTGACACCAAGTTATCGTAACAGTAACAAGGCTACTTTTAGTAAGAAGTTTGTGGAGTGCTTTTTAACAGAGAACAAGAGTACATACTGCACATAGGATGTCAGGGACTCATTGCCACTATAAGTTAATACAAGTCAAATGTTTCTATAGAGTAAAGCTGGCTAACCTATTGTACTCGCTGATGATCATCCTGAATGCATCCCCCAACTTAACAACACACCATAGACTCCAGATCATTCACACCTCCTAAAGAACATTACCATCTCCAAGCATCCCCCCACCAAGCTTTCGTGACCATCCCTACAGTATGTAACCATGTCTATTCTGTTGTTATTGTAAACATTTCACAACTAATCTGCTGCAATTATCCAACAAGGCACATTTAGCTTTGTCACCATTCAAACCAATGTGTCTAACCCATTACAGTGGATATCAACCTTTTTGTCAACCAGATGTGGCTAAAACAACAACGCACATGTTTTTAATTTTTTTTTTCTTTGTCCCCACCCTGCATACACACACACACACACACACACACTACTACCACCACAAATTCGCCGAGTGCTTCACTGACCAGAATCTGACCCGCACAGATCAGAGTCGCATACAAACGCAGTGTTGATACAATGCATTTTGGAGAAAACAATGAAGCAGAAAACAACTCTCTGTTTGAAATTATTTAATTTAATATGAATTTCACAACGCTTTATTTTAGAATGTTTAAGTAAACTAATGTTTAAGTTTACAATTAATATATAATATACACAACAACTTAATTAAGAATTTATTATAAAATATATAAATTGATAAATATGATAAATACGCTATTACGCTGTTTTTGCGTTGTGTATCTCATTACCATCTTCAAGCATCCCCCCACCAAGCTTTGCTCCCCATCGCTACAGTATGTAACCAGGTCTATTCTGGTGTTGCAAACATTCCGTGGTGAGCAGAATAGTCATGTGATTGCATAAATATTATAAATAGGCTATTACGTTGTTTTGCGTTGTGGAACTCTGTCATTTTAATCCAACAACAATAACATAAAAAACACGAGTTTATCACAAAATTAAAGGAAAGTACATTAGGTTTTAAAAAAGTTATACTTTAGGTTCATAGAAATAAATCAAATTGTTTACAGATATAACGTTTAAGGCTACTTGTTATAATGTTTTACAGAACTAATTTGGTGAAGTTTGGCCCGTGTTAGGAGAACTTAAGTTTATGGAGCCTATGATAAACTTTGACAATAGAAGAAGCAGGTTAATTACAAAAAAGTGAGCAGTTTGTGTTGTTACATCCAAAATGTTTTTTCTTCAGTGGACGTGATAATAACATCATGTCGATGAGAATTCTGTGAGAGAAGCGCCATCTCCTGGTCATACTCTGTATTTCAATTAATGGGTGGAGTTGCAGTAAAACTTTGACACTCCCACGAGAAAGACGGGAGGCCACTCCGGCCACTGGGATTTGGAGGGACCTCTGCCGTTAATGGCCTGGAAAGGGCACGCCATTCGTCCGGCGTTTACTCTGAATGAGAACTTTTAAACTGCTACTACTGTATGTGTGTGCGAGCATGCAGGTCTGAATAAGGTTTCCCCATGCAAGTGATTCATAGCTGGTGTAAGGAACCGTCAATCCGTCCTACAGGAATCGACACAGACATGGAGGAGGCAAGAGATGTATGCATCCAGGGTCCCACAGAGTACAAAGTCCACAGGCGGATCAGCGCAGGGTCGATCACCCGCCAAGAGAGGAACAGATGGAAGCCCCAGGGGAGCACCCACCAGCCGCAATGCTGGGGCCCGAGAGATCGCAGTGACGAGCCCACGGGCTCCGCCGGTAACCGGCTACGCCAGGGCGAGCCCGGATCAGGAACCGGAGGCCACGGGGACCAGGGGCACCCCGCCCCCCAGCGGGGCCCCAACCAGGGACCAGCCGACAAGGGCCCCCCGCCGCCGCCGCAGACAAGGGGGATCCGCAGCCAACCGACGGACAACACACGCCGCCGCCACCCCGGACCAATACCCACCGCCAACAACCCGGCCCGCCCCCACACACCCACACGCCAGGGAGCCACAGCAAGAGCCACAGCGGATGTACGCCCTCCCCAGGCCGCGCCCAGCCGGCACCTGGACATCCAGATCTTCCAGCTCCCGGGTCCAGATCCCACCCCACGTAGGGCGCCAAGATCAGGGGCCCAGCCAATGCCGGACAGCCCCACCAGGCGAACAGACCAGCCAGCAGAAGTCCTGGGGTGGCTCTTAAAAGCTCTTAAAAGAGCAGTTGTTGCTGTAAAAGCACCTCTCAGCCTAGAAGTGAGCCTTGAAACGGCCTCCTCACCTGTTTTCCTGGTTGCAGCTCCTGCACCACGTCCCACGCTGCTCAAATATTAAAAACTTTTACGAACCGTAGACAGATGGACAGCTGCTCAGAAATGTAATTACTGTGTCGGCAGGCGAAGCTTGGACCTTCCCGGCACAAACTGGGCGAGCAGGTCACCTCCAGGCAGCGAGGAGCCGGTGTTTATGAGAGGGTGCTCGCTGGTGTTTATGGATCCCTCCGCCGTAGCTAGACTGTATCTGTAGCTCACCAAACCCCCAGTCCCAGCCCTTCCGGAGGCCAGGCCGAACACGTAATTCAACTCTGTCCTCCGTCAGATCGGAGACCATAGTCCATAATCCACCGTCAGATGCACTCTAGCCCCAGCTCCGCTGAAGCCCGGGCCGAATACGCAGTCCTCCGTCAGCTAGGCGTATGTCGCGCTTTTTAGTCGCTCCTATCGCATTTGGTGTGGACACAGCGTTAAAAAACAAACTCTGTCCAGAGGTTTCCTACAGCCATTCCTTTGTGGCCTCTGTAACTATTTATCCCTCAATTGCACCTTGATCAAGTTTTCTAATGCTATATGCAAGTGCAGTGAATGGGGAGAAGGCATCTCAGATGGCTGCAGAAAAAAGACACATCAGGGTGTGTTTGCTGTCTTGACAGTGTCAACTTTGGGTGAGGCACAAACTATTCTTTGATGTCCTATTTTCTTTTAGTTAGAGTGGCTGGGTGCTATTTTTAGCAATGCCTTACCAGAAAATGTGAAGAGGTTATGCATTCAAACAGTGGGGCTGTTTCAGTGTGTTTTTGGATGGTGAAGCAGTCATGAAAGAGAAAAAAAGAAGTTGGCGTGGGTGAAAGAAGGGCCTCACTTAAGACACAAAAGCCCCTAAGTATGCTGGTTTATTGATAAATTAGTTATTTAAATATAAACAGGGAAATGGACCGGATTTTGTGAAACCTCACGCATGTGCGTAACGGACACTGGGAACAAGGTGAAAATGCACTGTTATTGTGTCTGTGCCCTCTTTCCACTACTTTTGTAGCTGGTATAACCCTTTGATACGTTGTAACCTATTTTTCCATGCCGTATTTGAATGCACCATATGTGCACACATGCTAACGCGGGCATTGGTGAATCACAGACAGGTGCTGGAGATTAGAGCACTGTGTTCAGTAAACCATCCAGAGGCGCCAAAAAGCAACAAATTTTGCAGTTGGGGTTTTTCTGGGTTTTTTTTTTTCAAAACATGTTGGGAGTTGAGTTATGATGTCTCATGCAGGTAATGTAAGCTAAATGATGAAAATATAGTTAACAATACCAATATTACTAATATTACATTCCTAGATAGTTGATGCTTGGAATACACCCAATCCTCTTTTCTTTCTGTGCAGAACTTCTGCTGACTGTTGCTTTCCACATGGAAACACTTTGAAATAAATCTTAATTGCCAGAATAGAAAGATCAGAGTCAGAGAGTAGAAATAAGACGAGGCCAGCAGCAGGGCCGGTGATACAGGGTCTTCAGAGGTGAGGAGAGATTAGAACTTGCTGAGAGAGACACAAATATTAGCAGGAGAAAACATGTAGGTGTCAGGGCAGGGTTTTCACAGATCTTTCAGAATTACTGTAATTCACACTCCAAAATATGTTTTTGTGTGTTATTTATTAGCTAGTCCAGGATTTGTTTAAATCACTTTAATAGCCTATACAAACTTGTATTTTATAGATTTCCTGATTGGGTTTTACTTGTGATTTGCTGAAACCAGTGTGAGAACTTGAACCTTCTATCTCTAACCTGTCATTGTTAAATCTATCCAGACTGACTCACAACAGTCAGTTAAAACTGACATTTGAGCAAAGTTAATAGTTCCAGCTGAGCAGGGGGCGCCAGTAACTTAACTTTACCAATAGTACACTATAATGTAATAATAATTGATAACTGTCTTTGAACCACTATCAACATTGCTGATAACTAGACCACTTATTGTGTACCAGTAATTGCAATGGTCCCCCAACCACTGAGGAACGGTTTGATTGAATGTGACGTAATAGACCGCTGAGGAATGTATTCCCCTCACTTTTTTCTTGGTGTTTGACTTTTGATGTGTTTGCAATAGTTTGTGTATTGGCATCAGTGGTGTAAAGTTTCACATGGCATTAAGTTGTGTCCAGAATGGGTAGGTTACTTTCACTGGGATTTTTTTTTCTTTTCTTTTGGTAATATTTAAGTATAAACCTCACATGTAAAAAGAGCTATCAATGTTTCTACAAGAGTACCAAGTGAGCAGACCAGTGCACGACCCCTAGTCCTCATAATCATGTCGGTGGCACTCGTGGCAGTGAAAAAAGGTGGGAGGGAAATAATGAGAAGCTGCATGGAGTTACAGGTTCTAATTCATGTTCTAGAAAATCCCAGTGAAAGTGGATTTTTATAGCTATTCTCCATCTATTCTGACTGCTCCTATGCCACTTGGAAAAGAAAGAGGGAGAATTTCATTTGCTGGATCTGGAGGAAAGACTAGTAGCTGTGCTGTAACTGCACTCTAAGTTGGTCATATAAATATTGATGGATACCACACTTTTAAAGACATATCTGTTCCTTCCACTTTATAGATTAGTGTTGGTATATGAAATAAACTCCCAAGTAAATCTCAAAGAAACTTCAATCGAACGCAACTGGACTTGCTAATTTGTCTTGGAAGACGTTTAACCTCTTATCCAAGAGGCTTCATCAGTTCATGCTCGCCGCTGACAAGGCTGGGGCTACATCCACACTAAGCCGATAAGGTTATACGGGGAGTTAGACGCCTAATGTTATCCACTCAACACGAGCATTTACGCCCCGTTTAAGGTCAGTTTAAGGTCCCATGATTGCGCAATCCCATACAGACCTGTGCAAATACTGGGCATGCGCGAAAAGACGCATGTGACACGCGTATAATCTACGTGACGCCAGCGCCTACATAATATATACGAGAAGCTCTACAGCACAGTACATATCTGCTTGTCCCGTTAACCGAAGAGAATAATAGCTGCTCAGAAAAAGAGAGAGTTTTTGGTGTGGACAGACGACGAGATCGATTTATTACTCTTCGCTGTTGTCTTTGTCTGTAGTGTCGTATTGTTATTGACGCAGCATTCATTGACGCCACTTCCTTTCATTATCCGGGGAAGCTGTCCACAGTAGCTCGTTTAGCTGTTGAATTAAGATTTACACGTCTCTCTTACCCGGCTAATAGTTATCCGGCCACAGACCTTAAACGACGCCGGGTTAGTGTGGACGATAGGGGGGTGTAGACTAAATAATTATACGTTTAAGGCATTATCCGGCTTAGTGTGGACGTGGCCTCAGGCCTCCTCCACAGATGGTTTCTCTACAGAGATGGTTTCTCTACTTTTACATAGATGGCTTCTTTACTCCTCTCATGGTGTCAGTTAGTCTCCAACTTTGTGATTCACTGGAATATTGCAGTCTGACAAAATAAATATATTCCAATGAAGTTTGGTGAAGCTATTTTTGAAAAATGTCTCTCATAAGCATTTTTCTCTTTTCCTGTAGTGCCATCATGAGGCTGCAATTAGAGCTTTTTCCCATGACATTTCATGCAGTATTTAGGGACTTCCATTACACCTAGAACTCATCAAAATGAGGCGTTATAACTTTGCTGAGCCTTTCACATTCTATCAGGTCAAAATGCTACTTTTAGCTCAAAGCCCTCCTGTGGCGCTTTACTGAGGTACTTACTTGCTGTGGAACGTAGTTTGTTTCTTTTGATAAAGATATCAAACATGTTTATTTCCCGCTTTTCTTGTTCATAATAAAAGGAATAAGTGGATCAGAGCTTAATCAAATAACATATTTTTCACTGCTTAGGGAGGATCATTTCTCAAATTTTTCAAGGATTAAGATGTAAGGTGGATTTGTGGTAAATTACACTGGAATCATGTCTCCCGGTAGCTTGTATTGGCTGGAAAGAAGCCTTCAAATCATGTCAATTCAGTTTTATTAAAAAAAATAATAATACATCACATTTTTTGCCCCAGGGGAGGTTTAAAATGTGTGCAGAATGTGAATGTTTTCAGACCTTAAATTTACCTCACGAAATGAAATCTATAGATTACATTTTATACAGGCCTGTAAAAATGAACCTTTGAGTAAGAAATGTTCTGAATAGAACACAACATATAAAGTGTATAGAGATGAATGGTTTGTTTCTTACATATGAAAGATGTATAGATTAAAATAATTTGTACCTTTGAAAAAAGCTTGACATGCACCAGTGTAAACCAAAAATAATATACTAATCCTTGGGTTTTATTACAAGTTTGAATCATTGTTTTTCAAGGTTCAATGATCATACACCACACAACTTCAGTGTATTTTAAAAAGTGTCCAAACAAGATAATATTTGGTCATAAGTGCCCTAACAATTTGCACCTAAACTACACGCTTTTTTTATCTGCCAGATAATGTTAGGCATCATTCCTGATGAATATTTGACCACTCTTCCTGATAGGAATATTGGAGCTCCTTTTTATGGGTGGGTTTCCTACATTGGGCTATGCATCAGTGAGACAAGCAGTAAAATACACAGTTTTGAAACACGTGTTTTTTTTTCCCTAACATACTTCTTTTCATCATTTATTATCACTTTTTGTTCCTACGCTCTTCTTACGGTAACACCCTGACAAGCTGATATTACCTAGTTAAGTAGTTGAACTAGTAGCTCGGTTAGCTTGCCTGTGTTGTGCAGCACTGAAGACATTCTTGTTAGTGCTAAATATCATTAGCACACTAACAAGCATGTCTTCAATAACAAGGTCAGCCTTCTATCACCTGAAGAACATCTCTACGATTAAAGGACTAATGTCACAGAAGGACCTTGAAAAACTGATCCATGCATTCATCTTTAGTCAGATTGATTACTGCAACAGCGTCCTCACAGGCCTACCTAAAAAGTCAGTCAGACAGCTCCAGCTGATCCAGAATGCTGCTGCTCATGTACTCACTGGGACCATGGAAGTAGAGCACATCAAACCCTCCACTGGCTCCCTGTAGTTCAGAGAATAGACTTTAAAATACTTCTATTAGTTTATAAATCACTGAACAGTTTAATACCAAAGTATGTTGGAGATCTGTTGTCACTATACCAACCCAACAGACCACTCAGGCCCTCTAATTCTAGCTTACTAAACATTCCTAGAATTAGGACTAAACAGGTAGAGCCAGCTTTCAGCTTCTATGCTCCACAAATCTGGAACAAACTTCCAGACGAATGCAAAAATGCTGAATCGTTAGTCTCTTTCAATTCAAAGATTAAAACTGTACTATTTAGAGCTGCATTTGAGTTCTAAATTGCATTTTTTGATAACTTTTTTTTTAGTGATTGTGTTTTATCTGTTTTTAATCCACATTCTTTTGCATAGATTTGTTTCTTATACCCTACCTAAATCGGTCCTTGCACTTTGCTCTTTTTATTTATGGATTCTCATGTTTGTTTTAAATTTCATACTCTCACATAAATTTTATTTTATGCTTATATTACTAAATGCATTTCTCTTAGTGATCTGTTTTAATGTTCATATCTTTATCAAGTATTTGGTTTCTTTACCACTGAATCATGTAAAGCACCTTGCCTTGTGCTGAAAGTGTGCTATATAAATAAAATGGCCTTGCCTTGACAGTGCTACCAATTGTGCCATATTTGCAGTCCTCCAACACAGTAACAGCATTGTGCTGGAAATAAACGGAAAGGTTTGACACCGGGCCCAGCTTGAAACCTTTTAGAAACGCTACAAAATCATGTTGGTGTAAATTAGGTTTTCAACACCTTCCCTTAATAGCCAGTGTCCTGGCAGTTTTAGATGTGCCTCTGCTCCAACACAGCTAATTGAAATTGTTCACTTACCTCCTCAGCAAGTCAAAGTTCTGTAGAGGTTCGATGAGCCATCATTTGATTCAGGTGTGTTGGACCAGGGAAAGAACTAAAACATGCAGGACCCCCGGCTCTTGAGGACTGACTTTGGACATCCCTGGTGTAGATGCACACCGAGAATATTTGACAACAATCACTTCATCTTGCACTTGCATACTCATGCACACAACAACAATGACGATGACACACCTCTGTGTTCTGTCTTGGATGCTGTACCGCTTCAGATTATTATCTGTGTGTAATGGGAATATTCCTTTGATGGATGGGTTTCCTGTCCTACAATGAGTAACAACAATAACATGATGTCAAGTTAAAGTAAACAAGTATAATGTTAAAGAATAAAAGATGTGTCAGATTGCAGAATGAAAATCATCAGCATTAGTAATATCTATCAGTGTACAACCATTTGGCCTAAGTAAGAGGCTCCATTCTTCCACTATCTGACCTGTATTAAGCAGTTCTTTACAGGCAACAGAAGAAATGACTTAGGAAATGGGGAGAACTATCAAAGATAAAAATTGATAGGTTAACACATATAATGTTGTAGAATTTAGGGGTTGGGAGGATCAGTTGATGCTCATGCTTTGTTTTTACTTTTTCCTTCACAATGATCAATGCAATGCAATAAATTCCTAAAGAAAATAGGGAATCTGTTCTTATCCTGGTTAAATCATTTCCGAAACACTGTGTTAACACTGGAGGTGTACAAGGCAGCTTTTATTTGTATCTGTATTTGTTGAGAGTAGGAGTATTTCAGTTTGTTTTCAAGTAAAATTCCAAAAATAGGTGTAAAAATCCATATTTTTTTGTGTTACATATTTTGCGTTATATATTTAATTATTCATTATATTAATTAGATTAGGAATTACCTAACGAATTATTAGGATTATTATATTATATATATATATATATATATATATATATATATATATATATTATTATAAGGATTATTTTGAATACATCCTCAGATATATGCTTTTACTTCACTTAAACAGCTGCAATACTGATTCCAGGTGACACACTTGTACATGAAAGATGATACTATATGAACTCACAACACCTGCACAAAGGAATCCCCATATAATCAGGTTGTCCTTATGAGGCAAAACCTAACATATTAATCTGAGAGACAGCATGATCGTTAGTAGGGGCCAAAGTAACTGCCTTGCTACTTACTATCTGTAGAAATGAGGAAAAATAAGAAAAACTGTGCTGAGCTCTGTAAGGAAACAAGTTCTTGGTGAGTAACGCTGGTGGAAGATCACAGAAGAAAGAATATCTTCACAACATGTGCAGAACACTCCATGGGAGGTAGACATGTCATTATCCGGGCTTACAGATACAGAGGGTTCTTTCTGCATCAACAATAGAAAACTGCAACTGAACTTTGCCCCAGAAAAAAAAGAAACAAAAATCTTAGGATAACTCAGAAAGCATCCATAAGCCGCAAAACATATTGAGGCAGTGTAATAACGTCTACATCTTCCAAAGGCACTGACTATTTTGATGATAATATGGCTAAATATAGAAGCGTGAAATAAATGTTATGTTTTTTATCACTCATTTCCAGCTATTTGTAACCAATGTTGTACTGTTTGTTTTTATCACTCATTTCAGAAAGTGAAACTCCATATTTATATGGATTCAGTGGTGTGACTTGTGAAATGTGATGGAGCTATAACACATTGATTTTTCTTTCTGAAGAGTGACAAATAAGTTGAACTTGTTAACAATGTTGTGATTCTGTACACTCAATATATAAGGCAGAATGGAAATGACAAATCCTACAAGAAATTATAAATGATTCATTATTTTTAACCTGAAAACGCATTGTGGATTTACTCTGATATGCCTAAATAAAATCGTATGCGGACTGCTGCCTTAAGATTATAAAATAAAGGTTAGGACATTTTTATTTGTATATCACACTTTAAACACAAGGCAATTTAAGGTGCATGATTACAGAAATATGAAAATGAAAACATAAAATCAATTTTAAATATTTTTTAAAAAGCATTAATGACCATTTATAGATCAGACAATGGTGTTTGATTAAAACAACAATTTAGGATAAAAACATTTACTCACAAGCATGTTTAAATAGGTATGATTTATTTTAGATTTAAAAGAGTTCAGTGTCTGCAGATTTGCATTCGTCCGGCAGTTTGCTCCAGATGTGCGGAGCATAGAAACTGAAAGCTGCTTCTCCATGCTTGCTTCTGGTTCTAGGGATGATCAGCAGATTAGAACTGGAGGACCTGAGTGATCTGGATGGTTTGTACCGTAATAGCAGATTGTTAATGTACTCTCGTGCTAACCCATTCAGTGATTTATAGACTAATAAAAGCACGTTAAAATATATTTTTTGAGCTACAGGTAGCCAGTGTAGTGAATTCAGAACTGGGGTGATGTGTTTTACTTTCCTGGTTTTGGTGAGAACACGAGCAGCAGCGTTCTGGATCAGCTGCAGCTGTCTGATGGATTTTTTAGTTAGACCTGCGAAGTTACTGTTAAAGTAATCTAGGCGGCTAAAAATAAATGCATGGATGAGTTTTTCTAGGCCTCCTTCTATCATCAGTCCTTTAATCCTAGAAATGTTCCTCAGGTGATAGAAAGCTGACCTTGTTATTGCCTTTATGTGACTTCGGAGGTTCAGGTCTGAGTCCGTTATTACACCTAGATTTCTGCGTTGGTGTAATTTAAGATGAGTATGAATACGTCTATCTTGTGAAAGCATCAGAAGTCTGTTTGAGATCATCAGTGAACACACAGCATCATTGTCTTTAAAGTTGAGACCGACCCATCATCCTAAAAATAAAATAAAAAACAGCATGAGTAACTCCAAATCTAGAAAGAAATGCCCATACACCTAATCTAACAAGATGGGCATGGAAGACATTTTTCAGGGAACCAGCTATAGTAAGGATCCACAGCCCAAGTTGGAGAATATATGTTGACAGGTCAAGCATTACTCAACTCTTAAAAATCTTACTTTCATGAGAATATGGGGACTTTAGAGAGATATGAATAAATCATTGTCTAAAGAAAATAATGATGATTGGTCACAATCCATATATGGGGGGGGGGGGGGGGGCAATCATGTTTTGGCCAAATGAGCCAATGCACATAGCGCTCAGTGGGCCTGTAAAACAACACTCCCCTGAATGCACCCTGACCACATTGTTGCGGAATTAAGGTAAAAATGCAGCTATTTGGCTATTAATAGTCAAACGACTGCTTATAGAAGTCAATGAGATAAATAATTTATGAAATTGTTTTAGTATTTCGAGGCACCACTTGGACTACCAGGAACTATTTTAATAGCCAAATATCTATATCAGTCTCATAATCTGAAGGAATAAATTCTTTACCGTCTATTGTTCATGAAACCTTGCCATATGTGTGTGGAACAAGAATGACAACAGTTACTTTCCAAAATACAAGATTTTATTTACAAAAGAAGGAAAAGAAACATTTAATCACTCAAACTAAATAACCAACACACTACTGATCAAACTAAACGAATAACTAAAAACAAAAGAAATAAATGGATAAAAATGCTAATTCGGATTTATGCTTTGGAGGAATCTGAGTGCAAATCAAACCCAATACTTGATTTGCAGATGCTGGAATGAAAGCTAAATTAGTTTAACAATTGTAATTATTTTAACTAATTAGCACTATTGATTGATGTGTAAACCAATAAACCAATTTAAGGAAAAAATAAAAACATTATTTGGATCCAATTCCTGTGGAGCTAGAGTGCATATTAGCGCCACCCAATGGCTGTGTGTGACCCAACAACATCATCCCATCATCTTTTATACAGATAGTATAAAAACGATTTCTATCCAGTGGGATATGGCAAGATAAATGAGTAAAAATGTGTTTGAGGACTTTAGGCTAGTAGAGGCATATCCTTCAAGATTTGCAGCAGTAATTGAGGTCAAGCTGGTTCTTAAAAACAGACTTTGAGTAGCTAAACATAAATGCTTGCTACATCTTTCAGATTTCAATTATACATACCTTTGCGTTGACCTTTCACATAAAATTCCCTGTAATAAAAGGAAGTTTGTAGTTTTAAAGGTTGAAGGGACTGTATATTATCCATACCTCCCATTTAAACCTGTACAAGCACTGTTCCTAGTACAAAAAACCACACACCAAAAAAAACCATCTGCTTGTGAACATCCTCCGAATCCACCTTGGCCACTACAGCTCTGTATGAAGACAAATGACTAAAGCACCACAAAACAGAGTAACTCGCTCTGTGTTGAAGTAGGAGGCGCCCAGGTGTTTTCTTTTCTTCTCCTGTGAGAAATGAGGGATTCGACGCCCAGGAGCACGCCAAGCACAGCTTCAATCGTTGACTGCCTATTGATTCTGCAGACCAGCGTCAACAAGGGGATATATTCCACTTTGATTGAAATTCTCTTCACTTATTCTACTCGAGCGAAACGTTAGAGACAACAAAGCACCCAGCCAATCATAACCAACAAGACAGTTGATGGGCCTCTGGGCTTTGGGCAACGGACCTTTGCTTAGTTGATGCACCAAGCAACGGTGTGCAGCGGAAAGAAGTTCATATAAAACACTGATGAGCTGCTGGAGTACACTCTGTGCTGCACTTCATTGGGAATTTAGATCAGCTTGCTGACAGACTGTTTGGAGGAAGCTGTCAGCACAGAAGTCAGGACCACAATATATCATTGTTTGTTCAACAGTGCAGTGTGTCCACTGTGCATTGCAAAAGCAGTAGTACGCATTGTGCTTTTTCACATTTTGTCATGTTGCAACCTAAAACTGCAATACATATTTTTTTTTTTATTTTCTTACTAGACCAACACAAAGCAGTGCATTATTATGTGTCTCTATGAGATTTGGGAAAAGGCTCATGCATAGTATGACTAGATGGATATCATCTGTAAACAGCTGAGTATTCATTAGACAAACTGACCAGAACACCTTCTGTCACCTGTTTGTTGTCTTTTTACATGGCATGTGGCAAAGGAAGGTTTTTATGGATTTCATTCTCTCTTTCAAAAGTTAGGGTAATATTTTCACGTCTTATATTTTCTCTTAGAAGAGTTTTTTCCTTCTTTAGGATTGTGTTGCATCACTTCTTCAGGAACAGGAGCCAAGGATAGAAGTTGTAGTTTTAAAAGGAAAATGTCCATTCATGTTTAAGCAATAGGACGTCTGGTGCTTAGCGATTTGCGGCTCCTTTATTATTTACATTGTGAAGTCCTGGATGTTTTCAGCCCCGGGAAAGGGGTTGAATGCAGGTAGGTTGGAGCAGCAGGAAGGCTCTGGGTATGAGTGCAAGTAAAGTTTGATGTTGTCTTGCTTAAAAAATGCAATGCCCTTCCATGAAAAAGACATAAACATGAATTTAAGCGCTTGTTGCTTGTGAGCTCCTATATTTATTTCTAAGTTGTAATGGTGCACTTTTTGCCCTGACGCTCCACCATACAATGTCTACACAGAAGCAGGCTTTGAGGTAATAACAAGTTGGATGCTCCTGTTCTAGCCTGGAGGGAGCAGCATCCTGGACATCCAAACAGAATTTCTCATCTGGATCGATGGGACAAGTTTGTTTTACTTTGCCTTAGACCATCTTACCTCAGCCTGAGTTCAGGGCCGACAGGACTGTCCCTGTAACTTTCTTGTGTCCTTTTTTACTCTGCCCAGTGGAGATTTAATCTGTGTTGTGGATTTACGGACAGCCAGTGTTCAATAAGTGTCCATGGGTGCCTGCAGTGATATAAACATGTTTCTAACATTAGGACTCTATGGTATTATGCACTTTATACCATTGGATACAGAGATATGAGTGTACTCTGCATCTCTCATCTTTTAATGTCCTTAAACCAAAATTCAGTTTCTCGTTGCTACGTTATTAAAATTAAGCTTTTAGTTACTTGTTGCAAATCTGCTTTTATATGTAGTGCTGTACAAAGGACAACATTTAATATTGTTGAAATCATTGTGC
Source organism: Apricaphanius iberus (assembly GCA_028564705.1). Classification (NCBI taxonomy): domain Eukaryota; kingdom Metazoa; phylum Chordata; class Actinopteri; order Cyprinodontiformes; family Aphaniidae; genus Apricaphanius; species Apricaphanius iberus. The sequence continues at coordinate 667,672 of JAPXFQ010002732.1, forward strand.
ATAAGTAGACAAGCCATAAAACACAATTACATACAATTTAATCATTTAGTACAGAATTTTATCATGAGACACTTTACCAATGAGAGACAGTGGTCATTCTTCATTTGCTTACATTGGTTGGGGGTATGAATGTTACACTAGAATCATTGTCCCTCAAAGTGGGATGGTGATACTGTGTACAACTTGTGTATGAATTTTAAAAACAATGGATCCAAAATTTTAAATGTTTTGTGGATTTAAATGGTACATACATGCTCAAATACAGAATACTTATATTTGCTTAAAAGATCCTTGGCATGTTTTAATGCTGTTACCTGTTTTTTGTGTGTTCTAACCAAGAGTCTAGCACAATGTAAAATGGATAATTGAAAAATCTTACCAGAATTTGTCGTTTTTAAGGATTTTTAGGTGTTTTCCTAGCGCTGACCTAGCTATTAGCCTTAATCCACATATCTCTGCACAGTTCATCCGTTAAAATTCTCAACTGAAGAATAATAAGATACCTCACCTGCAGGATTGGAACCTGGGTCTCCTGCAGGGCTAGCACACCTTTACATTATTTCATCCATTTCAATCCAGCAGTATCACTGGCTGACAAAAGCACATAGTATCATCCTACCACCACCATGATTGACAGTTGGTAAAGTGTTGTTTAGATTGAAAGCCTTGCCTTCCCTTCTTCAGATGTACTTGTTTTCTTTATGCCAAAACATTTCAACCTCTTCATCATCTAACCATGAACTGTTTCTTCTGAAGTTATTTGGATTGTTCATCATGGTAGTCATAAATTTAAGTCATGCACTTTCCTGTGTCCATTGCCATTGAAAACTTTTCTGATGTGGACCATGATATTTGTCTTCCAACAGCATTTAGTTTATGGTATCCAATGAGTTTTGATGGTTCTGAGGTCTTGTCTTAACTTCGCAACTATTTTACCTTTGTTATAGTGTTATGGTTTAGGTCAAATGGTTGTTTGCCTATTTAAAATTCAATGTAAAAAAAACGGTGTGGGCTATAAGGAAGATGACCTCAGACATACATCGAAACAACTTTTGGTTGACACGGGCCAACAACAAGCTTCTGGAAAAGCTCCAACCTAAATTTAATTGAAAATGTATCCTTGGTCTGACAAAGGAAACCAAAAGATTAAAATCAGCTTAACAAATTCTAGCAAAAAGAGGGATAGAAAATCCATCCAGGGTAATGCCAGAAGCTTGTTGAATACCTATTTATTCAAGCTTGTTTATATGATATTGACCCCAGAAATTGTAAAGGTGGCAAACATTACTTTGTTGGAAGTTAGAGCTTAGTTCTTAAGAATCTCGTCAAGACCACTCTCTGTATTTAGAGAGCTCTTTACCAGTGACGGAGATTCCGCCCTAAACCATCACACTGCCTCCACCAAAAGCAGTTTGGCATTGGAATTAAAGATTTGGTTGTTCATGGGCACAACTCATGCTGAACACACCTAACTCTCCTGCTAAACACATACATGCATGTTCCGTACTGATTTGTCACAAATTTAAAAGGAAAAAATATTTCCACTCTACTGCTTTAATGCCAGTATGCATTCGAAAAACAAAGAAATAATCAACTGATCACAAATTACCTCACAATTTAGGCTATATTTACATAAACAGTAACGCTTAACCCACCTTGCCTGCTGCTGGTGGTAGGGAGGGGCTGGTGCCGCCAATTGTATGGCAGCCTTGCTTCTTTCTGTGAATGACTGAATGTACTTTTGAGGTCCTTTGGACTTGACAAATCACTATACAAGCACACGGTCCTCATTTATAAACCTCTGCACATAATTCTTACCAAAACTGTACTTAAGTTCAGCAAAAAAGTTTACTTGCACAGAGAAATTTTCCGATCTACATAGCCCTGACTACGCACAGCTGCATACAATTCCTTCTTTATAAATCACAATCTCCGTAGAAATACGCTCAGATCTTTTTTGCTCATATCCCCGCTCCTACACACCCACATTCTGCCATAAATGGTCAATGTAAAGTACCTAATTAACATTCTGCATAGACATAAGCTGGCTGATCTGTGGTATTTCATGGTTAACCGTTGCATCCAAGACGTCAAGAAAACCCAATGTCACTTGAGACTAAAATTGAGGTACTTGTGGCTGATGTGGAGGCACAGAAAAATGTTTCATTAATTACCTCCACTGATTGATTTTAGAGGTATAATGTAAATTAAATTTTAGTTTATGTTAGGATTAAATTTAGGTTAGGGACTTAAATTCACCAGTCATCTCACAGGCTGTGCTGCAAGTTTCTGTGTCCAAAATGTGTATAAGCAAGGGGTTCTAGTTTGCCTAATGTTGCACACTATTTCCCATCACATTTTTTATATAAATACCAAAGTTTGTGTGGAAAAAAAACCATGCAATTTTCAGAACCTGTTTTGTGCCTAAGCATGTTTTATAAATGGTCCTGTGGCCATGTCATGCTGCCCTAAATCACTCACTCTCCTCATCATCATCTGCACCTGTGTCGTCCTGTCTGAACCTCCTCACCTCCTGTTGTTTGCACCGGTTTTCCCTGAGTGTCTTCACCTGTTCCTCCTTGTCTCCCCCTATTTAAGGTCCAGCGAGCGCTTCAGTCCTCGCTGGATCATTGTCGTACCTGTCGTACCCGTCGTGTGTATCGTCTCGTCTTATGTTGCTGCTCTCCAATCAATTATCACCTCACCTAGAACTCTGCTTCTGCGCCTGGGTCCTTCGTCCTCCACGCAGCATATCCCTGACAGGCCATCTACTAAGATTTATCATATCTAAAGTAATTTCTTTGCAAGGGTCGAGCAGGTTTTTCAGCTCATGATAAATGTTGGCCCTCAGACTGTTAAAACCTTTCGGTGCAATTACGAAAGAAAGAAAAAGAACATCTGCATGTTCCATCCACTCATTTGTATAGAACAACAAACATAGAGGTTGGCTTTAATGCGTTTCCCCTTCATTTCCAAACACACAACACACACAAGACCTTCTGTTCCCCTTTGGTTCCTTCTTTGTGTGTTATCCCACACAACGATGCATCTGAAAAGAAAGGATTCCATGCTTCTTCTGCTTCTTTTCCAGTTTTATATCATTCCATCTGAACACTTCAGTCTATTTTCTTCATGGTTGTGACTCAATGTTCCCTCTTTTTAAAGTCTTTGTCTCTTCTGTTGTCCCTCCTTCCTACAGGTTCTCCCCAGGCTAGTGGGACCGGGACTCTCCAGATTTACCTGATTGATGTCAATGACAATGCGCCGGTGCTGATACCCAGGGAGGCCCAAATCTGCGAGCGTGCCCGTCCCAACTCCAAAATCAACATCACAGCTTCGGATGCCGATGCCGAGCCGAACGTTGGGCCATTCGTCTTTGAGCTGCCTTCATTTCCTCCCAGCATCCGCCGCAACTGGACCATTTCCAGACTCAGTGGTAATTAAATTCTGTATACTGGGTCTTAGACTATATCATGGTGAAATGGACCTTTGGGACATAAACCAGGCAAGAAAGAATGCAAGATGGACTTGGCATCCTCAGTAAAGTAAAACCATAAACCAAAATCTCCTCTGCAGTATTCAGCTGTATTAATCTTCAGTAGGGGACGGGGAGGGGGGGGGGGCTGTAAACTGTGAGAGGGAAGGTCCAAGTTTAACAAAACGTCTCAGAAAGCTCGCAGTGAGAAACACGGGTGCCATCCGACATTGACGTACGATCTATCATTTGTGACAAATGAGATCCATTCGTCTCTCGGTCCCCCGAGCAGCCGATCTGTCACCTAATCCAACAGGATGGATGTATCGCAGCAGCTGTCTTGAGGACAAATCCGATCACATACCTGGATTCGATTCCCACTGAGGCTCTTGTCTTAGACTGAGTGATAGACGTTGAAGGTTACACGGTGTAGTTTTAGATGTTTATGCTTTTTCTGCCTTCAGTCATACATATCAGAATGATTGTTTTGATGCAGTGCACTCGTGCATGTACTGAAACAAAAGGTTATTTACATCTTACAAGATGTCTTATCTACTCTTTTCTCTCGACTTTTCTCACTTTGATCACACACCTTCTTTGCCCAACTTCCGTAGGCGACTACGCTCAGCTCAGACTGAGGATTTCTTACCTGGAGGCAGGTGTGTATGAGATCCCCGTCATAGTTTCCGACTCGGGGAACCCTCCTCTGTCCAACCGCTCTTTGATCAGGATCAAAGTGTGTCCCTGCGACAACAATGGAGACTGCAGTGCTACAGGGGCCGTGGCGGCCGCTGGTCTCGGCACTGGAGCCATCATCGCCATCCTCGTCTGCATCATTATACTGCTGAGTAAGTGCAAACCTGTGGAAGAACGACAGCTCATGACAGGTTCAGTGCTGCGTTTAAATGAAATGACACGAGAGCTCAAGAAAAGGTACAGGTTGTTTGTTTGGTTTTTTTGTTTGGCAGGTATGGTTCTGTTGTTTGTGGTGTGGATGAAGCGCAGAGAGAAGGAGAGGCAAGCCAAGCCCCTGCTGATCGACCCCGAGGACGACGTCAGGGACAACATCCTGAAGTATGATGAAGAGGGAGGAGGAGAGGAAGACCAGGTACGGCAGATTGCTACTGACTAACACCAGGAATATACAGCAACCAGGCATAGCTGTGTGTACAATGACAGGTATCGATAATAACATTGGTGTCAGTTTATATCACGGCCTGATGTGTTGCTTACTGTCGTCAGACAGGTTCTGTTTGACATTTTTTGATTCTACAGGTCAGGCAATAATGAGCACTGAAAGTTTCCGCCGTAATTGAATAAAACAAGCTGTATATCACAGTTAAATCCGCATTGAACGGAGAAGGGCAATTATAATCTTTCCCACTGGGGCAGTGTGAATCAAATCGTTTTCCCTTTAACTAAACCGATCATTGTTTGAAAACTGTTTTGTATTTGCTCAGGTTACCTTTAATATTAACATTTGTTCAATGAGCTGATAATTGTTAGTCTGCAAGTCTACCTTTACAGCCCAAATGTGTTTAGCAGCAAACTATTAGAAAATGCCTTAAAGTGAAGGAATATTAGCAGCTTTTTTCTACATGAAAATGAAATAGACTATTTATTGCTCAGTAGGAGGTAATTTCATGTATTCAGGGAAAGCTTGCTTGATGTAGTTTAAGTATTTCAAGAACAAAACAAAAAAACTTACATTCACTCAATTCAATACCTTCACACACTGTTTTAACCTCCTACAGAAAAGGACAGATTAGGCTCATATTAACAATGGCTCATTTATACTGATTGTCATAGAAAGCTGTTGCAATAGGTCGACATGCATGGACACGTACTTTTTCTGCTTTGGAGGACTGTTGAAAACATCTTTGAAGAGCTGATAGAAAGTGTTGAGCAAATTACAATGAAATTGTGATATATTTCACATTACTAGTTACAATGTCAAAAATGTCTGTTTTAAAAATTGTATCTTAGTTACACTACTTTAAGTTACTTTTTGGCAAAACATCTTAAATATCTAACACGACTTATCAATTTACATTTTACAGAAGTGCCGCACCACAAATACTGTATTTTTAACACTATTTTATTAAAATTAAGTCTCAATTTCCTTTGCATGCCTTCTATTTAATGGTAATGGTTGTTAAATCTAATCAAAAGAAGGGGCTGAAAGTGCTCATCAGAAAGATGAGACTCCGATGTCTGAAGTCTTATGACATATGGTTAGGAAAACAGTGTGAATAATGCCGCTGTTTAAATGTACAGTCAATCTTTTCCTCAGCCATCCTGATTCTCTGATGTTTTAGTTTTGTTTTAGTTTATCCAACTTGATTTGGTCTACTCAGTTCCTCAGTTACTGAAAAAGTAATATATTCCTGTAACTCATTACTCTTGTAATGCATTACTCCCAACACTGATGATAGATCGAACATATGGTAATAAGCCATTTTAAACCTTTTTTTGGAAGATTTATGACCTGAATGACTATCACGAAGCAGCTTACACATAACAGAGATGCTTCACAGCAGTGAGCCCAAAAGCATTTTCACATTATTTCACAAAGCATCTTTGCTCTCATCTCTTGGAACGATACAAAACCTGCAAACTTTTCACAAAGGCTTCTACTTCTGTGTAGGGCTAATTATAGCGTTGTTCTGTCTGCTTAAGTGTTTTGATCATGATCCGTATTGGCAGTAATCCTGGTACCTCAGTATGAACTAACAGCCATTTGGTCCTGAAAAGAAAAGGCACTGACAATCTTAAGATTCCTGCTGATTTCTTCAGGCAGAATAAACACCTTATTATTTTCTTCACACAAACCTCATCTTATTAGTTTTAATATGCCATGCAGGTTTAGAAAGTCTCTTATTTAAAGATGTAGAATTGTTATTTTCAAACTCAGTGCATAGGAAATGAAATAAAAGTGAGAGAAAGCAAACAGAAGTCTAGTTTTTCTGTAAAGGCTTTCGTTTTGGTCGTAAAAAGTTCTCAAACCGGTTGACTTTTTCTACCTTCTCTCAGATTATGAACACTAGTACGGGACGCTCAATTGCGCCGCTCAAAGTGACAGGATGTCTGAGTAGCTCTGTTCCTTTTACCTGCTGAGGAAGCGAGTCCCCACAGCATGGTGCTGACACCCCCATCTTCCACGAGTCAAAAGCTCAGATTTCCTTACATATGATCAGATTCTTTTCTACTACATGTTTGGTTTTTCATCGTGGCTTTTGTCAAACAACAACTGGGACATTTCATGGTTTTCTCTCAACAATAGATTTTGTCTTGCACTGCTTTACAAAGAACAGATTTGTGGACTACATGTTTCGAGAACAGATTCTCCTCTTGGGCTTCTTGTGTGCATATATTAACTACCTTTATACTTGCACAGCCCGTCAGTCTAGGTGGACAGCCATGTCTTCAGAAGTCCATAACTATGCTTTAATCACTGACCCTTTTTTTAAACGTCTCAGCAACTTCCTCCCTGAAGTTTTTTCCTGGCTTTTTTCTGTGGAAATAAAGTCCCTGAACCCCATTAAGCTGAATTCAGAGTAGAATGTTATAAATGCCATTTTGATCATCGCTTATTCCCAACACCTACACACAACGATATGTGGAGTGGGAAAAAAACACAAGCAACAGATGGTTGTGGTCCTCGTAGGCCTGTTTTCACTGACATGCCTGAATAAAGATTTAATGGGCATATTTATGAATCATATGTAAGATAACACTCAGGGGCTAAACAACCTGTTCTGTTTCTATTAAGTTCATTTGTTTGGTGAAAGAAAGTTTTCACAGAGCAAACAACAGACAGACAAAGAGGCTGATGAACAACCAGCCATCTTTTAAGCGTATCTTAATGTAAACCTACATTATGCTCAAAGTTAAACATTAGACCAAGGATGTTGATTTTCTGATATCTATGATGGGTTTTAATCCTCATCACAAACTTTGATCTCCATTTGCTCTCTCTGGTGGCTTCATCCAGGACTACGACCTGAGCCAGCTGCAGCAGCCGGAATCTCTCGACCACATCATCAACAAGCCAACGGGGGTGCGCCGCGTCGACGAGAGGCCCGTGATTGCTGAGTCGCAGTACCCTGTGAGATCCAGCGTGCCCCACCCAGGGGACATAGGCGACTTCATAAATGATGTAGGTTTGAGGTTAACACTTTCTCCCAATGTGTGCTTTTGAAAATCATTTATGGCTGTAGTGGCATTGTTTTTATGACTTAATAAATATATTGTAGACATTCATAGTGGACACCTGTTTTCATAGTTAAAAATGATTATGTCATCATAGTATTTTAAGGCTTGAATTAAATTGTTCTCCCTTTGTTAGGAGAATTACCTTTCTGCCTGGCGGATTTTTTTGGCTGTCTCTAAATCAGCGTTCAGTCTATGAAGGATGTTTAAAAGCCTTTCCAGTTGGTGAGCCAGATAAAAGGAGTTTGTAGCACTTTCTGCACTCTGAATCTGACTACCCAGCTCTTCCATTATGCTGTTTTTTAAGTTAAGACTATTTGTATAGCACATTTCAGCAACAAGAGAACTTATATTACTTTTTTTTTAAAAGGATAAGAAAAATTAAACCACAGTGGCAAAATAAAGAGAAGTGATAAAAAGTTGCAATTCATAATAAAATTAATGTGTGTTCCACTTATTATTAATCTAAGGCCATTCTAAACAAATTAGTTTTCAAATATTGATTTAGAGGAACTCAGTGTTTCAGCAGATTTGCTGTTTCCTGGAAATTTGTTCCAGATTAGAGGAGAATAAAAATTGGGTGCTGCTTCTCGTTTTTTGGTTCTTATTCAAGGGATAGAGTAGACCTAAACCAGAGCAGATGAGTAGTCTGATGGGTTGATACCCCGACAACAGCTCTTTATTGTGTTCCTGTTCTAAGCCATTCAGCGTTTTATGACCTAAAAACTGCAAAAAGTCTTTCTAATGCGGGGTCATATGTGATCTGTAGTTTGATTTGAGCATTTTACAGTTTTGGGCAGGTATTGTAAAAGAAAATTAAATAAATAAGGAAAAATATTCATACCTTCAGAGGGATCACGCTATCTCCAGCCATCAACGGGCTCACACCTAAGGACAATTTAGAGAAGGAGTGGGCAACTCCAGTCCTCAAGGACCACTGTCCTGCATGTCTGAGATGTTTCCCTCCTTCCTCACACCTGATTCAAATGAAATACATCTAACAGCTTGTTACCAAGTTCTGCACAATGACTCAGGCGTGTCGAAGCAGGGAAACATCTAAGACCTGTAGGATAGAGGACTGGAGAAAGAATCTGCGGCAGGATTTGAACCCAGGACCTTCTTGCAGTAATTCAGCATTGCTACTAACTGCGCCACCATGCAGCCCAGAATCATAATCACCTTTGAAAATCTCCAAAAAATGCCATTAAAGAGGATTTTTACCATCTCTGTGTGTTCTTTGAAAGCACCTATGCAGCAGAGACAGTGCAGTTATCCATTGACAAAAGGACTCTCTGACAGGCGAACAACTAGTGTAAAGCCCATTTTTTAAAGAATAAAACGGAGAAGCATAAACTACTGTACTGACTTGTACTGGGTCAAGCTGGCTTTGGTCCAGAGTGTGTAGTAATGACAAATGGTTTGTGCCAAGAACCAGAAGCCAGATTTAAAAGCATAAAAAAGAGCCATAAAAAATTGCCACAGAGATGGAAGATGAGATGTAAATTTCAAATTGTTCCTGGTTTTTTTAGCCATCAATAGTATCACTACCTCCAGTTTTTCAACTCATACTGTTTTGGAAACGCATGGCATGGGGAGCCCCCGTGCGACCTTGCAAGGGATAGACGGTATGGAGTATGGATGAATGGCTGAACTGCTGGAAGGAGCACAGAATCTCCTCATTTTACTGGGATATTAATGGAAATGTTGTGTAAAAGAGGCTATTGTTTCTGAAACATTGGCGTATATGCTTTCATAAGGGTTAACTTCGTACTTCAATTCAGGAATCACCTTGGATGTTCTTGTGTGTTGCCTTGGAATTTTAGTTTTTATAGAAATGGTTCAATCATTACTCCTCCTGAGTAAGCCATCTCCTGAACTAAAAACACCAACTCTCAACTTGTTATTCACTTCAGATATGATTTTCTTGAACCTAGTTTAGCTTTAATGCAGGTTTGAACTCACACAAGCAATTTCCGTCTTCTTTCTTTCTTCGTGTAGGGCCTGAGGGCAGCTGACAATGACCCCACTGCCCCTCCTTACGACTCCCTGCTGGTGTTCGACTACGAGGGTAGCGGTTCGACTGCTGGTTCTGTGAGCTCACTCAACTCCACCAGCTCAGGAGATCAGGACTACGACTACCTCAACGACTGGGGTCCACGCTTCAAGAAGCTGGCGGATCTGTACGGGGGAGGAGAGGACGACTGAAGGCGGGGCACGGGCGGTGCGGGGCCAGGGGGTCTGTGGCAGGGGTCAGGAGAAGGTGGCAAAGGTTGAAGGGATGTGAAACACAGGCATCGTCTGACAACTTGAAGAGAGGAAGAAAGAGACCTGAGAGGAACGGACCCTTTCCACGGGCTGCAGTGGTTGGCCGAGCCCGCAGACGTGAACTCTGCTGCAATGCAACTGTATTCTGGCTTTATGGTTTTAGTGCCGAGTTTGTAGTGTGACATTTTGAGTTGTTTTTTTTTTTTTCATTTCTGTTCTCTCGCCGCGCTGGACCTGGATTCCTCTGGGGACAAATCAAGGCGGCCGCGAGACACACGAGTAGTGAATTTGTGCTTTGATTGATTGTTTAAACAAAACTATCTCCTGCTTTAGTCTCACACTGAAGAGAATGTTTTTATTTGGGAGGGTGGGGGGAAGGGCGCTCACGGACTCTCTCTTTAACTCTGTCAACTTGAATTTCCTTAGAACAGAAGCACTGTCATTTTATAAAGTGCCTTTTGTGGTGTGTTTTTGTATCAGACTCCTGCTATCTCAGGATTGGTTGCTGTTCGTGCAGTACAACGGGGACGCGCGTTCTGTCGTTTTTCCCCGTCGCCCCTCCTGCGCTCCTCAGACCAGCCCTGCTCGTCTCTTTTTCTCCTCGCCCATTCACAGACATGCAACACAGCCCCAGCAGCCTGTCCCAGGAGGGGAGGACGCAACCCAGGGCAAACTATCGGATATCGTAACCCATTGAATTAAAGAATTGTTGAAGGAGGGTTGGACCACCCTCTCGTCCAAGAGCCCGTTCAGTCCTTTAGGATCCCCTGTCAACACAGCAACATTTTTATACACGCTGGGGTTTTATAATTTATTGGAGAATGCTTGCCTTTCTTCTGTGGACTCATGAGGTTCAGGAGCCTTTGTGTTGAGACGCTTGCCTGCCCCTTATATGGTTTTGTGTTGCTAACTCCACGTTGTAAAGCTTAAAGTAGGCATGATTCGATTAGTCAGACATCGTTAATGAAGGGGAACTCAAATGACTCGGAACGAAGACGCCTGAGAAAGATTATTTTGGTCGCCTTGAACATTCCTGTTTATTCCTGTTTTGTTTGTTTTTTTTAGGCCAAGCAAAACTATTAAAAAGTGCATGATTTTTTTTATTTGTTTGCTTTTTTTTCTTTAAATGTTTTACTCAAAGCACTTGTTACTCTGTGGTGAGAATGTGAAAATAGTCAGCAGAAACTATATGAATATACTCTGTATAAAGACACTGAGAAAATAAAAAAAATACTGTAAAATACATATTTTTCAAGTATCAATGACATACAGCAGGGAGAATAAGTATTGACACTAATCAGTGTTTTATCAAGAGCCTGAGACAACAAATTAATTCCATATGTAGGCATTTGTCCAAACAATCGAAAAACGTACAAAGAAATCAAAACAAATTTCTGTTTTTACACAGCAACCCTGCTCTGTATCAGCTAAGACATTTATATCAAATGGGTTAGTCTTAACTGATGACCTATTAAAATGTTTCTTATTAACATGGTATCACACAAGAAGCATCTCATGATGTGTGAAACTAAAGAACTCTATCGAGCTATATACTACTAAAATGGAATGTAGAGATATATAGAATATACTAAATGGTTCGGTTACAGACTTATTCCTGAACTTAAGGGAGGGGTGGTTGGGTTATTAATGTTGGGGGCATAAAAGTGACAGGAACATCATTTTCTTCATAAGCCAGTCATAATTAGCTCCTCCTAAAGATTTGAAGACATTAGTGTTAAAAAAGTAACCAGAAGAATTATACAACAGCCAAGCATCACTTGAAGATGCCTTCAAAAAAAGTTGAAATTAGGTACGAAAAATGCAGCATGTAAATGATTAGAAATGTTTTTAAATACATGCACCTCAGAAGACTCCAATGCAGAAGAAAAATCATGTTCAAGCTATTTCTAAGTCTGCTGCAGAACATTTGGTAAAGCTCCAAAATCAATGATTTTCAAACTGTGAAACGCGTACCACCATTGGTAGGCAAGCTTTCCCTACTTGGAGGAAACTTTTAAATATTTAAAAAAAAAAAAAAATTAATTAAAAATGTACCATTCACACACAGTCTGGCTGTGGCTGGCTACATTTACCAATAAATAATCCTTATTAGGAGTAAATAAGCCTGATTTGTTAATTGCCTATAGTTAAAAGGGTAAGTCTTCTCTACTGTATGTTTAGGTTGGTCATGATAGTGGTACTTGGAGAGCTCGACATTTTCCGAGGTGGTACCCACTGTAAAAAGTTTGAGAACTACTGCCCTAGAGTATAGGCTAGTAGAACCACAATTAGAATGTTTGGATGCCACTGGTACACACATTTGGAGGAGGAATGGCACCGGGCTTTGCTCCAAAAGCACCACACCAACAGTGGAGTTTGAGGTGGAAACATCATGGTATGAGTCTTTCAGCGTATGATCCTAAACAAAAAGTGAATTAACTTTTTTTTTTTGTGTTAACATCTTTTTTGATTTCTTTGTATGTGTGGATTACTTGAGATACTGTCACACCAAACGACTAAGAAAGTGAACAATTCTTACATTCCCTGCTGTAAAAGGTTGCTGCTCTGCCCTTTGAGCTCCTCAGTGGGCTTTGGTGGCCCATTCATTTGTAAAAATGTGGCTCTTCTGTTAAAACACAATTTTTTCAAGATGCTTGCTTTGAAAATTTTCCGCTTCATTTCTGCTAACTTTTTTCATTTCGCATCTTTTCTATATGAAACATGCCCTATTGTCTGCCTCTGACAGACGCACTCCCTCGGTTGGTTTCTTGCCTTGGGACGACTCATTAGCCATGCCTGCTGATATTATATTATTCAAGGTACTGGAGTTATTTTATTTATTCATCTCGATACTGGATGTGTGCTTCAGGAAATAAACAACACATGTTTTGAAAATGTGCCATCTTTTTTTTTTCTTTTCTTTGAATATTCCCACCACGCATCACCTTCAGGGTGGATGCTGAATAATGTATAATGGCCTTGCTTATTCAACGCTGGTCATTTCTAATAGAGCGTTGCTCAAAGCTTTGAATTCCTATGAGCCCATATGATCATGTTTTCAGTTTTTTGGGGTTTTTTTTTTATCCCTCTCCACTTGCAGCCCCAGAAACATTATTGGCACCTCTGGTAATGATGTGGAAAATTAATCTTTTATAATAGTTGCATGACCTCACACAGAAATAAGAAAAATCCTAACTTCACTATGGTGTACATTTTTTCAGTGGGGCAAGAAATAAGATCAGTGGTGGTGGAATTTTTGGCACCCTATTTGGCGCGTTTCCACTGTTGGAACTACAGGGCGATTCTACCGGACCTTCACAGGATTGCATCTCGCCTCTACACCAGGCCAGCCGCACAGGGCCATGTTTGGGGCCCTTTCACTGACCAACCAGGCACCAATCTTAGGGTTTGTACTCAGGAATTGCCCGGTATAGTCACTGGACGTGAGCTGTTGTTAACCCATGCTGATTGGTTGGACCACAGTGGGAAATTACAGTATATTAGCAAATATCACCAAACAACCGAGTGGAAAAGCTGCAGGCGAAGCAGTTTCCAAAAACACAGGAAACACAAACCCAGCAACCATCCCTTCTTCCTCCAATGTCGGCCTCTTGTTATTCTCCACTGCTGATGGCGCCTTCTAGCTTGGATGGCCGGAGTTTGCCGATTTCCTAATGGTCAGTTATGTATTGAAAGGTGACAGCTAAAAGGTCCAGACGGATTGATTTATACCGCCAGAACACTTTCCAGGTAAATTACTATGAAGTTCTGAAAGTGCAAATGTGCCTATTGTAGACAGTTTATGTTCAGTTTTCAGATTTCTGTAGCTTAAGCTTCTTCTTTTTTTTCTGACATTTTATTCACTTATCTCTATGGAGACTTTCATGAAACATTGAAATGAGAGATGATGTTGGGCTTTTCTCATGGAAGGTTCGTTTTCGTGATTTTGATCTTGGAATGTATCCTTAGCACCTCATGAACCAAGGATGTTTCTGAGTTTGCTGCAGCTGTAACGATCAGTAAGTTGGTCTTCAGAGATTTTGCCATTGTTGCATTTCAGTACTAACTGTGCTTTGTTATTGCCACGACCCAAAAATATGTGACGGTATACTGTAGCTTCACCCAGCTAAAGTTAAATAAGCTATTTCTAACTCTAACCAGGATGTGGGACTACTGTTCATATCAGCGGAAAACATTGAAAACTGTCTAATTAAAAGATGAGGGGACTATATCCCACTTCACAAATGAACAACACACACCAGATACCCCCAAAGCAATTCCACATGCTCTTATCAGGGAACTGCTTCACTGTCCAGCTAAGGTGGGTGGCCATGCACTTTAACAAGGTTCATTGGCCCTTTGAAAGAGAAACATGCCCAAAGCTTCACACATCCTCCATCATAATTATTAGTGGCCTTGAAGTGTTTTTCCACATAGCTATTCTTTGTTTCTCGCCAGACCTACCTGCAGAGTTTAGTTGAGAAAAAGATCAACCACAATCTCAAGGTCATTTCTCTTTTGTACATTTTATTGCAAACTTCTGTGCCATTGGGAGCTAATTTTGTTTTGTTAAATACATTTAGTTGTTTATGCCTGGTTGACATGGCTAGATTTTAAAATGGTTGTATGATTTTAAAACCTCGAGAGGCGACACAGAATAATAAAAAAAATCATGGATATGACAGATCTGGGGCCGTATTCACAAAGACTCTTATCTTACCGCTAGGTGTTACTCCTAACTCGCGCTAAAAGGTCTTACGTAGGAGTTGTAGTCTAAAACCTATTCACAAACGCACTAAGAGCTACTTTTACGTAGGACAAATCCCTAAAAGTAAGTTAAGAGTGACGTCCTGTAGCTATGGAAAACGTCATTTCCTATGCATGAGTAAATAGACGGACAGCAGTGTGATTGGTTGTTGAATGACTACTTACAGAGAGGGTAAAGTTTAAAAACGAAAAAACGTGAAATGCATCATATTACCCTGCCTAGCGCCTGCTGATAGCTGGGTAATCTCCGACCCCCCCTCCACACGCGACCCTGAATTGGATGAAAGCGGTATAGATAATGGATGGATGGATACATCATATTAAGGTAGTGACTGCAAGTATGCTGTAAACAACACGATTTAGTCGGTATCGTTTAGTCAATTTAGAATCATCCAGAGTGTCCAACACATTGCGTCTGGCTGCAGCCATTTTGGGAGTCTTTGTGAATAGGTCTTAGGGAGTTAGGAGTCCTCTTGACTTCTTTTAAGGACTCCCAGACTTAGAAGCTACTTTTAGGCCTAAAAATGGTTGTGAATTACTTTTATCTTAAGAAACTAGGAGTCCTTTATTTAGGAGTGACACGCCCAAATTTTTAAGGAGTTACTCCTAAATTCGCCAGTTAGGACCTACTTTTAGCCCTAAGATTCTTTGTGAATACGGCCCCTGATCCCACAGTGTGTGGTGTTTTTCCCATCCCATCCCAGATGGGAAATCTCACAAAACTTCACAAGATAAAACGTGACTTCAAAATAAATAGAAAAAGCAGCCAAGAAGGATGCATTGGTAATACTTTGTGGACTAGTTTTAAAGGAGAAGAAATGACACAAGACGACATTGCATAAAGGAATGGAGATAAGCATTAGCAGGGGCTCCTTGCTAAAGATATGGAAATATATTATTTTTGTTTTCGCTTTTTTTTTTATCTGAAAAGTTGTTACACACTTTCCGCTGATTGATCTCTGTTTCTATTTGTTTGTGGACTGCGGTCAAGTGAGCAAAGACTTAGAAATAATAATAAAAGACTCTTCCCAGGCATATTGCCGCCTGTCACTTCACTTTCTGATTGGCTACACCTCACATTCAACAGGCTGTTTGCCTGTGTGTCCTCGCAACACACCACACATGCTGCGATATCGGGCCAAGATAGTCCAACATGTGAAATATCCCTGATTTCCAATCGGGGCGGTCCTTCCGAACAGCCTAAAGCACTCTGAACACACCACACACAGCAAGAATATCTGTTAGGATTATCTCAAGAGCCATCTCGATAATTGCAAGAGTGATTCAGTCCTCCTTCAGTTGCCAGTTATGATCCCACCCCAGCTGTCCTTGTTTCCGTTAAATACTTCCCGCCATCATTTATTCACCTGGTAATTTTGAATCATTTCAGGTTAATGTAAGATTCCTCTTTACCCTCCTGACATCTCACCCTTTTTTTACCCTCCTGTTGTTTCCTCCTTTCAGACAAGATTTGCAAAGCCTTCAGGGCATACAAAACTGTAGTAAGTTTTCCTTTTGGTTTGTAATTAAATTTTATGATCATATTATCTTGGCTGCACCCTGAATGAATGTTAGTCTTCAACTACCACAACTCATGCCACTATATTCCCGTATGTCTACTCCATACCAGTTGAATATCATGGATTACTTTTAAAATTTTCTGAAGAAACATAGATCAATCCCAAAAAGTTAAGTATAAATCCATCCTCTCGCAATGACCGCAAGAAATGTTGCACTAAGTAGACTATGCTCCTGCTTTCTTTCCATTTAACACTGTAGAATAAATATTTTGTTGTTCAGATAAGCCAGGTGCCCACAGATTCTTATATGGACGGTAAAACATCTGCAGTATGAGTAGCACAGATCTCCCATGCCATGTGTGCCACACATATGGGTCTCCAGCTTTATAATTCACACATTCAATCTGGTGCAACACTTAGTGTTGTAACAATGAAAATTCCTTTACCTCCCAATGCTTAATTTTGGAAGTCAAACTGACTATTGTTTATTTTCTGGCTAATATGGCAAAAAAATTACTACTCATTCGTAGATATTCAGTTGATACCTAAGTATTTTAATTTTAATTATACAACATGGTGATGTCCTGATTCAGTTGAACAGTGGATCTTTTTTGACCTCCTTCTCCATCTTTTGGCGCATGCGGTTGGGTGGCAAGAAAACAAACACAATGAAAGGCTGTAAAGGCAATAACAAACACTTCCAAGACAGTTAGCGAGTGAAATCCGCGATATATAAGTGCTTTTAACGTCTGAATTAAGGAAGCGGTATGGTTTGAATTGCCTGTGTCTTTCCCAAATATCAGCTGGGGAGACATTTACTCCTATTTAATAGAAAGCCTTCAACCTTTCACTCATAAAAAAAAAGTTTAAATTCCAGAAGTCTGGAGGCATGAGAATAGTTCTTTCAAGGAGAGTTGGGACAATCTCTGCGAAACAGAAAGCCGTGGTTGTGCTAAAAGCAGAGGTCAGACCTGATAGAGTCTCAGCATGATTCCCATCACCTGTGGGTGATTGCCAAGGAGAACGATGAAATCCTCACTCCGACTGCAAAGCTGGGTAAGTCCTCCTTGATCAGTTTTCCTTTTTTCTAATTTCCTTATGGAAATGTAGTCGCTGTTGAACAATTTCAGTTGTCATGTGACTAGAGAAATTCAATGGCTTCTGGTCTCTGGTGAAAAACTGAATTTCACCACTTACACAATTCTGTTTTTTTTTTTTTTTTTTCTAGTTTTGGAGAAACACAGAGTCATTTAACAGCTTTAATATTTAAAGTAGAAGCAGCATTCAAGATAGGACTTACAGCTGTTGCATGTACAGCAGCTTAGTGTTTGGGACACCTGAATTAGAACTTGGAGACAATATAACACTGAAGATTTTAAAATATGCAAGCTTTACAAAAAAATATTCTCTAAATAACTAGTACATAGTCAGAATGACTTACCATGTACAAAATGAGCTTTGCAAATGTTCAGTTGCTGCAGGTATCGACGCTTTCATCAGAGGGTCCAGGTTTAATCACCTGATTTCCCTCAATTTCTCACGTTTTTTCGGGTTCTTTTTCAGAGTCAATTTGAAAAGAAATCTTTTATCAGGCGCCCAACGGGCCTTACAATCGACTACACAGGAGGAGTGACCCATCTGCTTTGCTAAATCCTCCTCCAAACATGCAAACCAGTGGAACTATAGGTAAAACACTGAGGTATGCAAATCACTTCAACAAATATTTGGAACAGAACAGGTCGCTGTAAGGAGCTCAGAGAATTCCAGGGTGGGACAAATTTAGGATGCCACCTTTAAAAGTTCGATCCTGAATTTCCCCGTACAAAATATTCCAGAATCAACTGTAAGTACATTTGTAACAAAGCTGAAGAGATTGGAAAAGGCAGCAATTCAGCCACAAAGTATAGGTTGCATAAAAACCACGGGGTGGCAGCAGATGCTGAAGTGTACCATTGTTCTGCAGAGTCCTTAGCTACAGACATCCAAAGTTCATGTAGCCTTGAGATATGCTCAAGAACAGTGGAGGTCTTTTTTCCCTTAAAGTTGGGTCAGCATTTTAATGTAAAGCTTCAGGATTTTAGACAAGTTTATTCCTCTAATTTTGTTGGAACAGTTTGGGGATGGCCCCTTGCTATTTCAACATGCAAACAGCACAAATGAAGCAGAAGTCAGGTCTTTATGGTCATATGAGCAAATTTAGCGTGGAAGAACTTTACTCACTTAACCAGACCGCTGCCTGTTAGAACACCTTTGTCATAAGTTAGATCACAGATTCCAAATACGCTCCTTGATGAATGCACAAAAGTTACTATAAACTCGCTCCTTAACTTTGCAGGAAGCCTTTGCTGAAAACTTTAAGCTCTTATGGCTACAGAGGGTGGGACTTCATTATATCAAACCGATGGATGCACTCAAAAAATGACTCATTGGATTAACACAGTTTAAATGATGGCAGTTTTATCATCCAATATGCGCTGGTTCAACCAATTTCAATTACATTACATTTGCCCGATGTATGTGAATTTGGTTGAACCAACATATATTTTTCACCATCTTTGAAATTGTGTAAATCCCATGAGTCATTCTTTGTGTGTCAGGAATATGATCTCGCTAAAGTTCATAATGTGTAACCCGGGCTTTCCCCTAGACGTGTCAGCAGCATGTTACAGGAGCAGCACTTTTTACTCACATATTCTGCTGCTTGGCCCTTTCCACGGTGGGCGTAAGCAGCACGTAGCAGCAGGGAAGCAGCTGTCACCAAGAGAGCCCGAAATCATGCGAGATCAGCGAAATCCGGCGTGGTTTCGTCAGTAAACGTGACAACAAGCAGAAAAAAGTCTACAACATGGCTCCAAAAGGTCTTTGTTTTATGTCCTGTCCGTTTTACATTCGCCAATAAGTTTATGTTATGTCAGGGAATATCCAAAATCCCTTGAAGTGCAAAAGAATAATGTTAGTGGCGATCCGAGGTAGTGTAGACCCTCCCGCGACCTACTGACTTCTCATGGGGCCACAGAGGTAGTAAAGTAAAGCTACCGGAAAGAAGCACCTTTGTTTTATTTAGAAAATTTCCGGATGCCGAGCCGTCTGACTTCCTCTCTTCCCCTATCTAGAATGTCGAAATGTACACGTTTCACAGGCGTAACGTGTAGAAAATAGGACCGCAGCGTATATTTAGAAAAGTGCTGCGACATGACGCTCCTGTGACGGGGTAAACTCGTGCTGCTTTCGCCTCATATGGAAAGGATTACATTGATCACAGCGGTGGCTAACAGCCGCGTATGACGTGCTGCTGCTGTAACATGCTGCTGACGTGTCCGGTGGAAAGGACGGGTAAGAAGGAAGATGAGCAATCCTTCTTGTTAATCTAACGTACTGTAAAGAGTAAAGTTCCTCCTTTTTAGGCCAACGCAACACACTTTCTTCAAAATTCAAACATAGAGGATAAAAACCAGTGTAACAACAGCTTATGCTGCTTCTATAAAAGATTAATTTACTTTGAATGTCTTGAAACATCCTGAGGACTACAACAAAAAATAAGGCTTTTGATGAATTTTCTATAATGACCATTAAAATCTAAACCCACTAAGGTTTTCTCTAATTTGTTTTATAATATCTTTAATTTGCGTGCGCATATGCACTAGTTACATCATCTTTAAATTGTCCATATTCAAAAAATGCATTTAGAGGTGGAACAGAGTCTCTCTGAGAATAATACTCTTAATCTCTGACTCCTTTGTTTGGATGTATCTTAACTTTCTAATAAAGCACATTTTATTGGTGCTTTTACTGCATTGCTGTGGGAGGGCTGCCGGAGCACTGCAGGCATGCGGGTCAGGAAGTGTGTTTGTGTCCGTTCATGTGATTTCAATTAGTCAGCTGAAACCCCACAAAAAGCCCGCTGGGGACTTAAAGGGATTTAATCCTCTCCGGCTGTGTGTCTATCAATTAGCCACACCATTAATCCCCATGGCGTAATCTCATTAGATAGAGCGCCTTTAATAAGACACCCAGAGAGAAGGCAGGAAGACGGAGAGAGGGAGAAAAATGAGGCTGTGGTGGGATGCAGGTAGGCCGTGTGGAGAGGTGATTAGTGGGATGGGGGAGAGGGTCAGCAGAGGAAGGGAGAACCGAGCGCAGCGGGTGCAATGCATAACATTTAGAGAGTGCTTTGGTGAAAAAGCTCACGTAGGGGAATCAAACAGAGATAGTTCTCTGTCCGCTGTGGGCAGAAATTAGAGACCTGAGAAATGAAAAGGGTAAAACAAAAAAGGTAGATCTGAACAAGAGTGAATATGAAAAAAAAAACTGGAGTTCTTAATGAGAGATGGTTTAATTCCCTGAGTGTCCGCATAATGACTAATAAACCTAACTTAACCTCCGAGGTTGTAAAATAATTAACTCTTCTGCAGGATTGTGGACCTGTGTTAATAAGAGCGCCATCAGTGGAGTTGGGATCCACCGCTATGGAATTATAATCAAACCGAGAAGAAGTCATCTCACTCACAAGCTGTCAGCAGAGAAGAATTATAAGTTCAAGGACGGGCTCTTTGATGGGCTCAGGTAAAAATGTATTTTCCTCGTAGCAAAGAGGAAACTCCAGCTGCCCTCCCGGTTTTGAGAAAAGAGCTTTGCTACTGGTTTGCAGCCAGTGCTGTGTATGTTGTAAATAAAGTTATCTTCTCCAAACTTGTCCTGGCCTGTCCCCCACCCCGTTTTCTCTCCATACCGCTCCTGAGTCCCCCTGGGCAGATCCGGGGAACAGTTTAATTTGAAAAACACCAGGATTGTGATGTTGGCTGGGACTCTGACTGCGTGATCAACTGCTGCTGGTTTTGCTGTTTATGTTGTTATTCCACAGAAGAACAGGTCTGGACAGTCAGGCTCTGCTGGCTAGAGTTTTTTTTTTTTTTTTCTGCTGACACTGCTCTCAGCCTTCTGCTATTTCAGGAGTCTGTCTACAACAAGATCAAAGCACCAGAATGGATTTCATGTTCCTTCTGGAGAAAATATCTGCTGCCCTGACAAATAGTTATTTATGATGTGGATACCTGATGCGGTGGAGATAATCTGCTCTCCAAACATCAGTTAGGCTATCGAAACTACTTTTCCACATTTCCTCACATTCAAGCCACACAGCTAAACGTATTTTACAGGCATGTAATTTAACAAGTGGTGCATACTTTTAAGGAGGAAGGAAAATAATAGAGTTTTCTTTTTTTTTACACGTAAAAAAAAAAACACAAAAAAACCTTTACCAAGCATTTTGATATGGCCCTTTTGTCTGATATCCCTAAATGAAACCCATTGTTCAAAAGTCCCTTGTTAAAAGCACAGGGTGTCATTTTCGGCCAGTAGGAGGCAGTGCATACCTAAATTATCACAAGCATGCGGTATCTGTGTCTTTGTGTAAGAAACTCAACAACGGAGGTCCAATTAGTGCTGTTTTCAAACGCTCAATTCCCTGAGAATGATCTATTTGCAGCCACATGACGAGCACATCAGTCTCTCTTTCATCGCTTGGAACTAGCGAAGAGGTAAAAATGTATTTATGGCGTAATTTTTTTGCATTTTGAGGGGAACTCATTGTTTTAATAGCGGGCTTGTTCCGTGCGCTTTGTCTGTCTGGGCTCTTGTAGAAGTAAAGACATCATCTAATATGGCTTTCCCCTGAAAAAATATGTATTTTATATGTATTATTTGTATGTATTTTAAGACTGATTTTTAAAGTCATAATTTACAAAATCGCCAATATTTTGCAATTATTGTGCTTTACGTAATTATTATACATAATATTTTAATGGCTATTTTCAAAGATGTACTACAAAAACTACACACTGTCACTTTAAGTAAACATTCCAGAAGGCCCAATAGGTTTGCTGGAGAACATTAGAGAACAAACATCATCATGAAGACCCAGAAACATGGCAGACATGTTAGGGAGGAAGTTGTTGGGATGATTAAAGCCGGGATATGTTCAAACAAAATATCTCAAGCTTTGGATCGGTGATGAACTATTCAGTCAGTCATCGGAAAATGGTAAAAAGGAGGCACAGCTATAACCTTACAGACACATGGCAGTCCATCTAAATAAATATGCAGGAGAAGCAGAGCATTCATGATTACAGAGATCCACTGCCCAGCTGGGAAGATCTATCGGCACAACTGTTAATTGTGCACTCCTCGAATCTGACCTTTATGGGAGAGTGGCAAGAAGAAGAAAAAAATACCATCTCCACTGTGATATGGGGCATAGAAATATGATTAAAGCTAAATCTTGGTAATTCTAGAAGACTGGAGCAGAGGTTTTATTTTCCAGAAGGATGACGACACATTCACATACAGAAAGAGGTAGATCAAAGCACGATTCAGTCGAAATCCAGACACTAAATCCATTTGAGTATCTGTGGTATATAATTGGTAAAATTGTAAAATGCCTTGCACTTGTATAGTGCTTTATTAAGTCTTTGGACTCCAAAGCACTTTACTCTACAATCAGTAATAGATCCATTCATACACACATTCACACACTAATGGTGGTGAGGCCTTGGAGTCACAGCACAGTGAGGCTGACATACAATTGGTGCCACAGGTTGGGCCCCTCTGAAAAACCACCATTAGCCAAGGCAGGAGCAGAGTCTCGCCCAAGGAAACAACGGCAAAAAGACTGAGAAGGACAAAACGGGATTCGAACGGACAACCCAACGGTTACAGGAAGTAGGTCTACATCCTAAGTCACCTCCGGTTCATTGATCCTGGTCTATCTTGAGCTGTTTTGCAAAGCAGGTTGGGCAAAAATTTCCATTATGAATGCTGGTAGAGATAGATTCCCAAAGACTTCTGGCTGTGGAAAATACTGTTCTTTATTTTCAAAATTATGTAGCTTTTTGCTTCCACTGTACAGCTACAGTATGTGCTTCTTTATGTTGGTCTACTACAAGTTTCTACAACCTAGAAACCTACCTGGGAGACACATTTCACAAACATCTTTGGTAAACATTTGTTGTGTATTTTAATAAAAGTACTTTTAAATGATCAATAACGTATTGATAGTAAGTTACAGCAATTTATACTATAACATGTGGACTTTAACTGACCTCACAGTATGGAGTTGTACAAGAGCAACAGTTTACTGTGCAGCAGTAACCATCTATAAGGCAAAGCGCTAGCCTCAGTACACATCAGTGAGTCATACATAATTAAATAGTTGATTTGAAATGCTGTACAACAGACTTTATAGCGTACTGTTTTTGCATTAAAGATGCATGTAGCCACTAGATCTGCAACATGCAAGAAATGCCGTTAAACATAAATCCACTGACGGTCACTAGTCAGTGGCACCAAAGCGTCTTTTGGATAGCATTTTCATGACGGAAACTATTTGTATTTACACCATCCCTACTGAGTAGTTAATGTATTTGTAGCAGAAGGCAGAGGTCGTTTCTGAAGACCGCTCTGAGTTTAGTCTGTATGTTCTCCTGGTATGTGTGAGAAAGTTTTGATAGGTTCTCCAATTTTCTTTCACAATCCAAAACAGGTATGTTTGGTTACTTTGATATTCTTTATGTGTTGCACTGGTTGTATTTCTGAGGTTGTATCACCAGGACACTATTAAGATAGACACAATCACCATGTTTACAACCATGAACTGAAATAAAGTGGTGTAGCAAATAAATGAATATATCACTGCTTGGTCACTTTATGGACATAATATCAGGTGATTTAATTTCAATTCAAGTGGATCAGAGGACATTTCTCATTGTATCAAAATTACATACGTGTTGATGTGTCATAACTGAATGATACCTCGATAGCATTTCATTTTACTTGAAACATGTTTTAGGGCATATGTAGAACACAGTTGGTGCACTTCTAGAGCACTTTCTGAGAGGATATTTTTCTATTTCGTGATAAAAAAATTTGTAGCAGTAATAACCAGGCTACGCAGGGGCAAAGTTGTTAGTACCATTTATATTTAAAAGATCATGGGTTTGAGCATTTTTTGTGCAAAGTTTGGATATCCTCCCTGCCGTTTTGACATTATTTCATAAGTACTACTTTTATGGGAACTTTTTTTCAAGATTAGTTCTAATTAGTGATTAGTAATTATTAGTAGAGGCATCCGGGGAATATGGCATAATACTTGGGACTCAATGAAGAGACTGAACTTGGAAAAGACATACGGACGTTTCACCTACTTTAGTGAACTGAAGGACTCATCTTATTGTTGTTACGTCTATAGAGGAGACCAAACACTTCTGGTAGACAAACTCTGGGAGCTGACTCAGGTAGGCAGAGAGAGAGATGCCCGAAGAGGGCTTCCTGTACTGTCATAAAAAAATGTGTTAAACTGAGACTGAATCATCCTTATCCTTATCTTCATCCCTATGGAATTCTGCCATGACATTACTCTCCAAAGACATGCATTTCAGCCTAGTTTAACAACCCTTCCCTCTGGGACAGCAGCTACACAGTTCCAGTTAGTGCTAGGAGATGATCTATTTGCACCTGAGAGGCTCTCTAGTGGCAGTGAAGGTAGAATTGAGCGTCCATTCTCATCTATTGTCCCTGTTTCTCTCTGTCATGATTCTAGGAAGCTCAATGGCCTAGTTTGAGTAACAGGGATCACTACACTGTAGAGATGTCAAATTCAGACAAAAGAGAGGAAAGCTATGACTTTTAAAAGTATTCACACCTCTTTAAACTTTTACAACCACTAAATTTATGGGGTCTTAATGGGAATTTATGTGACCGTCGAGCAAAATTGAAAGACCTGACAAGGAGAGGATTAACAAGAGAAGCAGAGAAGAGGCCTACTGCAACTCTGGAGGAGCTGTAGTGATCCAGAGTTCAAGTGGGGCAGTGTTTAACCAGGGATAGCTTTTTGTTGAGTATTCCATGAATCGGGCCATTATGGGAGTTTGCAGTTGGCCTTGAAAAGACAGCAAACATTTTGAAGAATGTGCTCTGGCCAGATTAGACTCAAATGTATTTATTTTTCATCAGGATAAGCTTTGTTATCCCTAAGGGGCGGTTTTTTTGGCAGCCCCTGAAGAACAAATGCAAAGAAGAGATCAAAGACAACAGACAGAAATAATCCCAATATTCAAGATGCAAACTTAGGCTCCAACCGTGTGTTTCTGGGGGCTAAATATGAATGTTGGCATTTTTTAAAATAGATTTTCATTTGTAAATCATTCTAAAAATCATGCATCATTTTTTTATCCACTTCGCAATTATGCACAATGAACAAAAAGTCTTACGTATGAATACATTTACAAGCCACTGTATATATTATGTAATAACAGGAACTATGAACAGTAGACAGCGGTAGAACATAGTGCGTTTAGTTTGCTCAGTGCAAAGCACATTTTGGTGTTTGACATGCCCCATCCAACAGATGACTTTGTAAGAGGAGATGTTCTCGTCCTTTGGTCCGACACTGTGTGCTGGTTGGCCTGAATCAGCTCCATTAAAGAGGCCAACAGGCTATTAACCCCAGCATCAATACCTCACAGGTTCAGCAAAGCTTCCAAACCCATTTCAGCAGCCGGTCATAAACACCGGCCTTATTATAGCATCTCCGGGCCAAAGCAGTGTGCTCCGGTCAGCCTCATAACAAAAGAGTCCTGAAGTCAACATTAACCCGGGTGGGACAGAGGCCAGAAATGAACAAGAGATAGCGCCGAGAGGACGCAGGAGCTAATGAACTGTTGCTACGTTTTGTATTTCAGGGCACAATTCCTGTTGGTGGGCTCCAAATTATTTCATTCAATTTCGTTAGGGAATAAAAGCGGTTCCGGGCTGCTGGATTTGTGCATCCTAATGGAAGATAAAGCGCACTGACTGAATCACATTGTGCCACATCAGTTCACCTCAATCATATCCCCCAATCCCTTCAAGCAGAGTTTTATTCATAAGCCCCAAGCTTAATCAACATTAGGCAAGGAGGTGTTGAAAGAGCTAAAACAATTTAGTGACTACCAATGCATTTGTCTCACAGCATGAATACGACGGGACTGCAAATGGGGTTTTTAATTCTCTGGGTGCAAAGATAACATCACAATAAAATATGATCTGAATTTTAGTGTTTATAAAGCCATGGGGATCTTACTCTGAGTTAAAGCACAAACTCCAAAGAGCTTCTGAGTGAGAATAAACAAAGAAAGATTGTTTTAGATTAGAGACTTATCATGGAAGTGCAGCAGAAACGCCCTACTGAGAAGAACTATCATATCATTCAAATCCCATCTCGCAATCTGACAATAGTGACAACAGAGATGCGAAGATGAGCCCATTTACACACCGACACACACACACACGCTCATGCGCACAAATTTGAACTTACATGAGACTCATTAATGATCTCACCCTGGGGTGAAAGTAGAAGCAGCAACACTGACTGTAAGACATTATAAAAAGCATTTTGTAATAAATGTTATTACAGAGTGTGTAAGTGTGTGTGTGTGTGTGTGTGTGGGGGGGGGTGATGTCACTCGTTTCCTCTTCCCTCTGGCAAGCTTACGGTGTTTACCCAACACCCTCAGGTGCTGCGACGGAGGCGTCGCTAGGCAACCACACCATCCCTGGCGCTGCTCTGCCTCTGGCACTCAAGTGGGAGCTTATGTGGACTTAACTCGGAAAGAGCAGCGGGGCTGAGGAGTGGAAGGGAGGATTACCAGGAAAAATATTGGATTGGGCCGAGACACAAGGGCCGAGGCCTTACCTGAGTCCCCACTGCCATCGAACATAGACACCATGAGAGGCTGTCAGGGCTCAATGAGGATGTTCCCACAACTAGGAGAGCCTGCTTTTGCTTTCCTTCAGCAGCAGGGTCCTTTTGGATTGATTATTTACGACACACAACGACGATGTAAGATCACGAAGCAGAATAGCTGCTTAACGCCTGGAGGAAAATATAAGTGTTGACTGGTGAATGCTATTATAACCTGTTTAAAAGAAAAGTACTGTCAGCAACAGATAACTCTTTCTAAAGGGAATGAAATATTGCCATCTAGTGGCCATTTCATATACTTTCCTAAAGTAAAGAATAGTTGCTTCACTGACCGTTCAGACTCCAGTGTTGTGCAAAAAAGGCATACCACTTGAACTTTCCTACATTTTTTAATATATTTTCTATGTGGTGAATTAGAAGTTAAAAATAATCACAATGACGCTCACTCACAGGTGGGAGAATCTGCTGACACGTTCAGTGTCACTTTAATGCACTGATAAACCGGGAAAAATGGATGCGGGGCAAGAAGACAGCCAGTTGAAACAAAGACATTAAAACTATGGTCTGCAGTTGTTGCCGATCTCAGAAACAAAATGCTTTGGTCAGATGTAAATTTAACACAATTTGACCAATAAGCAAAACACCACACATAAACCTTAACACACTTTATACACCACTATGTAACATGGTGGTGGCAGTGATAGGGATAGTGATGCAACGATACTACTTTTTTCAAACCGATACGATACCAATACTTGGTTTTGAGTACTTGCCGACACTCCAAACGAGTACCAATACCGATACTTCTAGTACACACAAAAAATTGCAATGAACAGGAAGACAGGTTTTATTTTCTTCTCTGATTGTTATAACAAATGACGGTGAATTAGAAAAAAAAAATTTTAATTATTAAACTAATGTATGGGGATGCTATTAAAAGAGTCATAAATACTTCATCCTTGTTGAGGAATAATGTTCTGTTCACGTAAATTTAAGTCTGTGTTAATGTGAACAAATATGAAAGGACGAAGGAAGTTCGGAATCCTCTAGTGAGCTGTGTAGCGTTTATTTTTAATGGACAGCAGACAAAAGCTGCTCCCAATCATTGAACCATCAGGCTGCTCTCCCAGTGGAAGAATGGGCCTAATTATTTCCAGCAAATGGTTTACTATGGTGAATGTTAGCAGCTGATGTGACAGCTGTTGCCAGTGCACTGTACAGGGGCTGATAATGGGGACAGACTTAAACGAGACGACTCAACAAAGAGTCGGACAGACTGGTAGCAGGCTGCTCGTGTGTGATTTCATTCTGAGCGGTGATTGTGCTGCGCGTCAAACACCCAGGAGATGCGTTCATTGTAGTGCAGGTGGCTTTACAGATGTTAAGGGTTTAGGTCGACTTATGTGCGAACAGGTGCGAACACTTCGATTCAGTTTCTTTGTGTGTGAAAACTTCAAAATCCTTAGAGAAACGACCCACATTTAGATGCTGCCCTCTGGTGGAAGAAAACAGAAACACCAAGACACGTCAAAGGGAGAAAACTGAAATATGTAAAATCATCTTTTATTCAAACTTTTCAATAGAGAAATTTAGATTTTCTTGAAGCGGTATGCGTAAATTTTCAATTCTATACAAAACCTTATGTAAAACTTTCAAGGAAACATTTACAAATATACAGGAAGAAACTCTAGTTTCTTAAGTCAAGCACTAAAGACCTAAAGGGCTGTCCATTAGCACACCAAAGTAGTAATAGGACATTATCTCTGTCAGTTACCAATTGAGGAGTAAAAAGGTATGTTGAGAGGCTACAAAAATAGAGTTTCAGGTGGATACAAGTTTGGTTTAGCAACAGACGTTAGAAGCCTTAAAAAGGATTAGTTTTAAAAACCATTATGTTTAAATCTAAAGGATAGATTGAAGTAAAGAACACCCACCTGTAAACCACTGACATCTAAAAGGTCATTTCAAACATATTCTGTTGTGGATAAAATGACTTATTTTTTCAGCTTTAAGCAAAAGGACATACCTCAGGTGTCACATAATAAATAAATAACTAAAAATAAATTTAATCTGATTTTAGTAAATAAATATGATGAAAATTTTAAATATGCTGCAAGGCAATGGAGATGACAGAATTAGTTACGGCTTCATGACTTACAGCAGGGTTAATTGTGTGAGAATGATTGTATGGCTTATTCATAGTTAGGAAGGCATCTCAGCAGGTCACACAGTTTGGAGTTCAAACTAAATCAACAATAAAAATCCAGAATGAAATCATCATTCCAAAAGAAAAAGAAAAAAAAAAGCAAGAATAACTAACTGGTTGTCTAATAAAATTAGGGATTTTCATAGCTTTAAAGCCTAGCTTGCATACAAATATCCAGAAAAGTAAACCAAACTATAATACAGTGCACAATTGTACATCATGTCTTTTGTTCACACAAAATTAAACCTTCATAAAACAGGATTCATTTTTGCACCATCTTAAAAAGGAAGAGGCTTAGTGAGGGTAAAGGGGCATTAGTCAACGACTGTACTAAAGGAAAAGAGGCATTACTCGAGGAGGGAGGTAGAGGCCTTCCAGTATGGCTACGATTGTATTTTATGATAGCAAGTGGATCTAAAGAACCTTAAAATGCACCAAAAAGATTATCTTCTCTTCTTTACCTAAAGGAGTCTTTTCTAGTGGAAGTGTTTGGTCTCTCAACACACGTCGCTCCCTTTTCCCCTCTAGTTCTCTCCCTCTCTAACATCAAGGCTATTTGAGGAAGCCCTTGTAGAGGAAATGAGAGCGACTGGTAAATCTCTCATTCTCCAGGCAGAAGAGCAGGTCCCTGAGATTGACACGTGTGATTCGCTGCCGCGTGGGTCTGGAGCCTGAGGAACCGGCGGCACCGGTTAGAGAGGAGCCTGTTCCGGATCCCTGAGAAATGTGGAAAGGTGAGGAAGAGAGGGTGAGTTTACTATCTGTCAGCTGTTGAGGCTAGGAGGCAGTATCATACGAAATCATCATCACACCCATTACATTTTTGAAAATATTTCATTTTGTCTTTTCATGCGACCAACACTCAAGATGTGATGCTTTGGTACAATGTAAACAAGCCCTTGTATAATGGTGTCAATTTGCTGTTGCCTCAATATTACTCAGCACACTGTCTAAACCGCTGGCAACAAAACTAAGTACACCTTAAAGGCTGAAAATGGAACATTTTCACAAAAACCTACGTAGAAAACAATATATATATATATATATATATATATATATATATCCACTGGGCCTTTTAGAGGGGTGCACAATGAAAGTAAATTTCCTTAAAAAAGTATAATTGAAGTAAAATATAATAAAATCTCCATTTCATTCGGGCACAAGACTTACGTTTGGTTTACCACTACCAGCCAGTAGCGGCCGTGGGTTGCGGGTTGACCGATATGGCCTCAGTTAAACTCCTCTAAAATACATTCCCCACTGGACACTGGTATCAGCAGTGGACCAGTCAACCCAATAGCTGGAATTATGTTTTTTTGTTGTAACTACAACCGAGATAAACTAGATGTTGGCATCATACTCATGTTCCATATACGACCTTTAATTGAAAATGTCCAAATGTTGCCTAATTAGCCATTTTACCTCCCTGGTGTCACACTAATCTGCTCGTACCGATTTCATTCTAAAGTATACCGAATCAACTTGGCTGGGTCGTGTCTCAGTTCCTGTCTGGCTCATGTAATTTCTTTAACTTAATTGAAAAAAAAAAATGCATTCGGCACTACACTTGATCTGGAAAGCCATGCGGACAGCGGGCTGCATCCGTTCTGCCTGGTGTGAATCAAGGGTTACAGCAGTGATGAGGAAATGATGGCCATATATTGACACTATAGGGACAATTTGGATATTTTTCCGCTTGGGTGTACTCACTTTTGTTGCCAAATACAAACCATTAGCAGATATGTGAGCAATAAACTCCTTTTATTTTGAGATCTTGCATGTTATTTTAAGAATTATACTTACGTCTGGACTTAAACTAAGCCATTCCAACATATGCATTGATCTAAACCATTCCATTGTACCTCTGCCTCAATGCTGTTCTACTAGCCGATAAACCTCCACCACAGTCTTCTCCCAGGACTGACCTAAACAAGCTTCCATCTCCCAGCTGAAGAACCCCCCCCCCCCAAAAAATGATCCTGCCATCAAAATCTTGTACAACGGAGATTGTGTCTTCAGAGTTATGTTAATTTTTAACCAAAAATAGCCTTTTTTAATTTTGTCCAAAAACTTTTATTTAGGTCTAACGTCATTTCCTGCAAAGTGAAAAAATGTGGAAATGTTCAAGCAGTAGTAATACTTTTGGAGGGAATTGTAAATTGATTTGTGTGAGTGTCTGTCCCTTTAATAATGGAGATCTTCATTTTTTTTTTAAGTACATGAAGTACAGCTCGAAAGATTACAATAATTAAATTTGGGTTTTCAGTATCTGTAAGCTATAATTATAAAAAAAATACAAGAAATAATGAGGATTAATTAAATATTTCACTCAAAGTGTAACAAATCCATATCTGAAATAAGGAGGACAAAATCCTGAACTTTTTTAATGATATTCAAGTTTTCTAAGCTTTACTTGTACGGCTTAGCATCATAGAGCAAATAGAGTGGTTGGACAGAAATCGCCATATGGCTGGGGCTTTCCTTGGGTTAGAGCCTGCATGTTCTTCTGAACACAATTCTCCTCCAGATTCCACCCACGGTCCAAAGACAAGCAGATTGCACTGATCAGTGATGAGCAGCTCATCAAGACTGTGGTTAGCTCAACCAAAATGAATAATGCTGCTGGCATTTGGAAAACCACTTTAGAGATAGAATGTAGCTGAATAAAAAGGTGTTTAAATGCCTTTGGAACAAAGAGAGAGGTTTAGGTGAATATTTAAACCATTAGCTGTAGTGTTCAACTTCACTAAAAGTAGACAGGAAGAACAAATTCTCAAACTCTAAAGAACAGTTTCCCATTTAAGAAAAAAAAAAAAAGCCGAAAAAAACCTGCATGACAAAGACTGTCTTTATAAGAGCGAGGAGAAAACAGGATGAAATTCTAGGATGAATGCATGATTTCATTAGACAAGTATAAATCAAACTGGCTTTAATGGGAACTGTGTTTCCAGAGGTCAGCTGACAGCGTTAGTGAGAACAGAGCTGTGCTTGGCCTAATGAGAGGTGTGACTCTGCACAAATTTCTCTGCACAGCACACATGACTGAGAGCAGTTGGTGACGACCACCGGTGACAGCAGGCGACAAATTCAGCTTCCATCAGTAGAGTAATCAGGGCGCGGGCCTGACTCTTACACTTCCAACTGAAGTTAGAAATTCACTCTGTGATTCCCATTCACACTATAAGGGCGCTTTCACATGGTACGGGAGTCCGTACTCGGGTACGGTATTTGGTCAAAATCCACTTATTTCGTACCATGTGAACACAGACTGTACCGTGCCAGAATACGGCCAGAGAGACCTGCCTTGGAGGTAGTATCCGAGTCCAGGTACGGGCGGCCACGTACCATGTGAACACAACCAGTACTCTGGCCGTACTCAAGACAATAGACGCGCTCCATGCGGAAATGACGACACCGCCGGCCGAAATTACAGAATCACCTCGCGACCATACAAATACCAAAACAACGCGATTCAAGCATCCCACAGCAACACAGCAGGTTACAAAACGGCGGGTTTACTACAACACTCACCCTGTAGATGGCTTCAGGTAGCAGCTGACCAGTAGACCAGTTTGTTTACATTCTAGGCTGTCGCTCGTTTTATGACGTCGGTACTTCTCACTCCCTTGTTTGTTGGAGAACTAAGACTTATTTGTATACCGCCACCTGCTGTTTATTTGTAGTAAAAGACTGGATCGCAATACGGGCAGAGATCCGTGCCATGTGAACAGAAAAAATTAGCATTTTCTCTGGCCGTTTTCTGGTACGGCCACACATGTGAAAACGGCCTAAGAAGTCATGTACCCAGATTTCAGATTTTATCGCATTACAACCACAAACTTGATATGGATTTTTTTTTTTTAGATAGACCAGTCCCCGTTTATTCTGATACCTATGCATATTAAATGGTAAAAAATAAAAGGATTTTCACATGCCTGAATGGTCCAGTCAAAGTCCAGAAAGATATACAATTGAAAATCTGTTGCAAGACTTGACAAGGATTTTCTACTCTACTTTTCCACTTTAAAGACTGAAAGAGACATACCCAAAAAGACTTATAGAAGTTTTTGAAGGAGAGATGAATGAAACCCTTGCATCATTTTTACAATTATCTGCTCCTTTTTGCTAATTTATAACATAAATTAAATAAAGTTTATGATAGTAATGAGAAAAGGTTCACATGGTAAACATATCTTTGCGAGGCAACGAGTGTAAAGGTTAAATATAGTCACAAACTCTACCATTGTTGAGTTATTCCTTAAAACAATAACTAAAAAAAGATTTACTGAATATTATTCTACTAAATCCTCTGACAGTTTTTTGACATTATGCAAAAAACAAAGAAAAATAGGACAGAAGGCAAAAAATATACAGAGTATGAATAGAAAGCTGACCCATAAACTTAATGTCTCTGGACATGGTTGCTGCAGGTGCACATGCATAAAATCCTGCAAACATTAATTCCTGTCTTCAGTGTTACCTCAGCTGAAGCAGATGAGGATGGAGAGTCCAGATTCTTCCTCTTTTTCCTGGGCCCAATAGCTGCCAAAGCAGTCAGGTTGGCCTCCCTCTGTCTCATCTGAGCCAGCTCCTGCTGCTGCATCTGGACAACAAGCACGTACAGAAAAAGGGAATCAGTCACGTGCGGAGCGTAAGTGGGACTGGGAGACCTGCAGACTGTGCTCCACCTCTCCTCTTACCTCTTTCGCCTTCTGCTTCAGACGCAGCTGCTCGGGATCCTCTTGCCGAGCTCGAGACTGAAAAGCCAACGTGCAACGTGAACAACACTAATTTATCTGATGTCAACCTATCTATTCAGGACACTTCATTAGAAGTTTGATTAAAGCACAAAGAATAAGATGCTACTAACATTTATTTAACTGTGTACTAATTAACCACAAACAAAACGCTAGAGTTTATTACTATTTAAGATTATTAATAGGCAAGTTGTGCTACTTAACTGCACTTATTAAATAATCAGAGAGGTAGATTTGCATCACGTCAAATCCCTTGTTAAAGCAACACTAAATATGTTTATCATTTCTCCTCACTACGGTATAGAGCTGAATTATAACTGTTTTAAAGAACAGCCTGTTTTTTTTTTTCTGCTAAGAGAGTCCCCAGAAAAGGAGGTGTATTTTTCATTTTTATATGAATGTACGATTATTGCCATTTTGAATTAAAAAAAGGGGAAAAAAAGAGAACTTTGCTTGCTACTTTTTTAGATGGTTTGAAATGGTAAACTTGACGGTTGCCTTTTAAGCAACAATTTAACTTTTAACTATTGCCTAATCAAACTTCAAAATTGTTTAGTGCCGTTTCTGGCCAGCAGAGGGCTGCTGAGTTCTGTCCCATGTGAAGCCGCTCAGGTTTCTGGCTACAGAAGCACTGAAACCAGTTTGAAAGCTCAAAGTGTTAAAAACTCTTTAGCGTTCCTTTAAATATCACTTTGTCACTTTTACTGTGTGTTCTTCAGAGTCTGACGAAAGAGTCCTGAACCTTTCAAGGTGGGTTAACAAACTTCAGGGGCCGACAAGTTGTGGCCTGCAGCTGGAGTCAGTGCATCATGGATCAACACATAAAAAAGGGGGAGTTTGCACAGTCCATTATGATTTGGGCCACCATGTCACCTCCTGGTGTCGGTTCACTTTGTTTTATCAAGTCTACAGTCAGCTCAGCCTTCCTCCAGTTAGTATAAGAGCACTCCATGCTTTCATTAGCTTTATGTAGATGCTAATTTCAATACCCGGCAGGACTTGGCCCCTGCCAACACTGCCAAAAGTATCAATGCCTGTTTTAATGACAGTGGAATCTGTGTGCTTAACTGGCCATGAAACTAGCCTAAATATAAACCCAACATAGAATCTATAAGGTTGAGAGGAAGAAAAGACATGCTAAAGCCAACAGAGATGACGAGCTGCTATTAAAGCAACACTTAACAGAGCCACAGGCTGATGGCCTCCATGGAACATAAAGTCTGGATGTATTCTAGGTTTTATAAGCCCTGAAACTAAGATGATTATTTTTCAGATTTTAGGGCCCTACGGAAATTTTGGACAGAAAGAACCTGCAATCAAATATAACCTTTAAACACAGGGAGGGTAGAGAGCTGGATGTTTTTAAACCTTTTAGCCACAACAAACTAAAATCTATGACTCATTATCCATGAAATGTGTGGTTAAATCTCTAGTTAGAAATTCAACACAAATAGCATTCGTTGAATCACATGTCAATTAGGACGCTAGCTGGTTGCGGGCGCCCCTGACAAGAGTCAAAAATCAATTACAGCCAACAATGGGTCAAACCGTACAGAGCACTCGAATCAATTGGGAAGCTGTCGAGTGACTAAACGCCAAATGTAGCCACAACAGTTGTTAAGTTAGTTGTTGATGATGAACACAAAATGTACTGCAACAGGTGGCAGAAAACAACAGACGAGTGTGCTAAATGAAGAAAGCAACAGGTTTCATTACTTGAAGCCCTCATCGCTGTGACATACCTTAGCTGCCTTCAGCAGGATCTCCCTCTCCTGCTCTTCCTTCCGCTGCTTCTCCAGCTGATCGAGCTGCTCAAAGAACTTCAGCTGAGCTCGAACATCACTGCTCTGCTCATAGCCGTCGTCCTCGTGCTAAAAGATGGTATTTACTCACGGTTACACCAGAAAAAGTCTACGCTGAATATAATCGTTGAAGAAGTCGAGTGCATTTCATCAACAAACCTTGAAGTTGATGCTTTTATGCTGGGCTACTTGGGAAACTTTTTCAAGTAAGTTCAAAAGTCGCTGCTGAGCAGCATGGGAGACGTAATTTACCACCTCTGCGCCCAGCTCCGTAACGCCATACTTCATACCTGGAGAGGAAAAGCACAGTGCGGTGAGAGAGTAAGCGATGGGGGTGGGGGTGGGGGGGTTCTTATCTGGCCAGTAAGGATAGAGTCTCACCTATCTCCAGCATTCTCCTCTGCAGCACGGCGCAGGAGAGAAAAGTCTCGTCCTTACAGGAATGAGTCACCGCGCCAACAAGTCCAGAGTTAGTGGCCAGGATATTAGCACTCTCCTCTGATAGGTTCACTCCCGCCATTGAGGCCACGTCGTTGATGTCATCATCATCTCTGTTGATACAAAAGCAAACTGGTTAAGTTGATAATCAGCTATATCATAAGGGACGAAAGATTGGAGTTCAGTTATGACAATGACCGTATCTGACAGTCAAACCTGTTGAAAAGCAACACTGTAGTATTATTCTTCACCTCTCTTCAGAAAGTAATCGGGATGCACCGATCCACTTTTTTTTTCCATTTCTGATACCGATATCTGAGGTTCATAATGTGCCGATACTGATCCGATACCAAATTACATAAACTGTGTGCCGTGAGGAAAATGCACAAGGGACGCGACGATACCACTTTTTTATTAACGATACGATGCCAATACTCGCCGGTACCAAGTACCAATGCCGATACTTCTATCCCACACAAAAATGCAATAAATTGGAAGGCAGGTTTTATTTTATTCTGTTTGTTGCAACACATGGTGAATTAGAAAAAAAATACTAAAAAAATGACAGCAAAAGAAAAATTTCATGTGAAAAATAAAAAATTTCTGTGAAATTATTGCAGTTTCCGCATTTTAATTATCATCACAGTATGGGATGGGGGTGAATCGTTGTCATGTAAATGAAAGGCTTATGTTATTCTTGAACAATGGAAAAAGATAGATGTTGCAATATGTCGCCAACTTGTTCGTTCCATGCCTAGAAGACTTGGTGCTGTCCTTAAAAATCATGATGCTCATACAAAACACAAAATGTAGTACTTTTTGTTGCAGGGTGTATTCATTTTTGCTTCAACCAATTTGAGTAAAACTTAAGATTTTGTGATCAAAGTTAGATTATTAACCTTTAATTTCATGTTATAGAGTTACATAAGTGTTCAATAAAACTCAACCTTGTTAAAAGTTTGGAGATTGTTCTTATGTTCATTGAGGTACTGATTGAATGCGTACTTTTTAAAGGGGGGGGGTAAACATTTATACTGAGCACTGTACTTTGGCGAGGCATGGTAAAAATGGCAGAAAAGGAGATGAAGAGTCCTACTTGAAAGTGCCGGCAGCTTCTCTCAGCTTGTTCTTCTGTGCCTGCGTCAACGCAACAGCAGAGACTTGTTTAGAAAGCGTTCCCTCGGGTCTCAGCGAAACTGCCGGGAGAGAAGAGAAAAATGACAGAATAACCGTGTGGATGCAGAAGACCTCAAACATAAACCCCACAACAGAGATGTCAGGCTAACATCTCACCTGGCTGCAGCTCTTTCAGCTGCACTTGGTGCTGTCCCACCACGATGCGCCCTGAGGCCTGATTCCTTACAGCCATCATGGGGTTGGTGGGCAAAGTTAGCTGAGGTCTCAACATTGCTCTCTGCTGCTGGTGCTGGTGAACCTGAGAAGTCAATAACCATTTATTACAACCAGATTCAAGGTTAGAGGTGTTTTCCATCCAACGCATGTGGCAAAATCAGTACTGAAGTAGACTGACTTGGGATTAAATTATGTTTTTCACTGAAAATCCACACAACAAATAATTATCCAAAATAGAAACTCATATGAGTACAATTCTGAGCGCAATCAATTTCAATCAGTAGTGAAGCTCCTCTTTGTGTTATTATTTCAGTCATTTCCACTCTCCAACTTGCTTTTGTGGGTGGCCTGTTTTACTCTACTTGATTGAAGATGATGGAAAAAACAGCTTCAGGGCAAAACCATTTCATTAAATCCAGGCCGTAAAGACAAGCACAAACACATGTCAGACATAGAGAACATTACATGCAAAACGGTTGTTAAAATAAGGATGTAAATATAGTTAATAATCACTTATATATGGCATTGACTGTGAAGAAATAACAGTCTTTCCACATAACCCTATCCTGTCTGATCATTTCCTTATCACTTTTAAACTTACTCTAATGGATCATATCAAACCTGAAAGAAAACTTCATTATACCAGAACGTTATCAGACAACGCTGTAGCAAATTTTAAAGAAGCTCTTCCAACTTTAATTTCCTCAGTTTATAAATGCAGAACAGAAAACAGTGATTTAACTCGTGACCCCTCACAACTTGACATTTTAGTTCATAGCGTTAATTCCTCCCTGCGTCGGGCAATAGACAAAGTTGCCCCCTTGAAAAGGAAGGTGGCTAGCCATAGAAGATTAGCTCCCTGGTTTAATTTAGAGCTACGTACCCTAAAGCAGAATGTTAGAAAACTAGAGAGAAAATGGCGCTCCACGCATTTACATGATTCCTTAATATGGAAAAATAGTTTATTGCTATATAAAAAGAGCCTTCACACAGCTAGAACAGCATATTATACCTCTTACTCGAGGAGAATAAAAATAATCCTAGGTTTCTTTTTAATACAGTTGCCAAACTCAGAGGATCATGGCTCTATCGAGCCAACCATTCCCCAAGCTCTAAGCAGTGACGACTTCATGCAATTCTTTATAAATAAAATAGACTCCATAAAGAATAAGATAATTGGGAACCTTCCCAATATGCTTGCTTCCTCCTTAGTTAATGAGGCAGCCTCAAAAATGGTGGAACCTAATATATGCTTAAACTGCTTTAATGCAGCCGAACTTTGTGATGTACTAAAATTATTAGCTTCATCTAAACCTTCAACTTGCGTTTTAGACCCAATCCCAACTAAACTCTTAAAAGAAGTTTTCCCTCTGATCGCTGCTCCAATTTTAAATATAATGAATCTATCCTTAGTCAATGGATATGTACCACAGGAGTTTAAGATTGCTGTAATTAAACCTCTACTTAAGAAACCCTCTCTTGATCAAAACGACTTAATTAACTATAGACCGATATCTAATCTTCCCTTCTTATCTAAAATTCTTGAGAAAATAGTTGCACACCAGATATGTGAGCATTTAAACAATAATGAGCTGTTTGAGAAGTTTCAGTCAGGCTTTAGAGCTCATCATAGCACTGAAACAGCTCTGGTGAAGGTTACTAATGATATTCTCATAGCCTCAGACAATGGACTGGTGACCATTCTGGTCCTGTTAGATCTCAGTGCTGCCTTTGACACTGTTGATCACAATATTCTCATAGAAAGGCTTCAAAGTGTCGGTATAATAGGAACAGCACTAGGTTGGTTTAAATCTTATTTGTCTAACAGATTTCAGTTTGTTCAGGTAAACAATAGATCTTCCTCAACCTCAATAGTTACTTGCGGAGTACCACAGGGTTCAGTGCTTGGGCCGATTCTCTTTACTATATATATGCTTCCTATTGGTAAAATAATTAGGCAGCATGGGA
The DNA here is from genome assembly GCA_028564705.1 of Apricaphanius iberus. NCBI lineage: Eukaryota > Metazoa > Chordata > Actinopteri > Cyprinodontiformes > Aphaniidae > Apricaphanius > Apricaphanius iberus. Next base: position 707,170 of record JAPXFQ010002732.1, read on the forward strand.
TAAAATTCCATAGTTACGCAGATGATACACAGCTATATCTATCCATAAATCCTGATGAATCCAATCAGTTAGGTAGACTACAGGCATGTCTGGAAGACATAAAAACTTGGATGACTCTAAACTTCTTGCTTCTAAATTCTGATAAAACAGAAGTTGTCGTCTTTGGACCAGAAGCTCTGAAAAAGAAACTACTTAGTCAGCCCCTTCACCTGGACGGCATTAAATTAGCCTCCAGTAATAAAGCAAAAAACCTCGGTGTCATTTTTGACCAAGATATGTCATTTAGAACTTACATTAAAGAAGTCTGTAGGATTTCCTTTTTTCACCTTAGGAATATTGCAAAAATTAGAACCATCCTGTCCAGGAATGATGCTGAAAAACTAGTCCATGCCTTTGTTACTTCAAGGCTGGATTACTGTAACTGTCTATTATCAGGTAGTCCACAGAATACAATTAAAAGTCTTCAGTTAGTTCAAAATGCTGCTGCTAGGATTCTGATGAATATTAAAAGAAGAGATCACATTTCCCCTGTTTTAGCTTCTCTTCACTGGCTCCCAGTAAAATCTAGAATAGAATTCAAGATCCTCCTTCTGACATATAAAGCCCTTAATAATCTAGCTCCATCATACATAAGAGACCTGATTGTTCCATATGTTCCTAACAGAGACCTTCGCTCTCAGACTGCAGGTTTACTGGTAGTTCCTAGGATTTCTAAAAGTAGAATGGGTGGCAGATCTTTCAGCTATCAGGCTCCCCTCCTATGGAACCGGCTCCCAGGGTTGGTTCGTGAAGCAGACAATTTGTCTATCTTTAAAACTAGGCTAAAAACTTTCCTCTTTGACAAAGCTTACAGTTAGAGATATGTTTATAGGTAGTTAGAGTCAGGTCAGACAGGTAGATAGGAAGAGACAGGTTAATGTTAGTAGTCAGGCAGAGTGTCAAAAGTTAGGAAGAGATAGGAAGAGGTAGAGTAGCTAGGTAGAGATAGATTAATGTAAGCCAGGTAAAGATCCGGAGCCGGTCGCGGCTTACCGCCGCGGAAGAAATGTGCCCCACAGGGGCCAGCCAGCGCCGGAGAGAGGTCCCTCAAGGGGATCCTCCCGCACAGTGCGGCCGCCCATTACCTGCCGGGTTGAATCCCCCGGGCAGACTGTGCGGACCCCACCCGTTTATCTCTTAAACGTTTCTCGCCCTCTTCAACTCTGTCCTCTCAGTTCTGTCTATTTTTCCTTAAGATAGTTGTCGACTATCGGTCTCGTGCCGGTATTTAGCCTTAGATGGAGTTTACCACCCACTTTGGGCTGCATTCTCAAACAACCCGACTCCGAGAAGACCCCGGCATGACGGGGGCCGTTACCGGCCCTACACCGTCCACGGGTCAGGAGGACTCAGACAGAGTGTTGGTAGCCAGGTCTCCTAGTAGCTAGGAGACAGGTTAATGTTAGTAGCTATGCTGCTTTAGGCTAGGCTGTTGGAGGACATTATTAGGGTCTGTTCCTACTTTCTCTCCTACTTCTCCCCAACTGCATGATGTGCTGTCAATTCAAGCACTAACCTGTTTTCTATTATAGTAGGTGCTCCGGATTAGCCCTGCTTGACGACCCTGACTAAGATGGCATTGCAGTGACGGAAAATTCTCCACGTCCTGCAACAAACTTGTGCATCAGTTCTATTGCTCTTTCTGTGTCTCTGTTATGTATTCTCCAAGCCACAGACGGTCGCGGCAGATAACCGCTTGTGCTGAGCCTGGTTCTGCCGGAGGTTTCTTCCTGTTAAAAGGGAGTTTTTCCTTCCCACTGTCGCTGCATGCTTGCTCAGTATGAGGGATTGCTGAGAATTCCACGACGCAATCTTCTGTGGTTCTGTAATTTCTACACTAAACATTGTATTGTAATAACTCTTTTTGTAAAGTGCCTTGAGATGACATCTGTTGTGAAATGGCGCTATATAAATAAACTGAATTGAATTGAAATAGATAGATAGATAGATAGATAGATAGATAGATAGATAGATAGATAGATACTTTATTCATCTCCAAGAGAAATTCACAATTGAACTTATGTGTAAAATTGTGCGGTGCAAAAATGGAACAGGAAAAACTTTGACATACGAGTGCATATTAATACAGTGTAGAATAATCAACTGTTATAACAAGCTGTGCTTAAATTGCAATCCGGTTCTCTTACGATCCCTCACTACTAGAACTTTTGATTCATTTTATTTGAAACAGAAACAATAAAAGATTGGGCCGATTTGAACTGGAAAAACCTACATTTTGAACATAATTTCTTTCAGAGCTCAAGCCTTCAAATACATTTCAGTCAGTGAACATTTGTAAAAATATTACTGGTAATAATATAATTTGAATTAAGTGTAGAGTTTCTCTTTCACTACTCAAGGAGTTAAAGACAGTAAGCATTCTCATCAAGACCCTTTTTAGGAATTAAAACTCATGTTATAATATTTCAAACTTCTTTGACTTGGGAGTGACTTCAGTTCCGTTTCAGAGTGAAATGATCCGGAATCGTGCCTGCAACTTTTGGTTCGGGCAGAAAAAAAAAAAAAAGTAAAAGAGACATTATTGTGACTAAACCACTCCTAGAAGTAAAAATTTAATATGAACAAAATAACGCTCAAAAGGGGTCAAAGTTTGTTTAGGATATCCAACATTTCACTTTTTCATTTTGGTCTTCTTAACAAAGAATTTATTATTTGCTTGTTTCAAAAGCAAGTAAACACTGATGTATGCACAGGAGAAAAATATTTACATGTTCTTACATTCAGAGGTGCTTTCACTGCGTTATTATAAGTTATAAAGAGTGACCAGTGGACAAATATTGCTCCCTGAATGAGTTTATGCTACTCTAGAATACAGTGCAAGAATTGTGGCATATACACACTTTTTTGTTTTGTTTTTATATTGAGATTTTCACAAACAGTTTTTTTTTATGTTAAATGTTAGGTACAACAAGATTGTATATGTATCTATTTTTTTTTTTTGATTTCATAGTAAACAGGAGAGAAAAAAAATCAAAAAGCAAAACAAAGAAAAAAAAGCAAACAGGTGACCAGGAGGATTTGGGAAATTGTGTGATTTTCTATTACTTATGCAAACAAGAAAGACACCTTTTATGCTTTGGATGGTTAATGATTTAAGGCTCTTTAATTCTAGTTTTTTCATTAATTATTGTCTAATTCTATGCCTTTAAAAATAATAATAAAAATAAAAAAACTTCAGACTTTTTGAACCCAGGGGGTATTTTCAAATACTCAAATGGCAAGATCTTTAAAATGTTTGCCAAAAATTATAAATCCTGTCATAGAAGCTTTGGCTATAGTTCTTGACTGAAGCTCCTGTGAAAACCCAATACATGAAAAACACATACGGATTGACGCAGTTCATTAACAATCTATTATGGTTGCATATCTTTATAAAGTGTGAAATTAGCTTCCTTAGGTTTTACACTGTAACTGATCGGAAAGTCTCCAAGATTAGAGTGCTGGTTGCAGGTTAAATAGCTGGTAATATGCATATAAAATGTTTTTTATTACCATTTCAAATGTTTATTGAGGTTAATTTAAATTTCACTATGCATAAGTGCAAATGTTAATTTAAAAGTTTCATAATCTTGACCTGTGATGTAAGGTGGGGGAGTCATATTTCTGTACGCTGCCTTCTCAGTTTCTAGTTATCAGATCCTGTGGTTGCGTTATCAAGAGTCAGAGTGTTCATTAGATTTGGATTGTGATCATTTTTCTTACAAAAATGTGAAAGATTGTGTCTGCTGTACAAACACCAGCCTGTCGGGACATTAGGGCTGCACAATTAATCGGATTTCGATCGTGATCACGATTTTGGTGGCCAAAATTAAATGAACCTGATTGTGAACAATATTTACATTCAAAATGCGAGCTTCACTGCATGCTTCTTTATCACACACGGCCTCAACCAATAGTCTACCAACCACCAGGGGCAATGTAGTAGAGACAAATCTCCATTATGGATCTGACTAGTAAGCAGAAAGTTCACGAAAGTGTACTACCGCCACAGTAAGCAGCCGGTGGATACTACGCTATCCCACAATGCAGCGGACGCCCCCCGAAATCATAGAAGAAGAAGGACCTAGCTAAAAATGGCTACAGACGAACTGTCAACCATTGACACCACCGCAGTTTCGGCAGATAAATGTAAATGTAGCAATTTTACTGATTACTCTAATTGTTTTTTGACTGATTAAACATTTAAGTTATACCAGACAAAATAACGGCTAGAGAATGGCTGGACCACAGGCGAACGTAACGTAAATATCTGGGTCAACAGAACAGTCATACGGGTCAAAGAACATGCAAAATGGTGGAGTAGTATGTCTGATTTAATGCCAATTACGCGATTGTTTGCTATGCAGTATTACATTAACAGGTGAGTAATAGTTGCTACGTAGCATATAATAAATACTAAGGATTTGGATGCAGGGAATGTCAAAGGCCTTTTCTGTATAAGCTGTAATTGTTTCCCATAAATTGCGATTTTTTTCTTTGAGATTGCACTCTGCAATTACATTTAGCCTTTACTTTTAAATATATATATATATATATATATATATATATATATATATATATATATATTGGAGTTTGTTTTTGTTAGTTGTTTTGCATTATTAATCATCTAATCTAAAGTTTTATTTTTCACAAAAAAATTTCCAACATTGCATGTTTATAATTGGTACAATAAAAATAGATATTTTACAGGACTGGATGAATGATCGTGATTAATAATCCTGATTACAATATTGATCAAAATAATCTTGCAGCCCTACGGGACATGGAGCCACTTTCCAAAGAAAAACGACCCCCATTATCTGCATTAAAATCCATAGTTTTCTATTGATTGAACTGACAGGACCCGCCTACCCCACGTCACTTCCGGTCTGGCATTCTCACAGACACAACTCTAAAAGTGAAAATAATATATATATTCGTACTTTTTTTTTATTTAGAAACTGTTTCTTATATATTTCAAAAATTATGGTCAAACGGGGGCTCTAGTCTGCAACCCACACTTTAATGTATGGGTCGGATTTTCTTTTTAACAGCTGGATGATTGAGCTTTTCAGTAATTAACTTAAACCACTCGTCTTTTTTATCACCTTCTTTTGGTAGTAAAACCAATTGTTGGCTTTAATGCAGAATATTCATGATAATAGTGCGTTTATAAGTGAAAACACTGCAGATGTGTGACATTTCATTGTTACCAATGGCGACGTCTGTCCTTGATTAGCTATTGGCTGAAGTTGGGGCCTGCCGCCTGGGGTAGTGAGGCGTGGGGCTGGGCTGCCCAGAACCACCGTGGTGGAGGAGGCTGAGGCGGAGGAGACGGCCACTGAGGCTGGCTGAGGAAGCTGACTCTGCTGGATGAAAGCTGCAGAGTCTGGGGTGAGCTGTCTCAGGGCTGGGAGGCTTCTCTGCCATGTTGATAAAAGTAGACAATTAAATCATTGGAGGTGAACCCCTTAGCACAATGCAGCCTTAAATTGTGCTGTTGGGGGCTGAAAGCTAAAGGTTTAAACCTGATGGCAGAACACCGTTGTTCCTACCTTCAGAAAAGGCACAAGGTACGGTTGGGGTGAGGAATTTAGTTCTTTGTACAATCTGCTGGTGAATTCTTCCGCTTCCAGCTTTCCCTCCTAGGAAAATACGAAAAATCAGACAGTTTAGATTTATATCGATATACTTTTTATTTTGTTAGTTTTGGGGGAAAGGTTATATAAAGCTGAAGTTAAAGCGTGCTTTTACTCTGTGAAGCACACTCACCAGCAGGTCTTTGACCAGCTCTCTCACGATGGCTGCCGTCTCTGTGGACTGTTTCCCGCTGGATGCCAGCTTGATCAGTGTAGACAGGAAGTTCTTGCATTTCTTTACATTCTCCATTGTCTCCTATGGCGAAAAGAGACAATCCCAACTTTAAAAACAAAAACAATAAAGTCTCAAAACAACAATGCCATACGTCACACAGGACGGGTGAACGCCACAGAATAATCGGTTTGTCATGAACTCCTGTTTCCATGTGAGCACATCTTACTTGGCTCACAGTTACAGAGGTTACTGTGGTCCCAGCTGTGGGGGTGACCGTTCTAGGGGCCAGTCCTGCTACCGTGGCCCCAACGGAACTCTGGGAAGGGACAAAAAAACAAACACCAATGAATATCTTCAAAAAGTGAAGCCCACTTAAAAGTCATCAGTTCTAACTGGTTAGAAACATAGTTTTGCTAAAGTAAAGTAGCTAAATTGCGCCACAGTGCAAACCATACCTGTGTAATAACCAAAAAAAATGTATTTTCTTTTTTTTACTATTCTACATCAAAGAGGTTCTTTTCTATGCTATTTTGTTTCTCACACTGCAGCCTTGGTAGTGCAATGACTGTTAATAAAAAAGCAGAATAAGGTTTAGTAGTTTGGAACAAAGTGCTGTACATAGCAAAATGTCCCACTGTGCCCAACAATAATTCGCATTGGATGGAATGGAGAGTAAATATCCAATGGGTCATCAATAACTTGTGCTGTATTTATGTAAATACATGTTAAGGTTTTCAGTTTGCTTCAAAAAGGTGAGTTATACCTTAGTAAATACCGTGCCTTGCAAAAGTATTATTCACCCACCCTGAACTTTTTACTCTTCGTCAGGTTACAAGCAAAAATTTATTTTGGGGGGGATTTCATGTTGAGACCAACACAAAGTATGGCATTATTGTGAAGGGGGATGGAGGATGGATCGTGTATTTACAAATGACGATATTTAGGTTAAAGTTGCTTAGGCTACAGTAGGGATGTGTATTGGCAAGAATCTGGCGATATGATGAGCATCAAAATATAGAGGAAACGATACAATATATCACGATATGATGAGTAATACTATATATTGCGATTTTCAAGACGGAATTTAACTGTAGAAAACTTGTCACAGCATCCTAACCACTCCCACCTGTTTCATCCATAACTCATCAAGTTTTAATACTAGTTCTAGTTGATCAACTGGAACGAAGGAGGTAAAGAAAAGTCACCAATTACCGGTCCTACTTTCAATTTTACTGCCAAAATGATTGTGGTGTCAGAATTTCACAGAAATTCTAAAAAATAAAAAAATTGATTATTTGCTCTTGAATATCGATATAATATTGTGACATAAAATATCAGGATACATTGGCATATCAATATATTCTTACATCCCTAGACTACAGTTTATGGATGTGTTCATTTCCCAACATTTACACCCAAGTCCAGCTGACAATCTGTGGTAAGACTTGATCACTGAAGTTCAGAAACACTCTCCTTCTATTCTGAATGAGACTGAGCAATGTTGCAAAGAAAAACAAGCTCCTTTTTTTGTCTTTTTAAGTGTGAAAACTGTCGATAAGGATCTATTATTTTCAGTGTACTTCACAGCTACAAGGTGTATGGGCTTCTGCGGTTTTATGGCCAAAGACATTAATGAAACGTTAACTTCCAACTCCATAGGAGACGTCTTCTAGAACCAAGTCCTGTGCTCATAAACCCGATGATCTGGTTTAAAAGGCCAAATCAGTAAAAGAGGAACAAGTTTGTCGTGTCCAGTAGATACAACATAAACGCACCGGCAGAATAGAAGGTCTGTGGAGAGCTGTGGTCGCTGCGAGTGATGCTGGGGCCGGACAGCCTGGTCGAATGATGGTCCCCGGAGATAACTGTCTGCTGATAATTGCGGTTCCAGGAGCCTAAAAAGAGCGGCCGCAAGGAAACATCAACTGATAAAAGTCAACAAAAAAACCAACAGCATTTTGATTAATTCGAGACGAATAACTAGGTTTTAAACTTTACTTTTAGGTTAACATAAGTATTAATCCACCCCACAGATAGCTTACCTGGGTTGCGGACACGTTTGTTGGTGCGGCTGTCCGAGGGACCATGCCTCCCTGTGCCTGCGCTTGCATTTGGGCCAGAGCCTGCTGGGGAATCATCAACAGCTGCCCGCTCTCGCTGCGTACAAGCACCATACCTGAAGCAACAAAAAAAAAAAAGAAAACAAAAAAAGAGTGTGCTTTTTATTTTCATCAGAGACAAGTGTTGCTGTTAAAGTACAGCATGTTCATTAGAAGTGAAGGAGAAATTGTACATCATTAGTTTGGGGATTTAATTAACTGATCAACACAAACAAACTGAAAGTGCTAAAACAAAAAAAAGTCAGCAGCCTCACCAACATGACAGTTCAACCTGACTTACCGGGCGGTAACTGGATGTTGTGTACACTGGGCTGTCCCGGAGAGGTCTGTGGGAGCCTAGGAGCCAGGACCTGGGACGTGATCCCGGGCGCACCTGCGGCTGCCATGCTAAGGGGTCTGGGAGCAGAGATGGAGCTAGGGGCGGCGGCAGCAGCAGGCTGCGGTGTCGACTGCATTATCGTTGTCGGTGGCTCTGCTTTAATGATGTGCGAACCTGGACTCACAGTCCCAGAGTTTCCGGGCTGACCATTGTTTACTAGCGGATTTTGGGTGCCAACCCCCGTCTGATTAGTTGCATTAGCAGCAACGGCGGGACTTGTGGTGGTGCTGCCGTTCAAAGTTGTGCCCGAGCCGGCCGTTTGCATAGGCGGCCTGACGAGTGTCACTGTGGGTCCCGTTGCTTGGCTCGCAGCAGAAACACCGTCTGAATTAATCGGTGGCGTCTGAATGACACTGTTTGACGAGGGGGGCAGTGAGGCGCCGGTCAGCCCTTTTGACAGCGCCGCTCCGGTGCTGACGGCCGCGGCTGATTTCACAGTGCTGCTGCTGTTATTACCAGTGCCACTTGTCGCTGTCGCCCCCTCCAGAGGGGCAACGCTTCCTGAATTGTGAGAGTTCATAATTTGGCTCCCATTAAAAGTCTGCACAGAGTATGAGACCACTTTCCCCGGGTGATTGGAGGGGAAACTTATATCGTCACTGACAACAAGTGGTTTTCCCGGCTCGTGTCTCCTTTTAGCGTCGGTGTTGGCCGTCGATGCTTCCATAGCTGAACCATTTGGGAACTAGTAGAGCGGAGACCCCCCCTCCCTCTGTACTTCAACTAGTTTAAGTAACACACGCTCGAATGTGATGGGGGAAGACCACTTTACGTCTGCTGCTTTTCTCTGCCAACTCCGGCGCTTGCTTCTCGTTTGTTCTCAGAGAACAAATAAAGAAAACAACATTAGTAGTTTACAGCGTACCTGCTTTAGCAACCGTCTTGACCAAGTCCCAGCTGGACATTAGCTCGAGCTACCCCCCGTCCCGGAACTATAACCATGTAATTAATGGCTGCCTCGTGCCTGGCCAAACTAATAAACAAGGACAGCTGTGACTCTACAGACCGTGGAAGATGGCAAACTACCGATTTATTCTCCCCTGTCTGTAAAAAGAGTTCAGCCACCAGACTGGGGCCAATCGCCATCTTCGCACTCCTGCGAGCTTGTGAAAAGTGAGGTAGTCTCTAACTGACTTACGCTTGCGCACAGCAGCCAAAAGTCCACCGACTGGGGAGTTATCCGAGCTGTGATTGGCTGCTGCGTCTTGTAAAAGGCGGTACCAATGGCTTCAGCTGTCATTCCGGCAGAAGTACAAGAGGGTATAACATCTCACTGGGGCGATATGTTCACATCGAATCTTTCATCCTAGAGGGCATATTTGGACCTAAACCGCAGATTATCCTGTTCAGAATTCAACCCAGTGGCCTTTGGTGGATAAATATCCGGGTTTTCTGCAAGCTTAATATTCAAATTTCATAGTTTTTTCACACTGGGTGAACAGAGCAAGATGGCTGCAGCGAAATGAGGTTTCGGTTGTTATTAGACGTATAAATACGCCCCACCCTTAAGAAATAATTTTTTTAGTCTTGAATATTGTAGCTAACCAGCTCGTTGTTGACTTTTACAGACGCAACGAGAAATGTTGGTTTATTTGAAATTTTAAGCATTAATATGCTGAATCAATTATTTGTAAAGTATAAGTGCGTTTTTAACTGAAAGGGGGTGGTTATAAGGAACCTGTAACATCGGGTCATTGCATATGCCGGAGTATTTATTTTATTTTACTTGAATTAAAAAATAATAAGGTAAAACTTGTTTTATAGTTTTTTTCTGTTCTGTTTTTCCAGTTTAAATTAAATCTGGATACCTTCATAAAAAAAAATTTATGAATTGTTTTGCAACTCAGGTAAAACACTCAAATGAATGACTTCACCGACTCAGGCAAAAATAAATATAAGAATTTAAAGTAAAAATTGTTGGACAATTGAGACTCAACTTTTTAACTAGGCCTACCTTAAAAGTTATTTCTTTAATAACCTGTTTTTAAACGTAATGTGTCAAAGTATCGATTATAACTAAAGTAGTATTTTCCATGTATCATGAAAATAACATGGGCGTAATTCATCAGTTTTATTACATCATTATTGCAATAACAACCCCTCCTGGGATCAGTGAGTATTCACAAGGATTCAACCCCTGAATGTAGGTGTAGCAACATAGCTATAAATGCTCCAAATTTTACTCAATATTTGGTTTTGTTGAAAACTGTCAGTCGTTACTTAGAAATTACTGCAAGTTAAAAATGTCTTATTTGCTTTTGCTCATAGCCTAGAAATAAAACAGCATAATGCGAGGCCTGGAATTTACTGGTCTTTGCCCTGAATAAAATTTAGTGCCAAACTAGAAGCCAGAGGCATTTTCAGAATCTGTTTATAGACCAGACCCAATGTGTCACCAGTTATTTATTTATTTATTTATGCAGAGATGGCGTTACTGTAAAGTTTAAGATGTTTAAGTAGGCTAGTTTTAACCTATAGTCTAACCTATCTCCTTTTTGGAGAAAAATACTTTTCGGAGTAGATATAGCCTACTGTTTACTTTGAGTAATATTATTATAGGATATTTCTAGCTACTCTACTCAACGAGTTACTTCACTGAATGAAGAATAAGTTGTTGAGGTTTTTTTTTATTCAGCCGACAAAAGCCCATGTGAAAGTGAGATCTCACTGTTTTGTACACAAGCTTTGTTTTAAAGCCGTCCATCTGCTATTTGGCTACATTAACCACTATTGTGGGTCTGCAATCTATATCGGTGTACGCTGACGGATTAAACAAAGCAACCCCGATTTAAGCACAGCTGGTTCGTTCATCTGCGTAAAGGTGCGCAGATCTAATCCTATAAATCGCACAAGTGCAAAGCAATTGCTCCTAAATTAGTCTGAGCGCCGCTTCTTGTTCTTTTGTTGTTTGATTCGTTTTCATCAGGAAAAAGAAAATCGTTTACAGCAAATATGAGTGCTGGAGGTGGAACTCCTTATATTGGAAGTAAAATAAGTTTGATTTCCAAGGCCCAGATTCGATATGAAGGGATACTGTCGTCTGTGGACACGGAGAGGTCCACGGTTGCTTTGGCAAAAGGTAGGTGGACTCACGACTTATTTCTCCACTAATTTTCGTAATTTTTTGGGGGGGTCTTTTTATTGGAGTAATAAAATATATATTTTGGAGACTCACCACTTTTTTTTTTTTTTTAAACAATCAGTTAAATCATATGGTACAGAAGACCGGCACACCGAGAGACCAGTTCCGCCAAAAGATGAGATATATGAATATATAATATTCAGGGGAAGTGATATCAAAGATATTACTGTGTCTGAACCCCCAAAGCCACACCATGGACTGCCTCGAGACCCCGCCATTGTCCAGGTATGTTAGCTAGCGAGTAAAACCTAGAGTGTCACCTTTTAAATTATTTTAAATGTTTGTTTAAAACAAAATCTTTGAAGGTGTTTTTAAATTTCTGTTATACAGTTGTATATTTCATGTGCTACAGTGTATTGTGAAATGGTTCAACCCATCCTTTTGAAACAAAACCTAACCTTCCTTCGTTGAATTTACTCCTTCCCGCAGATTTCATGTTTTGTTGCAGAGGGCTTTGAAATTAAACTTTAGCAATTTAAAATTTAGACTTCTAGATTTAAAATATAGGCAACTCCTAAATTTGAATTGGTTTTGTATCTTTAAAAATAACCTAACTGGTTACAGAAAAGCCTAATGTGGCGCCTTTCCAGTTTTAGGTGCATGTCTATAAATAAATGTTAAACTTTTAGCAATTCAACTTTGTTTTGTTTTTTAACCCAGTCATCCATGGGCCCATCATCTGGATATCACCCACGTTGGAATCCATACAGAGAAATGATGCCCACCATTAACCAATTGGCTGCTAGTTCACTGTTGAGTCAGCAGTACAACGCAGCCCTAGGCCTAAGTATGCAACATGTCTTCCTGAAGACTCAACACTGCATCACTGGTTACGTACCTGCACAAAACTCACATTTCTATTTTGTCTCCTAGTGCCAGGATTTCATGGAACAGCCAGAAAGCCACCTATGGTGGAGCAGGCTGTTCAAACTGTGCCTTTGGCCACAGCTGCTCAGAAGAAGGGAAAGGCTTCAACCCAGCCGCAGAGCAGGGTTCCCATTCGTCCGTCACGGGGCTCCACACAAGATGCTTCTCGGGTTGAGAAGGAGAATGTACCCACCAGTAAGTGGAGTCAACAATGTACAAGTTATTACAACAAAGGTAATCTTTATTCACATTACAATCATCACATGGTTCTATACAGAGAAAAATATTGCTTCAAGTTCAGGTCACCCATAAATGGCTGAGTTAAAAAAACAAAAGATTGCTTTAAGATCAAATCTACAACTGCTGGGAGCCGGTTAGGACTGTCATTGCTATAGTATTGTTGTTTTTCTTTATTTTTTGCCCTTCAGGTCAAGCAACACAGCCAGCTGCAACTAAGGTACAAGGCCAAGGTACTGACAACCAGAAATCAAGACAAAAACCAGGTATCTCTAACATTATCTGCCAAATGTAGGAGTCAGATTGAGGAAGTGGGCCCCTACATTTAGATATTTTCTTTAGGTGCATGCAGTGGCTTACGTTTTCCACAAATGTTCCAGAATCCCCGTTTTTTTTTTTTCTTTGATAAAAATAAAAAAACTACAGATGCTTTGATCCCTTTAGAAACTTTGACCACCCCCAAAGAGTAGGTATGCTATTGCCTATATGTGGATAGCCGGTTAATGGGTAAAGATTGCTGCTGTGTATTGGTTAAATGCATGAAAATCCATCCTTTCAGTGATTTATAGTTGGGTCTGAAAACAAAGTTTTAAACAGGCAGTCGGAGATCCAGGACCAGAAGTCGAGGCCAACTGTTGGCGAAAAACTCCAAAGTCACGGCTTTGGAGTTTGAGGCAGATTTTGACTTTGAAACTGCAAATGCTCAGTTTAGAGATGATCTGACAAAGAAGGCTACAGGTAAGTTTAAAGTCAACCCTGTCAGATTGGTGTAACTAGAAAAAGAGGAATAATTTTTTTTATTTTTTAAAGCAGGTGAGAAAGTGGACTTGGGTGACACCCAGGACACAGAGGATGTGCTGGAGGAGGAAACTCATGCAGAGAAGTATTACAACAAAGCTAAATGCTTCTTTGACAACATCTCATCAGACTCTAAACCCAGGTAATTTACATGTCCTCCCGCTTCTGTCGCGGTTTGTTTTGACTGCTTCACTTTTTCCCCTTTATTACTTCCAACATGACCTCCCAGGAGGACCACCTGGGCAGAGGAGAAAAAGCTAAACATGGAAACATTTGGAGTTCCTGGTCGCTTTCTGAGGGGCAGAGGATTCAGGGGACGTGGACCCAAGGCAGAGGGCAGCACAGAGCAGCGAATCCTCCCAAAGATTGGCAGTGGGAGGGTGTGAAAACTCTTTTGTTAATGCTACTGTAAATATTGTAATTTTCTACTTTAAAAGCATCTCCCTTAATTGACCTATGTATTTTCATTTAATAAGTGTTGGATCATTTACATAGACTGGGAGTGATTTCTTTTTAATCCAGCAGCTGTCTAATAGAAGCAGACAGATCCTGTTATATTAAATTTCTCTGGATCAGGATCACCTTTCTGTTAATGTTATATAAATGTATAACTCTTAAATAGTCTTGAAATATTTTTTTCTTGGCAGTTTTTTTTTCCCCTCCCCCCTGCACCTTGTAAAATTGAAAGTGGTGAAATGTGCAACAGTTGCTATTAAACATCATGTTGCATAAAGATGGTTTTGGTGCTTGTGGTTTGTGATTGTGATGACATGCAGATGGAAGCCAGTTGCTTAAACCCTGGGCCTAAATAATTTAGGATGCTATAAAATGAAGTATCATCATAAGGAATGGTAAGATTTTCCAGATCTGAGACGATGTCAAACTCCCCCTCCTCACGATAGACGTGAGGTTCATAATCTTGCAGTTCATTAGTTCCCTGGAGAGAGGAGAGCTTCTGTAGACGAGAAAAGGAGAAGGTTGAATGGGGTGTTCAGATTCTTCAAGCTTAAGTGTGTTTTACAATACTGACCCACTGAATCCAACAGTGTAGTTCATGTAGCGACTGGTTCTCCCATTTCCTTTGTCGAAACTTTAAACAAAAGTGGAAAGGCTCTTAAAGACAGGATGACTCAGGATTTTTAATTAAGGTTTTAAGAGGTTATAAGTATTGGTTTAAAATCTTTATGCTCTAAAGAATCAGAATTAGTTTCTTAGAAGTACAGGGTAATTGCTTGTCTGCAGTCTTCAGATTGTAATCCCAAAAAACTGGGCAAACCACACCCTTTAATTGTTTTTGCAATGTTTGGATTGGGTGATTGATACAAAAGTTAAACGGGGAAGTGATATCAAATATATTACTGTCTGTGAAACACTTGAAGGGAATGTAAAATTCCAGGTAACTATAACAAACTTGGATTTAAAAGCTGGCAAAGCATAAACTGAAACTGTTTGACATGCTTACCTTTCATGTGCTAGTGAATGTGGTAATTAGATTTTCAGTGTTTGCCCCCTACTGGAAATTCATTGGTGCCTTGCTGCTTCTACCTCCTTTCCTTTGTAAACAGTTTGTGTCCAATCTCTTTATGAAATTTATCATACTTGGACTAAATTAGAGCACCATTGCTCCAAAGCATACAGTAATTATTGCTAGTCATATTCCAACATTGGTTAATGGTAAGCATCAGTTGTACTTTGAGAAACTGAGTACTACAGTAAAACTCATGGTTGAGGTTTTTAAATCATTACATGCAAGAAAAGCATCTAAGCAGCATTTTTAACTGTTGGGACTATATGCAAATGTATTTTGTAAAGGTACAGTAACATCGCACATGCATTAAGATTAACTAATGCTATCGTTTCCTTTAGCTGTATAAGAGTGCTGGTATCTTTTGTAAAATGGTAATTAGAATTTCTGAGAAGTCATTGAATTAATTTTAAAATATGGAAATATTACAGTTCACCAAAACTATACCACTATCAGATTAGCATTAGGAGGGTCTTCGTTTTACCATGTTTCTGGAATGGGAAGAAGAAAAAAAAACCCGTTTGGAGTGACTACCATGTGGAGTGAACTAAAGATTCAAGTAATGGCAAGAGGCCCTGCAACATGATTGACATGGAGCTCATCACCAAAAAAAAACAAACTGAAAATACCCATAAAACCATTGAAAAGTCTGCTTGGCACAATAGTAAAGATTTGTATGCCAGTTTTTTGATAGTTTAATACTTGTCTTATGCAGAAATGTCATTTGCGTACCAGTAAGAAAATTCTTAATTGATCAAAAATTATTTTGAAAGCAGAATCTAAATCTGCAAGGTGAAAGAATTATTTTGGTTTTATTTTTGGTTTTCTGCCAACAACCTAGATCTGTTATTTTAAAATAAGATACCAAGACAGTTTATTGTAAGCAAAGCTGGGCAGTAAGTATACTTAACTACGTTTACTTAAGTAACTTGTGGAAGAAAAAACCAAAACATTTTTACTTAATTTGACTTTAACTTTTAGTACTAGCTTATAAAGTATCGGTACCATGACATCAGCAAACTTTTTTTATTATCTCGAAACATGTCAATACTTGAGTGGACATTTTAACAAATACTTTTTTACTCTTTTCTATTTGGGGTGATCCTGATTTGTAGTTTCACTTGGCAAAAAAAAATGTTGTAGTACTTGAGCACAATTTTTAGCTACTCTACCCAACTGTGACAGAGAGATAAATGTATCCCTTTTTTTCTATTTTGTTTAGTACTTGTTCCCTTCTTTGTAAAGCATCTTCGGGCAGTTGTGGATAGCGCTATTCAAAACGTATCTATTATCAGTAACCTGGAAACAGGTCCTCACTTTGAAAATCCAGAATTACAGAACTATTTTAACAAGTAGCAGAACGTTTATCAGAACAATGTGGCCATCGCTCCTGTGAAGTGCAGATTTGTAGCTGCAAGGGAGAAGATAAATGTTTACAGTTGATATGAACATCAGAGTGCTTACCTTGTCCCAGCTTTTATACTTCCAATCAATATATCTCCTCCAGTAATCCTCTGAATACATAATGACGTGTTGATCCGTATCCTGTTAGTGACAAAAGTCAGACATACTTTCTAGAATGACTTGTAAAAGTATGTCCTTTCCTCAGTACCCACCATGTGATCGATGTACCAGTCAACCCGAGTTTGTGAATTGTTGTCCTTCTGACCATATGATGGTCCATTATGTGGTACCTTTGCAAGAAAGAAAGAAAAAAAAACGTCATTTGAACAAAAATATTGATAGCCAAATTGTTTTTGTTTCTTTTAGAGTGTTTCAAATGTGCAACCTTGCAGTCAGTCCCTGGTTTCTCTGTGTTTGAAACATCAAAGTTTCCTTCAGCGAAGATGTTAGATATAGCCACAGGGATGTGAATAAAGTCTTTTTTGGAGGAGAAAGGAAATACAGCCAGCAGCACCACTGCAAACAAAAACTCATTTTGCGAGAGTTGCCACATTTCAGCTTGGTCTAAAGATAAGTGCCTTCATTCCTTACGCAAGAGTAAAATGATTGAGGCCAGGGCAATGCCAATAGCCCCGTTGCCGGTAGGCGTTTCAATCCTCCGACTGCGGCAGTTGCGTACCCGAGAGCAAGAGCACACGGTCACGTTCAGTCTGCTAACGCCACTCTGTCCCTGCAGATCTGACACCTTCACTGTAAGAGTGTAAAATCCTGCATACACACTGGAATCCCTCACTAAGCCAGCTGTGTAACCTGGAACAAAAACAAAGCTTGTTAAGGGGGTGGGG
Source organism: Apricaphanius iberus (assembly GCA_028564705.1). Taxonomy (NCBI): domain Eukaryota; kingdom Metazoa; phylum Chordata; class Actinopteri; order Cyprinodontiformes; family Aphaniidae; genus Apricaphanius; species Apricaphanius iberus. Next base: position 724,340 of record JAPXFQ010002732.1, read on the forward strand.
GGTTGAGTTATAGTGCTGTGACATTTCTCTACATTCTGTCATAGTTTTACCAGAAGATGGAGCCAGTTTCCATTTTCCTTTGACGTCTCCTAGCAGCTGAAAGGCGAAAGGCCCTCCGAAGGGAGTCCCATCTGGGTCAGTGGCTGAGATGTTGGTGGGAGTTTGGCCGTCGGACAAACAGACATCTACGCTGTTCTCATCCAGTTTCGGCACATTGTCATTCACATCAATGAGGTGGATCTGCAGTGTGGCTGTGCCTGTCATGGGTGAATCACCTGGTGACAGTGGAAAATTGTGCTTTCATAAAGGAGACCTTTAGGTTTATAATAGTAATAATGAATGCTGTGATTACCTTTATCCACTGCATGCAGTAGAAGGGTGTAAACACCGTCGACAACATGGAAGGATTCCCTGTCCACCTTCTTTATAGTAGTGATGTCCCCGGTGTGGGAATTGATCTCCATCCAGCCCGCAGGATCATGTCCCACTTTGTAGCTGTTGACAAATTCAACTCATTTTAAAACACACACACACACACAAACACACACACACAAAAAGGGTGCTAAATGGATCTTCAAAATCCAAACGTTCAGAACAATTCACATGAACAGTTGTGGTCATATAAATGACGCCCTGAGCGAGCCCCCCCATTTTGTTACACACCCAGAACCCCTATCATGCTACCACTTTCTCCCTCCCACTGGTGCCCAGTGTTCTGCAGGTCCACATTCAGGAATGTAGCTCACATTCTTAGACACGTCGAAAGTGAAAGTGTTGAAAGTGAAAGTGTTTTTACTTTTTACATAATAAACAGGTAGTTATTTGACAACTCTCCTCTGTATGGGGGTGAATGTGTAAGGGTACACCATTTTTTTATGAATAAACTTGAATAATTCATGAAAAAGAGAGGTAAAAATATATTCCTTCTAGGGTAGCTCTCAGTGACTGCTGAGTAGGGGAACCAGGGCCCTTCATAAATGCTGAAACTGAACAAAGAATAAAGATGTTAAACTTAATGAAAAAGTGAATAATACTCTTTTTAATTTTGTTTTGTTTCAATGTAGATGATTTTTAAAAATTCAATTGTTTACATTCTTGTGTAGTAACTCGGCAAGTTTATTTGTAACAAATGATTGTATTAATTAAAAAAAATATAAAATTCTGTTGTTGTTTTTTTCCATTAAAATGTTGCAAAAATATTTAAATTAAATACATCTAAAGGAATAGAAATGTATATACTATACATTTTCATTCTGAAAAAAAAAATAATTTCAAATTTCATTTCAAAATTCTATTAAAATTAGAATTGCTTGTGAATATTCCTTGTTTGATTGTTTTGTTACCATGGTTAAAAATTATTAATTACCTGTTGATTTTTAGGATCAGCTAAATAAACTCTGCCTCCTTTCCCAGATTAGATTGAAATGCAGTCATTGTGGGTAGTGGTCTTAAAAGAAAGGTGGTCAAAATCTGCTTAAGGCCCCATAAGACTTTGGGCTGGCCCTGGAGAAAAGTGATGATTTATCCATTCTGGGGAAGTCCAGTGTAGGGGTACTACAGCAAAATAGTAGAACCGCCTCAGTCAGGTTTGAGCTATTATTAATGTGGGATACCAGTATAAATCTTAACGTTCAAACCAATTCAACTTTCTACCAACATGATAACATTTTAAAAGAAAAGCACCACATTGTGTCTTGTTTCTGTGCAATGGTACCTAATGAAACTAAGAAACCACATGTACCGCTATAAGATAAAGTCGTAAGAGCAACTGAGAGCTAAATGTAGGTCAATGTTTAACCAAAAAGCTGAATGCAGAATATCTAGTTACAAGGAACTTCAGAGCTGGACATATTACAGATGAAGCAACCTTACCCTTTTTTAAGCAGAGTTCATTATATCCTATATACTATTGAATGGGCAGGAGACGTGCAGAGAAGAGTTTAGCTCCATGCTGTTGCACTTTGTACAGGTAGGCATGGAGGAAATAACAACACAGGCGTTTTTTTTTTTGTTTTCGTGACAGTAAATCATATCAGCTAATATGTCCAAACAGGATCAGGATTTTATCAAAGCGTCTTTGGATTTTTACCCTCTAAAGCAGGGGTCTGCAACTCGAGTCCTCGAGGCCCGGTGTCCTGGAACTTTTAGAAGTGTCCCAGGTCCAACACGCCTGAATCAAATAGCTTATTCACCCCCTCAGTATGCAGTCAGTCCTGCTAATGACTTGATTCTTTGACTCATGTGTGTTGAAGCAGAGACACACCTAAAAGCTGCAGGACACCGGACCTCGAGGACTGGAGTGGCAGACCCCTGCTCTAAAAGGCAAAATGGATTTATGTTTCACACTACGGCCGTACGATTGTTAGAAAATGCGTAGTCAGTGTTTCTGCCCAAGGACAACTTTAGCAGTAAAACTAATGAGAAACATTAAAACGTACAAAAATTGTTTGCTTGATCTTAATTCTGGGTTGTTTTTTTAATAAAAAAAGATACATTAAATCTGAAATTACCAAACTGCAGGGGAAAAAAAGCAGAACAAGTCACTTATTTTCAAGCCTAATTGGAAAGTACCATTCCAATACCATCTCCAAAGAGGCTTCTTCCCCACTTATGCCACTGTGGCAACGGACACAAAGAGGGCCTGGTTAGGATATGATCCCCAGACTCCTGTGTGAAAATCATGCGCTCTAACCAGTCAGCCAAAGAGATATCCAAATGGCCAGAGCACATGATCTGTTGGTGTCAGTGGCTCTCTACTTCTGTTTTACGAAAAGAGTCAAAGCACACCAAATGCTAGGACTCTAAGGCAGGGCATTGTATTGCACATATTTACAAAAAAGAAATAAAGGTACATTACATGAATTCCCTTGGAGCACCGGAGTCTCGATCCACAGCGGTCACTTTCTCCACCCAGGTTCCGATCTCTGCGTCCTCGTTCAGCGTGGCCTCTTTGACAGTCACGACGAACTGCAGGGGTTCTTTCACGTCCACTACGTGGATGATGACAGTTGTGGTATTATGGTGGATTTTCGCACCACCGCTGTGCTCGTGAGTGAAATCAACTTCCCAGAGGCCTGTGGACGGCCGGCTCTCCACTTTACAGGAGAAGTACGGCGCCTCATTTTCAACCGAGATGTTCAGCTCTCTTGTCGCTCCATCTTCAAAGTCTAATGCCTGAAATAGCAGTTTAAAAAAAAAGTTAAATTGCATCCCACAAACATTTGACTCCAATCATAGTTATAAGCAACAGCTTTATGTACTTAGTGTCAAAAGTGTTGATGGGGAAAGTCGGAATAGATATAGGGGTAAAGTAAAAAAAACTTCTTACTTTTACAACAGTCAGAATTCCATCATTGGTCTCTCTATGCGTCTCTATCTTGAAGTATCCTTCATCATCTCCATGAATGGTGTATCTAACCCTCCAGGCTTTGCTCTGTATCATGTCTTTGTCCATCACATGGAGGCGCAGAGGAGAGACCCCTAACTCATTTTCGTTTACTTTGCCGGAGCCCTGTTGTTTACATTCAACAGGTTAGGGTGATAATAAATATTCATGGGTGGAAGCGGTCTGAATATTTATGCCACAAATCAACCAACTTAACAAGCGCAAATGTAATAGCATATATATTACATCTAGGTACTTTGAAAAGACTTCAGTGCGAAAGTATTTCACGTTTGTCTGTTTGGTGTGTATGAGGGTGAATCTTCAGAACGACATTCAGAAGGACTAAGAGTGGACTTAAAGGATTTATTTTCCCAAAATCTCCATTATTTCTTTTACCCCAAAACTCTTGAAGCTGTTATTAAAAAGCTCAGTCTAAATCTGGTATTTCAGTTTCCTGTCTTCAAAAAAATGGGTCTAAATGTGACAATGTTAGTCAGATTTTGTAGAACAGTCAGATTGTGTCTTTGAGCCACAGTGGGGGAAAAAAAGCATTTGGGAGCCACTGATTTTCATCATAGGTGGACCATGAGAGACATAATGTAAAAAAGTAAAAAGTAAAATAAAAATCTAGGAAATCACATTCTATGATTTCTTATAGAAATTATTGGTATAATGGTGCAGAAATTAAGTATTAAGGAAAGACAAACAAGAAGTCTGGCCCTCACAAACCTGTTAGCTCTTCAGTCCTGATGGCCTGCCAGAGAGCAGGCTTGTCTGAGAGCAGGTTTCCGCTGTGAATGCACAGGGTTTCAGGTTAGCCTCGTTCATGGAACCGAATTTTGGATTATCAAGCCGGGTTTGTAAACCTGGCTTTTGATATTTGCTCACCTCGCGGAATAGCCATCAGGTTTGTGAGTCAATCTGTTGCCCATGTCATGCACGCATGATTTGAAATATATTAGTTTTTCAACTAAGGTTTTTTTATGATATCAAAAGTAATTTTCTATTATTTATTTATTTATTTATTTATTTAATCAAATCAATGAATGAGAGACCCGGAAATTAGTCATTAATGAAAGACAACCGACATATTAAACAGAATCAGTCATAATAAGATGCTTTATTTAATTAATTAGAGGTGAAGATAAATTATCATATTTACTTTAGTGACGTTTTAGAAGAAGAAAAAAAATTTAGGAGTAGTTTTACTACACTGTGGTAATATTGTTATGAATCATTTCTACTCTTATTTGAGTAAAATCTCTGGATCCCGGTATATATATATATATATATATTTATCTCCTGAGCCTGATTATCCGTTCAGAGATCAAGAAGACTCACTAAGTCCTATATATTGTCACTGGAAGTACTTTACCTGGTTCTAGCATGTACTCTATATGTACTCTATATGTTATGTATATATTTTTTTTTGGAAAATGTTTGTTTAACCTGAGTTTGTTACTTTTGATTTGTTATTTTTGTATTATATATATTTTTTCATTGTAGCTTTTAAAATATTAGAATTACACATAAAGTTATCTTTCCCCATCAGATGACATCATGAGTAACAGTACTTAAGTAGCTGATTTATATAACACTTTTTCACCCTTACTTGAGTTAGTTACTTAATACTTTTTAGTTTTATAATATATTTTGAAGTAGAGCCACTCTTACTTGCCCACCTCTGATATTAATTATACAATCCAACATAGTCTTGCTATTTAGCATTTTCTGCTTTTAGTGGATGTGAGGAATATTCCCTGGATCTGCGATCTGAAGTGACTTCAATAGGCAGCTTACTGTAAACTGGTGATGTAGCTGATTGTGTTATTTCTGTGTCATTAAAGTAAATTAATTTAGGTGTGTAATCAGGTGCTTTTTGTTGGAATTAAGGTGATCAGAAATTAGAAGACAAGATTCTGTATCATATAAAAAATGCAACAATTTTTTGCACGTTAGAAAAAAATCCATCACTCATCTCGGCTATTACCCGGATCTAAGTCAACCGATAATTCACCCCTAATTCAAAGAATTTTAAATGTGATATTGTGCTGCTGTACTAGAAGATTCTGGGTTTTACGCTTCTTTCCCTGGGGTGACATAATGTCCCTTTGTTAAAATTTGCTCAGAGCTCATAAATGTCTCGAAGAAGTTCAGCCTCAAACCGACACAGGTTTAATAAAGGAAGAAGTAAGTGCAATGAGTCCAGCTGCTAACCGTTTGGCCTGTGATGACTGGAAGGTTGTTATTTTCATCGTCCAAATTGATGATGACGGTGGTTGAACTGGACAAGCTGACGACCTCCCCATGGTCTATGGCCTCTACCATCAATGTGTACTTCTTGGCCACCTATGACGTAAGCAAGGGCGGTTAATATCCAAACTGGTTTGGAGGAAAAAAAACAAAAAAACAAATGAGTGTTTTTCACAAGAATCGCCAGTTGTGCCCCTCCCTAAGATAGAGATCAAGCGCAAGAGCAGACAAAGGTAAACGATTTCCCTGAAACTAATTTTTGGTTTCTGACCGTGACAGGTTGTGAAAAAAAAAGAAATGCTTTCGGTACTGACAGACAGTACTCATTGAGCACACCCTAAATACCGTGACACTTTGTATTTTCCCAAAAAAAAATATTTCTTGTCAGCTGCAGATCTGGCTGAACAGGAAGTGCTACTTATCATTTCCATTTTGAGGGAACTATTCTTTTTTATCCAGAAAAAGGGAGTGTCTCGCCTCATGATCCAAACAGCCTTTGAACGATAACCCTCCAGTTTCGTTGATGAAGAATTCAACATTCGGAGTTTCTGGGGAAACCGATTTGATGGCATAGTGGAAAGTGGAGTTGAGGGTGTCGCTCTTATCCTTATCATTGGCTAGCAGGGCGTGGAGATGGGAGCCTGTAGATGTTAAATTAAAAAATGTATAGGTTTAGAATAAAGTTTTAAAAAAACAAAACAGGAGGCCTGCACGATGTTCTCACCTTGAAGGAGATCCTCCTCAATTGTGAATTCATACAAAGGTTTCTCGAAGACTGGGGGGTTGTCGTTGATGTCGTGAACTAAAATCTCAACACCTAGTCTGGTTTCAATCAGCCTCTCTTTCCCCTTCTTGGCTTCAAAACTTAGCTAGAGATCCAAAGGATAAGAAAAGTTACATTCAAAGCAATAGGCTGATTAAAATGTCAACCCTATTCGTAACTTCATTTAGATACAGATATTTTCATTTTAAGATGACAGTTAAACACAGCAGTTTTGCCTCGATACATTCATATGTTTATCCCAGTTAGCTGAAGGATTTTTTTTTTTTATCTTCCAAATATGCCAAAAAGTTTAAACTCCATCTAAGTTATTGGTTTTTTGGATTTTTTTTGTAGGTTTTTTTTCGGGGGGGGGGGGGGAAATACATTTTTTGTTTACTCTTGTGCAAAAATAAATAAATAAATAATATTTTCAGAAATGAAGAGAGCTTTCTATATATGTACTTTTAGGCAGATGGAAACAGCAAACATTTCTACACCTTTGTACTTGGTTAAGTAAAAAGAATAGAAATGGAAGTTTAAATAGATGAAAAGGCAATGAATAAGTGAAATTAAACGTAGATATATCAAACTTAAACAATGATAAAATCTAACCAAATTTAAATCTCTAACTTTCAATTTTTTTATCAGATTTTGTTTTATTTGAAGTAGGAAATTAGCCAACCGCTGTGTTTGTTTTTCCAACTCCTTCTTATCTGATAAGAACTGATAAAAGGATATTTATTCCATAAAAGTTGTTACAGATCTATATTTTAAAAGTGAGATGCTGAAAAGTTAATGAATTACCGCCTTGAACTGCAAATTCTGTTACTCTATGAAAATGTGCAAAAGTTCTTGCTAATAATGCAAAACTAATTTAAGCATCTGTCTAAGTCATTGGCTATGTAAGATGGTTTTTTTTTTAATGAAATGTTTGAAGACGAACCTCAAGGTGTTGATGCTCCTCGTAGTCCAAGGCCTTTAGGACCAAAATTTCACCCGTGTTTTTATTAATGGTGAAGACTCCCTTTGGCTCCTCATCAACTCCCTGGCCATACAGGTCGAAGTATATTTGATATTGGTGGGAAAGACTCACCTGCAACATAACTTTTTTTTAAATATGCTTTTACGAGCAAGGACATTTCCTTTATGTCTGATACAATTATCCTAAAATAGCTAAATGAAATATCCAGGAAAGAACATTTCAAAGTGTTTGTATGTCTTGTGTCTTCCAGGTGAGTATTTTTTTCAAACAAAGCCTTAGATTTTCTTACCTTGCCCAACACGTAAGGGAAGGGTCCGGTTTGTCCCTCTTCTATCTCGTAGGAGTCGACGATCCAGGCTCTTTTGAGGCGGCTCTGCGCCACCGAGCACGTTGAACTTGGCACAAAAATTATCTGAAAGATAAGCATCCAGCCAAACCTGAACGGTGGCTAAAGGCATCTACACTCTGACATTTATTTTCCAGGGTTGGATGCTTAAATGATCATCAAGCCTCCATCAAGCAGAAAAACAAAAGTTTTCTCCTCAAAATGTTTTCTTTCAGAGTATGGATAAGAAAATAGGCTTTAGTACAATTTAACCAGAGACAAACTTTAGTTTGACAAAATCAAAAGCAATGCTGTGTCTCGGTTTTGTTTAATAAATTATGTTAAATATCAAACAAGATTCAAACTTAGCTGAGAAAACTAAGAAAACTTAAGTAAAGCAGAACCCTCAGATCTGAAATCTTTTTTTTTTAAAACAAGTAAAGTTGCTACATACCAGCAGAGTTAAGAGGAGCATGATGCTTGTTAAATGCCTGGAGCGCAGAGAAAGAGTGTGTGCAAACAGAGGACTGTGCTTTTATCTTTCCACACCCATATATATGAATGTAACAATCACAAGGTGTCTCTGTCTCTTTCAGCTAAGGCAAATGTTTAATTTATACCTTTCAAGACGTCATGGGGGAAGGAATTTGCTCCGATCGCTGAGCAGATTATCTGGCTTCTGAAACAATGCGTAGCCTCCTATAAACTAAACATATGCGCACTCATGCACATGGAATCCAAAAACTTTTTTACATTCTGAAATCAACAGAACCATCTCATAACCGCAAAGGAAATCAGATACTTTAGGGATACATGTACATCTGGTGTCTTCTGGGGGCTTTCTCATGGAGGTTTATTCCTCTAGACACTGAAAGTGTTTTCCGTTGTTTAATTAGATTGGATAATGAGTATTTGTAAAGTGCAATATACCAGGGTTTCTAAATCCGATTTTTTTCTGGACTTTGACTGGGCCATTCTAACACAAAAAAATGCTTTAATCTAAAACAACTAACGGGAGCTCTGGTTTTATGTTTAAAATCTTTTTCCTGGTGGAAGGTGAACCTTCACTTCGGTCTTCTGCAGCCTCCATTAAGTGTTCTGATTTTTTTCCCCTGCCAAAAAAAAAACCCTCCCCGCAGCATGACACAGCCAGCACCAAGTTCCAGGGAATGGTTTGCACACAGCGACGTACAGCATTGTTGCATATAGACAAGTAGTTCCATGTTGATCTCATCTAACCACAGCACCTTCTTCCACATATTTGTTGTGTCTTCTCCAGACTTTTCATTTATTAAGCTGCTCCATTTCGTTACAAATGCTCAGTTCTCTGTGAGAAAAAATCAAATAAGGCAGCCTCTGTCGGTCCCTCCACTCTAGGTCAGACAGCCTCCATCACTTTCATACATAAATACACCCCATAAATACACCCCAAAGTGCAGACTCTTGATTTGCTCACCGCTCCTTACACTTGACATTTTCAGGTGTGTCCTCACCGCTGCACAGAGGATCTGGGCTGGATGTGAGCAGCTGTGAATGAATTTACTTCTTCTTGCAAAAGAAAGATGGTCCATAACATCTACAAATGTCACATAAACAGCATCTTAAAAATTCTGTGCCAACACTTTGGACCGCAGTAGTTATGGAAAGCCAGATGTGCCACTACAATAAATCAAAATGTTGCAAAATTGGTATTTATGAATGTAAAACTTTTAATAAAACTTGAAATGCATTTGTCAAATAAATGTATCTATTCTCTTCTTTGAATAATTTATTCTCATTTATTAATATTTTTACTTCATGCCTGTGTGCTGAAGATATTTTTAATTTAGATCGATAGAGTTGGTCCCTCTGAGCTTCTGTAGCTGAGTTGCTGTGGAGGTTAACCAGTCAGATATTAGGGTTTCTTAGGCGAGATGCAGTAGCAGGTTAAATTATTCCATAATATACCTTAGTATACTGTTTAATCAGCTACAGCTCTCATATGGTCTTAACAATGACTAGATTCTCAGATCAACTCAGAACAGCAGCAGCTTTTCCACAGCAACATCACACCGAATCAGATAAAAAATATAGATTACTTTCCCTTTGTGGGGTCCCTTTTTAATGGCAATGACATATTATGTTGCAATTCCGTATTAGGTTCTTGAGGAATATTGGTTGTTTTTATTCTGCATGGTATACTATAAGTAACGGTGCTGTAAGTAGTAAAAAAAAAATATTTAACTCCTTGAGGACATGACCCTCTAAAGATTTCTGCACGTACCCTGCAGTCATGTGTTGGTGGGTTTGCATGCTCAGGTGAAAGCCTGTAGTAAGCTTGTAGTGAAAAAACAAAAAGCATTTATGAGTTTTGCCTGGAGCTCATATTTTTGTTATTCCCGTTTGTGGCTGAGCTCATTCTCGCATTCATCCTGTAGGCTTAAACAAACCGCACAAGAACCGGTATTTTTGCTGTCTTCCTTTATTAGCGAAGCAACACACAAGTTGTAAAACATCCAATTAAACAATTCCTTGTTTCTTTGCGGCATCTCAGCGTTTTGTTTTCTAAATGAAGTGATGTGAGCCAAAAAATGACGTTGTATTTCTCAGTCAATCCTTTTAGAGTTTAATTACTGTACAAAAATCCTTATTTTTCTCAGTGAAATAACATGAAGGAAGACCATTCTAATCTGAATCCGCATATTTACAGCTCACGGTCCCGGCTAGAATGAACATGTGGATTAGCAGAGAGCCCAGCTGTAGCAGGCTTAGTCCTCGCTTATGTAGTCTTTCCTGAAACATCCTCCTCCGGATTAGGTGTTTTGTACGCCCAGCATTATTTCGTAAGGGACGTCTCTTCATAATTAGAATGCACACTCTGGATTCTTTGCTCTCCTTCCTCTGGTGGCACGCCTCTCTTCATGACTGCGCTGCCTTGCGTCTCCTCGTTGTCCGACCCGACCAAAGGAGTGTCTCCTCCGTTGAAGTTGGCAACCTGGCTGTCAGAGGAACAATCTGACGATGTGGAGGACATGCGGGACTTGCTGTCCAGGCTCTCGAGGACGTGCCGAAACAGCCCGTTCCTGACGGCCACGTCGTTGCTGTCGTTGCTTGCTTTGTGTTTGGAAATAGAAAGCAAAATGTTATTAGCATTTCAGACTTTCTTTGTCCTTTTTTAACGTTTGATCCAGTTTTCATACCTGGCAGTGGAGAGGAGAGCACCCCTTCCTCCCCCACAGAGCCGAAGAAGACATCCACTGGGTCTTGATCAGAGAGGTCGATGAGCTCCATCTGGTCCAGGAGGTCGACGTTCACCTCCATGGAGGAGATGCTGCCAATGGGAGCTGAAAAATGAGAATAGGCAATCAGAATATTTTTCATGTATTCTCACAGAAACCCCACAACCAAATTCCGGCTTACGTCTCCTGTAGTCTCTGATGCACAGGTGTGCCGAGGACAGGTAGACGTCTACTTCATGCTGGAAGACCTCCTCAAAGAAACGCTGTCTCTCTCTAAGTTTGAGCTGCTGTGCTGATTCCATGTCTGGAAGCCTCTGGGTATACTCCGCCTCTGCTGCGAATCGCAATAGCAGGACTGGAGGTTAGACCTTATGTTAACACATTTGAAGATCAGAGTATTTATCTAAAGCAGCTTTCTATACCAACAGTTTTGATATGGCTTGCTACCCAGGGCTGCATTCTGTCATCGGGTGGCACAAGCAATCCAAGAAAAACGTTATATGTAAACTGTACTCTATCAGCTTTCTGATACCATTGTCATCTCCCTGAGAATGTAAAGCAAAAGTCAGTTGCTACTTTGTTATAAGAACAGCTTGCATGGGCATGATAAAATTGTGTTTGCTCTTAGGGTCACTCCTAAATCAACTTTTTTTTTTTTTTTTGCAGATACGCGGTATAAATAATTGTTTGATAGTGCTGTCTACATGCAGTCTTTTTTTTGTGACTCTTAGGGGCCTTTTGTTTAAAATACAGTGGGGAGAACAAGTTTGTGATACAATGCTCATTTTTGAAGTTTTCCCATGTACAAAGCATGTAGAGGTCTGTAATTTGTATCAAATGCACTCTTCAACAGTGAGGGACAGAATCTAAAACAAAAATGCAGAAAATCAAAGTGGGTGATTTTTTTTAATAAATAGATACTATTTTTTTGCATGACATAAGTATTTTATCACTTATCAACCAGTGAGAATTTAGACTCCCACAGACTTGTCAGTTCTTCTTTAAGAAGCCCTCCTTTTCTCCACTCAATACCTGTATTAACTTAAATTGCTTGAACTCGTTACCTGTATAAAAGACACCTGTCCACACACTCAAACTCCAACCACTCGAAAACAGCCAAGGTCAGAGCGTTGTGCAAAGACATCAGGGATAAAATTGTAGACCTGCACAAGGCTGGGATGGGCTGCAGGACAATAGGCAAGCAGCTTGGTGAGAAGGCAACAATTGTTGGTGCAATGATTAGAAAATGAAAGAAGTTCAAGACAACAGCCAATCTGCTTCGGTCTGGAGCGCCATGCAAGATCTCTCCTTGTGCGGTATCAATGATCATGGGGACAGTGAAGGACGGGCCCAGAATTACACAGCAGGGCCTGGTCAATGACCTGAATAGAGCTGGGACCACAGTCTCAAAGAAAACCATCAGTAACACACTCCGCCGTCATGGATTAAAATCCTGCAGTGCACGCAAGGTCCCCCTGCTTAACCAGCCCATGTCAAGGCCCGTCTGAAGTTTGCAATGACCGTCTGTATAATCCAGAGGAGGAATGGGAGAAGGTCATGTGGTTTGATGAGACAAAGTGGAGCTTTTTGGTCTGAACTCCACTCGCTGTGTTTGGAAAAAGAAGAAGTATGAGTACAACCCCAAGAACACCATCCCAACTGTAAAGCATGGAGGTGGAAACATCATTCTTTGGGGATGCTTTTCTGCAGAGGGGACGGGACGATTGCACCGTATTTAGAGGAGGATGGATGGGGCCATGTATGGTGAGATCTTGGCCAACAATCTCCTTTTCTCAGTAAGAGAATACAAGATGGGTCATAGCTGGGTCTTCCAGCATGACAACGACCCAAAACACACAACCAGGGTAACTAAGGAGTGGCTCCGTAGGAAGCATCTCAACGTACTGGGGTGGCCTAGCCAGTCTCCAGACCTGAATCCAATAGAAAATCTTTGGAGAGAACCAAAAGTCTGTGTTGGCCAGCAACAGCCCCGAAATCTGAACACTCTGGAGAAGATCTGCATGGAGGAGTGGGCCAAAATCCCTGCTGCAGTGTGTGAGAACCTGGTGAAGAACTATATAAAACGCCTGATATCTGTAATTGTAAACGACAGTTTCTGTACCAAATAATTAGTTCTGTTTGATGTATCAAATACTAATGTAGTGCAATATAATGAAAATGTGTTATTTAAAAATCATCCACTGTGATTTTCGGCATTTTTGTTTTAGATTCTGGTCACGGCATGTGAAGAGTACCTTTCATACAAATTAAAGACCTCTACATGCTTTGTAAGTGGGAAAACTTCAAAAATCATCAGTGTATCAAATACTTGATCTCCCCACTGTATCCATTTTCTGACATCCGTGTTGCGGCTTCTTCAGGTTAAAGGTCTGCCATCGCTGTGGCTGAGAGTTGATATGTTAGGTTAGTCAGGACATGTGATGTAAGCTGCACTGCCGCTGTGGGGTAAAAAAGCAGCCGAGTCTCGGCCCCCACTCCATAGCGAGTTGGATTTGGCATAGAAAGCCACTGTTTGCACCCCACTAACCCACCCCACCCCACACACACGTCCCTTGGTCTGCCAGGCAACGCCTCATTTTGGTGCATTTTTCAAACAGGAAATGTAGGTGGAGTAAGACTCTGGTAGGGGGGTGAATTGCTCTTTAAGACACATGAGAGATATCTGATGTAAGATGCCTCCGAATGGCTTAGCTATATCAAACATAGCATCTGGCTTAAATAGCACATTCTTTCCCATGCTTTCAATGTCCATTAATTTCCCAACCAGTGTTGTTTTTTGATACTGGTGAATTAACTCACTGACCAGGGTACTATTCCATCAGTGGCATTCCAGGCAACTAGCCCGGTTTACGAGGCTAAAGCTGGTATCTGACTAAAGAATCTGAATTGACCTAAAATGCTATTACTTTTTTTTAAAGAAATCTAATACATACAGTATCCTACAGGACTGTCTGTCATTTTAAATTATAATTTGGCTATTTAGTATCTACAAAAGTATGTTTATTTAATAAGTTTAACTTTTAGACCTTTTTCTATCTCATGTTCAGCTGTTTACATACATTTCCTTAGTTCTGCTAGATTTTTTTTATAGTGTATCACTTAGTTAAAATGTTTTGGGTATATCCTTAAAGCTTCCCAGAATAATATCACCATAGGCAGCCTTTTCTGCACACCTTTTCTGCTTTGCCCAAAAATGTTCTATATGAGTGAGACCAGGCCTATAAAATATGGAGTCTTTTAACTTTACGTTGCTCTGTAACTTTTTTACCACTTTGATTGGAGTCATTTTTCATTTGGAAGACCAAATGATTCCCGAGCTTTAATTATCTGAATGATTGCTTGAGATACTGCTTAACGATGTGCTCTAACTTTGTTTTTTATCACCCCATCTGTTTTGTGCAGTGCACCAGTGGCTCCTACAGCAATAACTGCACACGTTAGAATACTGCCAATCCTATACTTTACAGCTGGGATGTTTTTGTCAGGCTTGAAAGTTTGCTGCTTTTCTTCCAAATGTAATGATGTTCATTATGACCAATCACTTCAACATTTGTTCCACCATAACAACAGGATGTGACACAAAAAATGAAGGTATTTGTCCCTAAGTGGTCTTGCAATTGTATTCTAGCATTTTGGTTTTGAAGCCCATGTAACAGTAAATAACATTTCACAGTGCATGACAGTACTCACTAGCGACCACATCCTCTTATGGTCTTTTTCTTTTGTTCTAGGATTGATATGCACATTTTACACCAAAAACACATTTCCAGTGTGTACGCCAATGTATATCACATGTGAGATGTTGAGCGGCGCTCTTGTTGTGCACTGAAGAACTGAAAACTAATCGCAAAGCTCTCAGTAGCGCCGCAAACCAGAAGAGGGCAACAATGAGCTGTATGCAAGCCTAGAAAGAGCTGGATTTCCTGTCTTTCAGTTTGCACAGAAAGCAAGCAATAAGTATGATAGTGACAGGCATAAAGGGCTGCATTTGTTGGAAATTTCCTATTTTTCTGCTACTCAGCTCTATATTTTCAACTCCCCATATTCATTATTGTTATGAAAATGTAAGCTTTCCTGACCTCATCAACGTAAATTAACGGCAGGTTGACTTTGCTCACCCACACATTTTTAGCACTCTGCTCTTAAGATTCACAAGGGAACTGTAAATCCTCTCACTAAGTTAATCCTGTTTGAGAAACAGTGTGATCCCCTTTTCCTCCTCATCAGCATCACTGTAATGCAGCTCAGAATTAACCAAGAACACACCTAAGGTATAACAGAGCAGAAGGAAAACGTAGCTGTTGCCTTTTTAGATGGCATATCTTTAGTTGTTGCAAAGAACAGCTGCTAAAAACAGGCATGTTGACAGTTTGAGTGGAAACTTGGATTAACGTGTATTCATCAGGCCATCTGACCATCAAAGGAGTTTCTAAATTCTTCGCAGTGATCCCAGCCCTCAAACAGGGATTGAACTAATTGGATCAATTCTCTGATTCATTTCTAAACTATGAGTAATTTCAAGCTTATCTAGTCAGCTTAGATCCCAGCAATCAGCACCTATCTAAAAACTGAATCATTGTTTGTGACAATGGGAAGATACTTGTGTTCACAGGTTTTCTGTGAAGGGCCTGTTGTTAAATAAAGCAGGGCAGAACGTGTTGCAAAACCTCCATCTCCGGAAATGCAAATGCAGCAAAGCTGATCTAGAAGAGCAACAGTTTGCCTTGTTTGGTGTGCTGCATCAGCACAGTGCTCCCCATAAGTCATGACCAGGCACAACTCTGCGGCGGAGGCATGACAACAGCCTGTCACAGCAGCTCGAGTCTGAACTGACAGCTTGTTGACAGAGGCTGTGATGAGAAATAGAGAGCTTTGAAAGGAGGACTGAGCACATTTCAAAACCCCTGGGTTATTGCGGAAAAAACATCACTTGAACCTGTGTTCTATGTAGTTAAATAAATACAAATGAAAATGTTCATTGTCCTTCACTTGTTAGCGTCAGAGTATGCACACCTCGATAAATGTTCAAAGCAATAGGTTATGACTGTCTACATGAGGTCTGATGTGGGTATAGTTTTAAAAAAAGTCTGTAAAATCACTACAAAAAATGTAAGTGTTTGGCCACATGAATTCACACAAACTGACTTAAAATGCTGCAGTATATGCTGAGCCCACTTGGGGTGCCGTGAACTGCCAGAGAAACACAAACGCAAACACTTAGCATCAGCACTAGAGTATGCGGACTAGAGTTATTCTATTTTCCTGTGATCATTAAATGAAGGCAACTTAAAACAAATTACTCTATAGCCTTGATTTAAAGGATTCTGCATTTTTGTAGTTTTCATACCGCTGCTCCAGAATATCTTAAAATTACTTTCCCTGTGGTATGTAAGAGACTGATGATCCTTTTTAGATAATCTCATTACCGCTTTAACACTAATGCAAGCAAAAAATGAATGAAGAAGAAAAATGAATTTTGTCTCAGTGATGTAGGAAGGCACAATGACAGACTAAATGCTTAGGCATTGATTTACTATGTTTTTCACAATGCACCATAGACAAAATGGTTACCAGAAAGGCAGACTACTTCAATTCTTTGGAATATCTTAAACAAAATTGCTGTATGAACGCTGTATGGTCTCCTAAAACCATGTATGCTCAACATGTGGAAAATAGAATCAATAATCAAGACTTTCAAATCAAAGCGATGACTTAATATTAACATCACTTAATCTCCTGCATCAGTATTAAGACACTCTTTCTGCACTGCTTAAAATTCTGTTCTCTCACTTCAGAAAGTAGAATACTTGAAACTGAAAGTGACACTGACACCTCGCCATATACTTTCTTATCAATTCGTAAATTTTTTATCCGATCACTTTCATTCTCAGATGCTGAGTTGAGCATTAAATACAGAAAAAGCTAAAAAAAAAATACAACCAGATGGTATCGTCAGGGCAAAGGTGACATACCAGGTCCTGATGCAGCAGAACGACGTGAATTCCACACCCTTGATCCCAATAAATGTGTACATTTCAGAACTGGAGTGCACTAAAGCACAAAAGTACAAAAGCAAGCACTATACTTCAAAGACTCAAAATGTCCTCCATTTCCCAACGTTTAGACCCACGTGACAGGCTTTTCAATACGCTAAGATACATGGCAAGATAGGAAAGAGTGTGACAGCATCTTTAAGTTCTGAATCAGCTCTAATTATTACAGCTGGAGTGGTCTTTTAATAAAACTAGGACGCTGACATAAACAGGTGTCAAGTCTGTCAAATGTCAAATTAACAAGGAGCAAATACACATTAACCGATCATAATATTATTTTCCTCTTTATTTTTTTTAAGTTGATATTAGACTTCTGTGTTTTTAACATATCAGTGGTACACATTATAACACCTTTACTCACATTTGAAATAAAGTAAGTAAATCCTGTGGCTTGACCAAATGCCTAATGTTAAGAATTCTTGTGGGGAGACATCAATAATTTTTACATAATCACCAATGCGTTGCTCCCAAGTGCCTTTACAGAGTGTGAGAGGAGCAGCGTTTACAAAGCAATATGTCTGACACAATAAGAAGAGGCCTGTTTGACGTGTGACTAAATGCTAACCGTATCCAGCTGACAGCATTCGTGCCAGGGAAAACACTGGGTTTCGTTTTGGAAAGCAGCTAACCTGAGCTGGATTAAATGGATTTCCTTTAAGGCTGCAGGTTTAAATATAGCTGCTTATCCTGGAGTGTTTTCCCACCTAGGTAAACACTGTCTGATCACTCCATTGATTGTTTCCACTGAAATCCTGATGCCCCTGGGCAGCTAAAGGTTAGCTACAGATGTATATCCTCATATTGATTTTGCTTCACTATTCAAGACTTTCTTTTTCCTCCCCAACATATCGCTTCGATAGTTATGGCTTTCCTGGCCACGGACGACCACAGTGACCTCTGAGTAGCCTTTACTCACATGGGGAAATCTTCAGTCAGAGAAAAAGCTTCATTACAGTGTCTAGAGCTGATGGTATTACATGTCTATTGTACAGCAGCTCCACGCAACAACAAAGTCACTAGTTTCATGGTAAATGTGAAAGATTTCATTCACTTTTCTGGGTCTTTTTCCTCCCTCCATCTCCCCCTCCTTCCTTCCTCTCACTCACCCTGGGGCTTGAGAAGCAGAGGTCTGTAGGACCAGCTGTGCATGCAGAATGACTGCAACAGACAGAAAAGCATTTGCTACAGACGGAGAAGGCCGGATGTTTTTGTATGCCACCCTGCCTCCCCACATAAAGACAAACCCAGATCTTCAGCTCAGGCTGCAGGAAAATAAAGGGCCCTTTTAAGACAAACACAAAGCCAGAGATGTGACTGAATGGAACTGACCGCTCTACTTAAAGATAATGCAATTTCCAAGAGCCGGTAATTTGGATTTGAGACAATGGGTGTGTTGAAAAATGCTGTTCCGCTTTAAAAATTCACTACATTTTGTGACAAAGTGACCAGGCAAAAATACAGTGTCTAAAGTATTCATGCAACTTTAACTTTTCCTCATTATGTCAAGTTAGAACTACAGCCCTCAAAGTGTTATACTTCCTTTTTATGATAAATATAATCAAATTCCTAACTCTAAAACATGTAGAGAGCATTTGCAGTCCCCCCCCCCCCCCCGAGTCATTTATTTTTTTCTGAAACCATGTTTCGCTGCAGCTGCATTTGCTTAGTGTTTGCAGTCTGTCTCTCTCATATCTATACAGACTGAGATTTTGGCCCATTCCTGTATGCAAAATTGCTCTAACCCAGTCAGGTTGGATTGGGAGTATCAACGGGCAGCAATTTTCAAACAGATTCTCATTTAGACTCAGGTCTGAACTTCGACTGAACCAACACATCAATAGGATTTGATAAAATTTGTTAGACTGCAGCTCCGGCTGTGCGTTTAGAACGGTGGTCCAGTCTCCAGTCGTCTTCTGCAGCCTCTAGCACATTTTCTTCCAGGAAAACCTGGTATTTAGTTCCCTCTATCTTTCCATCAACTCTGAGAAAAGAGCTCCGCTGAAGAAAAGCATCCCCACAGCATGATGCTGCCATTACATTCTTTCACTCTGGGTATAGGCGGCCATACCAATAACCAAATATTTTCTCTATTTGACTATTCTTTTTGAAACAGTGATGGAAAAATTTGAAGGCTGTTGGTAGTTCACTGTTAAATATGTTTGACTTGAATATTATTCATAATTAATAAAAAAATACAATTGAATGTTATTTATAATATTGGCAGGTAAAAATAGGTTATATGGCCAGACTTTTTTTACCCAAAAACACAAAAATGTGTAGCGCAAATCCCTGGGGCTCACTTAATGTTTCGAAATCAAGTTAAAGATTAAAATTTTTGTTTAATTTGACCACAAAACCATCTTCTACATGTTTACCGCCCACAGGGCTTGTAGCAAATTTTAAACATGATATTTTCATGGATCATCGCTCTCCATGATGCTGATGTTCTTTAAATAACCTTTAAGACCCAATTGAGAAGAGCTTAATTTCTACTGGAAATAAATAACACACGTGTCCTCTAAATGCATCTTGTTGTGTTGGATTTTATTTAATAGGTATCAGAAAAATGATGGATTAATGGAAATAGATACACTTTTCAGTCTTTTATTACACTGGAGATTGTTTCCCTTGCTTTGTGTTGGTCTATCACATAAAATGAAATTTAAATACGAAGCACTTTACTGTGACATAACATTTTAAGATAATTTTAAGAAGCAGTGTAAAAGCAGCTCTGTTGGGGCTATTATAAAAAGTCTAATTTATACTATCATTACATTCATGCAAAAACCACATGAAAGGCCTCAGCACTAGCACAGCATCTAAAAAGAAAAATCCATCATCCTTTTTGATGCAACCTCATTTATTTCTGAGGTCAATCGTTATCATCTCCTCACAGAGCAGTTTCAGGAACATGTACAGAAATGAAAAAAGAAAAATCAGGTCACTCTTTGTGTCTGTTTAATGTCTGGATGTCACATGTTTCTGTCCCCGTCACAGTTTTTTTTTTTTTTTTTTTTTTAGGAACCGTCCGCTGAGAGGCACGAATAGAAACAGAGTTAGCAGCTCAAGCAGCAGCGGTGAAGCATTGATCCCGAGGATAAACGAAGGGACAGGAGGGTTTGGTGTCGCCCACAGGCTCCCATTGGGCCCATCACTGAGCCGAAAGACAATCTGAGCTCACAAGAAGCTCCCCTGTGTCGAAGAGAGGGAAGGTCAAGGCAGAGCAGAGAAGTGAAACCTACTTCTGAGGAAACCTTTTTTAGTTGTTTTGGATTGTTGGCAGAGAATCACAACTGCTGGTAAAAGTTAAACAAAACCTCCTATGGGAATCCTTACTTTATTTCCCACTTTGATTGTAGAGTAGTTTACTCCTACTTTCTGTCGGAACTGACACTTTTTCTGGGAAATAGTTTTCCTTCCATAGTGGATGAAGTCATCCCGGTCTTGCCTCAAATGATTCCCATATAAAGAGCAGATTAAAAACAAGGCAATTGGACCTCTTTTACTGTCCATGTCTTAGATTTAGGTCTGTGGAATAAGATTTGTATGGAAAGCTGTTGATTTTATGTCTGGTGAACTATTTGTGTGTTGATTTTTCCATATGTTTTTTGATCATGATCCTGTTGAAAGAGTGTTTTAGGGTCTTTTTTTCAAACATGCTCTAGTAATTCAAAGACTCCCTGATGTCCTGCACTTGAAAAGGGTTGCCAGGGCCTTTAAAAAAAACAAGCAAAACAGCCCAACAGGATTGCTTATTCTCCGCCGTGCTTAACTGTGGGTATGAGGTGCTCAATTTGAGTGTCGTCTGACAAAATCACATGGGTTCAATTGAGGTCATGATTGAAAAGGTTTCTCTTGGCAGAGTCTCATGATGGTTTTTAGGAATGGGTGACCGAAATATACTTTTCTTTGCTCAAGTTCTTTCACTGTGAGCTTTGGGAGATTTTCCCCCTCTTTTATGAAACTCAGAGGTTTGATTTTAAAAATATGGAGGCTATTGTGACATAGTATTGCAATAAAGACCTGATATATCCAAAACCTTTTTACAGATGTCTGTTTTATAGCTCTCTATAATTGTGTATCTCTCATTCATAAATTCTCAATAATAAATAGATGAGTTATAATAATCGTGAGTTATTTTCTCTGCAGCATCTTGGCCTTTCCACACATCTGATTTTTAAAAACTGGGGTCTACCTAACGTAAAAACTGGTTGTGAATGGACTGTGCGTATTTTACAGAAAAAAGAAAAGATTTGATCACTCATGGCCCTTTGCCCGAATGCGACATGATAGGGTAGGGTGCAGGCATCAAAGCAGTTTTTGAGGCCAAAATCCCACTGCACCGCACGCTTGCAAACCCTTTTCTCTTTCCTTAAGAGAAAGTGGAGCAGTCAGACTGTTAAACACAAATTTCCCCCCCTGAAAAAAGCTCCTGTTTACAAGAATCAGATTACGAGGTTTGTGAATTATTAATCACAGCTGCTGATGCTTGGTTATATGCGGGTCTTTCCACTGACATATAAGCTCAGGCTGCGTTTGCTGGGACAAAGCTGTGTCAAGCACCGACCATCAACGCTGACATCATCAGTGGGAGGACTCTCCTTCATTACGCTAAGGCCAACAATAGGGCTGTTTATGGGTCATTGTCCTGTCCCACTACGCTCCACATGTCCAACAGCCGACTGTCATGAGTTCTGATTAACACAGTGGGCTTTACCAGATGATAAAGCACCGATGCATGTTTGTTTCCTGCACTGGCAAATCCTCTTACAGAACGATTACCACTGAACAGCAGCATGATGGTGTTTTCCTCTACTGTTGAAGGCCCAGGACAGTTGAGGCATAAGGTTTTCAGTTTTTTTTTTTCATAAACGTAGGAAACAAAATCAATTAGTTACAGGAAACCAGCGAAAGTGTATTCAAAGCAGTACTGTGAGGAGAATAGTAGCTATTTCACAGGCTACAACCTATACCTGGTTACTGCAGGACTTATAGAGTTAAATAGAACCTGGCTGGTATAATCAAGCCCTGCAACAGACTGGCGTCCTGTTCAGGGTGTACCCTGCCTAACGCCTGATAATTGCTGGGATAGGCTCCAGCTGCCCCGTGACCCTGAATTGGATAAGCGGTTAAGAAGATGGATGGATGGATGGATGGTATAATCAAGTTGGATGAAACATCTCATAAAGCAACAGAATATATTCTGATCAGAAATTATGGTCAAAAATGTTTCTAAGAGGCTAAATTAAAACAGTTCTGGAAAGAACAGTGATGTCTCAGGCCACCAGTTATTACCAATAATTGATGGTAACAAAATTAGCTAATATATTTAAGGGTTCAATTAGGGCCTAGTCGATTTCAGTACTTTTATTTTTCTTCTAATAAAAAAAACATTTCAAAACTACAATGTGTATGTTCTCAGGTCTTAGTTTAGTCATCAAAATATGTCTGATGATCTAAGAGATTTAAGTTTGATCAAAAAAAAAAAAACATCAGCAGAAGATTTCTGTAAGAGGGCAAGAATGTGTTCACAATCATGCATATGGAAAATGCTTTATCATGTTTTCATGGCACCAACTTCCAAATGTTTGTGCCTGTTGTTTCTTCATGTGTTTTTGTGGCATCTCAAAGCTATTTTCACATTACCAGAGAGAATCAGAAGAATGTGCTGCTCAACCAAACAAGACCTCTTAAATATTTTTAACTTTCACTTTGATTTGAGTTAAAAGATTTTGAGTTCTCATTGAAAAATTACTGGAAAAATTACTGGGAGGATGAGCTGCTGAGTTCTCGCGAGAGCTGTGCATAGGTGAACATGGCGGTTATGTGGTAATGTATACACCCAGGTAAAATAAGACAATCATTTTGAATCAAACGCAGCTTCTAAACTAACCATCAAGTTACTTTTTTTTTTTTCCTCTAAACAACCTGGACGAGGAAACATTGGATTCGCTGGAGTGCTACCTAGACGAGTGCTTTGATAACATCGTTATGGGTAAGTCACGGAAACCTGCTTCGGATACAACAACGAGCACACCGTCGCAGAAGCGCACTCGTTCCGAGGCTAGCACATCCACCGACTCGCCAGATAGAAGCTACGGCGACATCCTGGACTCAATAGACAAGAAGCTAACCAGCCTGGACGCCCGTCTCGCGCTGGTTGAGGTTCTTCATAAAGAATTTCAGGCTCTGAGGGAATCGCTGGAGTTCAGCCAACAACAAGTAGCTTCGCTAGTTACAGAAAACCAAACACTAAAAGAAGACGTTAAGAAACTCACCGAGGGAATGAAGCAGCTGTCTGGAGAAAACAAAAGCTTCAAGGAGTCTATTCTAGACATCCAGGCCCGATCAATGAGGGACAATCTTGTTTTTTCGGGGATACCAGAGCAGGCTGAGGAAGATGCTGAAGTAGCCGTGCGAAAGTTCATTCAACACCAACTGAAACTGCCAGACGACACGGTTAAAAGCATAACCTTCCATCGGGTTCACCGGCTCGGAGGTAAGAAACACAACAACACCCGCCCGCGACCAATTGTTGCAAAATTTGAACATTTTAAACAAAAAGAACATGTCAAAGGACGCGGGAGAGAGCTACGGGGGACGAATTACAGCGTTAATGATCAGTTTCCGAAAGAAATCCTGGACAGAAGACGCGTGTTATTTCCAATTAGAAAAAAACATATTAGTGAGGGCAGTAGGGCTACGGTTAGTGTGGATAAACTGTATGTTAACGGTCAGCTGTTTAGGGACCCTCAGGTTACTCCTTGGCTTTATTAGTCATATTTAACAGAACCAAGACAGAATTAGCTTTATCAGACAACTATAGTTTAAAAAAAAAGCACAGCTCAGCAGGCTGTTTTTGTTTGTTAATGTGGGTAGGGGCAGGGCTGTGCACTAGATTGCTTTTTCTTTTTTTTCTTTCATTTTTTCTTTTTCACTATTATCTTTCTCACATTTGTACCACCAAATCTCTTTATCACCTTTTTTCCTTTTTCTCTCTCACACACACACAGACTTTTATCATGGCATATTCATGTTTTTCCATCATACTTTCATTCTGTACACACCTGTATGGTGCATTATTTACCCGCTTTATCTCTGCTTCTGGTTTTTTTCAATCTGGCAACCCCATGGACAAACCAAAATTACACCTATATTCATCCTTGGCGATAGTACATATCTAAGGTTTATCTTAGCTCTATGAATCCTGTAAAATTTATAACATGGAATATTCGCGGCGCTAGCTGCAGAGATAAAACCATTAAGATTTTCAACCATCTTACAAGACTGAAGGCAGATGTCGTCTTACTACAGGAGACTCATAAATCAAGTTCAACAGCTAATGATTTAAAAACACCAGAGTATCCTAATATATTTTCTTCATGCTATAACTCTAGACAACGAGGAGTAGCAATATTAATAAATAGAAATACTAATTTTAAAGTAATAGACACAGCTACAGATCCAGAAGGTAGATTTATAATATTAAAACTATTTATAAATAACCAAAAGTTATGTATAGTTAGTATATATGGTCCAAATGTTGACGACCCCTCATTCTTTCATACTTTCTTCTCGGTTCTGGCTAATCACATGGATTGCTCACTTGTTCTTGGGGGAGATTTCAACTTTGGACTAAATGAAGAAATAGACAGGCTCAGTACAGCAGGGACTCAGCGCAGATGGCAATCCATAGATATAGTTAAACAGTACATGAGCGATTATGGACTCTGCGATGCATGGCGATCGCTTCATCCCAACGACAGAAAATACACTTTTTACTCAAACGTACATCATTCTTATTCTAGATTGGACTATTTGTTAGTCAGCAGCTCACTGTTGAATGACATTTCAGACACTGAGATACATCCTATAGTGATCAGCGATCACGCTCCTGTTTCTTTAAATTTAGCAAATAAAATTGCAACCCTTCAAT
The DNA here is from genome assembly GCA_028564705.1 of Apricaphanius iberus. Lineage (NCBI taxonomy): Eukaryota > Metazoa > Chordata > Actinopteri > Cyprinodontiformes > Aphaniidae > Apricaphanius > Apricaphanius iberus. The sequence goes on from JAPXFQ010002732.1 coordinate 749,276, forward strand.
ATAAAAATTGGAGATTTAATACATCATTACTTAAGGATAAAGAATTTATTAAATATATTGAAAAAGAATGGGCTTCATACATGGAATTTAATGATCTCCCTGGTATGTCGCCATCCACTCTATGGGAAGCAGGGAAAGCTGTGATTAGAGGTAAAATAATTTCATTCTCATCAAATAAAAAGAGAACAGAAAATAAACATGTTCAGGAATTAGAAGAAACTATTAAATCATTAGAACCTTCCCTGGATAAAGAGAGCTTAAGTAAAATAAGGAAAGCAAAATTAGAGTTAAATGAAATTATTAATAAAAGGACGCAGTTCTTATCTTAGTTATCGTCCGATTTCTCTTATCAATGTGGATCTGAAAATAATTTGCAAAGCTCTTGCAAGAAGGATAGAGAAAATAACACCTCTAATAATCTCCACCCGATCAAACAGGTTTTTAATAAAAGGTAGGTCTCTTCTTCCACAAAATTCACTGTATATTAATAGATGTAATAGAATATTCCCACTGTAGAAAACGTCCAAAACATATAATTATCTTTAGATGCAGAAAAAGCATTTGGATAGAGTTAACTGGAAATTTTTATTTGCAGCCTAAATACATATTTGGATTCATAATTCTTTGTAAACTGTTAAAAAATATTAACAGCTCCCAACGACATGTAATAAGGACCAATAATCAAACATCACTCCAAGGTATTTCTTCAGAGAGGTACCAGGCAGGATGTCCCCCTCTCCATCCCTCATTTTTTCTAATTTTATTGAAACCAATAGCAGCAGCAATCATGCAAAATAAAATTTTAGAAGCATAAAATGCAACAAATATAACCATAAAATCAGTGTATAACCAGATGATGTACTACTTTCTACAGCCTTCACAAACTTTCTTGTATCAGGTAATTTATTTATTAAAATCTTACTCAAGAGTTTCAGACTATTCCATATATCGGTTAAAATCACATCCCTTCCTATCAACTGTTCTTACCAGAGTACTGTTGCTTTACAGATCCATGGGGAAATATTACATATCTATAGGTATCCATATCTCACCAAGACTTGCAGACTATCTAAGCTAAACGACGTCCCACTTTTAAAAAAAGTGAAGATGATCTGGCAAGATGGAAATCCCCTTTCCAATATCACTTATTGGAAGGGTAGCTATACAATATAAATGATGTTTTGCCTAGAATCAATTCTATTTAATTCTCAATGATCCCAAGGCAAACCATCACCTGATGGTTTTAGATCTCTGGACTCTTCTGTTTCTAAATTCCTTTGGAAAGATAAACCCCCACGTATCTAGCTTAAAAACACTACAGAAAGTCCATAGATAAAGGAGGTCTAGACATACCAAACGTCGTGCATTAATTTTCTTAGCCAACAGACTCCAATACACATCAGATGGGGAAAACACAGTTATCGATGAGTGCTGGTAGATGGTAAACAGACATCACGATGCAATAAATAAAACTTTCAGATCCTACCTTTTTATTAGCTCTCAAATATAAAACAAAATGAATGTTTCAAAGTATAAATATCAGCTCCTCCTGACAGCTTGTGTGGGAATTTCTTAAAAATGACAATGACCTCACTAGTCCCATGCAGGCGTACACACCCATCTGAATAACCCGGATATCTTAACAAAAAAAATGCATAAAAAACTTCCAGGCTGAGTTGAAAAGGAATTGAATACCTGAGCGAAATATTTGATGGAACACACTATAACTCCCTTTAATACAGTGTTACAAATTAATTTCGGAATTAACAAGAATAAATTCTTAAATAACCAACAAAATGAAATCAATTATATAAAATAAATTTAGGCTCAAATACATGTGTCGATCACACTCCCAGGAAAGGTTTTTAGGACGTCCTAATCTTAACCCTCCAGAATACTGCTATCTAAAATAGACAAAACATTAATAGAATAGATGAATCAATAGCCTTCCTAGTTTTCAAAATGGGAGATGGACTTGTCAATCTCAATAGACCAAAACCTCTGGTCTCAAATTTCCATTAAGAACCACTTCAAATTTCTTAAGAGGAGGATACCTAATCTACGATTAATACAATCATAAAATCCTATCATAATGTGCATTATACAGGCAAAACGGATGTTCAAGAATGGGTTATACGCCGTCCCGAATATACTGTTTACAACAATGTACAAGCAATCTACACAAGACAATATATTCATGCTCTTTGGTTCTTGCCACGCTTTAAGAAACATATCTGGTAACGCGGAGATATGTGAGATCTACAACATGTCTGAACATGTAATTTCACACCTGCGTCCCAAGACTTTTCGCTTGCTGGAAAAATATAGATGAGAGTTACCATTGATACAAATCTATGCAATTATTTTTAACAGCGCCTTCTATGCAGTCGCTAAGAAAAATATCCTCTTTCAACTGGAACAAATAAAATAGTATGAATATTAATCAATAAGAGATCCTCCTTCTGGATTACATTGTTAGAAACGCATCTGCCTTCCTCATCTGATCAATTTTCTGGTCACCCTTGATCAGTACCATCACCTGAGTGGGGTCGGGCCCTTGTATTCCCCGTGCTGTGTGACACGGTTGCGCCGATGTGGAGCTTAAGGTTTGGTGTGACTGCGGGAGGTCCTTGTGTGGGTCCACATTGCGGTTTTCGGGCGATAGGTGCCTGAGACCCTCGCCTGGGTGGGACTTTGGGTCTTTGTGTGGTGACTCCTAGTGCTGCATGCGCGCCTTAAGAGGCGTCCGTGCTCGGCGGACACGGGGTTTTACTGGCCTGGTGCTGTGCTGCTTCTGGGGGGGTCTGGACTGGCATGGGCTCGAGGGTTCTGGGGCGGCGCGCCCCCCCGCTTTGTGCGCTGCCATCGGTGCCTGCTGGGGGGGGCTGTGTCGGCCGGGGGTTGGCGTCGGCTGCTGCCCTTTCCATCTCTCCGGGCTGGTTCCTGTCGCTTGCTCCCCGGTGGCCGCCTTGCCGCGTCCGGGCGTCGGAGCGAGAGGCCGTGGCGGGTGGCCGCGACTCCGGGCCCGAACGCTTAAATGACACTGGGACAATGGCTCCTGGGTCTTGGTCTTAGCCCTCGCGGGGGTGCTGGGGGGGGGCGTCTGGCCTTGTGTTGGTTCCGGCCTCCACGGAGACTGACCATTGGTGGGGTGTGGGCTGGTGGGTGGACGTGCTGGGTTTCTGTTGCCACCCCCATCGGGCGTATTAGCTAAGGCTGGAGGATGTCGCCTGTGGATTGGCCGCCCGGGACTTCGTCCTGCTCACGGGCCTGGCGCGGCATGTTCCGGGTACCCGAGTCGGTGGGCACCGTGTACCGCCTCGCCCGGGGTGTCCACGACTCTGGCCGGTGCCTGGGGCGTCTCTTATTGGCGGGGAGGCTTTTTACTAATCTATGCACATAAGGGCCTCTTTTTAACGGGTTGCGCTTTGGACGGAGGGGGAGGCGTTGAGGGTGAGGGGGGGCTAGTAAGCCTCACCTGGGTGTCCCTAGTGACATGTGTTTTGTTAGCAGTGTGAATGTTGGGGAGGAATTTAGTTATGCCCCTGGCATGGGGCTGGTGGATTGCGGGGCCCCTCATGGCTCGGCGGTACCGGCTGCCGGTGGGCCCCTGACCCTGGACGTGCTGGGCGCTCCCACCCCTGGTGGATCGGCCGAACGGGGGTGCCTATTGAGTCAGCAGGGAGCTGGCTCCCTGGGGTTGGCAATGGTCACCCCAGTTATTTTCTCCCCATCCCCGTGCCTCATCCTCCTGCTCCTTCATTCTACCATTCACAAGGCCTTGGGACGTGGGCACGACGACTGGGTGCGGGATGGAGCTTCCAGTCTTACGCTACCCGGCGGATGGCGGCCTGGTCCCCGATTTTATTGAGCATTTTAGACACTACGACTTGCAACATTTACAGGGAACGCACATGTAGGACCTGGCGGTGTGAGGCGCCACAGGCGAGACCCCCCTTGCGGGTCCTCGCCTAGTGTTTGCCCGGGCACCCCACTGGTTAAACGCATCTAGACACATGAGGGCCCGGGGGGGAATATGGGGGTACCCGCAGTATTCCCATGACCCCCCCCTCTGTTTTTAAGTGCAGCATTAAGAACAACACTCAACATCAACCACAGATGAGCTGGGGGAGAGAAGGCTGGGGGTCTATTTCCACACCCCTGTTCGTTTGACCATCAGGGGTCGGAGCCCGGATAGAACATCAGGCCTTCTGGTCGGGGTCCTGGGCTGGTGGGCTGCTCTTGCCGGTGTTGGGGCCTTGGCGGTCTACTTGTCCCCGTCCTGGTGGGCAAAGGGGTCTGTCTCCTGGGTGCAGGGGCAGGGTTCTCTACTGGGGCGTCTGTCCCTGGGCCTGGGAGTATGGAGTATAGTGTACGTATGGGGGGTATGAATGAGGGTCTAGCGTCCTTTTTTCGTATGTCCTGTATTTGTAAGAATGTGTACACATGAGAGGGAGGGTACGTATGAGTGTCTCTGTCTGTCTATGTCTACCTGTCAGGTTGGGTGTTTGGCTGCTCTCTGGCCTGATGCATCTTCTTCCCTCCCCGTCGGTGATGATTGCTCCTGCCCGCTGGTTGATGATGACTCTCGATGCATGGGGCTGGGGGTCCCGGTTGCGGCCCGGCTCGGTCCTGGTGCATGTCGGGCGGGTCCTGGGTGGTCCGGTGTGTCGGGTGGCCGCTGTTTCGGGCCGATGTCCTTGGATTGACTGGGGCACCTCTTATGGGGGTGCCGGGGTTGTAGAATAGGTTGGTGCCGTCCGGTGGATCGGTGGGGACCGTGCCTGGCGCCCAGTCCTCCTGCCGGTTCCAGGACTTCTGCTGGCTGGTCTGTTCGCCTGGTGGGGCTGTCCGGCATTGGCTGGGCCCCTGATCTTGGCGCCCCACGTGGGGCGGGATCTGGACCCTGGAGCTGGAAGATCTGGATGTCCAGGTGCCGGCTGGGCGCGGCCTGGGGAGGGCGTACATCCGCTGTGGCTCTTGCTGTGGCTCCCTGGCGTGTGGATGTGTGGAGGCGGGCCGGGTTGTTGGCGGTGGGTACTGGTCCGGGGTGGCGGCAGCGTGTGTTGTCTGTCGGTTGGCTGCGGGGGACCCTTGTCGGCTGGTCCCTGGTTGGGGCCCCGCTGGGGGGTGGGGTGCCCCTGGTCCCCGTGGCCTCCGGTTCCTGGTCCGGGCCCGCCCTGGCGTAGCCGGTTACCGGCGGAGCCCGTGGGCTCGTCACTGCGATCTCTCGGGCCCCAGCATCGCGGCTGGTGGGTGCTCCCCTGGGGCTTCCATCTGTTCCCCTCTTGGCGGGTGATCGACCCTGCGCTGATCCGCCTGTGGACTCTGTACTCTGTGGGACGCTGGATGCATACATCTCTTGCCTCCTCCATGTCTGTGCCGATTCCTGTAGGACGGATTGACGGTTCCTTACACCAGCTATCAATCACTTGCATGGGGAAACCTTATTCCGACCTGCATGCTCGCACACACATAGGTGTGGGGACATAGGTGAGGACGGACATATCTTAAGCTGAGGTTATCATCATTAGTTAGTTGTTCACAGGAGCTTACCAGAAACATTTGTATTATGTTCATTAATCAATGCTTGTGTGTAGTGAATGTGTAATTCTTTGTTTATTCTACCAGATCCGAACTATTGGTTTGGTTCTGTACAGTTTGTTGTTTTTGTTTTGTATTACTGTTTCTCTGCCGTCCGGCAGAGGTGGAGGACTGGGATGTTTTCTTGTGTTCTTTATTTGCCTCCCTGTCTTGTGTCGTCGGTTCGCCCCTCTGTTGGTCCGGTTTCTTTTCTTCACCTTCTTCCTTTCTCCCTTCTTGTCTCAGTTTAATGTCCATGACGTCAGGAAATTGAACCCACAGTAATCACTAATAAAGATTTTTCATACATATACATCAAGTGGCGTACTACAGCGAAGCTGTAATACTCTGCTTGGGAAAGTAAAACTGTTGGGCTTGTACTTGGTACTCAGACACCAATTCTGAGTAGCATACTGCTAGACAGGACACGTTAAAAAAAAAAAAAATTACTGGAAATGAATAACTCAGAACGCATCTGAATAATGGGCGCTGATGCACCCGATGTCAACCTTGTCTAGCTTTATCTAGCAAATAAAGCCAAGTCACTCTCTCGTTACAATCCACCATGGTGCATAACGTGCGGCAACAGATGAAGCCCAGCCCATGCGTTGTTTTTTCCTCAGAAGCAGGCTATGGAAGCCAAAAAGTACATACATCAAACTTCATTGGATTCAATTCGTTGGATACGTCGAGCAAAGCATCCAACGGATGCGATCTGAATGAAGCTCGAGGCTGCACAGATGTTCCGTTGGTAGCACTGCTGCCTTGCAGCAAGAAGGTTCTGGGTTCTAATCTATCCATGCGGTCTCTCTACCTGGAGTTTACATGTTCTCCCTGTGCATGTGTCGGTTCCCTATGGGTACTCCAGCTTCCTTTTAGTACAGTTCAAAACTATGACTGCTAGATTAACTGATCTCTCTAAATTGCCCTCAGGTGTGAGTGAATACCACCTGTCCAAGGTGTACCCCGCCTCTTGGCTGATAATTGCTGAAGATAGGCCCATGCCCCTGCTGCAACCTTGCATAGGATTTATGGTATAGATAATGGATGGACCAAGACTAAGCCATCAGGTGAAAGCATCCTGTGTTACAATGATTGATATGCAGGAATAAACAAATGAGCAAATTCTTACGCTTTATAAAAATCATATCTTTGATTAAAAAAGGATGATCTGACATTTTATACTTATAGCTGGAATTTCAAATACTCAAATGAGAACTGCGGAGAACTGTTTAAAGCCTGAAAGGTTTCTTGTGTAAAGGTTTGCGGAACAAACCTATAGAATGGGAGCCAGTTCTGCTTTTTTTTTTGACAACTACTCTAGAATTAGTGGTGAAATTCTGGTCATTAGAAAATGAAAAATGTAGATACTAAATTTGACATTGCAATTGCAGTATGGTCATGGTTTGGCAGACAAAAAAGCAGGAGGCTGAAAACACAGCCCTGAGGTTTGCCTGTGGTTGATGTGATGCTCCTGGCTGCCAACCTTAACTGTCAATGTGTCAGGAATCTCTCAGAACCCAGTCCTAAAGTCATAGCGGTCGTTAGGGAACAAAATTAAAAGTATGAGTATTAAATGCATGATGTGAGTAGAGGTTTTGGTGTTGAAGTTGATTGGTTATGCAGCATTAAAATGATAGTACGGTCTTTTTTTAAATGAAGCTCTGTTAAAATATTATGAATTCTGAACGTCTTTATACATCAGTTTACTCAGAGCGCTGAAATTAACCGAAAACCCTTAGAGGCCACACACTAAATTGGAGCTGCACCATTCTAAAACATCTCTAATAAAAAAAATATCATCATAGTTTATGTTAGCACTAGATAAACATTTTAACTTCAGTCGTGTTTTGTCACCATTTTACAGTCGGTTATGAAATAGCGTATTGTAGACATTGGTCACAGCAGAAGTCACATTGTATGATTGTCACTGATTTTGTATACTGCTGGTTATTAATTTTAGGCCCAAGTCATCTTTGGTCAGCAGAGCACTGAATCAGCAGCTTGTCTGATCCGACAGAACAAAGTAGATGAGTTGCGGGCCTGCACTCAGTATCTGTCGGACTACCGACAATCCTGTCTCATCTGCCTGACAGAGAGTTGGCTCACTGCGGCGGACCCTGACTCTGCAGTCGACCTGGAGGGCTTCACGCTGATGAGAATGGACCGAAACGAAAACTCTGGGAAAAGTAAAGGTGGGGGTGTTTGTGTCTACATAAATAATAAGTATTGCTACCCGTCTCACACTACAATTAAACATCAAGTATGTACAAAGGACATTGAACTTTTAGCGCTCAGTTTAAGGCCCTACCACTTACCAAGAGAAATTCACCAAATCAGACTTTTTGTTGTGTACATTGCTCCCTCTGCCGATACACAAGCCGCAGCCTTGAAAATCCACGAACTGGTAGCTCAGGCAGAATCAGAAGCACCTGACTCGGCTACGTTTGTGTTGGGTGATTTTAACCTATGCAGTTTAAAAGACCATCTACCCACATACCAGCAATATGTTACCTGTAGTACTCGGGGCACAGCTTGCCTCGACCAGTGCTATGGTAATATCCAGGATGCGTTCTACTCTAAAGCAATGCCCGGCATAGGAAATTCGGACCATAACATGGTCAGACTGATGCCCACCTATGTGTCAAGGCTGAGACGTGAGAAAGCTAGAAAAGTGGAGATTAAGAACTGGACTGCTGATGCATCGGAAGCATTACGGGAATGCCTAGAGCGCACGGATTGGAATGTGGTGACTGACAGGACCGAAAACGTTAATGAAGCAACGCTCGCGATTACTGGATATATAACTTTCTGCGAAGACGTAATTATTCCCAAAAAGACAGTTAAGATGTTCCCTAATAACAAGCCCTGGATAACACCAGAACTAAAACAACTTCTTAACCAGAAAAAACGACTGTTTCAGATGGGTGGAAACAGAGATGAGAAAAAGACCGTGCAGAAAAATATAAAACGTATGATTACAGACTGTAAAGCAGCATACAAACAGAAATTAGAGGCTTTTTTTAGAAATGATAACAGGAGAGCATGGCAGGGTTTTCAGGCAATCACAGGATATAAGCCTAAAAAACACCTTATACCAGTGGAAAATGAACTGGAAATGGCCAATGACCTGAATGATTTCTATTGCAGATTTGACACTTGTGATTTTACAGCTGAGCAGGAGTTGGCCTATGAAGAAATTAGTAACATGAAGTGTATGGATAATATCACCATTTCTATAGAGGACGTTAAGTTTCACTTCCAGCAAGTGAACCCCCGTAAAGCCAAAGGGCCCGATGGTATTAGTAGTAAGATATTAAAGGTGTGTGCTGACCAACTGGCACAGCCTTTTCGAAAGTTGTTCCAGCTATCTGTAGATAAAAGTGTAATACCTTGTTTATGGAAAAAATCTCTGATTGTGCCTGTACCTAAAAATAACAAACCAAGGGAACTTAATGATCTGCGCCCAGTTGCCTTAACATCTATACCAATGAAATGCCTTGAAAAGATTATTCTGAAACAGCTCTTGTACGAGGTCACACCACTTTTAGACCCATACCAATTTGCCTACCGTGCAGAGAGAGGAGTTGACGACGCACTGCTGACCCTGACAAACAGTATCTATGTGCACCTTGAAAAGGCAAAAAGTCTGGTCAAGATTGTGTTCATAGACTTCAGCAGCGCTTTTAACACTCTACAACCCCACCTGCTGGTGCAAAAATTGGCAAAGCTTGGAGTTAATCCAAGACTAATTTTATGGCTTTTTGACTTTTTAACACACCGCAGTCAACAAGTAAGATATGACTCATGTGTCTCATCAGTAAAACATATTAACACTGGAGCACCACAAGGGTGCGTTCTGTCCCCAATTCTGTACACCTTGTACACCAATAATTGCAGATCAAAGTCTTTTAATCATACATTTTTTAAATATGCAGACGATACGGCACTTGTGGGCTTACTCGATTCTGAAACTGCATCACTGGAGAGTTTTGAGAAAGAGGTGCAGGACTTTATTAAATGGTGCACAGACAATTTTCTTGTAATTAATGCAAAAAAAAACTAAAGAGATGGTAATCAATTTTAACAAAAAGGAAATCAGTATTCCTCCCTCAAATATACATGATGTAAAGGTAGAGCGGGTCACATCTTACACTTACTTGGGTGTTGAGATTGACAATAAACTCACATTTAAGGAATGCGCACAGAGTAAGTTTAAAAAACTACAAAAAAGGATGTTTTTCCTGTTGAAACTTGCCAGTTTCAGAATTGATAGCTGTATTCTACAGCTGTTTTATAAAGCCCTCCTACAAAGTGTATTAGTTTTTGGTCTTATTTGTGCCTACGGAAATATGCTCGTAAAGGACCAAAAGAAACTTCAAAATACAGTTAAAGCGGCGAGCAAAATCATCAGGATCAATCAGGTATCGGTTGCTCAACTTTTTAACGACCTCTGCATCAGTAAAACACAACAAATTTTAAATGACCCAACCCATCCACTTCACCAGTTTTTCCTGGAAAGTAACAGGTCCAACAGGCTTTTGCAAAGGAAAATTAGGACTAGTAGATATAATAAGTCCTTTGTGCCTACTGCAATTAGACTATATAACAGCAGACCTAAAACATAGGCTCTTCCAATTTATCTTGTCTCAGCACTTTTAGCCTACATTGTACAGTATGTATTTACAGTTTTTATGTACAGTATGTATTTTACTTTTTGTTGTTGTTTGCTAGTTTTATGTCCATGTCATTTCTAAGGAGTGTGTTAGTAAATGATGACCAAATGAATTTCCCTCTGAGGGATAATAAAGTTTACCTTGACCTTGACCTTGAGAACAACCACAGACCACCCATTTAGGGCCATGACCAGAGATGACTTTAAATCTCACACCTTGTTTTTTTCTTGTTTGTGGTCAAGTGTATTAGGAATTCTGTTGTATTCAAATTTATACTACATTCAAACCAATTTAAACTTTAAAAGTGCTGAGAATTGTACTACATGAAAACATACAAACTGAAATGTGTAGAGTTTATTTGTGATGTTGATAGAGCTGTAATGTATTCTGTACTTTAAGAATTATCAGTTTTTTGTGTGTGAATACAAGCTCTACCAACTAATGCAGAGTTCAATTAGTCTGTATTTACAAAAACTGTGCTCTAATGCAACTGCAGGAGCAAGCAAATTAGTCAGAGAAGAAACAAAAGAAATAGAAGTGTTATTGTTTTACATTTATAAATAAAGAAAAATAACTTCCCTCTTCGACATTTAAATTATGGAATTAATTGTTTGCTCTGTGCTAATCAGGCTGTCTTTAGCACACCAAAAGAATGTGGCAGGCGTGTTTAACTTTACGCTGGCCCTGCAAGTCTTGTTTGCATATTCTGTTTTTTTAAGGAGTAGTTCAGATGCATTAAAGTATGCAGTTTAAATGAGTTTCATGTGTTGTCATAAAGATATTTTATTCCAATCATTTCATCATTTAATGTCCCACAGATAAGGCATTGTTCACCATCAAAGTCCAAACATCAAGGCCAGGGAGAATTTGGGTTGTCTGCTGAAAAGATCTTGTGCGGCATTCTCACGACTGAATGGAAAGACTGTTGTGATGAGGCATACATTTATGGCCATACCCATAGCCTGGTTTAATCTGAGCCTGGTTTAAAGGTTTTCTTCTGACTAAATATATTTTTTTCTTTGGTTGTATCTCTTTCTTTTTCATTCGGCACGCTTGAGAAGAAAAGAAGATATGGTCACAGCTGATTTGTAACCACGACGCAGCAATGTTTAAACTAAATTAATCTGTATCTTATTAGGGTTGTTTATTCATGCCTGTTAAGCAGATTTACACAATGATTAAATAAGCACTTGGTTGGCAAAGGGCGCTGCTTGAAACACAGCAATTAGGGTATAATGTAAGCACTGATCCAGTTAATATTTGCTGCAAATGTAATTAATACAAAATATTTTGTATGATACTTTGCTAGGAAAGGATGCCAGCTATTTTTTTTTTCAAGAATATATTTTTTTTCATTTGGCCTGCAATGATATGAATGACCCAAAACTTCATACCTGTTTTTTTGTCAAATAGGTGCAAACAAAACAAACAAACTTTGCACCGCTGGTAAAAGAGGCATCCCCATTTTTGGCCAGCAGATTATTGTATTATATTTTGTTATTGTGAAATAATTTTATTACAGTTAATGCACATTGTTTTTGTTCAAACGACCAGGATCTTCCATTTAGACTATACGCCATTTATGTTTAACCTTTAACTGTGATGTTTCGAAGCTGCACAGGGTGGAGCTCATGTTCCTACACATAGCTCTATTGTAGTGGTAAGTTTCTGAACCATGACAATTGAACGTTTTGCCCATGCATAATTATTTGTCACAGCACTGAAATAGGCTATGAGTAAGAGCAAATTAATGCCATAACTAGTTAACAGCTGCTATATTTTAAGCCCCAGCTGCTTCTGAAGTTATGATAACTTTGTTTATAGTAAGGGCAACAGTACACTTTAGAGTATACTTCACAGGATGCAACGTGCTATGGATAACGGCAAACATGTTTCCGTTTTCTTCAGGACGCAGTTTAACACATTGTTTCATGTCACGACCTTAAATGTGTTTTTTTTTTTTATACAATTGTTATATGATGTAAGATTGTAAAAAAAAAAGAAACACTGAAAGGTGCGGCATGTATTTCCAAACAATTTCTATCTAGCCCGATACTCCAGGAGAAAATCAGTTAATCAGTAAAAAGAGTCTACTTTGGTTTCATTCATTACAGCTGTTCTATGAAGAAACAGAGGTTTCTGGTTGTAACATGACTTTTGTAAGACACAAAAGCTTGTTCGGAACACTTTTTTTTAATATCCCTACTGCACAGATTCCATCTCCAAGGAGATACCTTAATAGGAAAGGAGTAATACACACACCCACACACAGAAGTCCTCTCAGGATGAGGTGTTTCATGCCCTCAACCACCAGACTGCCCCTCCCTCCAACCTCTCATTCACCCTAAAACCCGAACATGATACAGAAGACTACACGAGGAAGCAGGCACGGCAACAGATGGGAGACGCCTTCTCCAGATTCAGGGCCCCAATCCGTTTTAGTCTCGCGAAATCTCTGAACTCAGTGGGTCTAATTCAGTTGCAGGCCCTATCTGGGTCGCTTTGTCTCTGACAACAGACTGCAATGAGTCGACTCTGACAAGATCTACCGCTGCAATCCATTAGGAAGAAAAGATCTTTGTCTGGTGTTGTGCTTTGGAACCGGTTCAACTTTACCTCTCATAGTGTGTGTGTGTGAGGGTAATTCCTCAGAGAGTGTGACTAGTACCAGTTAATATGAGTAAGTAATACGTCAACACTCCTTTCAGATATTTTTGTTTTCTTTTGCACTTGAAGCACTTTGTTCGGTCACATCAAATGACATCACCGCAGAAAGAGCAATTAAAATTTTAACGGAGCTGTCAGACCGGCTTCCACACATACGTGATACACAAGTGAAAGACAATAAATGAGTAAAACCTAATCCCTCCCTCGCTCACTCTCCTTATTATGACACACTGGGGTAATTGTTTAACCATAATGCTGGGATTTTTTTTTTTTTGTTGGCACACGCATTGGGGTAGTTTATTTAAAAACTGGGGTGGATAAGCTTGAACTAGTAAACCTTTATCATTCTTCACGTTTAGAACGTTACAACAACCTGATCAGAACCCACTGATCCTTTTTCACAGGAAATGATAAGGTGCTAAGATGAATAACGTAAGTAATACAAAATGTAAGTGGATTATATTAATAACTGTATATTACACAAAGGAAATTTTGTTTTTTAAATGACATCGTAGTTTTAACTGCTAGCAATGTCAGTAATCCTAATTTAACCAAAAAAATGATCATAAAGTCAAAAAACATAGACAAAGAAGAATTTCTACTTGATGCTTTCTTGTAATTTGGTTTCACCACATTTACTTTTTGTAGTTGCATTATTTAATCATTTAATGGTCTACAACAATTATGCTGTGACATCATCCGTTTGTTTTATTTTTTTATTATAATTATTCTAAAATAATTTTAAAAAACTCACCTTGGATGGCTTACATTTTTATCCCTTCATGAGTGCCCCCAAGCAGTAATATCCTTTTAAGAAGATTCATTCAACATATCTAAAATATACAGATTGTGTATGTTAAATAAAAAAATTAAACATATGCGCATCAGGTAGCGTTAGGCCAAGTAATTTTATCACTGGGTTAGCGTATAATAATTGCAGTAGAAGTCTGTAAATTTTATAAGTGTGCAGGATGTGTGGCATCTTAGTGTTGCTATGCTAATGCTACAGAATACTTACACATATCCAAGGAAAATATGGCAGCCTGGCTTACCTAAAGATGAAACTGAATATTATACGGCTGTAAATGTCAATGGTGTTGCATTCTTTACTTTTTTTTTAACTCTTGAAATACATGGCAGATGTGCAATAGGGGGAATTATTAGAGATGCTCGGAGATTAACAAAATATGTTGTTATACATTGTTAGATTATAATTTTTTACGAGAAATGACTCTAAACATAAATATTTATTTATATAGCAATATTTCTGACTTATTTGTTTTTATTTTATTTTTCCAAAGGTTTTGGGATGAAAACCTAACCTAGGATGACTCAATAACCCAACCATGGTAGGACAATCCATTATTGATTCATATTTTTGCCAAAGGCTCAGTTTGCAAAATAATCCAAATCTGGTTTTGCATTAATCTTAAAGAGCATTGATAAAAGGTTCTAAATGCATCTTAATATTTGTGGCTATAGTTTGGAATTAGTTCATGTCAGTTCCCACATTTGTATGCAAATGGGAAAAAGGCAAAGACTAATGCAAATCCACACACTGTAAAACAAGTTTTCTCTCATAAAAAGAACATTTAAGTCAAAATCTTCAACATAATCTAACAGAAGTTTTAAAATAACTTACAAGGAATGCGTTTGCTTTGAAGGTTGGCTGAAGAGGAGTTCATAATGCTGGAAAAGTTGGAGGAAACAAACCCAGATGTAAAGAAGGTAAGGTGTAACCAGGCTGTCTTATCAGAGTGTAACCAAAATCCAGATAAGCATCCCCCACCTCCTCTGCTCTCTCCAACTGGTCCAACTTTTCCAGATATAGATTGCCTCCCTGCTGCTTCTCTTTTCCCTGCTTCCTCCCAGAGCAGTTGGGCCACTTGGAGGAGAGCAAGACCAACTTTGCAGCTCTGGGGATTCAATCAGCTGACCAATGACAGGGTGGAAGGAGGAGCTGGACGAGAGCAAGGGAAGCAGGCAGAGGAGGGATGAAGGGATTTATTCTACAGAGTGGAAAATACCAAGATGGAGCAGACACATGCCTCTGTTATTTTTATCTCCTCGCTCCCATTTCCTTCCCTTTGCCTCCTTGTTTATGTATTTTCTCCTCTTCCTCCTGTTTGCAATTGTTTTGAAATTTAAACTGACTGTGAGTGAAGCTTTCCGCAACATATGCCACTCGGAAGAAGTCATTACTCCAAGAACAACATAAAAAAAAAAACATAACGTTTACATATCGCATGGTTTATCCAAATGAGCAACGATTCTAATCATAATGACCCCTGCAAAGTCCTAGTCTCAGTCCTTCAGAAAATGTGTTGGCACTTGGGTCATGTGAAAAGATTTGTGTGACCTAATGAATCTCAATTCTTTACTCAAGTTTGTCAGTAGAGACATGGGCCTATGTTCCTGCAATCTATCGTGAGGGACGTGTGAATCGGTCCCTGAGACTTCTTAACGTGAAGAAAGTTTAAAAAATGCTTGTGTTTTTTTTTAAGTGTGTGTACTTTGAACAAGGAATTCCCAGTCCAAATTCAGTTTACAGAAGCCTCTTTGATTAGAGATGAAACGTTTTCAAGACAACAAGAAAGTCCTGTTCTCTGTATAAACTCTGAATCTACTCCAACATATATGAAGAAGGGTTTTAACTGTAGCAGTGTGTGCAAGATTACACTTTTCCATGAGTCAACCTAGTCATGTGTTCAGCATCATTGTATAACTTCTTCTAGAGGTGTTTTCTCACAGTTTAAAAGCAGTTTCAAATATGAAATGATGAACCACCATTCAATTGATAAAAGACAGGGACTCCAAACCGACAAAGTGACCACCAACAAAACCAAAAAAGTGGCTCTTCGAGTTGAGATTGTCCCATCATTTAAGCCAAAATGGGATATAGAAACCACAGCTTAACACACGTATTGAAATTAAAGTCTCTTTCCAGTTCGTTCCTGTTGGATCTAGTGCTGAAGCTGACTTGTCCAGATGTTCCAGAATCTGTTAATTTTTTCTTCTTTGTCTGTCCCTTCTTAATTACATATTACATCTCAGTGTTTGGCTATATGAAGCCATAAAAACTCCATTCTTCAAGAGGCTGGACAGCTCTTCAATCGCTGTAGATAAAAAAATGGAATATTCCTTCCTTTATGTGTAGTTTTGAACAGCTTTGAGTGTTTTTATGGATGATGTAGTAGCATGGTGAGATCAGATTATGTTAAAACTAGTAGTCAGAGATTTGCTCCAGTGTCAGATCAAGGTTTTCTATAGCTTTTGGTAGCACAACACTGTTGGTTTAAGGACAATGAAATAAATAACAGCTGAAGTAATCAATAAAGTCTTATTTCATTTACAGTTAGAATTCTTTTAACATGTATCCATTACAAGTGTCAACAATTCCATTAATTATTTTTGCTTTCATGTTTATTCATATAATTATTTCACTAACCATTATAGTTTTGTTCATTTATTCAGCATATTAGTCTCCACGTTTAATAAAATGGCCACATATGTAAATACTTATTAAAGGGACTGATAAGGTTTTAAACTGCGGTGCTTTTGGCCCTGGATAGAAAAGGTTGATGAAAAAAGAAAACTGCTCACTTGTCACCACCTAGTGGATATAATTCATAATTTCCAGTTCCACATTGTGGTTTTCAAGTCTTTTATTTGAAAACACTTATGTCTTCGTTCTTTTTTTCCCTACTCTTTCCAAAACACACCACTGAGATTAATGAGATGCTGTTTCAGATACATGTAGGAAAAGATAGTGATGGTGAGTAACTGCAGGAAACGACAGCAACACAAATCCCTACGAATACACACAGCATGCTAGTTGCGAATATTCGATGAATATTTTCCTTAAGACTCTCGAGAAGAGTCCATGTATTTATTGATAACTCAAACAAACCAAAACATACTCCTTCGTTTGGCATGAGAACAACAAAACCCTGCCTCACCTTGGGGAAAAACAAAACATAATTCTCTAGTGAAACTCTCACTTGGTCTCTGTGCCAAACTGCGAAGTGAAACTGCAAATACAAGCTGTTGTGCAGCAGTTGGGAAGTGGTGGGAGTGACTGGCGATTTCTATCAATAAAAACACACTGGTTGTAAATGTCACCGCTTGCTGTGGTTCAGCCTAAATATGCTAATTGTGGCAACGGCATGTAATGCAACCTCTCACCATTGCCATGAACCTCCACCAAACATGTGCGTGCTCATCAGCAGACAAGAACCAGAGAGTTGAAGAAAGAGACACAGAAAGAGAGAGTGGGCAGAGGAAGCATGGTGTGAGTCAAAGTGAGAAAATCCTCTTCACCACATAATAAATCGTGCGTGGGCTTTCTCATGACTGGGGGTTCACCTGCTGAGGCCCTGCAAAATCAATAGCTTATAGCTGAGACAGAGGATGGCGGAGCAAAAGACATGTCCTCTTTCTTCTGTGAGATAAAACAGAGCAGGCTTCGTGCACCACCATGAAAGGCCTGCTTTTTCGCTTCTTTTTTTTTCTTCTGCAGCTTGTTTGGAATCTTTGATTGATGTTGACCTTTGAGTGATCTCCAACAAAAGCAGTTTGAAAGACTCGGGAAACAATATCAATTTGCACAGGTCATCCCAGGAGAATAAAAAACAGGAAGTGAGAAATTATCAGCAAGGCCGAGGCTTTCACACAACCAGTTCATTAGGCAAATCTTTTCAGATGTCTCTTAGGACAAATGGCGATCATGGTGCATCAACTCAATGCATCAGAATAGAAAGGAAAGGAGAATTAAGTTCGTGGCAGTGCGCTGGGCATTTCGGGAACTGCTGATCTGTTGGTATTTTAATGCAGAATGAGTCTTTTTCAGCTTCCACAAAATTTCGTCTAACAACATGAAATTATGGATATCACTGGGTCAAACTGATGTAGGAGGTGTACTGGTATGATGTGTATTTTTCATGGAACAGTTGGACTCCTTGTACTCACCGGGCATTGGCTGAACACCACAGTCTACTTGAGTGCTGTTGCTGACCATCTCCATCACTTTGATGTCATGTTGCACTCACTTTTTGATAGTGTGTTTTATATCACACAGCTCAAATCACCTCAGATTTTTTTCTTAAACATGGCAGTGAGTTCATTCTACTCCATTGGAGCAACTCCAGAGACCTCCACAGTCACCAGCTTTCGGTCCATTAGAGTACCTTTGGTATGTGGAGGAAAAGGAATGAATCAGGAATGTGCTGGGATGCTATCCTATCTTTGTGGATATAAATCTCCCAGGAATGTTTCCATCAGCCTTATTACATCAACAAGATGAAGATTCAAGGAATTTCTCTCGGCAAACAGAAGGTTCAGCCGAGAGAAAGTGCCTTGTTGTGGATCTCAGAGTCCCCGCTGGTCTGACACGACTTACGGAACCGGGCGCAACGCCAATGCCATCAGGCAATCATACGCCTACCATCAGCTGAGGAGTTGCACAACACTCTCATCTCTAATTATACACCCGACGACAGCGCGCCGTGGAGCGTGCAGCAATGGCGAGGAACAGAAGGGTTGATTGCGAACGGAGTGGAGTCTCGAGAGTGGCAGTGGCGGCAGAAACCAGGGTGAACAAGTTTATACAAGAGAGAAAGAGAGCGAGAGATGGTGAATATGTCTGAGAAAGGTTAACAGCACTGAGTGAGTGAGCAGAGTGGGAGTGCAAAAATGTAAAAGTGAGTAGGAGGGAAGAGAGAAAGAGAGAGAGAGAAGAGAGGAGGGAAGGAGTGTCTGGTGAGCTCGTCTGGATGCCTGTGCTCATTCTTCCTTCTCACCTGCAGTCTGTGAGCATGAAACAGGCCACACAGGTGTGTTTGTGAAGAGGTGACCGGATGGACGTGCTGCAGTGAGACCAGAGGCACAGATGTGTGAGATAGGCAACAGGTAAGTAAAACTTCTATGATTCATGCGCGTAATAATGTATCTGTTGTATGCAACCTCTTCTTGACTGAAAGAGAACATTGTGACCTGTTTTAATAGGTGACTGAGTCTGACAGTCAGAACCAGAGGTTGAACTCCGTTATCTCACCTCGCAGCTTTTTTAGAAAGAGCCATTAAGCTAACCGAGAGGAATTTTGTCACCGATGATATGCAAATCATTTCATCCACAGTCCTGATTATCTTCAAATTGATGGCAGCAAACACACTAAAACACTGCTGTGTTCACATGTCATTTCTTTAGATAAGTGGACTGTAGTGATCAGCGTCTCCTCTTATGGATGCAGAAGGCTGCAAAAAGCCTGACATCACAGGCATGTTTGAGTCATGATCTGACCATACCTGTGCTGTTCATTATAAGAGCGTGGAGGCCACACAGAGGTGCTATTTGAATTAATTTACATTCAAACTGCAGGCGTGCAGCGGACAAACACTTGTCACGGAAAGCGTGCCGGTGTGAGACAGACTGCTCGCACTAGGATATATTTGAGTGACACTCATCCCACACACATCAAAAACGCGCACACACCTTGAACTTTTTTTTTTTTTCCCAATTTGTAATCCTGCAACCACAAACTGTTTTGAAATGTATTCTAAATACATCCTTGCAGGGGGGCTAATGCCCATCATTGGGTGAGAGGCAGGATACAGCTTGGACAGGTTGCCAGTTCATTACGGGGCACCACAGAGACAAACAACCATCGAGGCACACACTGACACCAATTTACCTAACAATCATGTTTCTGGAATGGGGGATTAGGTCGGGGTACCCAGAGAGAACCTACACATGCACAGGGAGAACATTGAAGAGTCATCCAGAAAGGGCCAAAATCAGGATTCGATCCCAGTTTCGTCTTGCCTTAAGGCAGTATTGTTACGGACTGCTCCTCGGTGCAGCCCAGAAACAATATATTGCTTTCTAACATTTTCAATTAAATGTATTACGTTTTTCGGTACTTTTTAAAAAGCTTTTAACTGAAATTATCCCAGCAGGTGTGTTGTGGGGGGTCTAAACAAGCTTTCTGCTTGTCATTGCAAAATGCCTGAAGTTCAGTCGGAAAGGATGGAGAGTGCCTCTTAACATAAATTTTCAAATTCTGGCAAAGAATCTTAGCTGGTTTTAAATCTGGACTTTGACATTTTCTTCTTTGGCTACATGTTAGTCTCTGGTTGGTGGAAGCTAAACTTCCATCCCAGTCTAAAGTGCTTAGCAGCCTCCTCAGGTTGTCTTCTAAGATTACCAAAGACTTAACTTTATCCATCCACCCATCAACTGCAGCCAACTGCTGACAAAAAAAGCAAATAACGGATTTTCCATATCACGCGTCTACATGCGTTCTCGGTGTGAAGTAAAACACAGTGGATGTGACAATTCACTGTAGCTACATGGTATTCAGGACCATTCACTAGCTTGAGTTAATTGTTTCTTTTTTGGGGGGTCAAATTTATTGAGAAGACTCTTGTTGTGAATTCTCGCTGCATAAATAAACTATATAAGTAGACTGACGCTTAAATTAATCAGATGACGTTTCCTAAAGTGTTGCGCAGTGTTAAGCTTTGCATTTGGCCAAAAAGTTCTGCTTTGGTCTAATCTGAGAGGAAAATATTCTTTCGCACGTTTGCTTGCGGTGGGGAACTCAAGCGAATTTCTCTTAGTGATGGCATTTCTCTTTCGTACAGATTTGTAGACTGCATGGCTGATAGTTGTCCTGCCAACAGGTTCTCCCACCTGAGCCTTGGATCTCCACAGCTCCTCCAGAGTTATCATAGGGCTTTCTTGTTGCTTCTGTCATTATAGCTGTCCTTAATCTCACTGCCAGTTTGGATGGAGGGCCAAACATTGGTAGGTCTGTGGTTTCCTTTTTTGGATAAGTCACTGAACAGAGATCTCTGCAAGATATTCAAAGTTCAGGATAAAGTTTAATAGCCTTACTCTGCTTTGAGTTGCTTCCGGACCTGAAAGGTTTGCTCCTGGTTCTCGGCCTTCAACCGGATGCTTACTTAATAGATTACTTTTAACTGGATTTGATTTCTGCGTATAAGAATGAAAGCAGCAACATACAAATGTGTATGTCCTTATAGTTTTGTTGTTGTTGTTTTTTGCTGAAAAATGTTGAAAACCATATACCGCGTTTTAGTTATTTCTCCATTAAGCACAACTTTATGTTGGTCAATTGAAATACTAACGAAATGCTGGGAACTAAAGTTTGTGGTTGTAACCTGCAAAATATGGGTAAATGTGTTTAGAGCACTCCTGGTCATGGTAGTAAACGAGGTCCAGCAAGAGATGTTGTTCTGCGCTGATAATTGCCTATTTAAATGAGTTTTGCATTGCTATTAGCCTCTTGTGACAGTTTATCTTAAAACAAGAGACCACGCACGGTCATTGACTCTCATACAGTGTTTCTGGCCCCAGCGTTCTTATATTTATCCCACCGAAGTCAGCTGACTCATTCCGTGTGCATAAGGTAGATGAAGAGGTTTCTATGGGATTTTCAGCTGGAGCCTTGGTTTGTGCGTTCAGCCTCATACGTTTATGTAGTCATTGTGTTTTCTTTTCTAATGGAAAATGTTACTTTAGCAACCTCAACAGGCGTGAAAAAAAATTTCTAATCTGACCTCTAGCTTTACACCCACTACCCACATTTTACTCTGCCTTTTTTTTTTTTTTATCTCCGCACTCTTTTCTTCATCAACCACACTGCGGAGCACTTTGTAACCATAGTTACTTCTTTTTTTTTTTTTCTTCTTTGCAAAGGAGTCGGTAGATGTCCATCACCAACTTTCAGAACAGCAAATTGTGGTTGGAAAGCTGTAATTTAAAGCTGATGGTGAAGTTATTGTTCGCACGTCAAGGGGATATTTACAGGCAGTGATCTAACCACATGTTACATTTAGTTGGGGAAAAAATATTTTAACAAGAGGGAGGGAAGACAATCTCCCCTTTCATGTGCAAAGTTTGACATATCAGGAGATTATATAAAACTGAATAACAACAGGAAGTGAACAAGTGCCAATTTGAAATAGGCAATATTTACGTAAAAAACAAACGGAGCCAAAATGCAAGAGAAGCATTGGAAATCATAACTCTGCCAAAAATTTAAAAGAATAATCTAAAGTAAGTGGATCATGTTTCATCATTGCTTCCTTTTTCTGATATTTGTTCCATTCTTTATATGCACAACTTGCCTAAATAGCCACTACAATGTTGAAATCCATTTGATTTGATGATTGCTTTGCTATATAAAAGTATGTGGCTTACTCGGTAACCTCGTAGTTATAAAAGGCCAAATCATGGGATGCACCGATAATGATACTGATATCGGGCCAATCCTGTTCAAATGTACTTGTACTCGTTAAAGTTAATCGATACTGTGAACCGATATCAATTTATTACATGCAATTGCTTTGCATGAAGAAGAAAATGTGGAAACTCTGCAATGATTTCACAGAAAATGCTTATTTTTCATTTGAGATTTTTGTTTTGCAGTCGTTTTTATTAATATTCTATTTTTTATCTAATTCACCATCATTTGTTGTAAAAAGCACAGAAGAAAATAAAACCTGTCTTCCAATTCGTGGCATCACCCTTCCAACACTGTTTCTAACACTTAGTAAGACGTTTTTCTGGAGTTCGTGCTTGTGATGCTGGATTTTACCCAAAACGATTTGCTCTTTGAGCTCGTCTGCTCCCTTTTTACCAAGGGTCTGCTTGGGTCAGCCCGGCCCAGCAACGGCCTGGTTGTGTTTCGATCGGCATGAAAGAAATACCGAAGTGGCGTAAAAACTCCATGACGTCATTCATAAGCACCACAAGACTAGTAAACAGTTTTCTCTGAATTCTGTCCGACAGATAGGATTTCACCTGGCTTTTGCTCCAACGCAGATTTTTCGGCGTGGACATCTCGAAAGATAATGGCAAAAGGTAAAACATAATAATATACCATCGTTACCGATGGTATATTATTTATAATCGTTGGGTCAATCAAGCAATATTCTGTGATATAATTTCACATGCACACCGCCAATCACACCACTACGTAGGTGTGAGAGTGGCATCACATTAACGGACCAATCAGTCCATAGGTGGGTGTGTTGGGACTCCTTGGTCTGGTTCAGACTGACCCAGAGGTGGTCCGAAAAAAGCCGTTGACCCGGCCCAGACAAGCCAGTAGAAACGCCCTAATTAGGGACTGATCTGCCCCGGCCCAGGCAGAGCCTATCGAAGAAGGGGGCATAAATTACCTTAGTCCATACATCTTGTGGTTCTTTCAGAGCAAATTTTACAAACTTATTCAGTGCAGCCATGTTATCTTTTAAAAGATAAAAACAAAATTATAAGTGCTTCCAAACATTTTATAATTCTTGTGATTGTTTTCCTTGTCATGAATCTGAACTTTAAATTTGCTTACTGAAGCATGCAGAGCCTGAGATGCAGCTTTGTGGGGATTTTTGAAATTTTCCTGAGTTCTGCATGCTTTGAACTCAGGGTATTCTTGTTGGGACGTCCCCAGCCAGCAAGATCAGCAGATTTCGTTAAATCGCGTTTATGATTGTTCTCACTTTACACTGTTGGGCTGCAAATTTGAATTAGAGCAATCAACCTTACCAGATTAATAAGCAGCAGCAATTACATCATCTCTGCTGATATCATTTCATCTGTTAAGTCAGACTAAAGTTCTCCTGACTAGCAAAATGCCCCAAATATTCCCTTTCTAGACTCTAGATCAGTCATTAGCAGCTGAGCACTGTTCTCCTGCACTATTTTAACTTGTTTTCTTTAAATAAATAAATTATCTTCTTAAAGTATTCACACCGTTCCATATCTTGCCGCATTAATAACCACAACCTTCAGTGTACTTTGTAGGATCTGATGGAATCGAAAATTTTCTATTAGCACCTTTTTCTCTGATGCCTCTGAATAAAATCTAGTTTTTCGGATGAAGTAAATTTTAACGTTTTACATTATAAAGCAATATCACAAGCTCTGAACATGTTCAATCCATAATATGAATATTGAAAGAGGATTTTACAACTACAGACCTACCAGGGCATGGTCATTCACTCAAACTGTTTTGGATAATAATACAACATTATACTGGTGCACAATCCTCACTATGAAACATGGAGGTGACACCATGATGCCGTCAGGATGTCAGGTGGGGGTGGGGGGGGGGGTGGAACATGATCAAGTGATGGAAAGAGGTGATGGCTGTGGAAGACCTAAAACTGGGTTGGAAGTTCACCTTCCAGTAGAACGCCAACATTAACGTAGTGCAGCTTATTTCAAAGGATTATCTTCTTATGTTAGAAGGGCCCACTCAAAGTCCAGATCTAAATCTAATGGAGATTCAGAGGAAAACGGACGTCTTTTGATGTTCTCTATCCAATCTGACTGAGCTTGAGCTATTTTGCGAAGTAGAATGGACAAAAAACTTTTGGTCTCTATATGTGCAAAGTTTGTACAGACATACACACAAAATGTGAATCTACAAATATTGTTGGGAGGCTGAACAAAAGTATTCTAGATATTCTTCCCAGATCTTTCTTCCTTTTCAAATGATTTAAAAACACATACCTTCCTCTAACTCTGTAACAGTGTGCACCTTTGTACTAGTGTATCTCGTATAACTTTATTAACCTCTTAAGCCCGAGGCGTTTTTTTTTTTTCTTTCGAATTTGGCATACCTAAACTCTGGAAGGCTTTTTAGAGCCTGTAAAATGTCTAAAAGCTTCAATTTGCTCTCATATAATAGGAAGGTACATGGGGATACTGTGAATGTTAAAAATTCTCAATAAAATAATAGTGGGCATGACTAAAAAGGACAGAAAATTGTAATTCTGCTTGGAAAAAAACAACACATTATAGCTGAGCAGCTTGTTTTCATTGTAAACAAGCAAATAAGCACACATAATAATAATAATAATAATAATAATAATAATAATAATAATAATAATAATTTTTTACTCACTCTTATTGATTTTAAACCAACTGTTGATGTCTGTAATAAGTAATAATTGAAAGTTGAAAGTTAAAGTATCTTGGCTGTAACTTACAAAATTCATAAAGGTTCAAGAATATCTTTGCAGGGCTCCATACTTTCACAAAGTATTGTTGATATGATTTTTTTCACATTCTGATACTTTTATTGGAACTATGAAAGTGTTTATGTATTTTCTTGTGTCTTCACGAGGGCAATGTAATTAAACTTGACAAAAACTCGCCAATATCTGTCTCCATTGCCTAGATCCTGATGACCTGGGATATGTAACAGATGTCACGGGACGAATGGAGGTCTTGACACACAATCTCCAAAGGAGCTCTGTTTCAGCGGAAGGCTATGTATTCTTGGAGTGAATGACAGTCAAGGTGAGGCAATGAGCTTCACAACAACCCCAGCTCTAATCCCAGACAGGGACAGCCTCCCATTTAAAAAGCGAGACCAACGACTGAGCTCCCCGCAGCAGCAGCAGCAGAGGCAGCAGCTGCAGTGTGACGGCACAAACTTCAAGGCACCCTATCCGTACAAAAGCCACACCGATTTAAAAGCAAAACATATGGGTCTTTTTCGACCAGTGCCAAGGCGGGTTCCAGCCCTGTACCAACCCTGGATGCAGATTCAACCTCCTCCCAGGCCCAAACAACACATCCCATCTGCTTTCAGAGAGCATCATGGCTGGGCTGAGTGGAGAGAGTTCAGTCCTCTGCCTCCAGGATGGGACTTTTCCCATCACTACCAACTGCAAAACCATTTATCTGGAACGCATGCTGTCCACTCAGGGCATCCACAATATGCCTCCAGATTCAGTGCTGGCTCTCTGGTCTCTGAGGGCATCCACAGAGGAAGTGGAGGCTGGGAGAGGCTCAAGCCGTTTAAAGACAAAAGCTACGGCGCACATAAAGGTCCTTATGCTAAGAGAGGGGAGAGAAGAGCTGAGGATTTACAGAGGGCTGAAAAAGGAGGCACTTACCTACCTCATCCCACACATGAGGACGCCACCACTTTAAAGTCTAATTCATCACTCAAATCAACAAAAGCCATATCTATGTCTGGACAATCCCTCAGAGTTTCCCCTGACGACTTAAACGGCACATGCACCTCCACGACGGAAGACGAGCCCAGATCTCCCGCTGTCCCATCCGCCACCTCCCCAAACAACTTCCCCTGGCTGCTTCCTCACTTTGTCGCAGGGTCTCTGATCGAGCTCAGGGACGGGCGGCTGAGGAGGGTGGAGAACCTGCAAACCGAGGACTTCCTGCTGGGCTCTCTGGCCTGTCCAGACCTGCGGCTGAGCTGCTGTACGGTGCAGAGCATCTCCCCTTCGGCCTCCTCCTCCTCCGTCTCCCGCCTCCTCATCCTGCTTCACGAGCAGCGGTCCCAGGTGAGGCGAAATCACTCTTTGGTTTTATCATTATGCACAAGTAAGCTGTTAATAATCCTTTTTTTTATGGCATGTCAAGAATCTTTCACTTCATGCAGGTCCAAGATGAATCAAATGAAACATTGCAAGTTTTTTTTTTTTTTTTGCTGTTTCACATTCTTGAAAAATGAACCAACAAAAGAAGTAGAGAAACACTTTTTTGAATAATTTTGATTTTGATTTGAACAAATCCAGCTTTAATCTTCTATCAAATGCACTCCAAATAAATCAACACCAACTGCAAATAGGCAAAGCATAGCAACTAGCTGCTGTATCCAAGCTTATTCAACCCTATTATAGATATAATATTTACTTATTGCTAGAGCAGCATTTAGTTTTCATGGCTGAGGACAAGGCAAGATAATTTTATTTGTAACGCAAACTTTCAACACATGGCAATTCAACATACATTAAATGTTTCGGTGGTAAAGAAACCAAATATATGATAAAAGTATGAAAATAAAAAACAGAAAAAATGAAAATCATTTAAAGTAAAAATTTAGCATTTGATTAAAAAACCTTTAGGAGAAGCATAAAAAGAAAAATTGTCAAAAATCTATTTTAGAATATGACTTAAAAGCATCTCTAACCAGTAATTAATACAAACATGATGGATAGCCAGACATTATTCTGGAAGTCTTAGGAATAGTCTACTCTTCATGGGGAGAGCCCTTCGTTCCTTCTTTCCTTCGTTTGTTCCTTCGTTCCTTCCTTCCCTCCTTCCTTCCTTAATCCTTCCTTACTTCTTTCCTTCCTTCCTTCCTGCTGCATGTCTTTTGCAGACAGTCAAGAGGTTTTGATCACATTCTTGCTCAGAAACATGCTGGTGGCCTTTCACAGCTTCCTCTTTCTGCCACCAGGTGGCGTAGGTACTATTCCTTTAACTTCAAAAGATAACTTTGTTTCCAAACCATCAAAATTCCAGATAACTAAAGCGTCTCATGTACACCATCAAGAACTTGACTGGTTGCTCCTGGTGTGCCACAAACTGATCACAGAACACAGCTGGTTTGTGATGGTGTACAAGTACAAGGATTTCTACTGAAAGTGAAAGTTAGTGTTGAATTTGAAGAAAATCTTGAGAAGTTTTTTAAACGTTTAAGCTGTTTTTGTTCATACTGACTTTGCTGTTGGGGTTAAATTATCTTAGCTGCTTCTATAATTATTTTATTGTGCTGTCTGTAAACTGGAGCAACATTGTCCACGTTTGTGTAACTGGCTTCTCTCTGTGTGTACTTTCTTTCCTTCAGGAGTTGGTGGATGTGTATGTGGAGTACCCATTCTTTGTGCGCGGACAGGGCTGGTCCTCCTGCAGCCCTCAGAGGACCGCCCGACTCTGTGGCCTGCAGTGCCGCCAGCTCAGTGTAGGAGATGTCTGCCTGGCCCTCACGCCTGTCTCTCCTCCTGAGCCACTGTCAGACTCCCTGCGGCCAAAAGCTGCACCCAAAAAGTCAGAGGACGGCTACAATTCTACAAAGGCAAACGCTGCCCTGTGCAGCCAGGTTCCACCTGAGCTCAAAGAGTTCAAGGTGTCCCGCAAGAGGCACTTTTCAGCACCTTGAGATTAGACTAGAAGGGACAAATTAACTGTCGGCAACGTTTTCTTTTCCGTGACATTTATTAATGCCTTACAAAAGTGCTCATGCCTGGTTACCTTTTTGACATTTTGTCACAGTAAAACTACAAATTTCTGAATAATTATTTGGGATTGAATGGGATTATCTAACACAAAGCAGCGCAATGTTGAGAAGAAGAAAAAAGATAGATCATTTACAGAGTTTTTAAAAAGAACATTTTGACAGGAGATGTGTGTACCGATCCTCTTTTTCTGCCGATACCCCTTTTTAAAATCCAGTGATGTCATCTTAATTCAGAAGTCACCAAAGTAAAAAAAAAAAAGAAAAGAAAAAAGAGTCCTCCTGTTTTGTTTAATTTCAGTATAAATCCAGCTGCTCTGTGAAGGCCTCAGAGTTATGTTAGAGAACAGTTGTGAACAAACAGCATCAGGAAGCCCCAAAAAACACATCAGATAGGTTTGAGATGACTGGGGAAGGTTTGCTTCAAGGCACTAGAAGGGGGTGCAGAAAACCTCTGATCAAGAGAGCAGTTCTAAAACCTACACTGCAAAAACCCACCTCTTTAATACTAGATAAATAAACTTGTCTTTAGTGTAAATTTAAGAGAAACAAGTGAAATCATCTGTCCATGCAGCAAGTACATTTTTCTTACCAAGATCTCATGAAATAAGAATAATTTCTAGACCTAAATAAAGCTAAAAATAAGTGTATGTTCCTCATTTTGAGAAAGCTTTTTTGTTTTAAATGACATATGAATACTTTTTTTTTGCTTGAAATAAATGTAAAATAGTTAAATATAGATACACAGACTAAATAAGAAAAAAAGTACAATTTACTTGAAACAAGTCTAATCATCTAAAACATGAAACTGGAAGCTAGTTTGTAATCCTCAAAACAAGATAGAGATTATAATTTGGCTAGATTTGATACAATAAATCTCGCCAAGCTACAAGGAATTTGGAGTGTAGGTCCAAATCCCCATCATAATTTGGGATCATTTCAATATTATTGACATTTCTAACTGGGTCCACATAAAAAGCAATTTCTGGCTACGCCACTGTGTAGTAATCTGAGTGAGATTGAGCTTTTCTCCATAGAAGAAAAGCCAAGAAGCTGGTAGAGACCTTTGGGGCTTAAAGTCTTCTCCCCTTCTGGTCGGCCTGTGAGTCCCCTGTCCTCCCACCCAAAAAAAATAAAATAAATAAAAATAAAAAAATGAATGAATGAAAGTCAGTGAAGCGTTAAAAGTTCTGTTCTGGTCCACTTTCCCTTACGCCCGGAATCACACATAAGGCGTACCATCATTTAAATGAAAACTAATGATGTGTGCTTTGGTTGTGTTTGTCATGTGATTTGGGATTAATTTTATTGTAAGATTTGGTCATTAAAACGACTACAAATCGATAGTCGCGACACTCACCAAGAGCTTGTAGCTTCTCCTCCATCTTGACTCTCATTTATTTTTTGCCAGTAGGGGACCCACGAATGTTGAAGGGCCTGACTTTGGCTCCCAATAGCCCAAAAGACTTTTATTTGTAATTGTAGCACATGATGGTTATGATAGTGTATACTCAGGGCAGCTGAATACAAATCCATGTTAAACTTAATAAAACTAAATAAAGGTTTTTATTTCTAAAAACTGCAACATTACCACACATTTTCTATTGTGCACAGGTTTGTTCGGCCGTCACACAAAGTCTAAATGAAAAACATTTGTGGCTGTAACGTTTCAAAAAGCAGAAAAACTGAAATGTTGGAAATCCTCTTGTAAGGCACCGTAGATCTGGAATTTTATTTTTGATCTGTGCTGTAATCAGCGTCTTGTCTCTCTACCTCCTGGATCCTGCTTCTGTGCTCGACTCGTCATTCTTTCTGCCTTTTACATAGTCTCAGTTAAAGAGGACAGCTACAGTGAGCTCACCCCTCAGGGTAAAACGATATGTAAAATATTGTTGAGTGATAATGGAGAACCAAAGCATGAACTGATGTCGCCTCGGTGAGTTTGCGCTCCTGATATTTAAACTTGTGATTTCTTGGAGAATATTGAGAGTGAGGAGTTGTCGTCATGGTACAAGAGCCCCTCCGCTCGATCCTCAGTCTCCGCCATCTTGGTTTCCTTCCAGCGGCAAACTGTGTGTTTTTTAACTCGGTAGTAGAGGAGGTTCTCGCAATTCTGCACTGTGTTACAATGCCTGGAACTCACTGCTGCGCTAAAAACTGCTCTAGTACCACACATTTAACTACCCAAGCCAGGGTGATCATCCCCCAACACAAAAACCTGGTGCCATAGAGTCTATGCCTGGTACAGTATGTGTCGTTGGGCTAAAATCAAATTACAACTAAATACCTTAACATACGCTGCACAGCTTTATGCTGGAAACGTTTGTGTACACTGAACATCTCGTCACAATCTAGTGTTTACGAAGCAGTCGCATTGAATTAGTTTGTCATTTTGGTCAAGAAGTGTCTGCTAAATGCAATGTAATTACGACACACTAAAACGCATGGTAAGAAAACGTGCCTTTGCCAGTACCACGCTGTTTTCACCACCTGGAAACTTGCAGATGGCCAAGTCCTGCACCCAGCCACAGCAGAAAGCCTCGTAGCTTTCCAAAGATTTGTGGCTTTTAAAGTCTTGCATCGTGTAATAACTCACACCAAAAACAAGGTGATTTACTATATCTATATATGTGCACGGAAGCAAATGGTTCAGGTCTCTGTGCCATTCCGCTGCAGAGAGCTCGTAAGGGTCTGTATGTTTGATGTCTGAAAGCTTCTCCAAACGCCGCTGTTTTTCTGTAGGTATAAGCTTGTCCATTTTCTTTTGCCTTGACTTCCCCCATTGCTCTACTGTCTTACTTTCCGTTTAATAGCAGACCTGTCCCGCTGAAATAATAAACGCGCAAAAATTAAAGAATGTTAGTCGCGTCAATACTGTTAAGTTCTGAAGGCGTTGCCCTGGCAACCGATAGCGTCTCCTTACATTATGGCCGACGACCTCGGACCCTGCCCAAATAGGCACGTGACTCCTCACTCTCAATATCAGCTCATGGGATTTCTACCTGAAGTCTTTCACAGCGTTTAAAGTTCAGCTCTCCACTGCCAAAGGATATGCGAGTCCTTTATCAACCAATTGATTCTGTACTGCAACATTTGTAAAACGTCTACCTCTCTCCACGATGAAGGATGTGTAACTGTGTGGCCTGAGACATGACACGATGTGTTGGAAGCGCCATGCATGGATAGGCTACCTGATTTGTTTCTCCCTAGTTTTTTTTGTTTTGTTTTTTTCATTCAAATTGAAATTGTATAAAAAGAACCAAATAGTTTCAATGCGATGAAATTATAGAGTGAATCATATGAGTTAATGTGTAACCATTTGCGGTCAGATGTTAACCTTTGTTTTCATTTTGTGGTTGAGAACATTTAGATGAAAATGTTTCTGATCGGATACAGGTAAAAATAAAAAGTTAAAAGCCAAATGTGAGCAACAAGCAGCAACAAGTTTGGCAAATAGATCCTTAAGATTGGGCGAGGAACTCTTTAATCAATTCAATAAACCTCGTCTCAAAATAAAGCCACAGTGTTGGGTTCTGTTTCATTTCTTCTCCACTCCCGTTTGGAGTACAAGGTCGATTTAAACAATCAGGGTTAACTTTATCGTAGACATGCACGATTAGGTCCGCATTCACTTGAAAAAAAACAACAACTTAAAAGCAGAATTGGCTCAGCTCCCAAGGTGTTAGGCCTTGACTGGGCTACACAAACTCTTAAAAAACTACAATTTGCTAAATTATTTTTCAAATAATTTGCAAATTTTCAGTCACCTGTTTGCATGTTCTGACTATGGGCTGAGGGTGCCGCTGCTGTGTAAGCGCTGTGAGAAAACATGGCTGTACAAGGGGCTAAATGTCAACACTGAAGTTGGGGTGCCAATTTAAGACGTCTAAAGGGCTTTTGCACTCTTTCTTAATCATTAATCTGACCTTCATCTAATCATTTCTAGATCACAATAATTAAAGAAAACTTGCTGTTCAGTGAAATCATCCAAACTCAGCAGGGATTCTTTAAAACAAGATTTATTAAGCTGTCAGTCTGTTTGTACATACAATAAGGGATTTTTTTTATTCAAACCTGGATAGAACTCTTCAATATTAAAATATTTTTTCTCAAAAGCATCCATCTATTCGTCTATTTTATAATTGCTCGCCATGCTTTTAGATTTGACCTTGTTTAAAGATGTGGAATCACAAAGAGAAGATTTTTTTAAACATCTCTATAACATTAATTCTCACAAAGTTTTTGGTTTAACCCTTGCTTTACTTTCTTTCATCTTTCCCCGCCATCGGAAATTTAAAAAATAACAACACCTACAGCCCCACCTCCCCATCCCCACGAAAAAATGCTTTATAAAAGCCATTCATAAAATCACATTATACCGATGTTTTATGGAGGACCATCCCCACGAAAAAAATTACAATAACTAAATAAACGTGTAAATAACTGGGTAGATACAATTGAATATAAATACATCTTTAAAAATTATGTAATTTCACATTTATTTATTCATTAATTATTTCTTTATGGTCAATTTTGGCATGGGGTAGTCCTCCATTGTGTTTTGGGGGGGGGGGGGGGGGAAGCTCTCATAAAATCGATTATTTAACTGGTTGTAATTAAAACACTTAAAAGTCCAATTTATGAAATCTAAATGTCTAAACCCTAGCAATGTGAATGTTTCTTTAGATTAAAACACCACCAGCAACAGTTGTTTCCATTTGACCTTTTTAATGAGAACATTCTAAACCCAAGCTGATCCATAGCTTTGTTTTGACACGTCAGGGCAGCTGTTGTATAAAGGTAAGGAACTCTCCATCAAGATGAATCACTGAAACCTTGTCCACTTTTGGCTTTCAAACACTGTGTCACATACACTGCCGGTCCAAAAAACATGTCACCACCAGGACTTAAACTTGAAAATAAGAGTCTCCCATTGGGTAATTGCTGTACAGATTGTGTCAGCAGAAGTTATTTACCCTAAATGGTGTGTCGACTAGCTTCCTATAAAGAAGACACATCCTGTCGTCATCGAAAAAACATGTCTGTCTGTTTCAGGGGTGCAAATTATTGGCACTCATCAGTCAAAAGCAACATTGGAACAAATACATAAATTTGAGTCAAGAATTGTCCAATGCATAATTCATATTCGGAAGAATTATAAAGGGGACCATCGTCTTTACGAAATTATTAGAGCTGCAAAAAATGACCATGAAAACATATTACATAATGTTTTTTTCTTTAATCAAATTTAAAAAAACTAAAAACTTTATGTTCAGTTGCAACATTAAAAGCATTTCCACTCACACAGTGGGGAAGGGAACTCATGGGATTTAAGCTAAACAGCTGTGTCCCCCTTTAAAAAAAAAAACCCCACCAGTCATGCCAGAATTCATTGGGTTCAAGTTGTGCAAGAGAAGGAGCATGAGGTCTGACCTTAACCCAGCGGAGAATCTCAAGGACGTGCAGAGCAGTCATCTTTACAAGATTGTTGTGAAAAAATTTATGTAATTCTGGACATAAATACCTGTTACATTGCAGAAGTTTGTAGGTTCCAGCCAATCCGACATGACGTTTCTTTTTGGATGGGCGGAGTGAATCTAAAGATGAAAGCTATGCTTCCACCAGCTTTCTTACACCTGACCCGATAAACCCAGATTCATTCAGACGTTCCCAAAGCTTTTAAAACAAAATCTCATCATCCATTTCAAAGCCTCGGCTGCAAATACAGCAGCTGCTGCTGAAGATGCAATCTCTACAAACAATGAACACTTCCTCTAAGTCTGGTTTATGCCTATAAAGTCTTCAAAAGTATTTGAAGTGTTCTCCTTTCTGACCTAGTCTGCAGCAGTGGCTTCCAACCACATGCACTGTGGCACAAGCGTTTGTAGAAAAAAAGACTCCATGTACTCTTGTGGCCAGTTATCTCTCCTTCTGCCTTTTGGCATCCCCTCAGATTTGCAGAAATCGGGCAAAAAAGTTGACAAAATGGTTAGTGACACCCACAGGCTCTGACCACCATGTTGCGGTACTTCTTAAGGATGACGTTGGAGCTGTCGTCAAAGTACAGCACTGAGATGCCGTGGAGCTGCGTGGGAGCGCAGCAAGGCTGGGGGACTGTCGTCGGGTTGATGAAGTGCACCTGCGGTTAGAGGAAGCACAAGTTGATCTGCAGAGCGTGTGGAGGATGTTGTGAAAGTGCCTGAGATCTGGGACCGTTTGGGACTTACCAGAGTCTGCACGATAGCGTGATTGGTGGCATTCATGTCAGAGTTGAGAGGGAAAGCACACTCCCCGTCGCAGTAATATGCAGCATAGCCCTCCGGTGCAATTATCCAATCCTGATCAGAGGAAAACAGCAATGACTTAACTGAAACTGTCGCAAAGCTGGGAGTTAAAGGACATTTTCTGCTTTGTACCTGCCATCCTAAATCTCTGAAACTGACATACAGCTCACGCTTCTTACATCCCTCTTTTGACAGTCCAAGAGCATCTAAAACGTACATAACCAAGGTTTAAACACAAGAAACACAAGTGAGATTTTCATTCAAAGTTGATAATATTAAACGCTTCAGCTACCAGTTCCAGCCTCTGCTGCCTTCAGCGCATCTTGGACAGCCTTCTGTTGTTTGGAGCGGTTGGAATGTCGTCCTTTCTGGCCGTGGGCGGAGCGAGTGCTGCGGAATCGCACCTCGTCGACTTTAAAAAATAGCACAAGAAAAGGCTGCTTGTCTTTAGGCCCACTCCCTGTCAGCAGCCCAGCTCTACGGGGGTTCCTCTTCTGGCCTTTGCAGGTGAAAGAACAGTTTAAAAAGAAATATGTGAGCTCCAACAAAACAGGGGATTATTCCTCTACAGTAAATATGACCACACAACGCCAAAAACACACACACACAAAAAACACATTCACATTCTCCTATAAGGCACAGCTCTTAATTGTTTTAATTTCACTGATTCCCTTATCCTTTCTACCCTCTTGTCTGCCAGAAATATGGCCCCCAAGGTGATTCAAGATTACTTTGGACGTATTTATTCTATGGTATCTATGGAAAGTATTTTATAAAAGTAGAAAGGATTTTAAAGCAAGTATGAACCATCATCCACCACCGTGCTTGGCCATTGTGCTGATATGCTCTATTTGGTTTTATTTGTCTCCGTGCTTTGGACAATTCAATCTCAATTCAGTTTATTTATATAGCATCAATTCACAACAGATGTCATCTCAAGGCACTTTACAGGAAAAGTAATTTCAATACAAATATGCAAAAAAAATCCAAGCAGTTAAAATGTTTTCTATTTAAGGAATCTCAGCAGATTGCGTCAAGTCATTGATATGAGGTTGTCATTGTCCTGAACTATTGTAGTTCATTCAGATCCAAGTTTGACTTAAGTGATGCTGCCGTAGGCCAATTAGTTTTAAGAAAGAAGAGGATTTTTCCTGACAACCCTTCGAGGAGAGCAGTAACCATTATTGTCTTTATAAACTTTAACATTTTAGATGCTGTTGAGCTGTGTGGAGATTGATATGTATCTCTTGGATCTTTGTCATTTGAGCCTTGCAGGTTCTAACCTTAAGATGGACTTGCTCGGATGTCAACAAGTAACTTTTAAACGTTTTTCCATTCTGAATGGTTTTTCTCTGTATATTTTAGTCATGTACTGTAGAATAAAATTTTAGAACCGAAACAATGCGTACAAGGATTGTAGGTCACATTGATGAGGTGGGGTTCTCTGGGAAGGTTCTCAAATGTTCAGTTTGGATCAACAGAATGTTTTTTTTCTCTGTTTATTATTGGTGGATCATCTCAATTAACGCGGACACACATTCTGATGCTGATGTAAGTGTATTGAGATTTTCGCATTGTACTGTTAGTTATGGTTATGCTACTAAGAGACACATTGAGCCAAAAACAAAAATCTGGGAAAAATATTTAGAAATTAATGAGTTAACTTTTATTTTTGATTGCTTTTTAGTTCTGGCTGCAGCCATCTTGCTTTAAAGCCTTTTTTGATGTTTATGATCATATCTTTTAGTTCCCCCAGCCTGCCTATGGCCCCTAAAGGGTTAAAAGTACTGATTAGTCTTTCCTGTGTTCCGGGGTATGTCTGCCTACATAGTGAAATTAGCACTCAGAAACAGGCTGTTTGGCAGTTCGGCATATGATGACACGTTTTGGCATATTATGTGTTGAGTTCCATCCAATTACCCACTTCCCCGAACTACACCCTCTAAGTCCCTCCCTCCGCGGCGTGGAGAGCTACAGTAACAGGCAAACAACAAATCTTTTTGTCCTCCCCACTTCTGAGCCACTGAAAAGCTTGTGGACAGATTTTATGTATGCAGGGAATGTGCCTGACCTACTGCCGAAGCGTGTGGTAGTTTGTGGCAAACATTTCTAGGACGACTGTTTTTCCAACTTGGGACAATACAGCAGGCGATTCACAGATTGTCTTAAACTTCTACCAGGATTAATAGCAACTCTCCGTGAACCAGCAAATATCCCTGTACAAGTGAGCATATTTCCTCAATAATGTCCTTCAGCTGTTAGTAGACATTGTGGCCTTGTTTGAGTTTTTTGCTTTTCAATTAGCTTCACAGCTAATACGCTAGTTTTTTTTATGTAGCATTGTTGCTAGTATGCTTTTATGTGGGGGGAAAAAAGATTATATATTAAAGTTAAAGATTCGAAATATCGTTAGAGACTCGTTGACCAGAGAAGCGCATAGCCTAGGCCCCGCCCTCCGAAACTCGGTCGTTGTGTGCTAATGCTCACAGAAGGGCCATCTCTTCACACCTGCAATTCTACAACAAGGCTGAATTACGGCAACCGATCCTTTGATATAGTATTAAGGCACTTAGGCCACATCCACACTAAGCTGGATAATGCCTTAAACGTATAATTATTTAGTCTACACCCCCCTATCGTCCACACTAACCCGGCGTCGTTTAAGGTCTGTGGCCGGATAACTATTAGCCGGGTAAGAGAGCCGTTTAAATCTTAATTCAACGGCTAAACGAGCTAGTGTGGACAGCTTCCCCGGATAATGAAAGGAAGTGGCGTCAATGAATGCTGCGTCAATAACAATACGACACTACAGACAAAGGGTGCTTTCACATGGTACGGGAGTCCGTACTCGGGTACGGTATTTGGTCAAAATCCACTTATTTCGTACCATGTGAACACAGACTGTACCGTGCCAGAATACGGCCAGAGAGACCTGCCTTGGAGGTAGTATCCGAGTCCAGGTACGAGCGGCCACGTATCATGTGAACACAACCCGTACTCTGGCCGTACTCAAGACAATAGACGCGCTCCATGCGGAAATGACGACACCGCCGGCCGAAATTACAGAATCACCTCGCGACCATACAAATACCAAAACAACGCGATTCAAGCATCCCACAGCAACACAGCAGGTTACAAAACGGCGGGTTTACTACAACACTCACCCTGTAGATGGCTTCAGGTAGCAGCTGACCAGTAGACCAGTTTGTTTACATTCTAGGCTGTCGCTCGTTTTATGACGTCGGTACTTCTCACTCCCTTGTTTGTTGGAGAACTAAGACTTATTTGTATACCGCCACCTGCTGTTTATTTGTAGTAAAAGACTGAATCCCAATACGGGCAGAGATCCGTGACATGTGAACAGAAAAAATTAGCATTTTCTCTGGCCGTTTTCTGGTACGGCCACACATGTGAAAACGGCCAAAGACAACAGCGAAGAGTAATAAATCGATCTCGTCGTCTGTCCACATCAAAAACTCTCTCTTCTTCTGAGCAGCTATTGTTCTCTTCGGTTAGCGGGACAAGCAGATATGTACTGTGCTGTAGAGCTTCTTGTATATATTATTTAGGCGCTGGTGTCACGTAGATTATACGCGTGTTTCGTGCGTCTTTTCGCGCATGCCCAGTATTTGCACAGGTCGGCATGGGATTGCGCAATCATGGGACCTTAAACGGGGTGTAAATGCTCGTCTTGAGTGGATAACATTAGCCATCTAACTCCCCGTATAACCTTATCGGCTTAGTGTGGACGTGGCCTTAGAGTGTGGCTAAGAAGGGCCCAAACGTTGCGGGGAATTTCATGCCAGTTCTACTTTGAATACAGACTTTGCAATATCAGTGAAGGATTATAGTTGGTACTGACCATGGTTGTCCTCAAGAACCAGATGAAGTCCAAGGTTCTGTTCAGGGTTGAGCTGCCAGAGGGTACTTGTAGCTGTCAGATCAAACACAAGCCATCCCTCATCTGAAGCCCAAACAAGTCGTTGATCCAACAGCAACAGCTCCACTACACTGGAGAAACCAAAGCATAATGTGACATTCAGTCAATAACATTGGTTTATCTGCATGCAGAAACATTTCCACACATGGGTAAACCTATTGAAAAACATCTGGATGAAATGTCTACCATGATTGTTTGCAGTGGTGTGGTTTAAAGTAGGGGTTGGCAATATGACAATTTAAGACTGGTTCAAGATCCACACATTTGACGATCTGTCATTTTTGAGAGGTCGTTTTATCACAATTCCCATTTCTACTGCTGTATTTCTGCCTCTGTATGCCTCCGCTCTGCCTCCCTCTCGCCGTTGGTCATCATTTAAAAGAAATTGTGATAAAATTGTAAAATATTGATATTCTATTTTTGCCATATCGCCCAGCACTGTTTGAAAGCTGATTGATTCTTTTTTTGTTTAAAGAAAAATGCCCTCCTGAAAAGTCTAAACATTAAGGAAGAAGAATGTTTTTTAGAGCAATGGGAACATTTTTCAGGTTGAGACATATTTAAATTATTTTAGCGTGAAATTTTTACTGAGAAATTAAAACTTTCTTAAAAATTAGAAATATCAAATGAAGCAGAACCTCAGAAGTAATAGGACCCCAAACTTCCAGGAGTTTTAAAAAACTAACCTCTATAATACAAGAAGAGTTTTTTAAAAAGGGATGACCCATATGCAATTTCTCTTGCTGAGAATAACGAAAACTATTTTCTTCTAGCCCAAAATAATATAATTATTTAAAACCTTTCTTTGTTTTGGCAAACACTCAAGAACATCTTTAAATTATATCTCTTTCTTTATTAAATATATTTGTTCTTTAAATTTGATAAATATGGTGTTTAGTTTATAATAAGGAAGCAAAATATGAAAGACAAAAAATATATATGTAAAAATAGTTCTTACTATGATTTTCAGTGAAAAGAAAAAGATTCTGACTCTCATGCATTTCCAAATATCTGTATTGCATCACTACAAATTGTAAAAGAAAAAATGGTTCAGGACTGAAAAAACGTTCAAACTGTCATTTTTTATGAAGACAATGAGGAACAGCGATTTTCGCTTCAATTTTTAAGCATTGTAAACATGCTTCATACCCTCTCTCTTTTCATTGTATTTCTGTTGCAGCATTATAGAGTGACCCAGACACGGTTACTATATAGTTTTTGATCAATTTCTGAGTTTTTCTTTGTTTAAGGGAACTTTTTAGATTTGAATTAAAGCTTGATCATTCTCAAAAAAACAGTTTTCGTGTAAACAAGGATTCAGCTCTCAGACCTTCTGTCTTTGCAGCTAATTTTAAAAACAATTAAACTGTTTACAGATGTCCAGGTGATTTGTCCCGCTGCCTTCTGGTCTGCTTGGGGTTGTCTGTGCATGACAATGGTGCTATTTGACCACCATCGTCA
Source organism: Apricaphanius iberus (assembly GCA_028564705.1). Taxonomy (NCBI): domain Eukaryota; kingdom Metazoa; phylum Chordata; class Actinopteri; order Cyprinodontiformes; family Aphaniidae; genus Apricaphanius; species Apricaphanius iberus. The sequence continues at coordinate 788,907 of JAPXFQ010002732.1, forward strand.
GACTTTAGTGAGCCAAATCAAACACCTAAGAACAGACCTACTGGCACCACAATGACCCCCTTTTTTAATGGAAATTAAGAGTTTACTCTTATTCATGACAGCACATTGACAGCAGGGATCATTAAACAAGTTCAAAACATGTACACTCTATGTAGATGATGTTTTTCTGCAGTGTAGTCATGTCCACCACCCCTGAGTCAATCCTTTATAGAAGAAGCTTGTGCAACAATTGCAGCTGAGATGTGATATCTGCAGCACCTCCAGAGTTGCAATCTTGTGTGGTTTAATGATAAATGCCGGTTTAAGTAGAGGGTCATGTCTTGGAAGGTTTCTGCTTGTGCGAAACATTTCCACAGTCAGATGATTGATCTAAACAATGCTACGCTAAATTTTTCAGGAGTTGTGATTTTATTTCATAACCTAACCCTGCGTTAAACTTCTCCACAACTTAATCCCTGACTTGTCTGCTGTGTTCCTTAATCTCGACAATGCTGTTTGTTCTCTAATCTTCTATAACAAACCTTTGAGCTTTTCACAGAGGATTCTGTTTACTAATGGGGTGACGTTTCAGGGTAGTTGGTGGCACTGGATTTTTTTAGGGAGTTCAGGGGAAAGGATTCATTAACAAAAGTGCATGCCACACACTTAATAGTAGGGATGCACGGACACCAATACTGGCATTGGGTATTAGGCCGAGATTATTCTAATGTACTTGTATCCGTATCTGTAAACGGATACCATGAACTGATACTTAAAATTAGCAAATTTCCCACCAAAAAAATCATTTTCACTTGAAATATTAGTTTTGTGGTCAATTTTAATATTTTTTTCATTAACTAATTCATCATTATTTGTTGTAACAAGCAGAGAAGAAAATAAAACCTGTCTTCCCATTCACTGAAGTTTTTTGTGTAGTAGCGATATCGACTTTGGTACTCGTTATCGGCAAGTACTCAGATTGGTATCGTATCAGTTTGAAAAAAGTGGTATCGTTGCATCCCTAGAAATAATTAATAATCCCCCCTTCCGCCTTACAGTTATGTACCATACTACTTTGTGAGGAGTCATCACATTCCAGAGAAATATGAGTTGGTTAGTGGATTGCGTGCTAAAACAGCAAACTGCTTAAGTATTCTGGATTCCCCACTGTGTTGAACTTCAGAAACATTTTGAATAGAAAAATTTGAGAAACCATTTCAAAATAATTTTACAAGACAACTGCTGGTTGTTTTGTTTCAGCATGAAAGAAATGTTTGCTCCATTATCAAATGATAACTTTTTAAAGACTCACTGTTTAATCTGCAGATTAGTTGGGGAAAATAAAGCAAGAGCTTGACACCCCTTCCATCTCTACTTTAGAGCAAAGGGTGAGTGAGTTTTAAGTGACTGAGGTTTGATTAGTCAGAAAAGTTGCAACACGAGTGGCTACTGTCAAGCTTTAAATGAGCATAGTGTTTTGAATACCGAAAATGGTGAAAAAGTAAAACAGAAGCTGGCAAAATAAGAAACAGAGACAGCAAGACAGGTAGAAAAATAGCACCAAAAAAAATAAAGGAATAACTACATGTGTGAAATAGTGACGTCGGAGGGGTTCCGTATTATTTGTGATGTGAGCTGTGAGATGAAATTGCAGGTCTCCAGAGGACAGTCCTGTTTGGATTCTGTGAGAGCAGAAGTGCTGCGGAGAAAATCTCAGTGTTTCTGCAATTAGCACTAATGTCTGTGTAAATATGTCGAGTCTGACACTCATGCAAGCTGAAATGTTGTGTGGGCCAGAGTGCTTATCTGGACCACAAGAGGAAAATCAGAGAAACCAATCCGTCATTTGCAGCACTTGGAAGATCGTCTGGAAAAATATTTCCAATCTTTTCCCCAAGTGTGAGTGAAATAAGGGGTTTCTGAGCTTTCTACGTCATCACAATTAAAGTAATGAATAAGAATTATTCAACTGTTCCACCCTGCAGTGTTTTAGCCCATTCAGTGTGGTAGGAATTAAATATAACTTCATGTTAGCTTCTGTTTTTATTGCAATAAACAAATGTGAAGCTAATTTGACCCATGATGGTGCGAAATATCAAATAAGGAACTGAATACATTCCACTCTGTTTGACTCAAAATGTGCAGCACATGTTAATATGCCTAACACTTCTATGGGTATGACTACTGGGGTCTGGGGAAATGTACTGGACAGGACAGAAAAATGTCATAGTAGAACATGTTTACCTGTCTGGAGGCTCCTGAAGGACTTGGTAGACACTGACTTTGAAGGTTTCATTCCCATCACTCTCTCTGCTGAACTCCTTGTAAACCTTAAATTCTGCTGCCGTGATGGCCTCTCCCTCTGGAATACGGGAAATGTCAAACCGAAATGCCTGCGTGTGCGACTGGAATGGAAGGTCCTGATCCCAGTCAACTATCAGATAGAGAGAGACAGCCATCAACACGTCATATAAGCCATCAAAACCATGATGCTTTGCTTACATCCATGCCTTTATCTTTGGTCAACTCGATTCTGCAACATCGTCCTAACAGGTCTGCCTAAAAAGTCAATCAGACCGCTGCAGCTGACCCAGAAAGCTGCTACTTGCCTTTTCACTAAAACCAGGAAAGTAGAGGACATTACTCCAGTTCTAAAGTCCCTACGATGGCTCCCTGTAGCTCAGAGAATAGACTTCAAAATGCTTTTACGAGTTTATAAATCCTTGAGTTACCGCCAGAGTTTTTTGTAGATCTACTGTCACTATACCAAACCCCCAGACCAATCAGGTCATCTAATTCCAGTCTACTGAGCATCCCAAGAATCAGGCAATGAGAAGCAGCTTTCAGTTTCTATGCACCTCAAATCTGGAATAAACTTCCATAAGACTGTAAAGCTGCTGAAACACTGAGTTCTTTTAAATCAAGGCTAAAAACCCATCTGCCTTTGAGTAATCTTTCCATGCCTCTTTATTGCTGTTGTTACCTTTTCTTCTTCTTTACTTGTCATATGTGTGTTTTATGCTTTATTGCTGTTTTTACTTTCATGCTATCATGAATAATCACAAAAACTATAACCTTCCATTCATTTTTGCATTACATTGTAAACTTTGCATGTACTTTTGACTTAATGTTCATAAATACAGAATTTTTCTCCTAACAAATTCTTTCATTAAAACTTTTATTTAAAACAATAATTTTTTTTTTAATTATTATTCAAAAATATGATCAAAATTCCTGTAAGATGTCTATAAAATCTGCTGTTACCTTTTTTTTTTAAAGCTATGCATCTTTTGCAGCTCAACTCCAACTATGTGCAGATGGACAGAAGGCAAACAAAACGTTTTTGGATTGTAAAGGGTGCTGATACCAGGTCTATCCCATTAAATCCCACTGAGATGCATTGAATTGTGTGGGTATAGTGAAATAAAATGCAGTTTAATATGGCAAACCAGTCAATGGTAAGCCGTTGTTTATTTAAGAGTTTCTCTGCTGGGTGTTCCTCCTCCCGCAAACTTGGAAGCACTTTGTCGGAAATAGGAAAAATCCTGCCTCCATGAGTGGAATGACTAATCTAAACATCATTTAAGTCAAGTCCCCCCTTAAATGCCACTATGACGGGGAGATAAAAACACATTCATGGCTCACTTTAGCTCTCACTTTAAAATCACACACATGTGGCGACCACAAGAAAAGGCTCGTTCAGGCTCTGCCCGGAAAACCGCAGCAGCAAGTGCACTTCCACAAACGCACACATAAAGTATGGAAAGCCACACCAATTCATGTGTTCCTTCCCTGCCTGAGTCTGCTCCCACCACACCTCCGTAATCATTTTGTAATGCATCACCATGCAGTGATTTCCTTTTGATTGAAGAGAAGAAAGCGGAACAGCAGTAACCGGTGGCACCACAAGGTTTCCACCCATCCCAAAGCAAGCTACAAGTTTTTCCAACAGTTTTCCCAAAAACAGGGGTCAGAAAATAAAAAAGAAAAAAATCCCTGAACATATCTAATGCGATTTTTTTTTTAAAACAGCAAAAGCAATCAGGTTTACCCTTAGAAGGAACAGTGGACATCTCTCACCCATTAAGTCTGAAGCACCAACCATCCATCTTAAACACATCCTTCCTTCTAGCACAAACCGTGGACGTCATCCTGTGTTCCCAACGACGGTTTGTGAATGTTTCAGAAGAACATCCTGCATCTTCACATGGCCCAGATGCCAAAATCTAGGAATCCATCTTTTATGGCACAGCACAATGACTCACAGTTCTCTAAAAAAAAAAAAAACTCTTCACGACGTAAAAACACACACACAAGCCAGGAGCACCGTGAGTGTCGCATTCTAAACCCTGCTAGTCATTTGTTTGACCGCAATTAAATGCTGCAGGGGGAACGAGGGGCGATTTTATGAAAGCAATAATTGCTTGTAAGGACTTGGTCTGTTTACGTTTGGGCCCATTAGCTGCACAGATCAGACCTCAGATATGCAAACTTCCCTCTGGGAGAGGTTTCAACACTACAGATTGCTCCTGACACTCCAGGGCCACACAGCAACACGGCTATAATTAACCTATGGAAATTTTATAGTCAATCTATTGTTTTTTTTTTGTTTTTTTTTTTACACTCTAGAAGGTTGTGGTATACGTTTTAAAAGTCTATTTTTTAAATACGTTGTGAAACTGAGAAGATTTACATCTTCTAACATTCTTGTAAAAGTAGCATCGCATGCTGGAAACTTTGACGATGATGTTGATATTCGTATGAAGAACAACCGTTAAATACAGCACGCATAAATGGAGTCATAAATGAGAAGGTGGACGAAGTTTTATAGCGCCATAAAACTAAATCCTAAAATCACCCGGTTTACTATCTATCATCTTAGTAGGAGAAACTGATTTCTTCCTGCTTTGGTTCGAAAACAATTTATTGACTCTTTAACAGTTCATCAGGATCAGCTGCACTTTGCAGACTTCAGAGACAGCTGTAGTCAAAAGTCTTTCTAATAATTCAAGGTGTGTTTTGATCAACAGTGATTATATATATATATATATATATATATATAATATATTATATATTTTTATATATATATATTATATATATTAAATATATATATAGATATATATATATATATATATAAATATATATATATATATATATATATATATTATAATGAATGGAGTATTTATGGAATATATATATATATATATATTATTTTTTTTGCCCAGAACACTGGGTTAGGTTTAATAATCAAAATAATAGGTTCAAATGAGAAATATATAGAAGGACAGTTAGGATTTTAGAAGATAGGTCCTGAAAGGTTATTGCATTAATAAGGGATGTCCGATATTATTGGCCTAAAGTCATCATCGGCCGATATTGCCATTAAAATATAATATCGGAAATTATCTGTATCGGTTTTTATTTTTTCAATAAGATGAGTTTTTTTACACCATACACATATTATATATCAAACTCTTCAGCTACTTCTTTTCTCTCTCATAATGTAAAAATATGACAGATTTCAGGTTTAGTTTTAGAGATATTATTTCTTTGAGACAACTTTCAATTTAAGATAACTTTAACACTTCAATTTAAGATAACTTTAACACTTAGGACTGAATTTTGTTTACTGGGCTCTAATGTTTCACTGTTTTCTCTTTCTGACACTGTTTTAATTTGCACATTTGGTTACTTGAAAGATGGCTAATTAAGTCAATGTTGTTGTTTGATTGTATTAAATGATGGCCACTGGCCAGTTACATGTAGAGCTAAATTAATGCAGTGTTTAAGCCCACTTTATTTTTAAGATTGTAATACCCAAAGTAGGTTAATTATTGACCCTGCTTAAATGTTTGCTGTTTTTTTATTTTTTTATTTTCTTGTTTCAGTTGTTTCCACTTTACCTCAATGCTATAAAGGTATAATGTTGTTTACATTTTCTAAAAGTAGAAATGTGTCCTGAGTGGTGGGCCTTTCTCAGTATTCTCTGTGTGAGAAAATGTTCCAGCTACTTTTGAAGACAAAATAAAAATGGCACCTTTTTCAATTGCCTAACTAAAATTGTAGTACTTATTACATTTTATAAATTTTAAAAACTCAAGTATGCATGATACAACATATTTCATTGTGGTTACCTAAAAGGTTTTAGTAGTTTTTGTTTTTTATGAGGGAGGGTCCCCACATATCGGTATCGGTTTATATCGGTATCGGAAATTATGAGTTAGGCTATATCGGTATATTGGATATCAGTAGAAAAGCCAGTATTGAACATCCATGTCATTAATTGTTCCATTGCTTGAAGCAAATCTCGTATCACATTGAGTTTATAAAAAAGTGAACAAATCCAGTCAAACTGAGCCTTTATCTGAGCTGGTTTCAGCAACATAAACTACTCCAACTGTAAGTGTTTACCAGCCTGTGCTTTCACAGTGTTCAGATAACACATTTCGGTATATTAGACAGTGTAAAATAATCTGTTTCTATTGGTTTTGTGGCCAAATTAGAATCAGAAACATTACAAACGTGTAAGTATGAAACGTAAATAAATCATATTCAGTCTGTCCATTGTTTCTCAGAAAGTATAAGTAATTTTAATTGATTTTTTTGTACTATTATTATTTAAATGCCGTGCTCACTTTAACAGGAAGTTTAGTCTGTAAAAGACCTGCCTTGAAGCTGGCCAATCTCTGTGGTTGTGGACAGAAAGGAAATGAGAAAGGAAAAGAATATATAGTGAGAACTCCGGCCACAAATGTCAGACCTCGGGTGAGGTTTGTGAAAATATACCAAGTTTAGGAGGTGAGATAATCTTATACAATGCACTGATTATGTTGCCAAAACCACAGCTCCTGTTTGTGAGCATAACGTTTCTTAGGTAGAAAAAAAATTATAATATACACATATATATTCATTCTTACCCGAATTGAAACGTATTTATATCCCCGTCTTAGCCAAGATAAGGACGGAACATATGACTGGCGTTGCTTATTTGGTGCAAAAAAATTATCTGCTGTCTGAAGTTAAACATTCATGAGAAAAGGAAGGACTGATGACAATTACTGCATAACTTATGAAAAGAAGGTGTTCTCTGTGCAGTTTAGTGGAGAAATGGGATTCTAGACTCAAAGTAACAATTCTGCCAGAACTTTGTTTCAAAACTTATATTATTTTATTTGTCAAAAGAAGTCTTTTATCCTTTTGGTGTAATACATGCTGAGTGATTGCATCACAGAGACCACTTTTAAAACCTCCCAGAGGATGCCGGTTTATTAGATATCCAACCCATTTTGTACTTTTCATGAATTCCACCTATTACTTTTCATCTTTTTATTGCTTTTAATGGCACAGCATAACAATGTAACCACGCACTGAATACTGCAATAAAAATGTGCCTCTGGCTGTGAATGGCATAAATCTTTTTACCAATCTGAAATGATGTTGGTCTGTCACATTTGAAGACAGTCTTGAAGTGATTGCGAAGCCACCAGAAAGCAATGCCTTCAGCAAAATGTGGTAGAGCCAACAGCTGGACGAAGTAGGCTTAAAAGAGAAATTCCACCCACTCATGGTCCTCATTTTGTCTTTTTCCTCCTTCTATCGCTTCGAAACTCTTCAAATATGAAACCGCATGAATGTGCCTTTGGTGTTTAGAAACATGTTTCCACATTTCATTAGCTAAAGTGAAACGTTCACAACTACAGACATAGAATAAGACTGTCTCAGAGTGTTAAATTGTTTCGCTGTCGACTAAATGCATTTAAATACACCATTTTAATCCCGCTGACAAAAAGGTGCAAAAGCTTCATTCTCTCCACCCAGCCCATGCCCTGAGGCAGGGTATCTGGTGTAACAAAACAAGCACAAACACCATACCGCCCGCTGTTTCCCCACATACATTTCAGAGCTTTCTCCTCAAGCTAGTTGGATTCCCTCCCTGCATTAAAATCTAAACCATTTAAGTTCCCCCACACTTTTTATCCACCAGTTGATCACAAACCATCGGAGCAAAATGCAACAGCCAGGACAACTAGGAAACTCTTCAAGGGCTTATAATTACCTGTTCAATTGTAAAGTTGAATAGAAAAAAAAATCAAATGCTTGTATATTGTCATTATTCAGCTTGGCTTGGAATGCAAAATGATATTCCACAAAGACAGTCTGACCCAGAACTCTTGAAACAAAACTAACAATGTAGTGACAAACTTATGAAAGGAAATATGCTGTACTTTCAATGCAGTGTGAAGTATATCAGGAGGCAATAAAAACAGTTGGGTTTCTACCATGTTCCTAATTAATTTGCATCTAGCCTCAGATATAGGCAAAACCAGGTGAGAGACACCCCAAGCCCCCACAAAAAAAGAAAAAATAGGGAAGTGGAGTGGGGAAAAACTAGGCACACCCTTCCGGCTTCCGTTGAATCTAAGGACAAGGGACCTAGGTGCTGCTAAAGGAACATCAGCAATTGTGACCACTTCAGTAAAAGCAAATCTGGTCACTTTTGTGAATCCGATGTGAGAAGAAAGAAGAAAAGGCAACAGCAGTATGGGGTCCCAGAGAAGTAGTCGTTGCTTTTCTTCAATCTGTAAGCATTCCAGATTGATGATTTAAATAAAAGAAATAAACCAATCCAGTGGAATTTTATATATATATATATAAAATTTACAAGTGGAAGACATTTGATAGAGTCTGAATGGAAGCCCCCTCACCAAAACATCTAACACTGCAATGCTCACAGAAATAAATAAGAGTAATAAGAAAACCTAGAGAATTCTAAGTCTCTGTATCCTTCCTTTGGCATGTTAAAAGTTGAACTTAGCGACAGCGCAATTACAAAGAATTACAAAAAGTCTGAAGGACGAACGGTTATTTTGGAAGGAATGCCACAATAAAGAGTCTACTTTCCAAAAAGACTTAAGGCAGCACAGAGTGGGTTTGCTCAGTTGCATTATAATGAACCACAAAACCTCTGGAATAATGTTCTCAGAACTAGGAGGCCACGAATAGAGAAGTTTGGCAGCGGGTGCAAACATCCCATAGAACTATCAAGCATGGTGATGGAGAGCTGGTGATTTGGATTCGTTTTACAGACAGAGGAACTGGGCTCCTGGAACTCATTTGGGACTTGATCATAACTGTTTATCAAATAGTTTTCAAATCAAATGAGAATCTATCTGCAGAACAACTGAAACAGGACAGAGTTTAGTCATGACTCAAAACAGGAATCCCAAATAGACTTCCCTCAACTCTATTGGGAGCTGGATGTGAGAGATGATATGAAAGTCAAACTGAAGACAACTATTCCAGATTAAGTTACAGCCTAAGGTGGTTCTAAAAGCTATACTGAATTGCGTATGTGTTTGATTTTTCCACAAATGAAATGGGAGTCATCTGCACTTATTTCTTTTAAAAAACGTTACATTTCCTTTTTTCTACTTTCTTTAATGCTTTATCATGACCTTTCATGCATGATGATAAAGGGCGTACTTGCCTTACAAGTCTGTAACCTGGCTATTGTTCGTATTAAATATATTGTTATTTAATGAAGATCGAGCAGCACGTATCTTATACTATGAGAGGATATAATTAGTATAGCCCGCTTATATGTTTTTTATTAAAAATCTTAAAATTTAATTTACTGCATATAAGTTTTTTTTTTTTTTTTTTTTAGTTAATGGTAAAAAATAAAAAAAACAGTGTAAGCACTCACTGAGGTTGACAAAGCTCATCACTGTGTCTGCGTCGTCCAGGAAGCGGCTGTCCTGTGGGCTCACCGCTGCTGAAGCTTGACCCTGTAAAAGCGCCTTGTACCGTGAGTATCTGAACGGCTCTGCCTCCGCGGAGATCGTGTTGTACAGATCCAGCATGAACATCGGAGCAGCGTTGTGTTTGGTGTGAGCGTGCGGCCGCGGGCGATGCGGCAGGCCCAGGATGGAGAGGATCTCTCGCTGAATCTCCCTGCGCTCTTGGCTCCGCAGTCTCCTGTGAATGAAGCTTGAGCGCACCTCGTTGTCCACGGAGAAGTTGGAGAAGGAGGTACGCGTGGCCAACACGCAGGAGCTCCAGCACAGCAGCGGGAACAAAGTGGTCGCCGCTGCGCTTGCCAGCATTTTATTATTATTATTATTATTGCAATTTTTACGCACGGCTTTAAACCGGTTCAAAGACGCTGGAGATGCGATCAGTTCCTGAAACACTCCTCGGATAAAGCGCAGAGTGAAACACGCCTCCCACTATCAAAGCAGATTGTCATTCATTCATAATTCACCGTTGCGCAGCGTGTAGCCGTGATTCAGCCGTGCGCTCCACTGACGGCTCCATGGGAAAAGGAGTTTATTGCGGCGCTGCATCAGGGGAGGAGCAGGAACAGTTCAAAAAAGGACAAACCACATTGATAAAACACATGGAATCTGAACTATTAGACTGGTAATACTGTAACTTTTTCTATAAATTGCATATGACTTCATGCGTTGAATTGATGCAAGTTCGACAGACAAAAGACACCTAAATACATTGGTTGCATATCAATCATTGTTAAAATTTATATATTTATTGTATTAAATAGTTGCACTCTAGCTACTTGATTATCTAGTTCGTTATGCCATGATAAGGAGAGGTACTGTTAAGGCAAACAATTTAGCTGAAATATAAGACACTTTAAAAATATTTTCTAACGATGTGAAACACAACCACAGCCCCTAGATTCAAATAAAATTCAGAGTGCTGAGCTGGAAATAATGTCTAACTCGAGTCAAAGGCCTCTAGGTCGGAAGTTTAAAAAAATGTATGATATGTTGATTTTGGTATTTACTATGGATACTCTAGCAATACAAGTGGACAACAATACTTCTCTTCCCATTTCAGATATTGAACTGTAAAGCGGAATTATCGGATAAAATGCCAATCTTTTAATTGATTACTTTGGACGTTGTCAGTAGAAATTAAGACTTCGGGGGTTGTTTTCATTCCAACTTGGAAAAGCGGATTTCTAAATACCATATGTAAATGCAAAGGTCCAATATGCTTTCAATGTGAATTCAGAGGGCATTCTTCTTTTATTTCTGCAACAAATCAATCTTAAAAGTATTAACAGAATAAATTGTGTTGTCCATTAAAAACCAGAAGTCTTAGAGCTGTTTCGGCACTTTTAATAATTCTGTGTTACTATATTGATAATAAAACACTAAACATATGGACTTTATCTAATGCTCTATGCAGGAGAGGCAAATGAAAAAATAACATAAAATATATTCTAATAAATGCAGATCAAAATATGATTTATAAAAGAATACATTAGCTGATGACTGTAGATTCTAACAGTTGTTAAACATTCACAAAGTTAAATTTTGTATAATTTTAAGATTCAATATTCAATACCCTCAAAAACTCCTTTTTATAGTGCATGGAAAAAAAAGACAACTACTATTTGACTTAAATGGATGGGTGTGGACCACTGATAGTAAGTTGAAGGATAATGTCAATTTGCTTTATGGTTTGGATAAGATTGCTTACTTGCTGATTAAAGCAGGATCTAAGTGGTTTGACATTTATTTATTCACAGCCTTAAAAGTTTTTCTTTGGTATTAAGGCCGCTCTGGTCAGTTCTTACAAAAAAAACCTATCTATTGATCATAAAGTAGTGTGATTGTTGTGAACAATCTGCATTGAAAAGGACCAAATCCCATAATCCCCTTAACGGCACTGAAATTCTTTGAACCTAAACAATAAAGGCAGACCCGCCCTAATTGCTGAGTGATCAGCAACGTCTGGGTACATGATGAGACATGCAAATCTCCTTGCAAAGAGACTCTGCAATACGGTTAAAACAGAACAGAGGAGCAGGTGACGAGTGGGAGCAGCTATACTTGGGCTTGAGCGCAGAGAACAGTTTTGAACGGCTGGATCAAGATTCACCTATTTAGCTTAGCTTTTAGCTGATTCTCATTTATTATAGTCTGTTTAATTGCTCTCTATGATTCATTTGCTTATATTTTATCAGAGTTTTACTGCTTAGTCTTATCATATTTATTCAATGCTTATTTTTGTATTTAAACCTATTGTTTTTAATCTTTCTTCCAGTGTTTCCTGGACGATGGTGGACGGCCGTGCCTATTTGGCTGCTCCCCAGGTAGCGCCTTGCTGGAGGTTGGGGACTCGGCCTTGCCTCCCCTGGGCGGCCGGATTAGTGCCTTGGCTGCTGTCGGTGCCAATGGCTCCTTTGATGGTGCTTCCTTACCTAACCTGGCTCATCTGTACTTGGCCCAATGTCTTTTTTACTGTTGCTCTTGAGTGTGTGTGTGTGTGTGTTTTTTGTTGTGTGGGGTTAGGTTGGTGTAAATCTATTGGGGAGGGATGGAAATGTGGTGCATGTGTGGTCATTTTTAATCTGTAAAGCACTTTGAGTTGCAGTGGTTGTATGAAAAGAGCTTTATAAATTAATTTGATTTGAAATAAAGAATAGCAAGTAGAAAAATGTTTGACATTTGTTGCATTTAACCGACAATCTTTATTGTATTTTATTGAGATTTTACAAGTTAAACCAACACAAAGAAGCAAACAACTTTGAGGGGGATGGAAGATTAAACATCAACCCCAAAATGATTATGCAAATAAAAACCTAAAAGGAAGAGAATGAGCATATGCATTTCCTTCAGTGCTATAGCCACCTTCGGTAATGCTTTCACCAGGTTTCCATTATTTTTTCTCTTTTTTTGGCCAAATTTTTCTTTTCATGATATTTTTAAACTGTAAGGCATCCGTGGAAATCTATTTTTTCAACCAGCGTTCGATCTGTACTTTTAATGGATCATGTGCTTTGACCTGAACCCTTTCATCGTATCTGAAGATAAGTGTTTAGGATCGTTGTGCTGTTGAAAGAAATTACTTTTCTTGTAAAGTGCCTTAAGTTAACATCTGCTGTGAATTGGTGTTGTATAGAGAAACTGAATTGAATTGAATTTAACTGAAAGGTAAAGCTCCGCCCCACTGTCAAATGTTTGGTAGCCTCCCAGGACTGCACTATATTTAGTTTCATTCAACTTACCCCTAAATTTCACCAGCATTCCTGTCCCTAATTAGAATATGGATGTCCACAGCATAAAATCCATGTTTTATGCTGGAGAATGATGTCTTCAGGGTAATGTACAGTGTTATTTTCCTGCCACTGAGGAACTGGACCAGAACATCTTCTGGTTTCTTTGTCCCCAATGGCCTGTGGCAAAAGTGTATTGTGGCTTGTTGCTGATTTCATGGAAAAAACTGCCCCCCCCCCACCAATCTTTGTCAAAACCAACTTTTTTTAACCTTTTCCTGGACTATCTGCATTGTTCCTGGGTTTTCATGATTCGGTTTGTTCAGTTATATGCTGTGGCAAACTTGAAAAAACAGCTGGATTCATGCACAAATTAAACCACACACATGTGGACTTTATTTGCCAATTTGGGGAATTTAAAAGGCAATTGGAGTGGTATTTGCTTTTTTCTTCTGACGTATAATTATTTGATCACACGGAAATACTTACAGAGCGATTAAAATTTGCTCCGAAGCTGTCATTTCATCTCTAAATATATTTCAAAAAGTGAATAGATAAATAAGCAGGACTGTATTGTGATGGGAAAAGTCACATTCCTGCCGTGACTTTGCAGAACACTGTGAATTCCACAGCCTTGATCCCAATACACACCCAATATTCCTACTGGAACACATAAAAAAATGACAGACATATTTCAGAGACATAACATCACAAGATAATCCAGTTGGTTGCACTAAATTTTAATTCAGGGTATCATTGTAATGGCGGTTGAATACAAACACAGCACATGCTTAAAAGATTCATATTCATAAAAACAATTTAAAAGCCATGACTTTATTTTCCTTTCGCAAATATATACTACATTGTTTTTTGTTCTATCGCATAAAATCCCAATAAAATAAAATAAAAAAATGTGTGGTGTCTTTAAAAGTACACAGTACACAGCTGAAGATGCTTATAACAGCACATCAGCTCATGTTGTATGACTCATCCTTGCAAACTCAAATAAACCCATGAGTTCTCTAAATGGGACCCAAACATCTGTAAACATTAGTATCTCTTTAACTGTAATTATTTAGGCTAGAGAATGTTTGTCCATAGTGCATGGTTTAATTATCTTTAGATGCAAACAGACATTTTAGCTGAACAATGTAACACTGGCCTTTTTATTGCTGTGAATGTTATAAATGTACAATGTTTTTGTTCGCCTACCGATGTCTTTAAGGATTTCTTTCCATTGATTAAAAAAAGATACAAACTCCACATTGTCTATGATTGTTTTTTTAATATTAATTCAAATCAGTTTATCTACATTCAGCAAAAGAGAAAAACAGATTCATGAATCATAGTGCTTTAACAAGGTATTTGCACCTACACGTATTTTACCACTGTTTCATTTGGAACACTGGAATGATAAAGATTGTCAAACAATTTTTTATATCAGAAAAAAAAATGAATACAAGCAATTTCCAAATGACGATTTGTTTATTAAGGGAGTAAAAAGCTGTCGAAAAACATTCTGGGCAGATGTGAAATATAAATTCCCATCCTATTAAAATGATTATAAATCAAATGTTTCTGGTTCTCTCCTTCCTTTTGACAACTTTAAGCAAGCTGAAATAACTTCCTAACCAACAAGGCATGTAATCGACCAAAAGAAATTCAAGAAAAGAAACAATTGTGACGTCATCAATCCGGAGAGGGTTACAAAACATATTTGTAGTTGTAGTACTTTTTGATAATTACAGTGAAATCCATTATCCAATCATAATTAATTCAAGATCGCATTAAAGACCACTCCAGTAGAGCTAAGAATAACATTTAAAGCACTGCATATCCTAAATAGCAGCAATAACTACATTAAATAAGACTAAACCTTCCAGAAAACAACCTCGCAATAGCGTGTAATAAGCCGGTCCTTAATGTAATGCAATCAGGAAATAGGGCCTGTAGTTTCCCGTATTGCACTTTTTTATTCTTATTGTAATTACTTTTATCATTTCTCTGTTTCCATACTTTTCATTTGCAATATTTTACAGCATTTTAGATGTGTAGATCGCAAATATGTATATCCCTGTATGCATGTATATGTGAATGTGTACGTACACTCACTGGGCACTTTATTAGGTACACCTTGGTAGTACTGGGTTTGACCCCTTTTGCCTTCAGAACTGCTTTAATCCTTCGTTGTATAGATTCAACACGGTACTGGAAAGACTCTTCAGAGATTCTGATCCATATTGACATGATAGCATCATGCAGTTGCGGCAGATTTGTCGGCTTCACATCCATGATGTGAATCTCCTGTTCCACCACATCCCAAAGGTTCTCTAATGGATTGAGATCTGGTGACTGTGGAGACCATTTGAGTAAGGTAAACTCATTGTCATGTTCAAGAAACCAGATTGAGATGTTTTGAGCTTTATGACATGGCGCATTATCCTGCTGGAAGTAGCCATTAGAAGACGGGTACACTGTGGTCATAAAGGGATGGACATGGTCAGCAACAGTATTCAGGTAGGCTGTGGTGTGCCAAGAAAATGTCCCCCACACCATTACTCCACCAGCAGCAGCCTGAACCCATGATACAAGGAAGGATGGATCCATGCTTTCATGTTGTTGATGCCAAATTCTGATCCCACCATCCGAATGTCATAGCACAAATCAAGACTCATCAGACCAGGCGACATTTTTCTAATCTTCTAATCTCCAATTTTGGTGAGCCTGTGCGAATTGTAACCTATCTGACTCAAGGGTCGACGTGTTGTGCTTTCTGAGATGCTCTTCTGCATACTTTGGTTGTAACGAGTGGTTATTTGAGTTATTGTTACCTTTCTATTAGCTCAAACCAGTCAGGCCATTCTCCTCTGTCCTCTGGAATAAACAAGGCATTTACGCCCATAGAGCTGCATCTCACTGGATATTTTCCCTTTTTTGGACCACTCTCTGTGGGTTGGTAGGTTGAGATGGTTGTGCGTGAAAATCCCAATAGATCAGCAGTTTCTGAAATAGTCAGACCAGTCGTCTGGCCCCAAACAACAATGCCATGTTCAAAGTCACTTAAATCACCCTTCTTCCACATTCTGATGATTGGTTTGATCTGCAGCAGATCGTCTTAACCATGTTACATGCTTAAATGCATTGGGCTACCGCCATGTGATTGGCTGATAAGAAATTTTCGTTAACAAGCCATTGGAAATGTGTCCCTTATAAAGGGGCAAGTGAGTGTATATATGTATGGATATGTGTATGTTTTAGTAAAATACTTATGTTCTTATTTTATATTTTGTAATATACAAAGGCACGATTTTAAGGAGGAGCTGCTCAAATTTCATTGTTATACAATGACAGTAAAGTAATTCTGATTCTGAATTCTGATAAATGATGGAGTTCATGACAATAATAAGGGAAAAGAGTTCCCAACCAAAAACCACTGCTGTCAAAAATAATAGAACGGCCAATCTTTCACTTGCCATGAATTTATGTCTTTGATTACCCAGAAGCTTTGGGAAAAAATGCCATGAGGGTAGAATTTCTGGAAAAAAAGACAAACCCACAGTCAAACATGGTGGTAGCATGACAGATGGGAAGGACTTGACATGTAGTTGTACATCGTAACATATTATATTTTCCCTTCCCTCTGTCTTAGCTAAGTGTGGACATCAGCATTCAATGCAAACTCAAAAAGTCAAATCAAATATGATACACAATTATAGATTATTTTATTACTCTGACTGAGAAATCAGTTTTACCTTTAGATCTATAACCAAAATAAATTCAGAGTAGCATATCATGGTATGTAAAATAAAGAAATAGTTTGTTTGTTTTTTGTTTTTTTTTAAATCAGAAAAAAGTGAGATTTGTGTTTGTATCCAGCACCCTAGATCTGATACCCCTAAACAAAGGCCAGCACAAAGTCACCTAATTAGGAAAAAAGAGTCCCTTCATGTGTAATCTATTGTAAAATTACCTTTTATCATCCCTATTGTGACACAGGGTGGTGGCATCATCATGTTGGATGCCGAGAGTTAAGCTAGTGAATGTGGATTAGGTCAATAGCCTAACATAAAGCAGGAAGTACAACAGGAGAGTTTCAAATGTATCATAATAATATTGTAGTCCAGTTTGTTAATTGCACTGGTTTAAAAAAAAAGAACAAAGAAAAGAAAATAAATTATTTGAAAAAAATAGGAGGCTGAACACTTAGTCCTTTCCACATCAAGCCGTTATTATTTATTTATTTATTTAATTTTTTTTTTTATCAATATACATTTTTAACTCTATAATAATGCCCAACTATGCGCTAATTTAAAAAAAAAGATGTAAGATAAGATTAGGGGTTTTAGAGCGTGGAAGAGGAAGAAGTACATTGATAACACTGTTGTTGGGAAATAATTCAACTCAAAATATTGAACCTTTTGAATTCTTTGAATTCTGAATTCTTCTGGAGATTTGTATGTATTCCTTTCTGGCGCATATTTAAAACCAGCAGGGGGCGATATTGACACTTTCAGCCGGTTTGTGAACGGCCAATCAAGCGTCGACTAAGAAAACGTCATCAAACTGCGACACGGACGCACTGCAGTGGTGAGCGCCACACCTTGGCAGGGTAATAATATAGGTTTGTTAGTTTTGGAGTTTTCATTTTGCAGTTTTATTTAACCCATTAAACCTTCTTGTTTTGATGCAGTGTATAGGCACATCCGCTAATATTGAAATAACGCATAAAGAAGTTTCTAATGTATTTAGCTCTGGAGCTAAAGAGGAACGGAGCTAACGTTAGCTCTCGAGGTGGCCGCTCAATCGTATTTATTTCTTACTTTTATTAAATCAAAACTTAACACTTATACCTTTATTTATTTATTAGGTTATATAGACAATTAGCGATTCATGTATTTGTTTAAAAGCAATATGCAGTTAGCGCTGACCTGTTGTTAGCAGCACCGTTACTTTTAGCTCTCAAGCTACTCCATATCTCACGTCTTCAAATGATCTTTCAGGATTTTTATATTTACCCAGTTTAGTTTGACAGCCATTTTTAAAACAAGATCAAATACCCTCAGTAAACATATGTCTGTATTAGACACATTTAGATAATTTGTATTAAAATGTTAATAGTTTTGTTTTCTTGAAATAAGTGGAGCTCATCGCTGTGACTTTTCCTGCAGCCGTGCATCAGGTGCGACTTTAATGCATTATGAGTTTGTTTGCAACGGCTTCCAGTTTTGGGACAGGAGGGACTGGCGTTTTTGGAAGCACGACAACAGACAGCCATAATCCAATGAAGGTACATTGAATCTATAAAGAGGGAAAAGCTGTATAGAGTGCTATAATGCCTCTGTGCATCTCGAGCCACTCACCTGTTTTTCTGTTTTGCTCTCACAGGATGTTGAAGTGACCTCACCTCCCGATGACAGCATCAGCTGTCTGGCTTTCAGTCCTCCGACCATGCCGGGGAACTTTCTGATTGCTGGATCCTGGGCCAATGATGTGAGTTATCTGCTGAGTCAGTTAACAGATATCTATGTAGACTGACTATTGAAACCAGCAAAAAAAAAAAAACTAAGGGGGAAATCCAGTAACTAGAGATGACCGATCCGAATTTGTGGATGATTTCCGACCCAGGTTGTGTGTTAGTTAATTGCTGTTGTAAAGCATCACTAAAACACAGGTATCTAGGTGTTTTTTTCATGGACAATGTAGGTATGTGCCTATAACTGTGGCAACTGTGCCCTTGGGCAAGGCGCTTTACCGCCTACCAAGCCCCGTATTGGTGCCTAAATGTGTGTGCCCGTTTTTGAGGGTGACTATGGCTCCAGTGTAAAGTCCTTTTGAGCGTTCAGGATGACCAGAGAAGTGAAATAAAGTTTCAGTCCATTTAACTGAAATTTTTGATAGACTGTATTCCTTTCCAAATTCAGTGTACTGGTGTGACAGAGAGTGATGCCAACTCTGTGGTAGGCTTGCGTGGTATACCGAAAATTTACCTATACCGAAATGTACGACTGTTACCAATGTCATCTTGCCTAATGTTGGTAAATTTGATATATATAAATAAAAGAAAATATGTTTTGTTTTTTAAAAATGGGGGGGCAGTTAGTTATCATCCATTTATTGTTACCGAAGGAACTGCTCAATATATTGCGATATTGATTTGAGGCCATATCGCCCAGCACTACTCTGTGTTAAGAGTAGGTGTATCTTTAATATTGCTTTTGAAACGTTCAAAGAAATAATACCTGGACTGTAATGAATTATTGAAACTTTGAAATGACCTGTACTTATATGGCACTTTATCAAGTCTAAAGGGCGCCAAAGTGCTTAACGCTATCCGCCATTAAACCATCCAATCAGCCATTTACGAGCTGATGGTGGAACGCTACATTGTAGCCACATCTGCCCGGGGGTAGATTAACAGAAACGAGGCTGCCACACAATCGACACCACTGCCACGCGATATCCAAATATATATTTAACGGTTTTAGTTGTTCAGTGCCTCGAGAAACATGTTGGAGTAAAGAAATCATTAAGAAACTACAGCAAAGTTACCAGAAACCAATGTATTTCCGCTAAAACTTTTATTTTCCAGTTGCAGGAAAGACTACTCACTATTTGAGGTCTATTTTTTGCTTTTAGCCCAAAGCAGAAGGACATTAAAGCTTTGTTGTACCGTGTGATTTTAGGTCCGATGTTGGGAGGTGCAGGACAACGGACAGACCGTCCCCAAAGCCCAACAGATGCACACGGGTCCAGTCCTGGATGTGTGCTGGAGCGACGTAGGTGTCATCCTACGAAATAACACAGCCGCCGTGTTCCATAGCTGCTGTTGTATCATATAAAAGCTTATGATGGGATGTTTTTCCCCTTCAGGATGGGAGTAAGGTGTTCACCGCCTCGTGTGACAAGACGGCTAAGATGTGGGATCTGAACAGCAACCAAGCGATGCAGATCGCGCAGGTTGGATGAGATGTCTCTGGTTCTGCTGTGTGATCAGGAACTAAGCTGAGTCATCTCAACGTGCCTCTGTCTCTCTCTTCGCAGCATGATGGTCCGATTAAAGCAATCCACTGGATAAAAGCCCCTAACTACAGCTGTATCATGACCGGCAGCTGGGATAAAACGCTGAAGGTAAAACGGCTTTCTTTTCACAGGACTGTCAATCAGTCCTTGTCTCACCAGTTAGACGTTTTGGTATCACCTAGTGTCACATTTGGAAACGCTGAAGATTTCTTCCTTTTAGTTTTGGGACACTCGCTCTCCCAATCCCATGATGTCCCTGCAGATGCCTGAGAGATGCTACTGTGCCGATGTTGTAAGTCCTTCATGGGCAGCAAGAAGTCTTTTTTTTTTTAAGGTTTGCTGCTGAGATCACTGATGCATAGTTTTCTATGCAGGTGTACCCCATGGCAGTGGTAGCCACAGCTGAAAGAGGCCTTATAGTGTACCAGTTAGAGAACCAGCCTTCTGAGTTTCGCAGGATAGACTCTCCTCTCAAACATCAGGTAAGGCCTCTAAAAACCACTGTTGGGTTTTGAAATTGTTGCATTCTGTGTCGTTTCATTTTTTTTACTCTATAGAAATTAAACAACCTCAGCATGTCGTCTGATTTGCATTTTTTTGTGTTTCAGCACCGCTGTGTTGCCATATTTAAGGACAAGCAGAACAAGCCGACAGGTTTTGCACTGGGAAGCATTGAGGGCAGAGTGGCGATCCACTACATCAATCCGCCAAACCCGTGAGTGCATCGAAACTCTTCTCACCTTAAAACAAATGACTAATATCCAAAATACCGAATATGCTTGTTGCATGCAGAATCCAGATGCAGTCCTTCCTGCTCTGAACCCTAAAAGCAAATGAAAACGTCCACATTTTTCTCTAATCGTCTACAGAGCCAAAGATAATTTCACCTTCAAGTGCCACAGGTCCAATGGAACCAACACAACCACTCCACAGGACATCTATGCTGTAAGTATCCACTGAATGGATAACAAAGTTTCTCCACTTTTTGGTCTACATGAAAAATGGAAAAAAAAACAAAACACTGTGCATCACCTATAGCCATTTTTAGATAGGCATTCGGGAATATTCACGGACAATTCAACTCAGTCTTTAACTGTAGCTATCTTTACAAACACGGCACTTTTTTACCTGAACGTTGCCTTTCGGCTGCTTTCACATGGCACGAAATGTACCGGAGGATCCTGTGGGGGTGGGGGGGACTGTATCCCGATATGACTGATACAAAAGCCTGTCCGGAACTCTGGCCTGACATTCTGAACGCGAACGCCCTACTTGGACATGTCCCGTGTTGTTAGTAGGCGGTCGGGCGATAATAAACCAGTAAAGGTTAGCCGGACAGTGGCCAAATCTTTGCTTTCAGACTCGAAGGTGAAACACACGAACTCTGGAAAATGACTGTTTTTCATGGCCTGTTTGAAAGACAATTATGGTGAAATGTGTTGGCAGCATCTTTCTGTGAGGTCGCTTCTTTTCAGCAGGGACAGTGAAGCCGGTTAGATTTGATGGGAAGATGGTTGAAACTAAAGATTAATCCTAAAACGTAGGGGTTGACGATAATTCAATAATGGCATATATAGATGTGTAGTGCGATTTAAAAAAAGAAGACATTTTGAAAACTGTTTCATTGTAGCTTTAGGGCTGGGTGGTATGACAAAAATTTTATATCACAGTAATTTTTTTTAAAACATATTGGTAATACGGTATTTTTTCCCATACAAGAACTTTCATACCCAAATTATCTCATAAGAAAATTAATACCCTAGCTTTGCTTCAAATAGTCAATTTTACTGTGAAATGGACTTCATCATGTTTTGTTTTTTTTCGAGACACCGGTAAATGCTAAGAAAAGAATTAAAATGATTATGTTTTCTTGTCAAAATAGAGTAGACAAGCTTGGTGCTCTAAGTATGAAAATATGTATTGGTTTTTTTTTTTTTTTACCTCGCGTTGACGCAAGCAGCAGGCTGCATCTCGTACTTGCTTTGCATGTAATACTGGAGAATTCCATTTGGGGGCAGGGTACAGCACTCGGACCGACTAGAGTGCCAATGAAGAAAAAACCAAACATGGGCTGCATCCGAATCTTTAGTATGTATTACATGCTACGTAGTAGCTACTACTTGCCCGTTGATGCAGTACATACTAGCGAATAGTAGGCATGAAATCGGAGGTACTGCTCCACCATTTTAAATCTTAACATCT
Source organism: Apricaphanius iberus (assembly GCA_028564705.1). Classification (NCBI taxonomy): domain Eukaryota; kingdom Metazoa; phylum Chordata; class Actinopteri; order Cyprinodontiformes; family Aphaniidae; genus Apricaphanius; species Apricaphanius iberus. The sequence goes on from JAPXFQ010002732.1 coordinate 811,135, forward strand.
TAAATGTTTAATCAGTTGTCAAAAAATAAACTAATCAGTAACATCGCTACACTTTTACATTTGTACGCCGAAATTGTGTCAATGTTTGATAGTTCTTCGGTAGCCGAGGTCACTAATCTTCTACGATACTGGGGCTTCCACTGCATTGTGGGATAGCGTAGCGTACATGGGCTGTTTACTATGGCAGTAGTAGACATCCGGGAACTTTATGCCTACTACTCTAATCCATACTGGAGATTCGGATCTACTACATCGCTTGCTTACTGTTTTTTGTCTACTACGTAGTAGGCGTAGTAGTGGTTTTTGGATGCAGGGACAGGGGCCATAGGAGATCATTTGCTGGTTAAAATTCAGATAAAAACAGAAGAAAAAGACAGCGGCAGTATAATAGATAGTATGTAAGACCATAATTACCTCTATCGATTTTATTTCCTGCTGGTTTTGCCACCATTGACTCCATGTTCCTACAGATGGTCAAATAGGCCTTTACACTCCCCCCTACTGGTTACTCGCAATAACACTTGTAAAAGATATGCTGTTTGGTTCATGTCGGACCTTTTTAAAACCAATACACTTCTAAACTACAGACGTGACTCCTCTTTTTGAAATTACTTTCTCGGGGTCAGCATTGAGTGCTTCGCTCTGACAGCTCCTGCCAGCAGCGGTACTTGGTTCAAAACGTCACTTTTCACGCTGTGGTGAAAAGCACGATGCAGGGAAATCGGCCCCTGTTGTAACACTTCTCACATCAAACGTTAGCTAACGTGAGCTATTCACCGGTATTAAATATTCATATAACGAAAATAAACACCGGTTTTCAGTATGAACCTTTATATCGCCCAGGCCTACATCGGTTTGCTTATTACTACACTCATTACTTACTCCAAACCAATCACCGGCAGATTCTTGCATGTCGAGGAACGCATGGAAAGTGTTGCAAACAAAGGCCTCAACTAAACCAAAGGTCTTACGGTGTGTCCAGACCAAACGCGATCGGAGCGACTAGAGCTTCAGGTTTACATGTAAAATCAATGGAGGAGCGCAATGAAGCGCAACTTGGTGTCCTGCGACACTTCAGAAGCAGATTTGTGTCGCGAAAAAGCTTTTCTGCCTGATTTGCGCGACCAATTCGCGCTACAGATGCATTTTGTGCATTCGCGCTCATGGCGTCTATCGCTCGAGTTGGAAAAATCTAAACTCCACCGTCAAATCGCGCCGCGACAACCAATCAGAGTTTCAGTGATTCTGTGACTGTCATGGAGTCACAGCCTCAGCAGGACATGGAGGAAATACTGATTAACATCGTGGCTAATCACCCCGAGCTACATGACACAAGCAGTTTTCAATACAGAGACAGAAATAAAATAATAAACTATTTAGACAGGAATGCTCTTAAGAGGTTTGTGGGTGGCTCTTAAAAGAGCCGTTGTTGCTGTAAAAGCACCTCTCGGCCTAGAAGTGAGCCTTGAAACGGCCTCCTCACCTGGTTTCCTGGTAGCAGCTCCTGCACCACGTCCCACGCTGCTCAAATATTATAAACTTTTACGAACCGCAGAAAGATGGACAGCTGCTCAGAAATGTAGTTGGTGTTTCGGGAGGCGAAGCTTGGACCTTCACGGCACAAACTGGGCGAGCAGGTCACCTCCAGGCGGCGAGGAGCCGGTGTTTATGAGAGACTCGCTGGTATCTATGGATCCCTCCGCCGTAGCTAGATTGTATCTGTAGCTCACCAAACCCCCAGTGCAGCGGTCCCAGCTCTACCGGAGGCCAGGCCGAACACGTAATCCACTCTGTCGTCCGTCAGATCGGAGACCATAGTCCATAATCCACCGCCAGCTGCACTCTAGCCCCAGCTCCGCTGAAGCCCGGGCCGAACACGTTTTCCTCCGTCAGCTCGGTTCAAAATCCACGGCAGATGGAATTTTTTGATAGTTATCAGTCAATAATTTTCATTATCGATCATTATGACTTTCCTCTTTACGTTGTTTTCCCATATCGTCCAGCTGTAGTAAAACATGCTAAACTTTAAACATTTGAGGCTGGGGTGAGCGTTTATCAACCCTAAACATACGAGCAAAAAGAAGATGTAATGGTTTTAGACTAAAGCATTTTTTTTTTTTTTTTGTGTGTGTAATAATGGCGCAGTCTAAGTCCAGACCTAAAGCCAGTTGTTAATTTATGGCAAGAGATGGAATCTGATGGACGTTCATATTTTCCGTCCAAAAAGCGACATGGGGTAAAGCGAATACCCCATAAGACTTGCAGCTGAAATGGCAAGAAATGGTTTTACGGTGAATAGAAATGTATTCCACACTTTTCAGATTAGAATTATAAACCCATTTTGAAAAATTATGTATAATTTTTTTCTGACTTTTTTTTTTTTTTTTTTCTGTTCTGTTCTGCCACACTAAATCTTATTAGGGCGCCGTACTGTACTTGTGTCTCTCCTGATTAGGTTAATGCCATCTCCTTCCATCCTGTCCACGGCACATTGGCTACTGTGGGCTCAGACGGACGCTTCAGCTTCTGGGACAAAGACGCCCGCACCAAGCTGAAGACCTCAGAGCAGCTCGACCAGCCCATTACCGCTTGCTGCTTCAACAACAATGGCAACATCTTCGCATACGCCTCCAGCTACGACTGGTCAAAGGTTTGAGCCGTTAAGAACCAGGACGAAGGTCGTTTTCATTTCTCTTTACGCGCCGTTTCGCGTGAAATTTTTTTTTTATTTACGATCTTTCAGGGCCACGAGTACTACAACCCCCAGAAAAAGAACTACATCTTTCTGAGGAACGCCGCTGAGGAGCTGAAGCCTCGGAACAAGAAATGGTGAGAGAAGGGCAGCCGCTGTCTGTTACCGTGGAAACCGTGGTCAATGAATGGGGCTGCCCCATTCCCCGATTGCTCCTGTAGCTCTGACTATAGGCTCTCAGAGGCATGCACGGATGTGGGCAGTAAGGATACCGATGTGATTTTGAATTCAGTCTTGCTCTGTAGCCATCCTGCGTGGGAATAGCACTATGCACTTTAAATGTGTGTTTTTGAACAAAATTGTGTGCACAAGCAACTTTTGTACCCTTACAAGCATGATTGTAAAGGCTGGAGCCCACTGTCTAGCCTCTAAGCAGTCACATGACACTTGAAGATCTTTTCTTTTTTGAATATTGACAAGGTTTGAAGAGCAACAATGTCTTTATTACAGTAATCAGCATATTTTGGATGCTTTTTTGCCTGTAGAAAAGTAATTTCTCCTTTCTCTTTTGTTCAGAAATGCCATCGGTTCAGAAATAAACAAGAAATAAACCAACCTTGCTGTCCTGTCACTGACTGCTACTTCCCTGTCTCCAGATTCATCATGCCAAGTCGCACCTCTCGTGGAGAATTGCAGAAGACCTGCTGCTTTAGTGTGCGCGTATGCATTCGAGACATACTCCTTCCTTTCGACTGATGTCTGGACCAATGCCGTGGCTCTCTGGTGCCGTGCACGGACCAATCAGAGGGCCCAACCCATCTTGATGTTGCATGATACTTGGCCCTTTTCAGTTCTTCATAGAAGGGGAGGGTTTTAATTCGCAATTCATCTTGATTTAGGTTTTTATCATTTGAGTATTTCAATGTGTTCAGGTTTTTTTTGTTTGTTTTTTTTTGTTTCCACTATTTCCAAAAACAGTTTTCCATTTTCTTGTCATCTGCTGTTACTTATTGTTCAATTAAAAGTATTGGGATGTAAAATAAATAAGTGCGTACTCTTAGATTTGAAAATGTACATTTGTTTCGACGAAGTCAGAAACGATTTCTCCGTAGGGAGATTACAAAACTGCATGCATGCAAAGGTATCCTTATCAGATTTCTGTCTGTTCTAGTCACAGTTAACCAGCAGGTGGCACATTTTCCCCAGCAGTTTGCTCATCTGTTGGATGCAGATACAGCTAGGAGCTGAATCCAGATAGCGGAGCAGGACAAATGGGATCAAAGGTGTGTGTGATCAGACTCTCCCATCCAGTTTCCCCCGGGTTGGGGGACTTCAAGAGGATATGACTGAGGTAGTTGGGGCTACTACAAAGGCAATGTGTGAAGAGTCGTAGTCCAGATCTTAGAGTAGAAGGTGTGAGTTAAAAGTTTTTTTATAGAGGTCATTAGTGTGTCACCTCTTTGTCAGCCTGACCCTATGTACTTAACAATAGACCTCCAAGGCAACAGTGGTGGGAAAGTGTGAAACCCGCTTGAGTTCAGCATCCCCAGTAAGCTTTTCAAGGAGGGATGTTCATATTAGGAGGCTTTAACTTTTCAGTGAAGCTGCAATAAAATCCGTCAGCTTCAGATCTTAAAATCAGCTCATAACATTTCTGCCTGGAGCTGAAATGTGAAAATGTTTGTTTTTGTGGGGACAGAAAGATTGCTACTCATGAAACTTTAAACATATAGAAAGCAGCAAATATCACTTGCAAGATCAATCACTGTTTATGGGAGGAAAAATATTCCTATTCCTAATTGACATACATGCTGTTGATACTGTGTAGATTAATAATTCATGTTAAGGGTTTTGTTGTACGTGTTGGACTTAAGTAAGGTCATTCATCCAGGGCCTTTCTGCATAGAGTTTGCATGTTCTCCCCGTGCATGCGTGGGTTCCCTCAGGGTTCCCCGGCTTCCTCCCACAGTCCAAAAACATGAGTGTCAGGTTAATTTATCACTCTAAATTGTCCTTAGGTCTGGGTATGTGCGTGCATGGTTGCTTGTCCTGTCTGTCTCCATGTGCGGCCCTGTGATGGACTGGCGACCTGTCCAGGGTGTACCCCTGGACAGGTCGCCCCCGCGAACCGAGGAATAAGGAATAAGCGGTTCAGAAAATGGATGGATGGAAGCAAATACACATGCGTTACCGTGCAGTCTTGAGTAAAATTTGAAACATGTTAAGGGCAGCACACTTTTGTTAAAAGGTTGATTGGAGATGGGGAAGTATGTAAAGAATTGCAGAAGGTGAAATTGATCCCAAGTGCTTTAAAACAGAAATCAAAAGAAGTAAGTTGAGGAAGAAAACAAAAACAGAATTGCATAGTAGACAAAGTAAGAAAGCAAAATGGTGGTTCAAGATAAACTGGCTTCTTCTGGGTTTGTCAGTGAGCTCCTCAGAGCTTATAACCAACAGAAAACTTAAAGTAACATTAAAAATGCTTTTCCTGAGGTAACCCTAAGTAAAGTGAATTCATTGTGGAGTTTACCAGTAATTAAATTGTGCCAGGGATGCCTGTTCATGGTCAGATGTGTAGCAGTTTTCACATTGGTTAAATTAATATAATTTTGAAGTTTATTGGGAAAGGTAAATCTGCAAGGATTTCTTTCAACGTCTGACAGTGTTTTTAACATACTCAGTACCTGTTGAAAAAAAATGTTTTTTTTATGTTTAAATTTGGAGTAAAACAATTACCAATGCATGTGTTTATCTTGAAATAAGAATTACTGTATCTGACTTAGGTTTCTAGTTGTCTGTGTTTTGCGTCATTAAACGTGGCACGATAAGTATCTCTGAACATGCTTATTAATTTGAACAGAAAAATGAGAAAAATTATCTTGCAATTGGAAAATTTTGCTGGGTTTACAACTTGCAGAGTAGATGTGCTAAAAAAAACTGTTACATCTGTCCAAGATCCGAACTGCCACAACTGAGACAATCTCAACACAGCGAATGCAAATCTCCTTTTAAAAGAACTCATTGTCTTATGTGATGTCATAGTTATGAGTTTGGTTATGAGCGGGTGGCGTTTATCTTGTCAAAATAATGTTTTGCTACGAAAGAGAAGTGTTATTTCTTGGTGAAAACTCGAGGTAAAGAGTCTATAAAAGAATACACAGGAAAGCCAGGCTGTTAGCTTAAATATGGAACCATACGTTGTAGCATTATAATGTATGTCTTTCCACGCTTTGTCTGCCATGTCGTATCTATAAATAAGTGATACTAAAAAATTACATTTAGGAGAAGGATTTGGGACACATGTCGATGGTATTTCCTTTCGTCTTACAGCAGTCGTGCATGTACAGTGCTCGTTTTTCTTTGTGCTAAAAAAGACAAAAGCAGGTGCTACTTTCGCAGCAAGAGGACGGACCAATGGGAACACCCGCATCAACAGTTGTGCACGAGGAGTCCACGCTCATTGGCCAACAGTTGTGTTGGGGGGCGGAGTTATATCGTTTGGTATAAAAACCTCCTGGCACATTCACATGTCATAGCTACAACCCGGCTAGGTCTGCTGGTTGTAGAAGGCGCTACAGCGGCTTGAAGCGCAGATGCCCACAGGTTGCCGCAACTTTTACCAGAGTCTACAGAGAACGGCAGTTAGTAGCGACGCTCAGCAAGAGATTAGGACTTGGCTTTTGGATGTCGGGGAACTGTTGAGCGCGTAGTTTAGTTCTCAGTGTGCCTCGGTCTTTCTATCCGACTTGACCAATGCTCCTGCATCAGTACATGAACGGATCCCTGGAAGTCATGCCTCCCACACCGGTCCAGAAAGACACCACGTTCACCAAAATCTTCGTCGGCGGACTGCCGTACCACACGACTGACGCCTCGCTCAGAAAATACTTCGAGGCTTTCGGGGACATTGACGAGGCCGTTGTGATAACTGACAGGCAGACCGGTAAATCCAGGGGGTACGGCTTCGTAAGTATGAACAACACACACAACCACACGGTTTTGTTTCGCTCTTCCGAGCTGTCTTTTTAACTTGTCTTACTAGCTTATGTCCGCGTGTAAAACGTGTTTTCTACATTTGCGGCTATAAAAGACGTTTAAAGTATTCTTGTCAGTTTATAGTTTGGCATATCTCTGTCTGAAGTCCATCATTCAGGCTTAAACGCGTAACTGCACAGCGTCTCTGTTTGTTTCTGCCTTGTTGCCTGGCTGACTGTTCTTTTCAATTAATAAGGGTGAGGGAACACAAAGGTTGATGGGTAACTAAGTGGATTATATTTTAAGCATATGTCTAGTGTCCACCCCCCGTTTTAAACCCCCATCCAGTGACTCCAACCCCTGAGCAGTCCAAGCTTATTCCTCCTGAAGTGTGTTCAGTGTGTGTGTGTGTGTGTGTGTGTGTGAGAGGCTGAACTCCTTGCTTGCTTTATATGGTTATTTTGTGAGCAGTGGGGAGGTTGACCTTGCACACTCTGCTTTCCATTGTCAGGGACCAGAAGACATGATTTACATCACATTTCAGGCTCCTGAGGGGGGAGAGGACATAATGATGCATGCCAGAGTTTTCAGGAAAAACCTCTCAGACTCTCTTCAGAGTTAGTTTTTTCTGCTATAGAACATGTCATGGTCGGTTTAACTGATTTAATCAAGATGATATCTCCACTCTCTCCAACAAGCTATCAGAAAACACCTGCCTGTGGTGACATCACAAAAGGCTAAAAAAAAAAAAAAACGTTTTTATAGTTAAAGTGCTTTTCCTTCATTTGCTTTAAATAAATAAAACAAATTCTGGGGCGAAACATTTTAGCCACATATAAAAATGCTACCTGAATTTCAGAAGAACTATAGCTGCATAATATAGCTAATCACGATATCATAACCGTAAAGAACTGCTTTGGCACAATATTTGGTTTGGTCTATTCCAAGGACCACTCAGTCTGACTCTGCGTGCTGATAATGACCCTAGTCAGATTTGATCAACCATTGCTGACTTTGATTCCCCCAACAAGCTAATGCCACCAGTTGAAAGAAATTGGTGAGGATTATGACAGTGGAGAATAAACTGAGCGGAGACGAGCGTGCAGGTTACGTCTAATCGGTTATTGTATTGCTATACTCGACAGTAGTATCGCAATTTAATGTATTCCTAACACTGCAGGGCTGATTTCTACCCTGTTTTGTGCCTATTGCAGAATGGTCCCTTCAGAGTCAAGACAGGTTTATTTGCCAAATGTGTGAACAGATTCGCGACTTTAGGAAATTGCTGCGGTACTGCTAGTTCTTCTAAACATTCAATAAATAAACATAAAATGAGATGAGTAGATCGATGTATGAGTCTAAGTGATGATTAGTGCATAATCAGACAGGTGCAGAGAACACAACATAGGGTCATGTGATTGGAAACGGAGCAGGTGGTGGGAACAGTCTGGTTATTCCTACCCCCAGTCCGAACCCACCCATGTTGTGAGATTTATTTTTTTTGACTGTAGTTTAAATATTGTTAGGATTTATGGTCCTCAAACAGAAACAGTTAAAATCTAAAAAAAACTATCCAAAAACTGCTCATAACTAGGGCTGGGGAAAAAAATCAATGCATTGCAGTTATTTGTTTCTCAATTTAATATATAATCATCAAATCCAATGAATCGATTCAGTCCACCAATCAGTGGTGTCGCTGTGAGCAACACTCTATTGAGAGCGTTCAGCGTTTTAAAACACATTCAATTTATTGTACACTTTTGTTCTGCTAGATAAACCAGGACAGGAAACCTGCAGGGGTCAATTTGTTCTTAAACATTGGTACTACTGCACAAATTATTTAAAAATATACTCAGGCACTTAATTACTTGTTTATTTACTTATTATTAAATTGATGTTGAAGCTAATAAATCGATACCGAATCAAAATCAAAGTCAAATTGTGAAATTCCTAACCATACTCAGCCCTAATCATAACTACCCGGTTTTAAAACTTCATACCACAAATATACCCTAATCTTCACGGCGGAGACCAGTTTGGCGCTCATCTCCTCACTAAGGGGCTACAGCCAATCGGTGGCAATGAAAATGAACAGCGGTCCTGGATTGCCTGTGTTTCAGCTTCCCAAGCTGCTTTTCCCCTCATAAATAAAAAAAAAATCAGAATGTGAAAATTGGCGCGTTTTTCTGTCCAAAAAGTTGATGCTCTATTCTGCCATATTTCCATGTGTTTTTTTTTTTTGTGTTATGATCCCTGTTCGGGCCAGTTGACTCAGATATGGGAGATTATGCCCCGCAATCAAACCAAATTCAGTTACCTCCTGTTAAATGCTGTTGGACTTGTATGAGTACATTTAAATTATGAGGAGACGGCCGAAAATTGCATTAGAACCCATTTATTCTCAGATCAGGATCAAAACATCCTTCTGTATCTGTCCCCATTTGGGATATAAATGGTGAACATGCCAAGCGACAAGTTTTTTTTTTTCTTTTTCTGAAATCCGTAGTCTGATTGCTGCGTTCAGTGAAATCTTCCAATGGAAATCCATGCTTTGTTACCCGCTCTCCTCTCACTTTTTACATGTCGCTGTTGCAAACTTTGAAAACGATTGCATTTTCTTTGATCTAATCTCTCTGGACCAATGAAATCATCATAGCCGTTCTTAGACTGCTGTGGGAAAATGCCTCTTGTTTAGATTTTGCTATATTTTCATAATTTAAACTATTTATTTAAACCCTGTTTGTTTTTTCCTTTTTATCTGCATTAATGTGTGACTTATCCGGTTCCTGGAAGATAAAAGCACAAAGATGCAGGAGGAGGGAATGCAAATATTTACCAGAACTTTGCAGAACACTTCAGCTTGACTGTCTGATCAGGCCAAAGAAGGAGTGGAAAACAGTTGCGGGTGCGCGTGTACCTCTGTAGGGGAATTGGAAGACGATTGTTCCTGGTTTACACATAGGCTCATGAAGTTGGAGGGGAAGCTGCTCAGTGAGTCGAGCAGGTACAGACCGGCTTTCGATCAGGGGCTGGCGTTTCAGGTTAAACAGGCTCTTCGTTGAACCGTGCGGGTGCTTCCCAGGATTAAAACCTCACCGTTTTACACCAGGATCACTTTTTGTCTGGTCTAAGGAAGCCTGCCAGTTCTGTTTTTTTTTTTTTTTGGTGTGTGTGCTACTGGGAGGATGAGGAGGAGGAGCCTGAAGCTGAGTTTTTTTTTTTTTTTTTTTTTTTTTTTTTTTTTAAACACACTTCAGAAGTGGATTAGTGAACCCCCACCTTACCACCACCACCACCCTAACACAACGGCGAGGCGCTTCACTGTAAACACAGCCCGTTTCCTTCCTCTGTGTTCATAACAGAGGCCCGGCAATGGGCTTTGTACCCGAGCAGCCTCACTACAAACCTCCAGAACGTCCCCCTAAACTCCGCGAATCCACTCTCAGATCGGCTCGAGTCACATGCAGGGCAGACCGCGACCTGGCAGGATGTGGCTCGTCTAATGCCAGCAGGGAGTCTGGAGCGGTGGTGGGGGGGGGGGAACCACCAATCTCCTTATTTTGGTCCTAATTGGATAAGCTCCTTGTCAGCCAGATCCATATTTCAGCAGCTCTACCCATGTCTGAGTGGCAGTTCAGACCGGCTACTGGTGCCGTGGGCATTTTTGATGCTTTTAAGGCTGATTGTTCTGCTTTGGTGGTGGTTTAATTTTTTTGGGGTTCGAGTGAACAGATCAAAATGGAGGAAAGGAAACGCTCCCAAACTAGGCAAGGTTATCAAAATGTTTCAAAAAGATTTCCATCATATCATTACCATAACCCGTTTTCACCCGCTCTAGGAGTAACCGATAACACTGTGCACTGGTTGTCAGCTGGCTGAAGACCATATTTTGACAAGTGGTATCTTATTAGACTCATTTCATACCACAAATGAGCACTTATAGCGTAGAAACCAAACAAGCACGACCCCTCACTTTAGTAGAGGTAAAACAGTTTTAAACCCAGTTGAGTGTCTGTACTAGAGCAGGTAGCCCAGTTCATAAACCAGCTAATATCACCTCTATAAACTTGGTTTCTGTACAGAGAGCAGACTGGTCCACCCTGAGTACAAATCTGTTTCATGTTTTGTTTTTTTCGGCTTCACTCCTAAACACAATTCCTTATTGGTACCATTTGTGGTCCCCAGGTGACGATGACTGACCGAGGAGCCGCAGAGAGAGCCTGCAAAGATCCCAACCCCATCATAGACGGTAGAAAGGCCAACGTCAACCTGGCGTACCTGGGCGCCAAGCCCCGCAGCCTACAGACAGGTGAGACCAGGAGGTTACAGAGAGCTATAGGGGAGCTGGGAAATGCGGGAAAAACAAAACATGGCAAATATATGTAGATGGTGATTAAATCTCAGATTTAGGACACTTGGTATTTTCATAAATGTGATAGTTTGTAAATCTATAATAAATATGTAATTATTAATAAAATCTAAATTAATCAGTTGTTAAAATTCTACTAAATTACTTCAGTCTTGTGTAATGTAGGGATGTGACCTAACAAGAATCTGGTGATATAAAAAAAAAATATATATATATATAAATAAATACATTTTTATTTTTACTGTAGAAAAACACTCCGGCCTGTTTCATACATAACGGATCCAATTTTATTACTAGATCCAGTCGATCCACCACAATGAAAAAGGTGAAAACCGCAACCAAAAACCATTCTTGGTTTTACTACAACAATTACTGTCCACATGAATTGTTCCATTCAACTTTTAAAAAAATGAAATAAGAGTCGTTACATTAGTTTTGAATATTGATACAATACCATGACATAAGATATTGCGACGTATCGGCATATCAATTTTCTCTTACATCCCTGCATTAATGTTTCCTGTCCTACAGAGTAAAAAGTTTAACCTATATAATGTGGATTATAAAAAATAACACCTAGCATTTGATTTGTTGATCTGCACACCTGTTTTATCTGTGGACCAATCAGCATGTCTGTAGCGGTGTTGGCTCTGCCATTCTTGTTTCACGGTCACTGCTGAGGGATCAAATTAGTTACGATGTGCTGCGGCCCAGGATTATGAAATAATTTTTCAAATACTGGAATGAGTGCACTACATATGAGTTTACTGTAATGGGAACAAATCAAGTAATTCCAACAGTTTATGTACTTATATAAATGATTGAAAAAAAAGCAAACCCTCCTTGGTGTTTTTTATATATATATATATATATATATATATGTAGCTGATGATTGGACACAATTTATTGGATTGTGACACTTTATAATAGAGTTAAAGCACCCGACAGGTTAAAGCGCTGATTTACTACATGTTTACAGGCTGAGACGAACTGCTGCTGTTTAATGTGTGATAACATGATCATGGCCTGTAGCTCCATCTATGAACACACACCCGACATACTTCAGATTTATGTGGCAAACGCAGAGCAGCTCTGGAACACTGTATATGTTTTATTTGCTGCTTTCTGCACATTGAAACACATTTTTTTTTTTTCTCGGTAGGCTGGAAACAGGCCGTGCCTCTGTCTCTCCATGCCCTCTGTGCATTGTTCTCTGCTCCTCCTCTGTAAATGCAGATGTGTGTCTGACAACCGGCCTCCTTTCTTTTTTCCTTTTTCTCTCTTCCAGGCATATCCATCGGAGTGCAGCCCATCCACCCAGCACTCATCCAGAGGCAGTATGGGTAAGTGAGCAGGGAGTGGGCGCTTGTTATGCTCTCTGCTATTATGCCAGCGGGCTCTTATTTCTTTGACAAACACGGCCTCTGGAAAGAACATGCCAGTTTCAGTGTCTACATGCAGCTCCACCAGCACCCCATTAGCATTTTTAGAGTCCTGTTGGGCTGAGAGACAATTCGCGGATCTGTGGTAATGGACGTGCGTTCCAGAAGTGAATGTGTGACTCACTTGTTAACCTCTGTCAGTGTGGCCTCCTGACGTGTGGACCTGCCTGAGCTGGCTCAGTCACAGTGTGTGTTTGGGGGGGGTTCCAGCAGCGGCTTTTTGTGGGGGGAAAAAACTCCACAGCGTCTGGAAGCTACGGTCGGCCGAGCAGCTAACGACCATTTCAACGTCATGACTCTTCTAACTCCCCCTGCAGCTCTCAGATATCACGCTTCAGGCGGCAGTACGAGGCTTGTTCGGGTTTGACATGCAAAGTCCACTTTGCTGTAGAAAGAATAGAGGTTCAGAAAGTTTGTTTGAGTGAGATATTGTTCTGTATGCGAGAAATTCCTCGTGCTGCTCCGTAGGTCGCTTAATCACAAAGAAGCTCAACAGTTGTAGCTTAAAGTTTCAGTTATTAATAAAGTTTAAATCTCTACATTTGTCTAACTTTTTTATATTCTAGTTTTTCGGGTAAAGTAGGGCTGTAACGGTACACTAAAATCATGTTCGATTCAGTGTCTTGAAAGGCTCTGTTTTGTTTGATTATAAAATATACATACTTACAAAATCTTTACTGACAATACACAATAAAATTGTTCCATAAAATAAAAACGACCCATTTGGGTGACATATTAAATAAATTGCACTCTTCATAATGAAATACACGTTTAGTAACATTTTAAAATGATAATAAAATACTTTAGCAGCAACAGCTTCAGCTTGAATATCAACAAGTTTAAAGTTTGTGGGTAAAATGATTACCATTTTGCCCAATTCGAATTACTTGACGGGTTCTTTAAATGTTGACGTTAGCGGTAGTTTCACATGGCTGCTTTTCTTCTTAGAAGTGATATTAACATTCACATGGTGCCGTTTGAAGTGTGTTAACATGTTCGATGTGTTGCCTGCCGCATACCTGATCTGACTGGAACAATGTCGGCGTACAACTTTGGATTTATCCACTCGTTTTTTCCCAGTTATGAATTTGAACAGGGAAGCCATAGCGTTCCCGAACAGGTGGGAGGGTCTTCAAGCTCTGGGTTTCTCTTTCTGTTGCTATGATGCTGCTCGTGTATTTACTTCAATGTGCTCGTGCGACTCCACTGTGCCGCACTCAGTACAGCGTCCGTACCAAACTGTACGTAAGTGGACCGAACAGTTCAACACATCCCTGTTAACCGTTAAACAACTAGAGTAAAACATTGCAAAATGTATTTTGCATTTGGCAATTTAGGTTCAAACAAATATTTTATCTTTCACATTTTTAAAATACTCAATTTGAATCCTATCAAAATTTAATTTCAAAAGTGATACTCTGATTCATAACAGACAGAGGGACTTCTGCTCATTTTGATGATCATGGCTTGCAGTAAATAAAAACCCCAAATTCCTCTAATTAGTAGGAATAGTACACAAAAAGCAACAGAAAGGAATTGTATACTTCAGATTTGTGTTTAAAAAATGTAGATGTACTGCAGAGTATATGAAACCAGTTCTCTGCGGTCCGTGAATCAGCATCTGGTACAAATCAACTTCTTAATAAAGCTGATCACCAGAGGGAAACGTGAGGTGCTCCGAAATGCCCTGGTAGATGGCTTTGTTGACTGTGGACTTGAACAAACTCTGTGGACCAGAACCAGCAGATGACTTGACTCAGCAAATCATTATAGTCTGGAAACTTGAGCCTGGTTCTGAAGTGCCATAACACAAGGAATGCGCCGATTGTAGCGAGTCCACTTAGTCCACCCTTTCTGAATTTTTCACTGAGCTGCTGAAAAGGTTTTGCTTCACAATCCTTTTAAAGCTCTGAATATCCCTATATATTCACTTTTTTCCTTCCACTCAACTTTGACCAACATGGCTGGATATGTATAGCACCATGAACAGCCAGCGTATTTAGCAATGACCCTTTCTGTGGCTTACCATCCCTGTGGAGGGTGTCTGATAGATTGTTCTGGTCTTAACATGTCGACAATGACCAATGTGTTTCTTTTAATGTTTCCCTGTAGAAAACAATATTCAGAGTAATTTTCTTTTTGAGATGCTTTTGGTTTGTATTATAGAATCAGTGAAGTTGGCTAAAATCAGTTTTCATATTTGCAACTCCCTTTACTGAATAGAATGAGCAAAATGAAAGTTTTTTTCGATGATCCCATTTATTGAGATGCATTATAAAGATCAGGGAAATTCACAAATGAGTGAAATTAGAAAAAGAAAAAAAACTTTGAAGGATTGTTTATCATCTTAAATTAGCTTTAGCCCCACATGGAATACATCCCATCATGTTCCAAGACCTCAGGGGGATTGAGGAAAGTCCCTTCCATGTCCACGTCCCTCAAGTCCTGTGAGAGTTGCATAAACCCGGAGTGTTTCATTCGTGTCGCTCTGTGCTGCTGCCTGTTAGGCGTGGGCCCTGACAGGTGCTGCCCAACCCCCCCCCCCCCCCCCCCCCCCCCCCGTAATCTCCAAAGACTGCCTACTATAACAGGTGCTGCCCACCTAACACCTGTCCTCTGTCTCCGAGGTTCCTCTGCATGGCTCCAGTGTCAGACACGAGCCCTCGCTAAGATGTAGATACTACAACTGGCTTTTCTCCCCACCCCCAAAATGCTTGTGGACATATGGCGGGAGGAAGACGTGGCGCTGAGCAGGATTTTGAACCCTGTGCTGATTCTGCACTTGGAGGCTACTGTGGATAAGCGTGTGTTTGTGTGTGTATGGCTGTGATCAGCAGATGCTGTGAACTGTAAGGGTGGGGTGGGCCGGTGGGGCCTCTGAAGCTGTGGACTGTGTGTTTATGGGGAGGGGATGAGTTGACGTTGGTCTTTGCACTCGTCTCCTCTGTCACGGCCTAACTCCTTCACTCCATCCTGCTGGATTCTTGCGTCGTGTTTTCTTTTTTTTGTTCTTCTTCCATTAGAGTCCTCCCACCGTTTCTGAATCCGACACCTCAGTGAGACTCAGTGGGTTATGGGGAGGGGGATCAAGAGGTAGAGTCGGGGGTGGGTGGTGGGGGATTCTCCGACTTAATGTTTAATGAGGCAGAGTGCTTCCATGGAGACTGATCGCTACAGGTGTCAAAAAAACACCTTTGTCGTCCGGTCCCCCCCCCCCCTCCCCCTCAGCCTTTATAGAACCGTTGTATTTTTATTTTTTTGAGAGTGTGTTACCTCATCCACACCCTCCCAGTTGAGTCTTGCCTTCTTTCACACTTCCCGTTGCATGTTGCCATGCACTGAAGCTAATCTGTGAGATATTTAGCTGCTCGGTGCGACGTCTCCCAGGCGTATTCCCAGCACCTCGTTATGTTTCTCCCCTTAATGACGAATGCTCCAGCCCTTTTTTTAAATTTTTTTATTTTTTGGTAACGAGCTTCGCCCGGCCGTCTTTTTTTATTTTTTATTTTTTTTCTTCTACTGAGTCTTGTCTCGTCGGTGTCCCGACCTGCCACTCAGTGCCGCGCTGTGACCGGCCCGTCAGCAGAAATCCAGCTGACCCCATCATATTCCGGATGTCATCAAACGGTCTCCCTTCCGTCGGGTTTTTCATCTGTGTTGACCTCTGAAACCGTTGACATCCCGTTCCCTCTTTTTCTGCTCCAAATGTGCAGCTGATCTCTTCTTTACTCCAGCAGCAGAGCAGCGATCCAACGTCCTCTTGTCTCCTCCTTTACCTGCACAACGTTGTGGTTGGATGTAAGAGCCTAGCCGTCCCTCCCAAGGCTGAAGCTCCCTGGGGGTGGGATTCACTAAAAGCCCCTATTGTCCATCACCTGCATGTTCCCTTCACTTCTCATTTACCTTTGTTTAGTACACAATTAAGATGTTCATGCACTGTTTAACACATCCTGTTTTTATTTTTTTTGTTGGCTCTTGTAGATTTTGCAGAAGCATTAAATTCCCAACCTTAGCCTCCTTTCACTTATGTGAAGATCCAGGTTGACCCAAATCTCATTGCTGCCAATAATCACTTCAATTTTATTTTCATGCCATGGTTGCCCTCTGTTACCAGCTGACCAGATGCACCAGTTGAGGATCAGATGATGCCCCCCCTGTTCGGGAAATAATCTACCCACATTCCCTGAGCCAGCCTCTCTACAAGGTGCCAGTGACGGCTTGAGAGTGCAGTGCAGTGTGCTGTGATGGACTGGAGTGTCTTATCTTTATTTTATTTTTATTTTTTCCACCTGTTTGTGTGATATGAACTGAAGAGCTTATACTGATTGTGGTGTGACTTTTGTTTTTCCTATTATGGAATGGTTTTGGGGTTTGCAGTGGAAACTTGTGTGGGGGGGTGAGTGGAGGTATCTGAGGGTATTTGTGTGCATTACTATATGAAGGAAGTACGTGCTTATCCAGGAACTTGGAAAAGTGTCCTACGCACTGATATTTTTCACTTCTTGTTGCTTTACAACTACAAACTTCAGTGGGTTTTATGTGATGGAAATCAAACTAAGCGGCACATAATTATGAAGTTGTGAGAATATGCTTTTTTTTTTTTTATCTTGCTTTTACAAATGTAAGGAGAGTGAATGAAATCGGATTCAACCATGTTTAACCGTTGTGAGACGCAAATGCGATATAAACCCGTCCGTTGCAGGTCTGACCGTCAGCTTTAGAGGGTGATTATCCTGCTGGAATGTTAAAGGAGAAGTTTATTTTTTGTTTTTTCAAACCTGGACCTTATTTTTTATAACCTTACTGGATTTCGTTCGCCTACTCACCCTGACAAGTTTGGAGACACTTGGAGTCCTTCAGATGAAGTTTATATCCATTGACAATCTGAGTGTATCCATATAATGGCAGTTGTGGGGGCAACCGAAATGAAGTCTCTAAATTAGGCATTATCTGCCACAAAACTCCTCATTTCACCAGTGTTTTGTTATGAATGCCTAGCTCTATTCCCGTTGGAGGTCGGAGCGTCTTGGGAAGTGCTTCTTTGTTGTCTTGTGGGGTCTTTACAGGTGTGTTTCCCGACCTACAACAAAATGCAATGTCAAATACGTCGCTATCGTCCACTGTGACAGTTTTAGTCTGAGCAGGACTTTCACTCTGTGATTTCCGACAGTGGTTGGTTAATCCTGCTGCACCCGAGAGCAATCTGCTCACTTGATTCTAAGATGGCAGCCCATCCCCCCGTCTTCGTCAGAAAAAAAGAATGAGACTGAGCTGACAACTCACTGAATACCTGCTTGCGCTTGTCCCTGTTCTTGAAATCTGACAAGCTGACCTGTAAAATGGTGCCGTTTGGCCAAAATATCTTCTAAAATATAATCTTCTCAGTCAGTTGCCATCTTGACACCATGTGAGCGGAGGAGGCATTTTGATTGGTCCCTTGAATGTTTGCCCTCAGCGCACAGCTCGCATAGAGCGCACACAGTGAGTGTTTGATTTTTTTATTTTTTTTTTGCCTCACAAGGCAAAAAATATATCAAAGCAGTTTTTTTTTTTTTATTACTTCAACCTCTTGTAAGGCGGAAAACTCACCAGCAACTAGGCACACACGGCGAGCTCTCTGCTGAGAAAACTCTTGTGTGCGGCAGGCTTTAGGCAGAACTTGCTACTGCAAACCTCAAAATGGTTCGCGCTTGCATGTTTCCACATTGCACAGACTAAAGGAGCAAGTGGACTAAGACCGTGGTAAAGCACGGAGTAAGTCCTGCTCGGACTACCAACTGCCATGGGGCACAGCGGTAACGTCAGTTAAATCAGTTAGTTTTAAAGTTGGTTGGAGAAAATGCCTGTGAAAAAAAACAAAGCACCCCTGAGATGCTTCAAAGTCACGGGAATAGCGCTCGCAAAAAACATTGAAATGAAGAGATTTGTGGCAGATGATGCCTTATTTAGAGACTCCCATATATGCTGATCATGGAGGAAATTGTCCCGGAAAAGATGTTTCAGTAGCTCAGGTAAATGTGGCGTTTTAAACAGATCCTCACCGCAGTAAAAGACTAATCGTAGCAATAATGAACCAAATAAAATACTACGGTCAGCTATCCTAAGGACTCCCTTCCCCCGGCTCGCTACGAATCACTGTTGAAGAGAAACAGAAAACTTACCAAGGTCACGCTGCTAACAACACATTTAAGATGTCTCCGGGTTCTCCACTCGCTCTGAACAAAACATTTATAACTTTGCAGTACTTTGTGTTGATCCATCACATAAAATTCCAATAATGTTTTTTTTTTTAAAACTGGTGGTTTTAATGTGACAAGCAGTGTGGATAACTACACAAGGTGCTGTGCATGCATGCTTCTATCTTTTTGCTTTTATAACCGATCTCCATCTAGAGGGGACTGTTTGTTTAAGTGGAAAGAGGTGAAATTGAAGCATTTAGTTTTCCTCCCCATTCTGTGTTTTGCCTTTCAAGGCTGTAATAACAAAGGCTGAAGCTTTCCTTAAAACCCAAGTCTGTCACCTTTTGATACGCAACGCTGCGCTCCCCTTCCTGTGTGTTTGCTAGGAACAGGGAGAGAAGTTTTCACTTTCAGAATCTTTATCTCAGACTCGCCTGAAAAACGTCTTTCTTTTGTGGATGAAGCAAAACGCTGTTGATCTCCCCCCCCCCCCCCCCCCCACGCAGCCCTCATCAGCTGCATCGGAGCTGGCCCACGAGGCTTAGCAGAGCCCTGATGAGCTCCCCAGCCACCATCATCACCTGTGAGATTACGTGTGGCAGGGTTACAAACTGATTGAGAACTCAAAGACTCTAACTTCTGCCTTCCCTTAAAGCACTTCTCCTTTCTTTCCTTTTTTTTTTCTCCCGTGTGTGTGTGTGTGTTTTTGGAGTGAAGAGCAGCAGCTGTTAAAACACTGCTGATTCCTGAGCTTGAATGGCTGCCAGTAACGGCTGCCTCTGTCACTCACCCCCCACCTCCACCCCTTGTAGTCCCTCGTCTAACGCAGGAAGTCCTACCCAACAGGTTTGGTGGCTTTCACTAACTCGCTCAGACGGGGGGTCGAGTCACCTTTCATATCAACCTCTCTCTGTTTACTTGCTCCGCACATGACCATCATAAATTAGTAAGATGATAATGGTGAGGAGCGTGAGACGGCGAACACCTACAGAGAGTTTCTGTTCCTGACACGCGATAGAAGCCAGTCTCTAACCCCCCCCCCTCTCTCTGTGTGTCTCTGTGCAGGTTGACCCAGCCGTACATCTACCCTCAAGCGTTCATGCAGCCCAGCCTGCTGCTGCCTACTCAGGCCTCCGTCAGCACCAGCCCGTACCTGGACTACACCTCGGCCTACACCCAGTACGCTCACGCCGCCTTCGACCAGCAGTACCCCTACGCCGCTTCCCCGGCCGGCTTCCTGGGCTACAGCTACGCCACCAGCCCCACGGCCTCCGCCGGGCCGGCTGCCGCCGCCACCACGGCCCCGGCCGGCGTGCACCCCACCTTGCCCTCCGCCACTGGCCAGGCCCCGGCCTTCCTGCACTACGCCCCACAGCAGCATATCCAACCGGAGAGGATGCAGTGAGCGGGGAGAGGGAGGGTAGAAGTTGGGGGGGGGGCAGCGGAGGTGGAAGAGGACGGAGGATTTTTTTTTTTCTATTTTTGGGACAGAAGAGCAAACCCTTGTATGGGTGCCACTCCTGCTGCCAGTAGCAGATTTCAGGAAAAATGTCAGGATTATTGCACTATACCATCAGGATGGGCTGCGTTGCTCATTGGTACAAGTGGCAGGAGGACTGTTGGGAGTTCAGGATGGGAAGCTGAACAGCACACAGTATGTGGTCGCTTCCAGAAAATGACACTTCGTTTTTTTTATTATCCTTAATAATATTATTATTTTATTCTCAATTATTGTATGAATGTCCTTGTCACTATTTGTTTGCCATTATTATCCATGTCGGCATCGTTTTGTAGCTCAATCAGCAGAGGGAATCTGGAGTATCTGGCCCCCGACACGGCGCACATCGCTGCTTTCAGGGCGCAGGGGGACATTCATGTTAGTTTTCAGGCGCGGTGGAGCGACGACTCGACCGACAGAGCGCTGCCTCACGAACGGATTTCCAGAGCGCAGGAAAACGAGGGGAGATTTCAGCTCAGAAGAGCAGAGACTGCACAGCTTTTTTCAAAGATTTGATTTCAAGAGGCCTTAATAAAATAACCAAGAAAATAAGAAAAACTCCCTTTTGAATCTCTAGATTATTTTGCCTGTGCCTCTCCACTCTAAACCAAGTTAAGTACTTCCCTGAACTGGGCTATGCTAATTTCAATTTGATGTAGATAATCATAAACCGCATCATTGGGGGGGGAGGGGGGGCGAGGGAGTCTTTGTATATTGATAAGAAAGGTTGCTGACACTGAGCACAAACACCAGTGTTTTTATGTCTTTTTCTTTACTGAGATGGTCAAAAAACTGTTGCTCCATGTACGGCACATTCAGACATCATCACGTGCATTTTTCAATATTTATACGTAGGTATTTATAAGAGGTACTAAGTTAAAAAAAAAAAAAAGCTTTTTTTATTTGTCGTTTTTGTCTATAGTTGTGACACTGACATCGTTGCTGCAGATCCACAAGTGTCATTCTTTCATCATATTTCCAGTCAGTGGCTGGATTTATTGGAGATTCTTTTACTGTCTTTCTTTTCTAGTAAGATTGTTCTTTACAATCCTTTCAAACAAGCCATAAAGAATAAAAATTTCTACTCAAGATGGCTTCTGATTGTGGTTATTTTTATTTTTTCCAAGATAAAAGGACCAAAAGCCAAAAGGAGATTATGCATGTGCCTGTCTTGATGATGCTGGTAAAAATGTTGCTATTCAACTATATTTATAGAAATCTTCATACCTTACAGGGTGATCTGGCTTAAAAATAAGGTGTTTTTTTGTTTTTTTCATAATCCAGTTTTTAACAGTTTCCCCTTTTTTTTCTAAAAAGAAATCAGAAATGACAGAATATTTTCTATAAGTTTCATTGCTGGGAGTTTACCTGAAAATAAAAGCTTTAAAACAAGATGGTGGGGACTTGGGTAAGTCAACATCACTGAAATATGGAAGCCCAATGAGTTTGTTTAAAAAAAAAAAAAAAAAGGATTCCCAAAAAATTTTCAGCAGAAAATTAAATGTAAAATTTTTTTTACCCAGCCCTTTAACCCCAGCATAAATCGGAACTAGGTGGTTAATTAGTCAGACTATCTGCTCAGGTAGCCAGCCTGCAGTCTGCTGCTTTGCACATTTTGTTCAGGAGTTCTAAAAAGGCATTAGCTCAAGAGTGATGGTAAACGTTTTGCTTCTACGCTTTAGCTGGTGTTCTTTGTGTTGCCAAATATTTCAAAACGGCTGAATTTGTTGTGCAGCAACAGGTTGGGGAGGGGTGGTTCTATCCTAACCCTATCAAACATGGTAAATTTCTTTAACCCCAACCCTCCTGTTATCTCCCTTTCAGCCGTAAAATAGAGTATTTAAATGTAATTTAAAACCTTTTATATGTTCTGACATCAGTGGCCTGTGTGTGTTTTATGACTCCTGCTGTGAACGCTCCCAGAGGTTACAGGGTGCAGTTATATGCGTTTGTTATCACGGCTGTCAGAAGCAGAACCTCACCAAGGGGGGAGGGGGCCCAGATCTTTTTTTTTTTTTTTTTTTTTATCAAGCCACACCACCACCACCACCTGCCAGGGAAGCTGGGTGTTCCCTCAGCCAGCACATGACGTCTGTGTTTTAAAGGGGCAAGGAGAATGAGCGATGAAGTTGTTAAAGGGATAGTTCAACATTTTGGAAGTGACTAACTCTTTTTGGTGTCTCTTGGTGTAAGGCTAGTCCTACAGCTTGATTAAAAAGAAAAGACAAAAAGTGTACACTTATTTTAGATGTTTGCTCTTCCTTATGTTTTTTATCCCATGGAACCAATATTACATGTTACGCTCTGAGAGGGTGGAAGATCATCAGTGGTGCACCACATCCTACCCTCACGTCCTTTTTAAATAATTGACCTTTTTTGTAAATGACTCTTTCAACCTGCAGTAGTAATGGTTTAGAAGTTTATAAAATAGTGCTTGTGTAAACCTCCATGTTGGTTTTATGCTTTTGGTCTTTTCCTCCTGAATTAGCCG
This sequence comes from Apricaphanius iberus, assembly GCA_028564705.1. Classification (NCBI taxonomy): domain Eukaryota; kingdom Metazoa; phylum Chordata; class Actinopteri; order Cyprinodontiformes; family Aphaniidae; genus Apricaphanius; species Apricaphanius iberus. The sequence continues at coordinate 833,781 of JAPXFQ010002732.1, forward strand.
TTAGCCTCTTCCACCAGGACAGATTAATCTGGAAATAGGGAGAGTTACGTGCTGCAGATAAGAGCTTTTGAACTTCTTTCCTTCTTTCTTCATTGTCAAACAAGCTAAGCTGGCTCAGTTTTTTCCCCAGCAGCGTTTTTACACGTTTGTGCTTACATCAGCTGCTTCACAAAGCGTGTCACTTCAGAACCCCTCTCCAGGCCAGTGGAAACATAACAGGGACTAGGTTAGAAGAGAGGGAAAAAAGCCCATCCATTATCTCGCTGTTCGGGTTTAATTCCTCTTCTTGGTAATGATTTACAACACAGCCTTGACTTGGAGGTTTTCTAAAGTTCTTTTGGATTTACTTGAACTTCATTAAGACTTTATTTACTCTAGAATCCCCCCCCCCAAACCAGGATATTTTTAGGATATTGATCTTCCTTTAAGGTGGCAACATGTCTGAGCATGCAGACGAGAAATTATTCCAGCTGAGTAGAAGGCTTTCCAAGGAAATATTAAACGGCTTTGTCCTTTAAAGTGTGGGAAGGTTGAACACAAGAAAATCCCAAATTCATCACAACCAGTCGGACCACAGGGAAGGCGTAGTGTCTGGGAGGATCGCTGTATTTCCCACGTTCCTCCAACCAGGAAGTAGTCATTTCCTTAGGATGATATTTTATCATGCAAAGGGAGATCGAATTGAAATGTAAATAAGCAATATTTGACTACACCTGCTTTTGGGATCAAATGGCATCCCTGCTTGCAAGAGCTGAGCAACATCTAAGCAAACAAAAGAGAACCTAGCAAGTTTTTTTGTTTTTTTTTTATACATTTCTCTTGGACCATGTCCACTTAACACATTTCGAAGGTAGCGGCTGTGTTTTAGCGTCTCGCAAAAGTATTCACGCCCTTCAAACCTCAATGTGTTTAATTGATAGAACAAAGTGCTCCATTTTGAGGAAGAGGGGAAAATCATGCACAGCTTTCAATGTGCTTCTAAAAAGGAACATTGGAAGAGTGTGGTTCGCATTTGCAATCAGTCCTACTGAGTCAATGCTTCATGTGACCCCACATTCAGTGCAATAAAACCTACAGGCATGTGGGTATCTTTGCTCCAGATATGTATAGACAGAGACTGTATTTTTGGATGGATGGATGGCTACAGATATAACATTTAATTTAGGGCTTGGCTTTGACTGGGCCATTCTAAAACGGGCACATGCTTTCATTGGGCTTAATTTTTGGCATTATTTTCCTTTTTGAAGGTGAACCTCTGCCTCGGTCTCAAATCCTTTGTAGCTTTGCATGGATTCCATGACTCTGACTTGCCTGTTTTAGTAGACTACGGCCATGTTTTTTTTTGGTTTCTGCAGAGTTTCTTGGTCTTATGGGTGGTGTTTGTTCTCTGAAGTTCTAGAACAAACATTTTTCAGCTGGATTTATGCGGATGGAATCAGACACAGGTGAAGTCTGTGTGCCAGCTAGGAGGACAATTGCATTGGATTTTGATTTAGGGGTAGGGGGTTAAATGGGGCTGAGAACGAATGCATCACACACTTCTTTATTTTTAATCATACAAAATGTCTTTCAAATTCATAATTATGCACTATTCTGAGTGCAGACATTCTGGGAAAGTATAACAAAAGGAGGTCAGACCCAGGGGGTTGAATACTTTTGCCTAAAGCTGTCGGCGTCGCCTCATTTTAAATATTGATTCCCTTGGAGCCTCAGGAATCATAAGTCAAATGTCAAAAGATTTGCCGTGTTTGCAGGCCCGGATTGACGAATAGGGAGAATCGGGATATTTCCCGTTGGGCCGGTCCGATATTTGGACCGCAAGGGCCGTAGCTATTTCAAACAGATTTGTACTATTGTGTCAAATGGGCAACCAGGCAAAAAAGATGTGCTAGAAACAGAATTTCTGAATTATTAAAAAAAAAAATCTAAATTGTGGGAAAAAATGTTTAGTTAGTTCCTGCGTAGTTGCATACTATTACATTTTAATAACATGATGCAACAGCAAATGACTGGGAAACTTTGTCTTGTATCTCCTATAGTTAGAAGGAAAATCCAGCATCAAGAAATATGAGCCGACAAGTCTAGGGTGGAGAAGGATTACTCACTGAGTTAATATTATAAATTAGTACAAATATAATAAAAACCATGATAATTAAATTGGAAAACAGGTTTTATTTTCTTCTATGCTTGTTATAACAGATGACGGTAAATATGATAAAAAATCAAATATAAAAAAATGTCAAGCAAAAAAGATAAAAAATTCTATAAAGTTATTGCAGTTTCCACATTTTAAGTATCAGTTCATGGTGTCAGTTTACTTTAACCGATTACGATACGAGTACGTTAGAACGGTACCGGCCTGATATCCGATACTGCTATCGGTGCATTCCTAATTTTAATAAAAAAATAGGTTGTGATTTAAAGTGGGCCGGTCTGAGGCATGAAACTCCAAGGCTGAATATGAGTCCCAATCCGGCCCCGCGTGTTTGTATTCGGAAGAAGAGACGCGTCCTCCGGTGACATGATGAAAAACAACAGCAACAAAGAATTTGATGGAAGCCACGCTGTGTGCTAGGTCGGACATGCAGCAGGATGCCAACACTAAACACAAGCCGCTGTTTTAAATATAGCCGAATTATGTCACAGATTTCCAAACACTCGTGCTCAGCAGAATGGATGTCTCTGCTGCCGCTGCTGGTGTTTACTGGACGCTGCTGAAGCGAGGCAGCTCTGGTCCTCCTCTCGTCCTCCTCACGTTGTCACTGTTTATCTCTCGCTATCTCACCCTACTCTCTGTTTGCTCTCTCTCTCTCACATAATTTCTTTACTTTATCTCACTTCTCATTTGTGGCTTTTCTCTCTCTTAAGATCTACACTGCCTCCATACCACTCTGATCTTCCATACTTCTTCACCCTCCTGTTCCTCCTCTCAACTTCATTGTTTTCTCTCTTTCTGACTGTCTTTTCTTTCTTTTTTTTTGGGGTGGGGGGGGGGCTTTTCACCTCTTGAAACACAGGGCAGAAACAGAACCGGGTGTCAACTTGATGAACGAGGTCATGCAGGCCCAGCAGACCGTGTTAAATGCTGGGTCATCATAAAGCCTCTCTTGCCCACCCACCTCTCCTTCCCAACCCTCACTGTAACATGCACATACAAAGTAGGCACGGCCGAATCTCACTCCCTGCACACATTCTCACTCTGTCGTGTAACTCTGAGGTCCACTGGTTCCTCAGAAACGTCAGGGAGGCAGACCCTTCTTATCGGCTTGGCAGCTGAACTTAAATCGCAACAACCTGCTGAAGATAACCTCTTGTTTTCATGGACTCAAACACTTGCAAAAAGAAAAGAAAAAAAAAGACTTTTTTTTTCTTCATGAAGTGAGATGAGTGATGAACCAGAGAAATTCCATGTGAGCCTATAATATTGACTTTAGTTTGGCCAAATTTACAAAGGTTGTATGTAAAAGAAACACAAAAAAACCCCACAACTTCTTCAGCTTATGACCAAACATGTCACCTTATAGGAAACAGAAAAAAAAAAACATAATTAACTGAATGAAATAAACTAAAATAAACACAAAACTCCTCTTTGTAAAGTTCAGGCCAAAGCGACATTCTACACTAAATGGTCATTTTGGTTGAAGTATAAATAAATAAATAAAAGTTTTATTTTATGCAATCTAAGATCTGTTAAACTCAAAACAAGCCTGTTTCACCCGGACTAGGGCTGTGTTGGGGGAAAAAACGGAAAAATAATCGATTCTGAATTGATACTTGTAAAAATTCTAGGAATCGGATTGTTTCACAGGTTCAAAAATCGGTTTAATTGTTTAACATAGTTTGCCCTTTTTTTCCAGCTAAAATATGAATAAAAAATCCAGATAGCAGTTCTGAAAGTGTTAATACAGTTTTTCCTGGTAAACTGTTACCCACTGTTAAGTCATTGAATTACAGGCATATAATTAAGATAACAGCTTAAAAAAAAAATGTATTAGCACTGACCTATATCTATATATATCAATCGGATCGAATCAGATCGTTATAATCGATTCTAACTCTTACAAATCGGAATCAAATCGATTCTTAAGATTTGGATCGATACCCAGCCCTAACCTGAACTGTCTTGTCTGCAGATCCCCCCCCCCCCCCCGTTTGAGTCCAGCCCCAAGTGGGCCTGCCTTAGCCTGGTGAGTGTTGCTGCTGCAGCCTCAGATAAGCTTCAGCCACAAGGCTAAATTTACCCTGCCTCTTACTGGAGGTGACCAGACTCCAGAAAAGCCGTCACCTTCTGTCTCACGCAGCCGTTTTTGTAGCACCTCCCAAAGTTTCAGATAAAATGAAGGGTCTGGAGAGAGTCTAAAATAAATACTTTTAGACAAGGAGACGAACACAAGACAAAAGGTGTTTCTGGGGATGCATTTATCTAAACGAGGAACACTTTCTGGTAACAATGTCTGTGCTCACTAGTGTGTTTATGCAGTGCTGTACAGAAGGATTTATACCGTTTGAACTAGAAGAAAAAAACCCTCACATAACTGGAAAGCGAAAGCAAACGTGAAATCTGGTTTTCAAAATTGCTTATGTGTAAAAAATCTGTAAAAACAAATGTGACATGCATTTACAGGCATCCAACTGGAATCAATACTTTGAAGAATCACCTTTTTTTCTGGAATTACAGCCGGAAGGCCGTAACGTTTGGTGTTCTCATCCTGATGGAAAGAGTGTCTCCAGAGTTGGGCAGCCTCTGACAAATTTTAGCTCCATCCATCTTCCTGCCACCAACATATTTCACCTTTGTTCGAGGTATGTTCAGGTTGAAGTACACTGTTAGTTTTCTATCCCCCACATGGCATTTTCTATGTAGTCCAATATGGTGGTGAAAAACTGATACAGACCAACAACCTGGGGGGAAAAAAGTCACCTCATCATGATGCTGCCGATACCATGTGTCAATGCTAGGGATGCAACGATACCACTTTTTTTCAAACCGATACGATACCGATACTTGGATCAGAGTGCTTGCAGACACCGAGTACCAATGCAGATACTTTTACCACAAAAAAAATGCAATGATTTGGAACACGGGTTTTATTTTCTTCTCTGGTTGTTACAACAAATGTGGGTAAATTAGATTTTAAAAAATATAAATATTGATAAGAATGACCACAAAACTAAAATTTAAAGTTAAAAATAAAACATTTCTGTGAAATTATTGCAGAGTTTCCACATTTTAACAATCATGTTATCGGTTAACTTTAAACAGTATGAGTACATTAGGTGTCAGTATCGGTATCGGTGCATCCCTAGTCAATGCATTAGTTTTTTGCCACATTAAGTGTTTTGAATGTAAGCCAAAAACCGTCTTGGTCTCTTCTCACCATAGTACCTTCTTCTACATGTTTGTGTTTATCACGTGGTTTTTGACGCCTTGCAACTGTTCGGCCCAACTTTTGTACCTGAGCTGTAAATCTCTGCAGCTCCTCCAGAGTCACTTTGTTGCTTTGTTTAAATTTATGCTCTTCTCACCCTGCCTAGATGGATGGACATGTCTTCATAGGTTTCCCAAACGTCTTTCATCTTAGACAGTGTTTGAACAGATCCTTGTGTGATGGTGATTGGTTGGAATACTGTTCTGCAGGCTAATCCTGCTTTAAACGTATCCACAACATACTCCCTGAAATCAGCTGCTGCTGTAATGTAACCACATGCGAAAACTTTCAAGAAGTGTGATCACTTCTGCAAGAAACAATGTACATTTACATATGTCAAACCCAAAATGTAATGTGGGGGAAGTAGGACAAATGAAATGCGGTGTGAGGAATTAGGCACAGGAGCTCTGTGGAACGAGTTAAAGCAACTTCTTGGAAAAACGCCACACTCCAGAAAAATGCAAAGGATGAAGAGTAACAAGGAACACTGAACGGAAACCTGTTCGGCTAAAAGGATGCTAAACACCCCAAACAGTCGGTTCAGAAGAATTAGGCTGGTTCAGCAAGAAAAACTGGACACGCTGCGGAGCCTGAAACAGGTAGATTTCTATCGTCTATGTAAACACTCTCTTTTTGTCTCTGTGGGATTAGTGTTTTCACATATAGCGAGCAGTGCCCGCCGCTGTTTAAAAAGAAAACAAGGAAAGTGTTTCATGTGTAAAGACAGGCAGACGTTTGCGAGTTGTTTTAAACAGTTTGACCTTCTCGTCAGTAACTCCCTTTGGCGCAAAGCGATGACAGCAACCAGGAAAATCATTATGTGAGGGATCAACCTAAAGGCCTCTATCTTCAGGCCTGAGGAAACAAATATGGATATGATGGAATCCTGGCCAGATAGGCTTGGGCCTGCATGTGTGGTTCACGTCTGTGGAGTCCCTGATAATACACAGCCACATACGCTTCCTTTGGTGTTGCCTAATCTTCAACTCAACAACTGTGTGTCATGAAGCTGCACAGTTTACATATCGGAACATCAGAATATCAGCACTGTTTGGAGTGCAAGACTTGCTTGCTAATGTGGCAATATGGCAGAGTCTCACAGCAGCAGATGTACATCCTAGACACTAACGGCATTTATCTAAAGGTTAAAGGTCACAGCGTTATGAAGGCACAGATTATTAGAAAGAAAAGAAATTTTAAAAATGCCATTTGTCACAATAGCTACCCTCATTGCAATGATTCTCAACATCGTAAGTTTTTCTAATATATAGCCGCTCTGGTATATGACCTCTGTTGGGTAAAAATCGTGTATTTTCATTTTTAATCATTTTTGTTTTCTTGTCAAAATATATTTTATTGGTCAGCCTTCGCCTCTTACAGAAAGTGATACAAAAGTATCAAAAACAGACAGAAAAATTTGACATTTATAAATTAAACATTATGAACATTTTTAAATCAACATGATTTTGTTTTCCATGTTCCTGAAAAGTTCCGTTTTTTGGTCATCCCGGTAAAGTGGTCCATCTACTTTTCAGACCTGATAGTATTTTGTGCGTTCTTGAACAACATTCAATACAAATATTAATTTTCCTGGCAATACATTTCACCATTTTAATTTTATAATCAGAAAAATATAAAATGAGTAATAATAATAATAATAATTATAATAAACTTTCAAAATCATAATTTCCCTTTAGTTTAAAAAAAACAACAATCCAGTCCAAAACCAATCGGGCTCCGTTTACTTTATAGCAATTTATTTTTGGATACATTTCTCAAACTACACTTATAATTGACATGTATCAGTCTGACTTACCAAACTATTTCTAAGGTTTTCGGATCCCATAGTGAGAATTTCAGCGTCTGGGTAGAATTACCGGACCTTTACAGCACGTGCGTGTCTTCATTTGACAAGGCTGTCACCAAAGGACCATTCTGAGTCATTTCAGGAACCAACCGAATACTGGGGGAGATGTACCTGGAAATGGCCCAGTGAAGTTGCTGGACGGTACTTGTGATTAACTCATGCTGATTGGTTGTAGCTCAGAGTAGACTTCGCCAAACAACAAACTTTGTAAAATTGGAAGAGCCACTTGTGAAGCAGTGTGTAACAACAAATCAAACAGAAACACGGCAACCGTCCATTCTTCTTTCATTGTTGTTCTCTTGTTATTCTCTGCCGCGCCTTTTCAAATCAAACTTTATTTATGAAGCTCTTTTCATACAAACACTACAACTTAGCGGCTGATTTAAAAGCATTGATTGATTGATTACTGATGTCACTCGCTTAAATTCCTCAAAGGGACAGTTTAAAAGGACAGACAACAGCTGAGAGGACCTAGTCACCATATTTTCCCTCTCAACTTACAAATTTCTGGTTTTCTAGTTGAAATGGGCCTATTACCCGAAAAGAAAGAACACAAGGAACAGTGGTCCCTTCTTAGTACTGGTCGGCCAACTAGAAATACCTCCAGAACACAGTGACAACTAATCCAGAAGGAAACCCTGAGCAAAGCAGGTGCTCATTTGCCTCAGTTTAGGTCAGTGTTCATAATAAGGGAACAAGAAAAGCCCTTCCCCCTCAGATGTGCCTGAAAAACATTTTGATGATATCCAAGTCTTTTTGGGAAATATTCTGTGGATGTGATGATTCTGTGGAATTGAGTGGGTGTGTGCTGGGTTTTGGGTGTGTTTGCTCCTGTTGACCTTTTCTCACAAATCAGTCACATTACCTGAGCAGGATAAAGGGCGAGCTGTTGCCAGATGATTCAACTTCCCAGTGTGGTACAAGGCCAACTCCAGTTTCCAAGTTGTCTCGCAAGTATTTTATAACCTTGCTGAAAGTTTACGTACCTTCCTCGTTCTCCCCCATAGATTCCCTCCTGGACATTCTGCTGTTGCTCACAAGCCTTCCAAGTTTTCTGCTCCGCTGCTCGTGTTTGGATTCCTCCACGGTCAGCCTCCACGCCGCTCTGACCTGGAAAACAAACGATACTCATCTGCTCCGCCGTTCTCTCTGGAAGCTCTGCGAGTCCACCCTCCAACGCTCACCATCACAACCTCTTTGACCACTCATCCCAGTCCCTCAGTTCGATGTTTCGTACGTACCTCCTCCAAGACGACTCCACGTTAACAAGACACCACACAACCCCCCACTGCTCATAGTAATCACTCACCTCTTTCCCTCCTCGGTCCATTGCTCCCATCCAGTCCCATCATCTCTCCTTTTCTCAGTCCCTTCTAGATCTGAAAACAGTTTGAGTGTTGTCTGGAATTGTTGCCTATATTTTAGGGTCTCTGAAAACCGATCATGACTGCGAACTGACGAGTCAAAAGTGGAGCATTTTGGAAAGTGTGCATCCTGTTAACTGGCATAAGAAAAATGGCATCAAACGACAAAGGTGATGGGGGTACTTGGTGTGATGTCTCCAAAGCACCCACAAAAAAAACAAAAAAAACTCCGAAAACCACTAATTACACTTTGCAAGTGACTTAGTAAAATTCCAGAAATCACTTTTGCCCCGTTTCCACAGAGCGGTCTGGTCCGCGTTTTTGGCCGTTCCCACCGTCAAAGCGGACCACAGAGCAGGACCGCACCGGGCTGGAGGTGGTCCGCTTTCAGCTTCCGGACAACGGCAGGGCGGTGTGGGTGCGGTGACACTGGCGTCACACAGCTTAGTCCTTTCATTGGCTGAAGTTATAACGTCACCTCTGCGACAACAACAAAAAACAACTAGTTCTCTGTTCCAGCCATTAACTTAAGTTAGTAGGTACAAGTAAAGATGGCAGCAAGCAGCAACCGATTGTGGTCAACGGAGGAGCTCCAGACACACACGCGTCGACAGACTCCCGTCTGCGTTGGGAACGCAGACATGAAAAGTGAGCATTGCGCAATAGCGATCCGTTCTGCGCCGTGCTGCTCCGGACCGCTCTGTGGAAACGAGGTATTATTCCACATTTTTCCTGTAAATGGATGAAAAAATGGAAAAATTGTGAAACCTTTTTTATTTTTTTATTGTTCTGCAAAACAGAAGTGTGTAGCACTCTAAGCCTTAAACAAGTTGCAAATTAGAACTAACGAACTGTATAACTTTCTTAATGGCCTTATCTGGTCATTTTCATGTGTTGACTTAACACGTCTCATTTTAATGCTTCAGCATTAGTACAGCGGAGGATAGAGGGGGAAGCTGAGAAAAGCGTTGGACTGTCCCTCAATCTGCATCATCAAAGGCAGAGCCACCAGATCACTGTAAGCTTTTGAAACACAAAGCTGCTGTTCAGCTACATCCTTTTACATTACTCATTTTTAATCTGTGTTGTGTTATGTCTTTTTTACTCTGGACTCTTAAGCTGAAATCTAAACCAAGCTTTCCTTGTTCTTAAACTAGAGAGGATCTTAAGTTTCCTAGCGCCAAATTGAAAGGAGGTTCAATCTGTCATTTACTGGGATGATATACAGTTTGGATAGTGTAAAGTGTTCCAGTCAGCGTAAGTTGCTGAAAGCAGTCAAAGCTGCACCGTAAACTCTCGGGGAAGATATCTCTGGATCAGCAGCTCTGGCAGGCATTAAAACCGACAGCAGGCCTGTAACATCTCAGCCACCTTGCGACAGCCTCATGTGCCGCTCCCACCACTTCCAGCTCCTGGTGGCGTTCCCGCAGAGGCCGGTGAGAACGAGATGAGCCAGAGGAGAAAGAAAGACAACGTTTCTGTTGGAAGAATAGCAGCTGAACAGCTGTAGGAGGGTGGAGAGTAAAGGAAGTGAAATCACAAGGCCTCGTTAATATTTGATTTCAGTTTCACGTTCAGTACACCGCCTTGCAAATATGTTCAAGGGTCCCTTAAATTGTTTCACATTTGGTACGTTACAGCCACAAAAAATGATCCTTAATGAAATCCAGTGCATTTTATGCTTTCCGAAGTCTTAGTGAACATTCACAGCTCAAGTGGGAGAATCTGTTGTGTGTGTGTGTGTACCTGGTTTTTCTACCCTCCTTAGGACCAGTTTTGGGATATTGACTTTCCTTCTTAGGACCGATGGACCTTGTTTGGACTGAAGCCCGGTCCTAATACGGCGGACTCCCGTTTTTAGGGTTAGGGTTTAGGTTTAAAGGTATGGTGTGAATTGAGTTTTAGTTAGGCTTAGGGTTAGGTATAGATCAGTAATGGTTAGGGTTAGGAAAAGTGTCATAAAGGCATAAATCCAGTTACTAAACTCTATGGAAGTCAACGGACCGTCTTAATATGGGTAGCAATACAAACATGTGTGTGTGTGTATAGTGGAAGAAGGACTGCCATCCCTGTGTTTAAAACATGGTGATGGTAGCATCATACTCCGACAAGATGGGGATATTTTTTCTTCAGCAGGGACAGGAAAGAGAGTCATTGTTCAATAAAAATTATGAAAAGACTGATTTTTTCGGTCAGGCACATCAAGTCCACATCAAATTGAGTTTACTGTTCCCGGGGTGAAACCTGGTGGTGGCAGCATTATACTGTGGATAAGCTTTTGTTTTATAGGGGACTGCAAGACTGGTTCAGTTAATGGAGAAAATGGCTGGAGCTCAGTAGAAGGTAATCCTTGATGAAAACCTATTAGTCAGCGCAAGCCTCTAGAATTAAACTGAGGTTGACCTTTCAGAAGGAAAACCATATTAAACTCGACAATAGAGCTAATAATATTGTACGCAAATATGATCAAAGCAAGTCTAGAGAAATTGATGTTCTCTCCATCCAGTTTTATTGAGATTAAGGTATTTTTGCTTTGATGGTTCACCTTGTATTGAGCCGTCAAATCCCACAAAAATGTAAAAAAATGTGTAAATGTGAATGAACAAAGTGGTAAAACATTCACCGGAGTAAAACTTCCTAAATTCCATCTGCATGTGATTATCACTTGATTTGGCACTGAGAAAAATACACCCTATCAAAGCTCTACGAGCCAAAATGTTGTTGTTTTTTTTAATTCTGTATTTTTTTTCTCCACTAGTTTCGGTCTCCAGCTCTGTAATGTAATCCGGAGCATCTGTCAGACAAGACGACACGTCACACTCCCACATCTCAGAGCTGCAGGAGTCACAGCCGCTTCCAGACACACATCCTCCCCACACATTTTGCCTATACACACCAGCCCGGCAGCGCTTTCATGTAAACATCTTCACCCCACCCCCAACAAAACATGCTGAGAACTTGTTCTCTTCTGTGCCATTCTGGCATATGAGCCGCACGACACGCCACAACGCCGAAAAAACAGGCTGACCTTTAGTGTCCAGGAGTCTGACACTTGTTCAGCATGTTTTGCAGCTCTGAGACATGCTTCCTTATCTCCAACCAACACGCCTGTTGTGATGAGGAGCGCCTCCACCTCCGACCCAGTTAAGCTGCTGCTAGAGGGCAGGGAACCGGAGGAAGGGTGGAAAGGAAAGAGAAGCGGGTTGAGGTTAAATGCAGCAGGGGCGCCACGCACAGGAGGCCCATCGCCTGACGACCACTGACAGCTGAGCTTCCCCTGTCTGTGTGTGGGGGTTTCATGACCACAAACTGACACAGTCCCTCACACACACACACACACACAGATCAATCCACTTTAGCTGCTTTCTATTAAATAGTGGCACAAATTCGTTCACATAAAAAGAAAAAGAAATCAAATCTGTCAGATTTTCAGCCTGCAGGGCGTAAAGATGCACTTCTGTTTCATATTCGTCTATTATTAATACAGATCACACTCTGGGGGTCAGCTTGAGCCTAAAAGAACAAAAGCAACTTTATTGCAGGATTTGCGTGCTCAGCAAGTGTCCACAAGTTTCCCGGTGTGTGGTCAAACGCAGAGGCGGTGTGAGGGGGGGGGCAACAGGTGTACAGGGTGATTCTGAAGAACTGAGCGAATGCCTTTGTCTCTATCTTTGACTTCTAAACCTCTGCTGTCACTGCTGATATACATGAGGACAGCTGTGAAAATGACCTCCTCTCTGATTCACACATGTGGCAGCAAGCATCACAGCCGTGCCAGAAACGGGCACGGCTACCAATCTGTTTGCCGTGTCTTCAGCAGGCGTGTCAGACTGTGCATGGAAAACATTTCCCCATTATTTGACCTAAGAGAGACGGTGGGAAGCTGCTGCTTGTCTCAGGAATAGTAAGGAAAACTCCTGATGTCTGAAGCTTAGGAGATATGTGTGTTATCAATCCACCAGAATATTTAAGTGCTCACCATGTTCCTCAAAGTGACAGCCTGGGGGTAGAAAATGTTTCCGTGGCTGCCGTAAAGGCCACATGAAGGTAAAAATTTAACAGATCATGTCCAGGATTTGTGGGGTCCGAAAAAAGTCAGCTACCTGTTTTGTGACTCAAAATCTGTTCAAATCCTTAATGGAGGAAAAGTCAGCACCAAATATCCTGTCTTTTTAGTTTGACTTTTGTTTTGTTTTTGGCTGTCTGGTCCTGTTCTATTTGTGGCTAAGCCAAACTAGGGAGTGATGAATTTTTACAGGACAGAATGAATAACAGGAGTGTGAGAGATAACAGCAGCTCTGGAAGGCCACCATCATTCCACTGAGAACAACATTTGTTTAATTTGGTCATTTTTCTTATAATTTACATAAGAAAGAGATTATTCTGACCTCATAATTTTTTTTTGCATTATACACAGTTTACTTTGCAATGTTTGCAACATACAGCAAGGCATATATATATATTATATATATATATATATTATATAATATATATATATATATATATATATATATATATATATATATATATATAATTATTTTTTTGCTTTTTTTGCTGGTTTTGGAATTAAATACCCTTTCTGCATTGAGGTGCATCGATCTCCTTGTGCACTTGTAGATTCTCTCTGGATACTCCACACTGTCAGAAATAGGGGTGCAGAATGGGTACATTACTGTGCCCCAATGTACAAAAAAGAAAGAAAGAAGGACAAATATTGGACCTCTGTTTATCAACCTGCACCTTTTTCATTGTCTGAACGGTACATACATGTTCCTCAGTACTAAAATGTACCTTTTTGTACCATTTCTTGGATAGGGTACAATTTCTGGTGATGATCTTTTTTTTAACAAAAAAGATAGGAATATGTAAATGGTTTCATAGCTTAATTAACACATTTTAAAAAATGTATTTTCAATTTTTTTCATCAAACAAAGAAATGGGTGACTATTATCTATATTGTGGTCAGGTAATGTGTCAATCACGTCAAATCAATAATGATTGGCTGTCAAGGTAGATACAGACTACATTGGTACAAATATGCCCCTTTTCTACTAGCATGTCTTTAGACCCGAATGGGTACGGCCTAGAACGGGATGGTTGAGTTTCCATTACCATCTCAGAAGAACGGTAGAGGGCGAGGACATGGGCGGGATTAGCTTTACAAAAGATCCAGCAAAAAGCAGTCACAAAGTCATCATGAGAACACAGATCCTCACAAAAGTTAAGACTTTTGACTCACTTGACATCTCTCAGACATTGATCTGTTTATGCCTCCATCTCCTGAGGGAGGCAAGTTCAGACATGTTATAAGTGCAATATTTTAAATGGGTTGTATATATAATGTATTGAACTTAAAGATCGATTTACGTTAATATTATCACTGTACTGTACCACATAATTGCTCTGTCCGCCTGAGAAGAACATGCCAGCCCCCCTTTAAGACATCACTTCAAAAAAAACAACTCCAGGCCCATCGATGGCTACCACTGCTAGGGGGAGTGACAGGGATATCACATTACTGGACCAACCAGTCCATAGGTGGGTGTGTTGGGTCGCTTCGGCCAAAGGGATCGGCTCAGACTGGACACAGGACATGGAAACGTGCCACAACTGTTCTGAGGCTACCTGTTCCAGACTGTACAGGCTCTAGCGGAAAAGGGGGAATAGGTACAGTTCAGGGTACAAAATTGTACCTTTAAGGGTACCGCCACAGTAACAAGACATTGTACCTTTGAAAGTATAATTCTGTTTTAAGTGTGCTGATTCCTCCCACAGTCCTGCATGTTAAACGAATCAGCTTTTCTAAATTCCCCCTTGTAGAGAGTGCCTGTTTGCATAATTGTTTGTTTTGTATGTCTCTGTGTTGCCCTGTGATGGACTACCCACTTGCCAAGAGTGTGAAGGGAGATAAGCACCCCCCATGACACTGCATGCCGATATATTCAAGGGACGGATGGATGGATAGTCAGAGTTTTTTATGATTCCATTCAGATGGTCCTTTTTGTGTCCATAGATTATCTGTCTTGTTATGAATTGTATCAAATATCAGAGGGCAGTCAATCATCTCAGTGCAACCAGGAATCCAGGGTCCTTCAGTGCCACCATCATTCTCAAACTAGAATTTACTTTGTCTTGAAACAGATCCGCCTAAATACATCAATTCCTATCTAAGTAGAGTAAGTAGTCTGTTAGAGAACATGGGGGGGGGGGGGGGCGCAGAGAGGTGGCCAGAGCACCCACCCTCCCACCACCACCACCACCCTCTTGTGCCTACTGGTGGCCGAGGCTTTCATTCATACTTGAACGGTGATCTAGCTTCCAGTCACTAGGTGGAAGCAGTAGCCTGCTCAGTTATCAACAGGCTGCCTGTTCAGCCCTGCAGAAGAAGTCTACACAGTTTACAGATGGAGCAGAAATCCACAGTGTGGGAAAGGATTCTGGTAAGGAGCAGGAAATAAAATTGAATGAAGGTCTTCATCAATATGGAATTAAGTAAGAATATTTACTGTTTCTACGTCTCTTTATGAGATTTGGTGGTAGATTTTCTTTTATAATATGAATATTATAAGGTTATTATTTTTGAACATGAGATCTTTTAGTTATTTAAAAATGAGGGGAAATGCTTGAACCACAGCACTGTTAGATTTGTGAAAATAGTGAATAACAGTAAATGTGGATTTCTTTGGTTATTTATTTGCTAAATTGTTTTCAGTCCCCATAATTACACCCTTTTGGGTTTAATAAATAAGGTTAGAAAGGATGAAGTAGAATTCAGAAAAATCTAAATGGAAAAAGTGGAATTTTTAAAATAAAGTATTTCTAAAATAATTAAATGGATTTCATAAGGCTCTAGAGTTGAAAAGAAAAATAGTGCAGGTGACATAGAAGACGTTATGTAGCCTCCCTTTTAAAAAGTAATAAGCTGAGAGTCTGACATGAGCCGTCTGTGCCAGTGCTGGTGGCTGAGGAAGTCGAAGGCCATTTTGTTTCTCTCAACTTGACCATTGGCGTTCGCAATGTTTCTTCATGTTCAGATGTTAGTCGTACACTTTTGGACAATGTTGGCGTTCTCTTGTATTGACTGCCCTAAAAGACAGTCCAAGAAGTCTCTGCTCCATTAAAATTATATGCATTTAAGATAACGCTGCTTTGTTGAAAATGCGTTGAAATGATTATGTTTCTTCTTTACTTAATAGTTATTAAAACTTGTTTAATTAAAATTCACATGGTTTTAGTGAAAGTTATGGATAAACAAGGCTTCATGATTTTATTTGACAAACTTATTGAATATGCCTAAGGCAGAAGGGTAGCAGAGTCACTCCACTGGTTAAAAGTACCTGCTAATCTGTTAGCTTTGGATAGCTCTGGGTTAGCTCAGTTAACTCATAGGTACATTGGCCCAGACTTTGATGTGTGTGAGTCCTCCAACCCCATCATCACAGCCCTACTCTCAGCTCCACCTCTTTGCTCATTTTTTTCTTTTTCTTTTCGGGAGTGACAACACAAGTAATTTCAGCAAAAAGTGGTTCTACAAAGTGTTGACTCAGATGAGCTGCATAAAAATGCACAAAATGTTCAGATTTGTATTTACCAAAAACATGCATCTGTAGTACTTCTTAGTTCTTATAACAAACCCCTGTTCTGGTCTGCCTGTAGACGCATGGGCTTTGGTACCAGCCTACCTATAAAAAGCAGTCAAATTCCCCTCATATTCTGATCAGGGTCTTGGGAGCAATTCTAGAAAACATGGTCATGAGTTAGAGCCAAATTGGGGCATTATTTGGACGGGGATTGTGTTGGTTTAAGCTGCAATATAAAATGCATCCGCTGAGATATTTCTGGCCAGTAGTATTATTTATTTATTTTTTTCCTGCACCCACCTCTTCTAATCTGCACGGGAACATCCCCCAGTCACTCAATTCTCCCATCATTTCTTTGTGAAGATCTCCTCAAACCTCTCCTATTTTAGTATGTTCCACCAGGCATGATTTACCCTCGTCCACAGACAGAGCGAGGGAGAGGAAAATCCTGATTGAACCCACCCCCCCTTCCGCCTACTCATAAAAAGACGTAGCCCTGTGTATCTCCATGCTGTAACTGTCGTGTTCCCAATCCTGGGGGGAGTTATCTCTCAACACAGAGAGAGGAGGAAAGTCCACCCGGATTCACCAGCAGCTCTTTATAAGGACAAGGAAAAAAAGGCCCTGGTGCCTCTATATTTAGATGGACTTTATTGGGCCTCTTGTCTTTGCTTGACTGTTCTCTCCTGCATGTGTGCTGCTGCTACCAATCATTCACCAGAGCCATGTGGGAGGCCGCCCTCCACCCCATCACACAGCGAGAGTGAGCCTGATAACTATCTCAGAGATAATAACACAGAAGAGGAAACAAGAGGACGAGATGGCGGAGGAATGACAGTGGTAGGGGGTGAGAGAGAGGTTGTTAACGTATCCTTTTCCTTCTGCAGGTCCAAAAAAGCTCCAGGTTGGAGGAAAACCACCAAAAGGTTTGTGATTTAAAAAAAAAAATAATTTTAATCATGAGGTGGATCCTGTTTGCTGTGATGGACTGGTGACCTGTCCAGGGTGTACCCCGCCTCTCGCCCGTTAACAGCTGGAGATAGGCACCAGCTCCCCCGCGACCCGTGGAGGACTAAGCGCGTCAGAAAATGGATGGATGGATGGATGGATGGATCCTGTTTTCTTCCTCCTGCTCCAGTTTAGCTAGTTGATGATTACGCTGGAAAGGCAGAGCCTCTCCAAAATAGAGCAAGTCTTTCAACAGCATTCACTTTCCCTCCTATCACAATAACCCACCTGACTACCTCTTTTTATCAGATCTTGGTTATTGTCTGGTGGCTCTAGCCAATGGTTTTGGGACAGTACCTTGAAAAACAAGCGACTGAACAAACACATGCACCCATCAGCATCACATGGAGGCATGTTGTGGAGCTGCCTGGACATGAGCCTGTCAACAAAAGGCCTCATTAAAACCATTCAAATGCAAATATATGCCCACAGTTTGGTTTCTGGGTACATTAAACAAGGTGTGTCGTGGCTGTGGTAGAGATCAAACAGAATCATCCTGTCAGGAGATTTTTTTTTGTTTTGTTTTATGTTTAGACGGGGTAATCATTGTAATAACTGCTGATATTTCTATTTACAAATCGTCAGGATTTCCCTGTTTTTCATCTTATTAAGAAAGTCAGTAAGTGAGTCGGTAGGCAGGTTGATTGAAGGATGAACAAAGGAAGCTAACGCTCCAAGTAAGTTTGTTGTGAAACCAAAAATGAATATATAAAAAAGTATCTCACGCCTGCTGTTAAATATAGTGGAGGATATGTGATGGTCTGCTCATGTATCTCCACCCAATGATTTAGAGTGCAATACACCATGAAGTCTTTAAAATATGACGACATGTTAAATCAAAATCTGATGGACTGTGCAGTAAACAGCAAATCGGGTTTGACCTGGTATTTTAATATGATAAGAATTTAATTCAATTCAGCTCGTCCATCCAACGTCTACACATGCAAAGCAGACAGTCGTGTATTTGGAATATGGAGGAAGCCAGAGTACCCAGAGATAACTCACACATATATGGGGAGAACATGCAGAAACTTGGTTCAATTCAACTCAATTAAATTCTGTTCAATTTTATTCAGTGTGTTAATATAATCAACGGCAAAAGTCAAGTTTAGATACTTTACAGGAGAAACAAATCCAACAGGTGACCAAATCAGTCTAATACAACCCAATCATACCAACAGGTTGAAATTCAATTAGATGTCTGGTTCATCAGAAACAAAATCAGTCCTCTAATATGAGAAGCTCCAGTCGTTAGTCCTGAATCTAGATCACAAGAATGGGGTGACGATTCTGAAATGTTAATGAGGAATACTAAGTGCTTTTCCATTGTGTCGCTTTTAATTTAGTTAAAAAGAAACTTATTTCTAAATTCTAATCATTTAATTTAATTATTTTTAGAATATTATAATACATAAGATACACACACACACACACACACACAGAGAGAAACAACTGTAGTTGAATTACAGTTGGGATTTTTCCCTCTCCAATAAGAAAAAGAAGAAAAATTTAATTGATTAAAAAATAATGAAATATAAAAAATAGTTATGCATGAGAGCTCATCAAACTCTGATCCCACAGTCTGTTCATTTTCTGTTATTTTTCTCTTTGGGGATTTTCTGTTTTGGATACAAATTGCTCTCAGTTGTGCTAATAATACTTTTCAGTCCTAACCCTTAGGCATTTTTACTTTTTTACATTCACCTTTTTTTTCTTCAATTTTGTTTGTGCTTGCTTTCACTTTTCTAGATGGGGTCGTGGAGAACTTCTTTGTGTCTCCGGGAATGAGTTTCATTTATACTTTTGTCATTGTCCTAACTGTCAGTTTTCCCTAAATATACTAAATGATCCGCTTACAGGTTCTTTCCTCATACAGCAGGTGAAAAGGTTGCCTGTGGATGACTGCTTGCTGTTTTACTGAAAACAGCAAGCAGTCTTTGTGACGGTGTCTATCCCAGCAATGAGCAAAGCTCAGGAAGGTGGAGCTTAGTTAACACAGAAGTGCTTGTTTTGCATGGGAGCTGTCAATTTCAGGAGTCACACAAGAAAAGCCTCAACTGCCATGCAAATGGTAGGCAAATAGTATTCAAATAAGGCTGATGTAAAAAAAAAAAAAGAAAGATGGTTCAAACAAGTAGGGTTTTTTTTCATATCACGTAGAGCTTGTCAGTGCAGCGCCAGGACCTTACGTCAAGTTTGCTGTTTGTGTGTCTGACTTTTGGCTGAAAGGCCAGTCCAGTTTTACCACAACAGCCACAGTTGCCCTCTGGGGAAGGACAAAATGTGACGTCAGAATGGGGGAAAGCAGCTCCAAAGACAATAGTTCACTGTGCAGGATGAGCGCCAAGGCGTGGCCTTGCTGGACACAGGCTCTTCTCAGGGGACCGGCCCTCAGCAGCTGTCTCAGCCTCTGGATCTCTAATACGCACACACGATTTCAATTCAGCATGAAATCTGAAAGGATCCATGTTAAATCCCTCTTACACTCATGTTTCTTTCTGTTTGTGTGTGTGTGTGTGTGTGTCTGGGCCATTGTGTGTTGGTGTATAAGCATGTCTGCATGAACACCAGTCCTTCTTTTCAGGCTCTGAGGAACGCGGGGACAGAGGTGGAGTAGGAGAGCTCCGGAGAAAGAAACATAGCTGATAAACAGGAGCCAAACAAAGAGGCGATGGACAGAAACCCTCACCCGACCGATGGTTGCCGAGATTAATTTTCGAGTGTGTGTTTTCAAACTCCCAGCATGCAGGCTCCTCACAGGACAGCGTGTTTACTCATTTAGTGTGGGATTATGAGCAACTTCCCTATCTTGTACCAGAAAGTCATAAAAGTTTACAAGCCGTGGCAGGGACGAGTGTAGACACTCACAGAATAGCAAATTTTTACATTATGAGAGAGGAGAGGTTGGGGATTTTGGAGTTGGGAACTGAACTGAGATCCCCACAGTGTCTGGGACTCACCGTCTGGGTGGCAGCATCATACTGTGGTAACACCTTTGTTTGGCAGAGAACGAGGAGCTGGCTAGTAGATGGGTGGAGGTACATGCAGGACAATCCAGAGAATAAGCCTGTTAGAGGCTTCAAAGTACTTCAGATTAAAGTGAAGGTTCAGTAATGGGGAGCCTAAATCACGGCCTTCTACTTCCAGTCCATGGGTCCCCGATTGCCCAAAAAAAGTAATGAGAATCAATGGAGCGATAAAAGTTATTTTCTGATCCAGTTTGAAATGCGCCGTGGATCGAACATATGTCCCTGAATTTTAAAAACACATTTTGATGCAGAGAAAATGCAGATTTTCGACCGGAGGCAAAGTTACTTTAGGTTTTGTGTTCAAACGTTTAGCGGACTACAACCGCAGATGAAGAAAGAGAGCAAGGGTCGTAAACTCCAGACGAAGAAAGGAGCATTAAACACGGAGAAAACCTCTATAAATCTGGTCATGTGGAAAGTAGCAGCTATGTCAGGGGTAAAGCAGTCGGTGGAGTGAGAGCCGGCATGGAGGTGAGTGTTTAACAGGCTATAGCTAGTGCTAGCTCCCGTTAGCCAAATGGCATCATAGATCTTACTTCTGATTTATAGGCATTTTAAATGCAAATTTTTATAATCAAATACATCCCAAATCATTGGACAAACACATTCAAACTGTACATCATTAGTTATCATTTAGATCGAAGTACAACATATGTGTGATTCAGGATGTAAGCGGACAAGAAAATAACGCTCCATTGACTTCCATTAATTATTTTTTCGGTTTGGGGACCCATGGGCCGACCGGAAGGGGAGGAGACTTAGGCTCCCCATCCTAATACACACCCAGAATTACTGGTTCTTAAAGGGTGGTACTAATACCACATGTGGTATTTTGGCTACATTGTAAAAAACTTACCAAACAGTCCAATTTGGTACTTATTCGGTTTATACAGAAGGAATGGCTAAGTATAAACTATAAATGTTAGCCCTCCAAATTATGTTGTATCAAATTCGATAACCAATTACTGTAGATTTGCCACTTACTCAATGACCAGGCTATCTTCTACTAGCAATATAAACTTGTATCCATATATTTCTCTGTTCAGCTGTAAGTAGGTCACACAATACCGTTTTTGTCAAAGACGTGATAAAAACAGAAATCAGACTCTTTTTTGCTACAAATCTCTTCAATTCTCTTAAACCTGGTTTATTTTAAGCTTTTCTTATGGAGACAAAGCTATTTTGGCCCTCACCCTGTAATTTTAGTACTGACTATTTTATTGAGATGTAGTGACTATATATCACTAAAAACATAATTTCTAGTTGACTAAAAGCAAAATCCACTGTAAAATTGTTACCAGTCAAACGTTTTTAAGGAAGGCATAAGTCATATGTTGATTTTTTTTTTAGATCTGGGTTAGTGAGAACCCTGCAACTCTCACAATCTTATTTTTCCAGCCACAAATTTGCAGGTTACAGATTCTGGGTAAAATCAGTCCTTTTTTCTTTAATTAAACAAAAACAAATTGGTTGGAATAATCTAATAGAAAACGAAAGTAAAGATCGTTGTAGTTGTAAATGTAGTTTTTTTGTTTTTTAAGTAAAAGTCTGTGAAACACTGGCTTATATAAAAGTATGTTTGTGTTAGGAAAGCTCAGTCAAATTTCAGACCCAAGGCCAACGTTTAATCCCTAGCAAGACTCAAGAGTCCATATCGTTGTCAAACCTGACTGAGCAAGAGTTATTCTGCAGTGACGAGAAGGCAAAAATATCTGTCTCTGTCTAGAGATAGACCTTAAAGACTGGGAGTTCAGGGTTGAACTGGGACTGGGAAAGTGTAAGGACAAACCACCTGGGTGAAGCATCTTGCTGCGCGGATGCAAGTCATAAGAAGATTAATTTTAAGCAGAACAATCTTGACCGGAAACGACAACAACAACAAAACCTGGTTGAAATGTTGGAATGGCCCAAAATCAATACCTAAATCTGACAAAGAGTCTATGGGAAGATTTAAATTATTTTATTTTTTTTCTTACAGCTGCTGAGAACTCATTACACTTTTACAGGGCTTTAGCTACTTTGCAAAGAGGAAACATTTTAATCTATTGTTGTGGAAAGCTGGTAAACATACAGCTGGAGGCTGAACTTGCATCCCCAGGGTATATCAGGAACGTACCACCTGGGTTATCAATAGGGTATGTGGCCAGCCTTTCTTTCGTTTTTTTCTTTCTTTCTTTTTTTAAAGAGACAGCTCAATATTAGATGTGCAAACAGATGCTGAGCATCATTAGGAATGTATGAGCAGTGCATTAACACAAAACCCACCTGCCCTTCAGCTAAGGTCTAATGACAACAAACGTAACAAAAGCTTTGGATTATACGCCCAGCCTGGAGGGGCTGCCGTGCTAGTCTATTCAGCCTCTCATTCACCTGTGACAAGGTTTCAATGGGGCCCCGTTTTATTAAAAGCTTTCATACACGTGGACTGATAGCATTATGATTTGCGCGGAGGACACCCGCTCAAACGGCGGTTGGTTTTTATATGATGATTGAGCTTTTGTTTCGTATCCAGCCTGGCAACAGCTTTTAAAGCTCAAGGACACAAAACCGGATCTTTTTTTTTCCAAATCTCTGGGTTATTTTACTGCAATACTTTAATTTAGTGGATTTAATCTGTTTCATACATGGAGCTTGTGAATTTACTATACAACTCAAACACACACGTATGCAGAGAATAGGCACGCAAACAAGCTAACCAGACGGTATGGGCTTGTTACCGCTGGTAACAATGTGTACCTAAAATCTGTAAAATGTTTCCATGAAACTGTTGCCACAGGTTAAAGTCAGTCGAAAGAGCTGCCAGAGAAAGCACCAGACCAACCAGGTACTGTATAGAAGCATAGAGTAACAGTGCAGTTGCTCCCCCACTTGTTACTGCGCACTGCTGGTAAGTTGGCTGAAAGAAACAGGTATTTTTTTGGTTTTTATAGGAATGCAACAATACCACTTTTTACAAACCGATATCATACCGATACTTGGATGTGGGTACTTGCCAATACAGAGTACCAATCCCTGATACTTCTACCAAACAAAAAATTGAATTAATTGAAGGACAGGTTTTATTTTCTACTCTGCTTGTTACCAAAAAATTTATAGCGAATCAGATAATTTAAAAAAAAAAAAAAAATTTTTTTTGGGGGGGGGAGGGGGTTCGCAGAATTTCCATATTTGAAGTTCACAGTATCGGTCAGCTAGCCGATAGTATCGGCCCCCATACCCGATACCAGTATCAGTGCATCGCTACATTTATTCCATTATTTATTTTTTTTATAAAAGAAAAATTCTATGTTGATTCAATTCAATTTAAAATATGTTGTTTTTTTTAAGCGAAAGTAAATGTCATAATTCATATCTACCAAGCATCTTGAAAGAGTCGTTGCGGATAATGATGATGCTGTTCACAGGAAGGAGCTCCAGTAACGGTCACTCTTGCCACAAATCTAAAGAAGCCTCTGACTGAAGACTGCTCCTGTATGCAGCTAGTTCTGCTGGGGTGGCACCCTTAAATCAAGGATCCACAGTAAAAAAATAAAATACAAATAAGAACAAAGAAATGTATGTCCCACGCCTTTGTTCTGATAAATGTTTTAAAATAACACAGACATTTTTCCCTCTTGTAAAACAATTGCTGAAACTAAATGTATTCTAAAGCATTGAGCTACAACATCAGACAAATTGCAACAGTAAGCACAAATGTAGTATGTAAAATTTCCTCTTTAATTATGTCAAAATTGTGACATTCATAAACCTTCATATGGAAAAAAAACAAGATTATGACCTCATTCAGAACACTACAGGGGGTGTTCACCTGGGGTGGTCTATCGGATTCTAGAGGTGGCACCCAAGGCCGCCCCCTAGACACGCCACTGCCTGTATGATAATCTCATGACTGTCATGAAATGATAACAGCTCAATATCCAGATAGCACAGATGATATTCCACAGTAAAATGTCCTGGTTAGGACCAACGATTGTTGTCTATCACTGCTAATCCACATCATTTGCTTTTGCTGCCTCGCTTTAAATCTCTGTTTGGCTGTAAGGTCCAGAAGCTGGCCAGAGAGATAATGGAGTTGAGGATGTGACATTATAAATGATTAAAGGAATGGTTTTTGACTTCCTCATTCTCTCTCTGCTTTTTGATCCCGCTCTTCATCCACGAATACAGCTGATGAAATGTTATGACTGCCACCTATTACTCTAACATAAGCCTGTTTCAAAAGACACAGCGCGGCTGCATATCGGGGTAATACCGGTGTGTCCTTTGAATGCACTGAGGCTAGGCGAGAGTATTGTGCCATTCATGCCGCCAAGCTTGATGGTGGTATTACTACAACGCCGGACTTGACCACTTATGAAATTTGAAAGTCGCCCTGATGCCACATCTGCTTTGTAGCAAAGCAACAGCATTTTTGAAACAGGCTAAACATAAAATGGAGTTAAAAGGTTAACTTAAGTTCAGGAGTAAGGATACGCCCCATAACCGCTTCACACGTCCTAATCAGCCCTAAACTCGCCTCACCTGGCACCTCCAGCCTCTCTCATATTCCTAATCACGCTGCGATGCACATGCGCCCCCTCTCAGGGTCCTGCCGACCCGCTCCCCTTTTTGCTGAGTCCTGCCGCCCCGCCCCCCTTTTTGCCGGATCCTGCCGTCCCGCCCCCCTTTTTGCTGGGTCCTGCCAACCCGCTTCCCTTTTTGCTGGGTCCTGCCGACCCGCTCCCCGTTTTGCTGGGTCCTGCCGACCCGCCGCCCTTTTTTGCTGGGTCCTGCCGACCCGCTTTCTCTCGGGGTCCTGCCAACCCGCCCCTCACAACCCTCCCCCTTGAGCCTCCTCCGTTCGCAGCATCCCTTTTCCACGCTTTTGCTCACTTCTGTGCCACTACTTCTAACATGTCTCTCTTCTAGATTCCGTCTGGGGGGGGGGGGGGGGGGGGGGGGGGTCTTCCTCCGGGTCTCTGACGGTACCTCTCCCCAGACCTTTCGATCTTCCAAACCTTCAATAAACTGTTTAAATTCTTAATTTGTAGCATTATTCTTGCTTGCAAATTGTTAACTTAATCTGTGGCGTGGTCATGGCTAGTGAAACTGAATAAAAACTAATTAGATAATGTCAGAGATTTTTTTATTAAACTTACTTTCAATACCATGACATTGTAACACTGTGATACTGGAACCTCATACCAGCCCATCTGATGTGTGCCTAATGTAAAAAAAAAAAAAAAACTGTCAAAATGATATTCTAACCACTGGACGCAAGCAATAAACAAGCAAGATACCCTGAACTAACCTTTTGTCTGTGTACCCTTCTGCTGTTTAAAATGGAAATAAGCAGACAGCAACGCTTTGGCCCCAATGTCCAAAGTCTCGGGGCCGATACCACTTTTATGTACTGTATCGATATCGGTTACAGTTAACCGATACCATGAACCGATACTTAAAATGTAAAAACTCACAGAAAATATTTATTTTTCACTTGAAATTTTTGTTTTTTTTGTCGTTTCTATTAATATTTTTTTAATCTAATTCAACATCATTTTTTGTAAACATTAGAGAAAAAAGTAAAACCTGTCTTCCAATTAATTGCTTTTTTGTGTTTGTGGTAGAAGCATCGGTATCGGTACTCGGTATTGGCAAGTACTAAGATCCAAGTATTGGTATCGTACTGGTTTCACAAAAGTGGTATCGTTGCATCCCCAATCAAAATAATGATGTGAGGGATTTTAGAAGGGTGTTGCTTGCAGGCAAGACGCTGCGTGGTAAACTGAATCAAAACTTTAACATCGCATACCAATTACACAAAAACTACCGTTTTAAATTCTAGCTCCACAAAGGCGACTTTGGATAATCAGACCACAAGGCATTATAGAGCAGCATGACCCCAGTGAGGTGGTCAGATGGTGGACATCCTCCCTCTTCCTCCTCTTTTACAACGCTAAGCTTTTTCTAAGCCTAGACAAGTGTTGTGGGGGTAGTTGTAGTTTTTCATTATTCTGACTGTTGTCTGTTTTGAAACTCCTGGTGGATAAATGTGCTGCTCTGTAACCCTTCAGGATGAACCGTGTGACCCCTGACACACAGCTGCTCAGTGTGAGACACACAGGCTCCGGCTTCCTCCTGAGATCAACATCAGTTTGGATATCTTCAACTGAAGAGTCGATGCACACACACACACACACACACACCACAATGACACACATTGTGCCAGGCTAATGTCAACCCTAGGCCATGAGCCATGGACACTTTGCTTGGCAAGGTGAGTCACTAAGCTGTTACTGCCATCTAGTGGTAGATGAGCCCTCTTTGTTTAAAAAAAAAATATCTGCTTTCCAGAAAGAGAAATGTTTATGCATAAATGCTACAATTACTATACTATAACTTTTATTACTATGGATCAAAATAAAATATTTTTTATAAAGGTCATGGAAAGGTTTCTGTTCCTCTCATGCATTAATAGCATAACTATCTTTGTTATGACATCGCTTTAGTTCATGGAGGGTTGCAGACAGCTGTTAATGCACAACGTTATAATTCCCATCATCTTGACACGTTAACTTTGGGCCACAAAAAGACAATTTCTCTTGAGGAGAAAGACAAATGGGTATAGGAGATAGAGGGAGATGATAGCTGCCGTGTTCGGGATTCATCTCTTGTTGATGACCCAGTTTTAGCTGAGAGACCAATGGCATTACATTTCACTCTACAGTTATCCAGTATTCTGGGAGAGGGAAAACAAGCCCCAAATCATCGCTCATCTGCCACCATGCTTGAAAGTTGTGCTGAAATGTGTCCAAACAAGATATTGAGCATTATGGGTCCATCTGCCCATTATGCACAAGTCAGGTTAATTTCATATTGTGTAGCCATGTTTTTAAGAGAAAAAATATTTTCTTTTGGGTAAACTTACCAAGCCAGCTGCATTCTTCTTTTTATCATCATATAGTCCTAAACTTAAATATGTATGGTGCACAGAGGCTTTTACAGTCCGAGAATGATCATGGTACTTCTTTGTTATGTCTATTCATAAGGACATTTTTTTAACTTAAGATTGCTTCTCTGAGATTTCAGTTTGAAAATGACCTTAAAATCCTTCCCAGACTGAGGGACAAAATGTTTCTTCTTCGAGTTCATTTCTGATTGCTTTCCTCCTTTGTGTGTAAACACACAGCTGCATACTTCAGACCAGAAGACAGCTGAAACTCATTCTTTTGCACATTTGGTCACATTTGGTGCATTCCAATAGAACCCCTTTGCTTCAATACAATGGAAACAGCAAGGGTGTACTTGGTATTTGCCACAATTTACCTTAGGTTGAACCACATCTAAATTACATACTTTAGTTCATCAAATTGATGCGTTTTTTTTTTAGCTTTACTTGATTTTTTTGTTATTGGGACAAAATAGTCGTTATGCAACATGTAGTTTAATAGCATGATAGGAAAATGGAATATTATTTTTATCACAATTTAAGTTCTTAAACTGATTTTTTTTTTTTGCCTACGTGTCAGCAAGCTTATCAGCCACAATTCCTCCTGTTGTGCTTTTTAGTGGTTTTAAAGCATAATGTGATGGCTGTTTTAAAGTTTCACATTATCACCATGAGCAGTTATAATTAAGCCTCGCTTCCAACCAAAGATCATTTCTGTCAATTTGATTAATTCAATTAATTGTGAAAACAAAACCAAATCTTTTTTTCTTTTTTTTAAAAATAAGTCACAAGTTCCATTTTTATTACTGGAGAAGGTAAATATCGGTCGTTTGTTATCCAGCTTCATATTGTGCATATCATGCATATTCCTCTTGTCTATAAAGCAATTATATATATATTTATATATATATAAAAACATTAGGCCATTCTGTTTCATACCTATTAGATTTGTGTATTTTTGTCATAATCATAAAAAGAGAAACACAGATGGAAAAACAAATTCCAACAATTATGGTACAAAAAAAATGTTACTCAAAGCACAGAATCAGATAGACTTCCTGATTTTACATGTCATTAGTACTACTCCACATGAATTTATACTCTACAGGACAGTTTGTGTCTGAGTCTGGAGGGGCAGGCTGAGATTTGGGTTGAACAAAGAAAAACCAAAGACAAGCACACGTCACTTCTTTTATCCATCTAATAACTTGAGAATACTTTCTCTCTCCTTCAGAGCTTTCCAGGCCTGATCCTTCTCCTTCTTGGTTGGAGTGCGCTTCTTCTGCCTGGCAGCCATGATCCGCCGGAATCCCTCCATCACCTCGTTGTCGGCCACCCTCACCCTCTGCCTCAGTTCCTGCTTGCGCATCTCTTCTTTCGCCAACCTGTGGGACAACAGCACGTCACAGGGTCAACTCAACGGCAACATCTCTCTGGTGAAGCTTACGTGGAAGGTAGAGACGACAGGTCCGGTCCTCACCGGAGCAGCTCCTGCTTCCTGGCTCGGTTGTGGGCGATCAGGGCTTTGAGCTCTGCTTGTCTCTTCTGCAACTCAGCGAGGACCTCGTCCTCCGAGTCCCCACCTTGTCCAGGTCGCTCTTCGGAGTCCAGCAGCCCTTGAGCGACCAGCTCCTCCTTGATCCGTGCCTCCAGGGAGCGCGTGTGAGGAACACTGAGAGGAAACCAGCACACTTACACACAGCTCCAGCGGGAACTTCATGCAGATATTAGAGGCGTGCAGCTGCCGTACATTATTTTGGCCCCTAATGACCCATTTGTAGCGTTTTTTTTGTTTGTTTCTTCTGGTGTAAAATACCTAAAAGCTTTTCCCTGACTTCGAGGAGAAGTCCCAGCTCCATCGTTAGCATCCTTTCCTGTAATGTCCGGTATTGGAGAATCCTCCATCGGGGATATAATGTTCTCCTAAAACAGCACAGGAGAAAAAAATAATATTTCTACTAATTTTATTTACTATTTTTGTGTTTTTTTTTTAAAGAAGTCTGAAATTAAAGCTGCAGTCAGGAGAATTTATTTACGCATCAAAGTTTTCTAAATCTTTCAAATGATAGTTTGGTACTAAACTATTATATATGGGTGGTGCTCCAAAACATTTGTTATTCGTCTTAAAGGGAAATTCTGTTTTTTTTTTTTCCCCCGACCTGGACTTCATTTTTAGCAACTTTTATGTTTTTTCACTCACCCTGAGAAGTTTGGAGTCAGTCTGAGCCGTTCAGCAGTATTTATACATCCAGTTTTTAATCAGCGTACAATTGTAAAACGGGAGTACTTGGAGCAGAACAAATGGCGCTTATAATAAGATTTATTCTGCCCCAATCGCCTTAATTTTATCATGTTGCTATTCTCCTGGAACTTCCGAACCCCTGGGAAGAGCTTCTTGATCGTCTTCTGGGCCGCTTTGGGGGCTTAACAATAAAAAGCTGACGAATCTGCCGGCGTGGATTCTGCCTCTACAACATTTGTTATTTTTCTTCCTCCCATAGACCTCCTATGCAATTCAAAATGATCGGCGAATTTATTTAGCCAACAGAATTCGAGTTTCCACATCGTCGGCTGGCCAGTAACGGCAAACCTGTGAAGGGGAGGCCGAGCACACAGGTAGCTCCGCGTCTTCCCGTTTGCAGTTGGCACAATTGCCGAGAGCGGTCATGGAGAAGTCGCAGCAAACTTCTGCATAAATATAGTTAGCTTTACCCTGGGCTACGTCAACTTTAGAAAGAAAAACAACGAATAGTCTGGAGACTAACTCATCAAAAAACACTTTAGAGTAGGATTTACACCAGATATGTATTTCAACAATGGAGATAGCTTCAAATCTTACAAGGCTTCAAAACCGACGCAGCTTTAGCGTCATTTCTATTGAACAGGTAAGTCAGTCACATTCAATAAAGCAAATCAATATAAACGTTTTATTAATACAGTAAACAATGACATTTTAATAAATCACAGGTGACGCGTGTGCCAAATTGTAGAGGTGGGGCTAGAGGGAGAGGGAGGGGCCTTGGTACGGTGGATTCGAAATAATCTGTCTGGCTCAAATTCTCCGGACTGCAGCTTTAAATCCCCTGAGCTTCAAGATCAGGTTATTCCTAAAAACCCCAGGGATCGTATGAATTATGAAGGGTGGAAAACAATCTGACCTCTACGAGGGCCTGAAGCAAACGCTGAGTGAGTGGACCAAAGGGACAGCCGTCTTCTGGCGATTCATGTTGGGATTCGGATTTCTTCAGCAGTGAGTCTACATCTATATAATGGAACACAAGGATGAGGGCTGCAACACGATCCTGTCGTTTAAAAAAAACAGAGGCGGACGCTTTCGTCAGCTGCCGACCGCACCGTTCTCTCACCTTTGGCGTCCAGTTCGGACAGCGGTCCTCCCAGGAGGCTCTTCTTCTTGTCGTTGGCTCGTGCCCCCTCTCTCTGCTCCTCCAGCAGGTCTTCCTGAGCCCATCGCTGGGAGTAGTGTTTCCCCAACGCAGGGATCTACAGCAATCATAATCAGGGACGATTAGCTCGGTCTGCAGCTAGACCAACAGTCGAGCTCGCTTTTACGTCGTACTTTAAAATACTCAGGCTCGTCATCCGGAGGTTTCAGGAGTTCCTCTAGCAGTCGGATCTCTTCATTAGTTATATCAGCACAATACGGTTCAACCGATGCCCAGAACCTGAGAAACAAATGGTAACACAACAATATAGCAGCACAACGGTAGCTTAACCACACCTTGGATTTACAGGACGGTCGACAAAAGAAGTAAAAGTTGGTGCGAATTACCTGTTGGGAGCGTCGTTTTTCGGGGTGCGGGGGATATCTTGCGGATCATCTGTAAATTCATACTCTTGAACTTTCGGTTGGAGGTTTTTGGATTTGGGTCGGCCGGGCCCTGGACCGGGTCCGTGCCCTCCCTTGCCATCCAGTTTTTGCTTCTTGGGTTTGTGGCGGACCGGGGCCGCGGGATCTGGGTCCTTGCTCAGCTTCAGAAAACGCTTGTCGCCCTTCTTGTCCTGCCAGTCTGTGAGGATCTGAGGTGAAACACAGCATAATGTAGGCGTCGGCGTCACACAGCAATGCCCAGGCAAAGTAGAAGGAATGGTTTTCAAACCCACCAAGATGTTAATCAGGAGAGTGTGGCATGCATTTGTATTTACATGAATACTTTTTGTAGAATTTGGTGCAACAAGATGACTTCAGAAGTAGTGTAATTGATTGTAAGAGAACACCAGTGAACAAATAGCATCATGGAGGTCAAAGAACAAATTCGATAGGTGCAGTAGAAAATTGCTGAACACGTGACAGCATATTTAGGTAATAAAACAATGTCCCAAGCAGAAGAAGTTAATTAAATCAAAGCATATTCGACTATTAGAGGGGCCTAGTCAAAGCCCAGAACTAAATCTGATTGGCAAGCTACGGCGAGACTTAAAAGTTGGATTTTAACAGACACACTCCACCTTATTTGACTGAGCTTGAGCTATTTTAGGAGGAACAAGCAAAACTTCCTTCAGATGTTAAGAGAGGTTGAGCCAGAATGCATCGACTCAAGGGGCCTGAATAGAAATGCACACCACACTTTTCAGATTTTTGTTTTTTTCCACATTTAGAAAGTCCAGCTAGCCTTTCCCCTTCACGTCCTACTTAAGCGTTAACACAATTTATCTCAGCAAAACGCGCATCACACTTTGTAATAGTAGTGTGATAAAAAAAGGGTAGATAATCGTATATTAATTTGTAAGATACATAAAAAATAAGATCCATAACCTCTACAACGCACCTGTCTCTGCTCCTCCAGGGCCCGGAGGCGGCGGCTGGCTGAGGACAGCAGGGTCTCCAGCTCCAGCTGCAGGGTATCCAGCTCCTCAATGCCGATGCCATCGTCCTCAGAGCGGCCCAACACCGCAGTGTAGCGGGGGCACAGCTTCACATGCTCCACGGGTTTAAAGTCGTAGTATTTCAGCGGTGGGCAGTCCTTCAGTTCGCTCATGATGCTGTCTGGCGGTGGGGTTAGATCACACAGGTTGCGTGGTTATTCATACATCATTTAGTCCCACGGTCACGCAAACACAAGCGCGGCTCTGGCGTTTCTCATCTGAAACCCAAAGCACGTACAAGCAAGGGCTGGCTGCTTCACACGGCCCCCAAATTATTGCTTCATTCTCACGAAAGCCGCTCATAAAACTTGTATTACACACATAATATACACGAGAACGCTTTCATAACATATGCTCTTATGTTTGGGGCACATAAATATCAAATTAATTATTTTAAGAGCAGCGATATTTACCGTCAATGAAAAGTGTCCATGATGGGAAAAACCATTACGCTGAGAGGGGTGTATGAAAGATATATAAACAACGTCATAACCTCGATTCGGGCTAAAAATCGCTCAGAAGTAAAATTAGGTATGCCTTAATATGTGTAAAAAGTTTCAAACTTTTAACAGCGTGAAATACGTGAGCGAGAAATGGTTACGTTTCCAGCACAACAACGTATAAGGCTAAAGTGGTATCTTCAGTGCGAACCATTTTTCCTCCGAGGTGGAACTGCGTCAGTACTTTTCCACAAGAACTTTGTTCACTTCTTTCCTAACTCTTTGTTTTTGTTGTAAAATAATCAAATTTCACCCCCAAAAATGGCCTGAAAACGAAGTTTCCTTCAAACAAACCGCTAAATGCAACGTCTTATCCCACAACACAGAGGAATGGACTCGTCATGGTGTGCGCTCGTTTTGCTCAACCGTACTCGTCACCTGGGCGGCGTTATGAACCACAGCTATGTTTTTCTGCGTGACGTGCAGACAGCCACCCCCCTATAACGGGGAGTTAAACGACAACGAGCGCATTTAGCCGTACTCTACTATGTAGGATTTACGGAAGAGTCGTCCCAGGCGTGGCTGAGGAACTTCCTTCTTGAACAGATCAAAAATGGTAAGTCTCCTCTACTACACGTACTTTCATGTTTTAATATTTAGCTTTTTAATTCGACTGAACGCGGCTTTGTTAAATGCGATATTAGCTAACTAGCTCGCTTCTGTGACTTGTTTGCGGTCGGCTGCCGTAAAATCAGAGCACGGACATCCTTGATGAGACGTTATACAGAAACTGGAGGGATATAGCTGAGCTGTCTTTTCTGATCGGGCCCTTTTCCTCTGTTTTTTTTGTGTGTTTTTTTTCCAGGTTTATTTCCTCCAAAACCTTTAGATATGAAAGGTCAAACGTAAATTGTTAGGCCCTCCAGATAATGCCTTGGGTTTTCTTGAAGAATAACGCTGAGCTACCGTCACCTGAAGGCATCAAGTCCACCACTGCAAAATAAACCACTCGCTTTTCTCCTAAATCCACACACATATGCAGTATATCGTGCTCGCTTATTTTTTTCTATGTGCGTGTATAGTAAATACGTTGATAAGTTGAAGCTGAACGTGCAACGTGAATATAATCAGGAAATGAGCTAAAAATGTATGTGTCAGACTAGTCAAACCTGACCTTAGTCTTTGGTCACTCTCGGGGAGATGCTAGGTTCACTTTGTTCCTACTCCGGTCATTTTAATAACATAACATGATCCCCCTCTGCAGCCGCTGATCACCCTTTTCTTTCTCCTCAGACAGCGACTCTGCGCCCCTACCTGAACGCTGTGAGGGCCACCCTGCAGGCAGCCCTCTGCCTGGAGAACTTCTCCTCTCAGGTGGTGGAGCGTCACAACAAGCCTGAGGTGGAGGTCAGGTATGTTTATTGACACTGGATATTTTGGAGGCTCCACTGGCTGTCAGTAGTTATTTCTACCCCCCCTTATCTCTTAAACTTCTTGTGGATACATCTGCAGCTGCCTCACAAGTTTGGACTTGATGTGGCTTGCATAAGACAGTATGGGGAGGGGAGAAAAAGTGGAGGCTCGAGTAGGGCTTTTAAATTTGTCTGGAAAGGGGCTTGCCTCAGCCTGTTTGCAGGTGTCTTGAGTAGATACCAGTAGGTATTTTGTCAAAGAATGAAGCTGAGGATTGCTGCTGTGGTTACAGGAGCAGTAAGGAGCTGCTTCTCCAGCCGGTGGTGATCAGCCGTAACGACAAGGAGAAGGTTCTCATCGAGGGGTCCATCAACTCCGTCAGAGTCAGCATCGCTGTCAAGCAGGTCATTTAACACAATGTCATTCCCCTCTCCTTTTTTTATTTAAAAATCACCAGTCATTTTCATATCTAAAAGCACTTCTAATCGACCGCAGGCTGATGAGATCGAGAAGATCCTTTGCCACAAATTCATGCGGTTCATGATGATGAGGGCTGAGAACTTCTTCATTCTGAGGAGGAAACCGGTGGAGGTGAGGGATTCAAGTGTTGCCGAACAAACAGGACATCATAAATGACTCTTGTCAACTCATTTGAAATGAAGTAAATCACATCCTCTTTGGCCTGGCAACACTTTACAATAAGCTGGAGAGAGATTGCATCGATTTCATATAGGCGGATGGCGGGTTATCATTTTCTAATCGTCATATCTTCACAGGGTTATGACATCAGCTTCTTGATCACCAACTTCCACACGGAGCAGATGTACAAACACAAGCTGGTGGACTTCGTCATCCACTTCATGGAGGAGATCGACAAGGAGATCAGCGAGATGAAGCTGTCCGTGAACGCCAGGGCCCGCATCGTCGCCGAAGAATTCCTCAAGAACGTGAGTTCGTTTCGGTCGCCGTCATTCCGCTTGAAAACCGTTCAATGCAACGGCCCGCCGCTAATTTGTCCCGTCCCTTCCGCAGTTCTGATGACGGCGCCGTCTTTGGGGGCTCTCTAAGGTGCCAATCGACTCACGGACAACTTAAGGAGTGACGCAGCCAATCAGCAAGGAGACGAGATTGTCGTGACCAATCCGACGCCTTTTTTTCGTGTCCATCTTTTATATATATATATATATACATATCCCTGTATTCATGGTTATCAATTCCTGTATATAATGAAATATTTGTCAGTTTCATTTTTCAGCCTCTCTGAACAAATCCCCAAACAAAGGCGGGTCCTTAAAGTATTAATCAAGTTGATGGCCATGAATACAGGGGCTCAGAGGATTTGTTGTTGCAGATGAAAGGACCAGCTTTTTTTGTATCGTCTAACACAGTCTGGGTGTTCCGTTGCTTCGAAATTGTCTCAAAGGTTTTGAACGTTTTAAGGGGAAAGCGATCAGTGTGGCGGTAAATCACGGAGCGAGAAGCGTCTCTAAAGTTGCCACGGTAACCCGTGTAAGAAAATAATGAAAGAGAAATAAAGTCACTTGTTTATACCGGTGTGTGTGATCTTGATTTAGAGAAAGGCCATACATGGCTCGGTGCTGCTGCAACTTCTATAGACTTTTTTTGAGGAAGTCGTTCATAGAGGGCGGCGGGGTCACGTCATGCGGCGTTGATGTGAGGAAGGGGAAGTGTCACAGACGTCGTGTGAACATGTCACTTTGAGAGAGAGAGAGTCGTTTTTTATTTGTTTTCTTTTTTTATAGGAGCAAGTTGTCAGTGTTTCACCTGCGGGAAATGATTTTCAGGGGGATTTCAGTTTGAATCATGACGGAAATTGAGTTAAGTGCTAAACAGAGAATGGCCTCCTTTTATATCTCATTGGTTTGGTACGAGGCAGTGGTTTCAGCACACATTTTTAAATAGAACAATACCGGTCACTGGATGATGAAGCTTCCTGATGAAATGAAGTATGTTTCACATTATTTCATCATATAGCAACTACTCCAGGCTGTAAAAATGAGGATATATGCAATACTTTCACAACAAATGCACAGAAAAAAAATAT
Source organism: Apricaphanius iberus (assembly GCA_028564705.1). NCBI lineage: Eukaryota > Metazoa > Chordata > Actinopteri > Cyprinodontiformes > Aphaniidae > Apricaphanius > Apricaphanius iberus. The sequence continues at coordinate 869,788 of JAPXFQ010002732.1, forward strand.
TTTGGAACGTTTGCTGCAGATGACATTAAGATAAAAAATATATATATATTCTGTTCTAAAAGAAAAAAAAACGCCTCACATCTGAATTTCAGAGGACTGACAGTTCATTCAAACGTTACATTGACCTGAATGGATCGGATTATATCAGTGTGAGCATTTCCAAACCATACCACAAATGCACTGATGTTTAGCTGATAAACTTTACTAAAAGTATTTGGTTTCTGAAAATTTGCAGTATCTCTCCTTGGGCATCCAAACTCAAACTAAACCCTATTTCCAGTGAATTCATTTAAAAGTAATAGTATTAATACTGCGTATATTTTAAACATAACGCAGACTTTTGTGGAAAGTGAATCACCAGGGCGGGTAAAGCTGTACTTGGAGCTTTATGAATGCGTGTTTAACTTACTGTTAGAAGACTGGCAAGATGGTAAATCATTGTAAGAGCCATGGTACATAAGCGATGGGGCCACTAGGAATCATAACCATATTTGAAATGTCTGTAGGTTAATTTTGGGTGGTTAATGCTTCTGGAGAAAGAGTATTAAGTAAATACAACAGGTGAACAGATTAAGGTAAAAAATAAATAAATAGAAAAATCCAGTTTGGTTTAGAAAAATAACATCTTTATTGCAGTAGAGTTTGAACGTACATCTTCAAGTCAAGATCAACACAACCAAAACTTTGGCTAAGGATCCTTTTTGCATTCCTATTGCTGAAATGTGTTACCACACAATAATACTTCCCATGTGCCCTCTACTCCACCAACTACTGGAGGGGAGAAAAGCAACAGTTTACCATAGTAGTACTGCTCTACTCCATTCACTCCTAATAGCACACAGAGCTTTTTTTTTTCTCCTTCCTTTAAGAAGGTTTAAAAAACCTACGAATTGCACATCGTCACTGAAGCCACCTTCAGGTGAAATTATGATTGCACAAAGTCAAACATGCAGCAGATGAACCACATTTGATTTAAGAAGACTTGAAAACGCATCACAGTAACTTCCAAGTGTTATATTTGCAGCTTCACAACACCAGCACACTGAAAACGAAATTTGATAAAAGTGCTGTGAGCTGAATATTTACCCCCCACAAAGAAAAAAAGTTTGCATCATGTAGAACGTACACCTCCTGTTCTATGATCACACTGTGCGACTTTCAGATACGAAAATCGAGGTTTTACAAAAAACACGAAGAAATTAAGGGAAAAGTGCAGGTGACATTTGGAGGTGGACGCTGCACACGATGAGGCAGTGGCATGTCATCGTTCACCGGCGAGATGAGGCTGGAAATGTGAGGAAAACGCACGAGTCCGCTACGAGCAGGGGAGGGGGTTCCAACATCGGGGACGGCGGATTCCCGACACGGGCGTCAGAGATGAGCAGGGACGGTCTGCAGGGCGTCCTCGCTGGTACGATGGATGTCCACGTTCTGGAAGGAGGAATGAGGCGGGGTCAGATGGGCTTTTCATGCACACTGGTGTATTAACGGTCATCAGGAGTCGGGGCTTTAAAAGCTGACGCCGCGTTCTCTGTCTGACACTCAGCCAATGAAATCCCTCATCTCAGAGCATCTCACGTTTAAGATTGCTTTAAGTACATTTGATGATGTACTTTCATTTTTCGTTTCGTTCTTTCACTTTACTTTATATTTATTGAGGCACTTTTTTTTTCTTCTGTTCTTTGTTTTTTAAACAACACAATTTGAGATGGGGTTTTCTTTTTCTTGTCCGCCTCATAAAAGTCTTTGCTTCCATTCAAATAAATCACAACTCCTATTCAAAATATTTACAATCTTAAACTAAATGGCGGGATTATACCAAGCATAATTCATTCGAAGTTCAACTGTGAGCAGAGAGGAGTCTGTTCCAGAAACAGTGAGGTTTCTGTTTGAGCTGAGAGACAGCGCTCTCTTATTCCACGCCAGAGGAACCTTTGCATGTCAGCGAACAGGAAATATCCCGACTCCTCACAGTGCACAGCAGAAGAAAGCAGTTCTTGGTCCGTGGAAGTGACCAAGGGAATGGCAGTCTGTTTTTATGTAACTCAAAGCAGTCTAAGTTAAGATATATCGACATCGGTATCGGCAGATGCCGGTCACTTTTTTAACATATCGGCCGATAACTAACAGTGGGCCGGTATTAATGTTTCTATCTCGTTAGTGTTTGTGTTTCAGGTGGGGAAGGGGTTGGTCATGTGTTATTTGTTTGGTCATGTGACTATGATTCAGCACAGCATTGTGGGGGATGCTGAACTGAAGCACAGAGGCATCGTCAGCAGCAGGGTTGATTTTTCACCAAGTAGCTGTTAAATCTGACATCAGCATTTCTTCTAAGGCCTCTTAGATGCCCAACAAATCTTCATCGAGGGGAGACGTGCTCAAAATGGCAGCATAAACATGAGCACCGTCACAAAAGGTTAAAAAAAAAAGGGCCGACTTAAAATGATTCCATAAAATACAAATTAGGTCGATAGTTAATAAATCCAACACAGCAAGTGCAAAGCTTCTTGTTGAATTCTGATTTAAGGAGGGGGCCACTGCATAAAATACAGTTTACTGGTATGAGAAAGGTATTTTGCATAAAATAGATCCCTGGGCAATGACTTTGGATACTGTAAATTGAGCCGATACATTACTTTTCACAGTAACACACTGATATATCAGATCATTTCTTCTACGTCAGTTCTGACCTCTACAGCAAATCATATAAAGCAATTCTGGGGACATTTAAAAAAAATAAATAAATCAAAATCTACACAAATGATTCAAATAATCTCCCTTTTGTCTAGTGGCTGTATGATTTATAATTTTTGCAGTTTTCTTGCATCTTAAACAGCTGTTAACATAACCTTTTTTTAAATGAAGCACAAGGAGAGTTTGGTAGGGATCTGTAGATTTTTTTCTGTGAAGTTTATTTACAAACAGCAAACAAAAATATGCTTTCTCTCGATTCTGATCATTGATATAAAGATACTTCCAGGATCTTTCACATTACTTCTCACAAACAGCTACATAAAGCCAGCATTTTTTTTTTTTTTAGCTCAACACTGTTTCACATACGAATAAATTAAAAGATTGTTTAGGCACAGTTTTGTGCAGACAGATTAGAGTTACGTTAAAAACTATGAGGCACTAGTAAACAAATATTCATTGTATTTTAAGATCTACAGACAAGATCAAGGAATCACATTAGCTACACATAAAGGTGCTTCCTCGGACAAGGTGCTGGAGCTTCATTGCTTCATGGTTTGGAGTGCAGCTGCATTTAAAAAGGACCATCGTTCGCTTTTCGCTCGTTCTCCAGAAATGGGAGAGCGAGCATGACGAGTTACGTGGTGGGATAAAAAAAAAAAAAAAAAAAAAAAAACAGATTTGAAACTGGAATCCAGTTAATCATCACAATCACATCTTTGAACAGAAGTGGAAGACAGACCAAAAGAAAATAAGTTCAATCAAGGATTTTAGATTGTACAATTTGTGCGCCTCAAGGCTTCATTGTGCGTAATCCAGGCTAAAAGAGGGAAAAGGGTTGAGGGTGTGGGGGAGAACTAACTGCCTCACTGATGAGCTGGCACAGTAATCAAAGCCTCCTCTGACATCCGTGTCACTTCTACGTTCTGTTTGATAAAAACAAAACAAAACAGAAAGAGGTGGAGGAATCAAACAAGGAAAACCACTGCGTACATGCACACAACAGAAATCTTCAAAGTTCGGTTCTTTATGTGATTGTTTCTTTTTTTTTTTTTCATATGACAAGGAGTTGATCGCCATCAGCTGTCAGTTAGCAGTGCTAGTCAGGAAGATGGCGCCTCATGCATCCAAGCTACTTTCAGAGAGGCTTTATCAGTAATTAACAAATCATAGGTAATTGATGCATCTGTTTTTTTTTTTTTTTTTACATATATGCTTAAACTTTTTTAGGGTGCACCAGAGATAAAAACATTTTCTGTTAAAACACTGCTTTAAAGGGAGCTTCAGTGTGTTTGCTCCCTGCAGAGAAGCATCATATTACTATTATACTCAGCAAGTGAGGGTACGAATACCAAACTATTCTTAAAGCATTTTGGCCTAAAAAAAACCGGAAAATAATTAATGTGATGTAACCCACCTCTGGTTTTTCTCTGTGTGTGTTGACTGCCTCCACATTTAGGCCGATGGACTCCACTTTACAGCCTGCGACAACGAAAAGGAGATGACGCCTGATGCATTCAGTGGTAAAGCAGCAGCGCTAAATAACAGCCTATTATAAAGCATACTGAGCTAGCAGCCCTACCGTAGGCCACAGGCGTCAGCTTCAACACGGTGTGCAGTGGGCACTTCAGATACGGCAGCTCCTCTGTAGCAACAAATACATCAGATCAAGAGGTGGAAGAAAAGGAGACTGCTCCGCTTTCTGGAGGCTCTTTCAACATTTTAATTGCATTCTTTAAAATGGTAAATGGACTGAACTTACTTACCACTCAAAGCGCTTTACATTGAAGCCACATTCACCCATTTACACTCGCATTCATACACCGACACCCAACATGGCTCGTTAGGACAATGTAGAATTTGGGGGTTAAGTGCCTTGCCCAGGGGCACATCGACATGTGACTGGAGGAAGCTGGAATCAAACCTACGACCCTCCGATTGCAAGCCAACTACTCTACCACTGAGCCAGAGTCGCCCACAAAATGAGGATACGACTTCAATATTTATCAGAATACTTCGTATCAGATAGAGATCCTGACCTACACGCATCGCTGAGGACGAATATGTTCCCAGATCTGATTCCTAACGAGACTACATTAGCACTATGGGATCATGGGAAAACTGTATTTTATGTAGGAATGCACCGATACAGATACTGGTATTTGTCCTGATACTCTCTAATTTATATGTATCGGTATACCATGAACAGATACTCAAAATGTGGAAAATCTGCAATAAATTCTCAAAAAAAGATAAAATTTTCATTTGAAAATTTCTTTTTGAGGTAATTTTATATTTTACATAGGATAATTTGTCTTAGTTGTGTTCAGCTGGTAAAATCTGGTGCCTTTAGTCTCTTCAAGAAAGGTATAAGGTGGAAGTTATACAGTTTATTAATTCAACAACAGTATCGGTATCAGGTGTTGACTGATGCACAGAATCCAGGTATCGGGAATAAAAAAAGTTGGATCGGTGCACCCCTAATTTTATGTAACATATTGAGTCATGCCTTTGATTCATTCAGCCTGTGAGAGAAAGACTGACGTCAGATTACAGTAACTTTGCCGTTTTATCTCTCTTTAGCTCTCAAAGCGTAGGTATAGGTCCACCTGGAGACTGCTTAGTAATGTTAGCCACGAGAAGCATCCGGATTCACCAATATGAGATGCTACAGATTGTTAGAAATGCCCTGATTTTGGCCAAGCAGGTCAGGTCTGAACATACTCTGCAGGAATAGAAATCTGCTCTTTTAAAGTTCTGGCCAAAACATTTCATATTTTACAAGAACTCAAGTGTGGAATTCACTGGAAATCCACTACGGATCTCTTGAAGTCGCCCAACGCGAGAGTTCCAACTCTGCATTGGTTTAACATCAATGAAACATCAGTTTCCCCACAAAACTACGCAAACGTCCTTTAATAACAATACAGTTTCAGTTCATTCCCATGATCCTTTATAGATTTTAATCCATGTGTGCGTTTGTCTTTGACTTCTAAAAGCACCCACCTGCTGTCTTGTCCAAAAAGTAGGCCAACAGACAACGCATGACAGCCTGGTGGCAGATGACCAGGACGTTCTCCTGCCTCTCCAGCTCCATGATGACCGGCTCTAAGCGCTGCACCAGGTCCTCGTAGGACTGGGGAGGACAGCATGTTAAGGAGGACAATCAGATCATCATTTAAAGATGGAAGTACATCGAAAAAGCGAGACTTAAATAGGCTGACCTTAAAGCAGGTGGAAAATGGACAATAATGGCCAAAACGAGCTTTGCGTTTGGGATTAATGGAGGGGTAATGGGATGAACGAAAAGGTGAGAGCTGGCCTACGGGCTTTCAGCTGTGTGAAATCTTTGGTTACTGTGATCGGTTGTTTAGCTAAAGCTGCCTGAGAGGCGGCCCGTCTAAGACGAGCCTCATTAGCGAAGGGTAAGTGGTCAGCAGCTGTTTGAATAATGCGTTTATGATGGGGTTCAGTTATCAACAAAGAAGAGCTGACGGAAAACTGAGTCACATCTTCCCTGAAGGCACTCTAATTCGGAAACGTCATGTGCAGCTCGACTCATCATTATTCACAATTCTAACTAATCTAATGAAGATTACAATCTGCGGAGATCTGCATTGGTTGCCAGTGTGCAGAAACATGTCAACAATTACACTATAATTGAAAAGTTGATCATTTTCATCATGCACCTTTTTGCACCAGGTTTTTTTTTCTTCCTGTATCTCAATTTTCCACCATTACGTTTCCATGTGGCACACTGAACCAGCAGCTCTCTGAGCCTTGACCTTTTATGGCCCTTTGCTGAGGTTGTAGCCAATCGTCTGCTGGGTCATGTCACGCCTACACATTATTACAAAGACCGTCTATAACATGAAACTACATTAAAATGATTATTTTCCTCTTAGCTGTAACCCACTTTCATTATAATTACCATATATAAAACTATAAAAAGTATCACTGTGGGTTATAAACTGAATTTGATCTACATTACCTATGTATCAGACCATCCAATTATCTACCAGGAATTTTATCATTGATTTCTTGATCAGACTTTTATCTCAACACACTTGATAAAAAGGTTAATTGTTGCTACAGGCGAAGTCCAAGATGACGGCATCATTCACCGTCTCAGATTTAGCAGCCATCAGTTGTACTCGACGTATTCAGTTGGTGTCATTTTAGCTAAACGAGCCGGGTTTCAAAGTAGCCTCCATGGCAATATTTTGACCCAGGAAAATTTGGATGTGCTTGTAGATGAAGGAATGTCCCACACATGGTTCTGACTGGCTCCAATAAGGAGAGCGGAAAGCCACAAAGAAAACTAAAAAAAATTTGATGTCATCTTCAATTTCCGTAACCGATGACTCAAACTTGTTCAGGAAGTATATGAATGGATGCAAACTGTCTGGGCGTTGCTTCCCTGGTTTTGTGCACATCAAACGTCAGCAGGTAAAACACCAAATCAGACAAAAGATGGTGAAACAATAAGAAACTCTGACCTCTCCTTTTGGATAGCGGTAGCGGTATTTATCCTGGTCCCTCAGGGCGAACTCCAGGGGATAATTTTCCTGGATCTCCTCATACCTCATCTCCTCGCACACACCCTGAAAGAATCCAGCACACACACGCACACCGGTTAAATGTCATTAATACGGCATAAGAGAGTACACACAGATGCAATACACACAGATTCTGGTAATAAAATTGGAATATCATGAAGAAGTCGATTTATTAAAGTAATTCCATTCAAAAGTGGAACTTGTATATTGAATTAATTCATTACTAACAGACTGATATATTTCAGATTTTCATTTCTTTTCATTTTGATGATCATAACTAATAACTACTCAAAGTCCCAAATTAAGTATCTCAGAAGATTAGAAATTTGTGAACATGCTCAACATTCAGCTAATAATATGGTTTCTCATGGGGACGACTGCCGACTTGACAGTTGTCCAAAAGATGACCTTTGACACCTTGTACAAGGACGGCAAGACACAAAAGGTAATTGCTAAAGAGGCTGGCTGTTCACAGAGCTCTGTGTCCAAGCGCATTCATACAGACAAAGGGAAAGACCAGATGTGTTTGGAAACGGTGTACAAGCAAAAGGGATAATCACACCCTGGACAGGATTGTGAAACAAAACCCATTCAAAACTGCTGGGGAGCTTCACAGAGTGTACTGCAGCTGGAGTCAGTGCTTCAAGAACCCCCACGCACAGAAGTATGCAAGAAATGGGTTTCAGCTGACGCATTCTTTGAGTCAAGCGTCTTGCCTGGGCTAAAGACAAAAAGGACAGGACTGCTGCAGAGTGGTCCAAAACTATGCTCTCTGATGAAAGTAAATTTTGCACATCCTTTGGAAATCAAGGTCTGGGAGGCTGGAGGAAGAAAGGAGATGAACGTAATACACATTACTTGATGTCCAGTTCAAAGTTTCCACAGTCAGTGATGGTTTTGGGTGTCATGTAATCTGTTGGCGTTGGTCCATTGTGTTTACTGAGGTCCAAAGTCAACTCAAGCGTCTACCAGGAGGTTTTAGATTCCCTCAAGCTTCCTGCTGCTGACCAACTTTATGGAGATGCAGATTTCCTTTCCCAACAGGACTTGGCACCTTCACACACTGCCTAAGCTACCAGCAGTTGGTTTAAGGACCATGGCATTCTTGTTTTTGATTGGCCAGCAAACTCATCTGACCTTAACCCCAAAGAAAATCTATTGTGAAGAGGCCAAAGGAACCCCAACTAAATACTGAGTGCTCTAGATGCTCATACTTTTCATTTAGACATTTAAAAAAACAAGAACATTTTTTTGCATTTGTCTTAATTGATATTCTGTTTCTCAGATACTGAATTCGGAACTCATTAGTTGTCAGTTATAAGCAACCAAATGAAAAGAAATAAACATTGAAATATATCAGTCTGTGTGTAATGACTTAATCTAATACACATATTTTACTTTTTGAATGGAATTAGTGATAAAAAAATAAAAAAAATAAACTTTTTCATGATATTCTAATTTTATGACCAGCACCTTAGGCTGGAAGCCTAAATATACCCTAAATATGTGAGGCACTGATGGACTGACTGATGGAACCTGTCATTACTCTTTAATCCACTACCGGTTAAACTTTTTGTTTCGTGATGAAAGAAAAGGCCATGAGGACTGGGTTCATGGAAGGGAAGTGCAGAAGGTGAAGCTCTCCCAGGATGGAGGCTTACCGCATCGATCTCGTTGAGGACTTTCCACTGCTCATAGGGAACATTCAGGGCCTCTGCTGTCTGGATGGTCCTCTTCATCTGACTGGTCCACACCTTCAGTTCACCAATGTTCTGTGTCTGGATGAACTGGTTCAGCTTCTTAGCAAACTGGAAAGAGGAGAAAGTCATTTATTTCTACTTTACGGAGTAAAAAAAATAAAATAATGAAACATGACGTCCACATTTCTGAAGGCAGATCTCTTATTACAAAGTCTGCTGTACCTCTTTGCCCCTTGGCGTCAGCCCAGAGTCTCCTCCAATCTGACCCTTGACGTTGAGCTCGCTTTCTCCGTGGCGACACAGGTAGATGGAGCGCGGCGTGATGTGGATGTTCATGAGGTAGTAGACGATGCGGCTCTGTATGTGGTCCAGCACTCTGTTGACCAAGTAGCGCTGGCCTACATCCATGATTTTGATGAAGGAAAGATCCCTAAAAAAAAAAAAAGAAGACGTTTAGCCTAAAACCGGCCGGCCGCTCTCTTCCCTGCGGCTCATCTTTCATCCTCACCTATCTAAAACCTCATCCAGCGTCTCATAAGAGTTTTCATAACACTTTATCCTTTTCATGAAATCCTCCACGGCTTCCTCTGTGTTACAGTTTGTGTAGTCAGGGCTTCCCAGCTTCACTTGCTAAAAAAATAAAAGGCAGGAGAGTGATTACAATGTGTGCAAACGTTAAAGCTGCAATCCTGAGGATTTATTTATGGCTCAATATTTTATATATCCTTAAAACATAATAGTGGGATTCAGTACTATGATAAAAGGGCTTATGCTCTACAACATTTGTTATTTTTCTTTATTCCCTCCTTCCTCCCATAGACCTCTAGTCAATTCACATTGACCATCAAATTTTTTTATTGAATAGAATTCCAGCTGTCGGCTGTCAATCAACGTGCACGCGTATTGCACAAACCTGTGGAGATGAGGCTGCGTGGGAGGGGAGGAGAAGGGATGTTTTGGGAGGGCCTTGATACGTTAGATTCAAAAAATTCTAACTATAAATAAAGTGTTTCATGAGGATTGTATGAGATAAATCCAAGCAAAGTTGTGAATCCACACATCATGATGCAGCCACCCCCGTTGGTCACCACGATGAGGGCAGCATTGTGGTGTGGGAACGCTGAAGCTAGACCTAAGCATATGAAAACCATAAAGGATCGAGGTTATGAATACTTTTGCAATTCTACTTACAACTATGTTTTCCTGTATGACTTCTGGGTCTTCGCACACAGACTCGACAAAAAAAGCCTGAAAGCAGAGAGAGATTTAGTGCAGCTTCTGTAATAAATCGGATTCTTTTCATCTAGGCTTTAGGCGTACCTTAAAACCGTTCTGTTCTGCAAACTCCAGGATGGTGTCCCTTCTTTCTCTAGTGGTGTTTGTTGCATCAAAAACCTAGGAAATAGAACCAGGGAGATATAAGGTGAGATTTTTAACGTTAAATGTTTTATGCTATAGCTGCATAAAAGACCTCCAACGGGCCCAACATTTAACCTACAGCGACTTGGCCTCCTTCCTCTGTTAAATACTGACGCACATCGTTCAGAGCTGCTGAAGCACACTGCCTGCACACATCGGAAATATTCCAGCTATGAGTTTCCATCTCTGAGAAAGAAAAACCGACAGCGACCGCCGTGACTTATACCTCCTGATCTTTAACCCTTCCTCGTTGTCCGGACGGAAGAACTCAAAGGACTTGTAGATCTTCAGGAAATCCCTTCGGTACTGTCCGACGTTGAACTCTGGAGAGACAGAAGAGCGGAGAGATGAAAATACCCTTCTGTTCTCAGACTTATGTTTGTACAGCTGGGTTTTTATCGGGTCGTACCTCTGGTCGGCACTCCGATCCAGTTCAGATAGCGGGTCAGCTTCTTGGAGATGTAAGTCTTTCCTCTTGCTGGAAGGCCCACAGTGACGATCAGGGTGGGACAGTTGGTCATACATACTGGGATAATCGTGGGGAAAAAATGTAAAAAGCAGAGCCTCCATCATGTCATGAAGACATACACAATGCTTTCTGTGTAATCAGTCTAATTATGTTTCAAGGTATAAAAAAAAAAAAAAAAAAAAACTACCACTTTTATAGGCTTGGTCGTACATAATTAAAAGGTAATATCTCGTGTTATATTGCTTTTATCAGGGCAGATTATGGAGCAGAGGTCGCTTGGATTGGAGGATGTGTCACTACGGTTATAAAACGCTGGATCAAGATGGCATGGAGCAACGTCTTCCCCCAGAGTGCCCAGGGTAGTCGGCCGTTTTCAGGGTGCGAGCGTTTTTTTTTTGTTTTGTTTTTTTTCCGAGACGCGGATGATTCGCCAAGCACTCGTCACACGGGCTCCCCGACATCCGAATCCCGCTTTGCTTTCGTTGCAGGCACAGCCGGCCGACGTCCACCAACAACCCCACCAGCTCAACAGGTGCTACGCCGCCGAGCTTTGGCTAGGCTCTAAAGTCGGCGTCCGATCCACGGAATATGAAGCGCATTTGCTCAGCCCCTGGTTAAAAAAAAGAGCTAAAAAACACAGAATGCAGACACTTTAAACCCATTATAAGGACTTTTCGATTCGTATCCAGAAAAATCTGCAAGAGGATGTCCAAGATCGTACGGAGCCCAGGTCAGAGTTTTATTTCGGTCCTAGGTCCGCCTCACGTTCCGCCAAAGCTGCTGAAACACTGACTTCCTCTAAATCAAAGCTTAAAACCCAGCTGTTTAGAGCTTCACTTGAGTAAGGGATGAATATTTACTGGAACATCATGTTTAAATGTGTCATATGTTATGAGTCTTATATTTGATCACTTAATGATGTACAGCACCTTGAATTGACTTGTTGAAAGTGTGCTATACAAATACAGTTGCCTTGCCTAAAGATGGGCACCAACCGCCCTGCAACCCGACAAGGATAAGCTGGTAAGGATGAAAAATGCTCATTTGATCCGACAATGCATTACCAATCACCCACCTTCTTACTTAGACCATAAAACGTGACTCCAGCACAGACACAGGCAACAAGTACGACTGAACTGTTAATATGATGATTAAGCTATGAATATGTTCCCTTAAATTAATGTAAGAAATGATCTACTATTGTTGAGGACGACTGCTACCCAGAGGGCCCTAAACAGGAACTTAGTTTGCTACAGCCAGGCCTACTGTAGTAAGTCAAACAAAAGAAAAACCGGATTTGTGAGGCTTGAAAGGTGATTCGTCTGTGCGCAGATAAAACAAGTGATCGCATCAACATGATAAGTTTTTAATCGGATGAATGCAAATAAACAATTCCTATTTGTGCTTCAGTTGGCACAACAGCAGAAACGAGACACGCGTGAACAGAGCGAGTCTTTTCTCATCGAGCCAGTTTCATTTGCGGGGAACATTATGTGTAAGCCTTACATAACCATGAGAACCAGACGGTCGGAGCGGCAGCGCTGCATCCGAACTCCGCACTTCATTGTTGGCTACACATCAAAACAACCGGACTGACGCAGCGCTGATTCGTCAATGGGGCGAGTTTGCTAACTTAAGCACCTCGTTAAATAGCCAAAACGATTAAGCTAACATAGAAACTGTGCCTACGTCGTCCATACGCACCCTTACGATGAGAAATGTGTTTTTCAGGAAGACCATGTTTATTCGGCATCCATATCTTCTTCAGAGGGTTTTGGGTGAGTTCCCGCGGAGTGAACAGGGATTTGTCCTCCATGTCGCTCTGCGTTGAGGCTGAGGCCGCCGCAGCGGGAACACCGGCCCGGGTTAGCTTCCCGAGATGCTGCTCCGAAGGTGACCGGCGCCGCTTCATCCGCGCGGTTCAGTTCAGATGGAGACTGCCCCGCAGCTGCTCGCGCGTTCTCTCTCTCTCTCTCTCTCTCTCTCCCAGGTTTATGCTGCTGTCACGTGCCTAGTTTCCTTCAATGGAAGCTAACCGTCGTATAACTATGGGAAGACCTTTTAACATTTAATCATACCCAATATTTTCTTCTGAAATCCTGTTAATTTCCCACCACCAAATGTATTTATTTATATTTAAGCTGTTGACACATTAAGAGCAAGGTCGAACTAAAGTCAAACTAACAAACTTTCTGATTCCAATATCGCAAAAGCTGCTCCCCAGCAATGAAATGTAATTTGACTTGCCATTTTATGGGGTTATAACGATACCAGCTTGAGATGAACCTGAAAAGAAATATTGGCTCTGAAAATACAATTTGGCATAGAAAAATATAATTGTAACTGAAAATCCTAATTTTGAATCTGAAATAAATGTAGTTAAAAGGAATGTATTAACAGTGAAATAAAAATTGAAAGTGAAAAAAATGGAAATGAAACTCAAAATATATGCATAAGAATAATTAACTCACAATCAAATGTTTACATTTTCATATTTTTTTTCAATGGCCATTTTTTTTCTTCAAGGCCAATCTTTTTTCACTTCTGCTGCTTTTCGGTTTCATTCTGCTGCTTTTCAGTTTGATTCTGCTGGTACTCATTTCATGTCGTGCACACGCGCAGGCGGGCGGGGCTAAAGAGCAGCAGGTGCTTGCTATCAGCTATCAGTGAGTCAAGCCGTTTTATACCCATTAAACCCAGTAAAGGTCACTTGTAGTTATTTTATATATATTTTTAACTCTAAAAATGTCTACATATTACAACAAAATCCACTGCTATAGCCTCTGTAATGTTCATTTTGATATGACTTAAGTAAATTGCCATTTGCGTCCTTTCATTTGGTTTAAATGAAAGGACACAAACGGTGATGGACTTAAAAGTTGTATCAAAACGAACATTACAGAAGCTATAGCAGTGGATTTTGTTGTAATATGTAGACATTTAAAAAAAAAATTATATAAAAGAACTACAAGTGACCTTTACCAGGTTTAATGGGTATAAAATGGCCTGACTCGTCCAACCCCCCCCCCCCAACCCCTCCCGTGCGTGCACGACGTGAAATGAGTACCAGCAGAATGAAACCGAAAAGCAGCAGAAGTGAAAAAAGATTGGCATTGAAAAAAAAAGATTATCATTGAAAAAAATATGAAAGTGTATACATTTGATTGTGAGTTAATTGTTTTAATGCATATATTTTGAGTTTCATTTCCATTTTTTAAATTTTAAATTTTTATATCACTTTTAATACAGAACGTTTAATTTAGATTCAAAATCAGGATTTTCAGTTACAATTATATTTTTCAATGCCAAATTGTATTTTCAGAGCCAATATTTCTTTTCAGTTTCATCTCAAGCTGGTATCGTTATAACCCCATACCATCCAGGACTGTAAAAACAGAAGTAGAGGCCCAACTAGATTCCTGTTCCACCGTAGATTAGCGTATACAGAGAACAGTGCTGCAGTTGAGTGATTAGTCTCTGTTACTTGAACAGATGGTGTACCCCCAATAAGAAACCAGACCAATTCAGTCATAAAATTATTATAACAGAAGGATAATGACAGATAAGAGCAGTAAAGCGCTAAGGTGAGCAATAGGGTGATGTTAGGTAAAGTACACAATGCGTGATGCCAAGCAAAAGTATAATACCAAGGTAATGTTTTCTAAAGTTGTCACAATACAGCCACAAAGTTAAAATGAGTTTATTTTATGTGAAAGACCTGCACAAACTAACATAATTGTCAATGTAAAAGAAAACTATACATGGCTTTAACTTTTTTTATAATTTTTTTTATTACTGAGATAACTTTTTTTTTCAAATGCGTCAAACATCTTTATTCTGCTTCTTTATGGGCCGATACCTTGTAGAACCATCTTTTTCGCACAATTATAATTCTGTTTTTACCAGATTTGCATGTAAAAAGGTTTTGGTCCAATCTTCTTTGCAAATGTCTCAATCTAAGTCAGATTGAAAGAAGAGAGCCTATAGCTGCTAATATTTGGGTGTATTTTCTCTCTTTAAAGGGATCCCCCCCCAAATTAAATCCACTTTAACCAACTGCACTAATTAGTTGGTTAAATCTTAAGATGTTATGAAAGTCCACTTGTGTGTAAATTAATCCCAGAATAAATGCAGCTGATCTGTGAAGGACTCAGATGTTTGTTAGAGAACATTAGGGAATAGAAGCCATCCTGATAACAAGGAACACAGCAGACAAGACAGTGAGAACGTTGTGAATAGTAAAAGTACTGCTCAGTTCAAAAATATTTATATTGCTAGCTTTGAAATCTGACAGAATCCTTTCTAATCTATTTTGAGAAAAGGACAAAAGGATGGCACAACTGCAAATTTATAAAGACATGGCCACATAAAGGAATAATGAGTTAGATAAGAAGCATATTAATCAGAGATGCTGCCAAGAGGCCCAAGGGAACTTTGGAGGAGATGCAGAGACCCACAGCTAGGGTAAGAGACTCTCCTGACAGGATAATCATTAGTTGAGTGCGCAGTAAATCTGGAATTTATGTAAGAGTAGCAAGAGTTTTGAACTTCACAACGCCCCAAACATACCATCCCTGATGTGAAACCTGGTGGTGGCAATGTCATGCAGTGGGAATGGGACGGAGAGCTTTTCAGAGTGGTTAGGATCTAAATAAAGGGTCATCCTGGAAGCAAATCTGCATTAGATGAAGACAGACTCGAGACTAGGGTGGAGCTTCACCTTCCAGCAGTACAACCCTAAAATCTAATGGTTTAGTTCACAATATATTAATGCATCATATGTGTTAGAATCATAGACTGTATATAAAGATGGAGGAAGCCTCGGTGCATCACCCGTAAATTTCTGAACAGCTGAACTGAAGCCGACCAGGCGGTTCCCACCACCGCCATCTTGGCCGCATCATGTGCATCATAACGTCGGGAAAATACAAAAAATGGCCAAAGAGGTGGAGCTCAGGGCGGTTCTATGAGGGTGAAGGCGGATGATTGACACTTTGAGCTCACGCAGCTACGACGGTAAACCTGACCTATTAAATCTAGAATAGTTTTTCTGAACCAGGCAGTAAACATGGTAATTTCTGCCATGAAGTTGCTATTTTTAACATGGAAGTCAATGGGAACTTGCATTCTTCTAGTGGATAAGAGGGGAACTGCAATTTTTGTCACTTCTGGGCTGAATTCTAGATTTGCCGGCGGAGTTTGTCCCTTGGTTAGAATGCGGTATCTGCTCTAAACAAGGAGCTGCGTCTAAGTCTTCCCCTAATAACCTTTTTGGTTCTCTGCAGCTCTAGTTTGAAAAAAGCAACAAAAAACCTAGGTTTCTTGTAGTACATATAGCTTTTACTATTATTTTTCGCTATAAAGGTTTAAATGATTTATGACATGACAAACTTGGAGTCTGTAAAAGCGTAAAATTTGTAAATGAAAAAAAATCTTTGCTTTTTTAACACAGCAAACATATTTAACAGCCCTTTGAAGACAACCGTCTAGGACTATCAAGTAGGATGCTTACAGCATGCAAATACTTTATGACAAATAACTATCAATTGTTAAACAAATCTTAATACCAGTCAAAGATAACCTGTGTGAATACAAAAAGCTCTCTTTAACCTAGAAGAGTGTTCTATTCAGTTCTAGTGAAGGAGTTTCTTCGAGCAATAATCCAGTTCTTGAGTAGTTCCGCTGCAAAACCTTTATTTATTTATTTTTAGCCATGTAGATAATGTCTTAACTTTCTGCTGTGCTTTAGCTCATCGTCCTGTTGTGTCACCCAAGTCTGCTTGAAAGTGAGGTAACGAACAGATCACTGAACGGGATTTAGGGTTTATAGGTAATTTAGTTGGAGCAGACAATTCAGCACCTGATTCAGCAGACAAGCATCAAAGCATCATACTACCACCTCCATGTTTGGCTCTTGGTTAGCGGTGGGCATTGATCTCATCGTTTCTTGCTATTGTGAAAAAATTTCTTATCAAGATAAGATTTTGGATTTATCTTGACAATAATGAATTTCAGTTAGTAACCCCAAAAATTGCCCGTATTGTTGAAATGGCTTCAGTAATGATTGCTGTGACCTCCACTCACAACCACACAGTTACCTATTGCCATCGCAATAAATAACGCAATATATTATTATAAAACTATAAATATATATCGACAACTCCTACTGTTAGTATAATGTTCTTTCTCAAAAGCTGTGTCAGTTTTCCAACAGATGTAAAAGGACCCAGACCATCTAAATAGTTCCACTTTTGACTAACAGTTCACATAATATTTTGCCGTTAGTCAAATATTGCAAACATAATTTGCAATATTTTTGCACCAAGACACAATAAATGATTAAACACGTCCACTTCATATCTAGTTATACAAGATGCACTTCAGTTCAAAGTCAATTCAAAATGAGATAATGCAAGCATGATGCAATGAAATGGTCAGGTGGTTCATTTTGATACCAATTATTAGACAATCAAAACTACTTGAGCGTATAATGTCAATTAGTTAAATATTACCAGCTGTTTGTATCAAATCACAAAATTTACAGAAATCTATTTTATTAAGCAACCAGGTGCCTTCATAAAATTGTCCATAGGCAAATGGAATTTAAAGTAGATAAATAATTTTGCATAATCTACTTTTTAGATCAACACCGTCACTTAGCCCAGCTGTTGCATGAGAACAGGCTTGATACACACAGTGCATAAGTAAGTTAAACGTGTGTACAGAGTCTGCAACATATCAAAACACAAGAATTCAATAACTAAACCTCATTCTTCTGATTACTGTGGTCTTTCAAGAGCACTCAGCAGACTACTTGCATTAAAAAGTAAACGCAATGTGGAAGTGGCTTTTATTTTCCTTAGGTAATAAAAAAAATAAAAATCAGAAGTGAAACAATCCAGACTTGCTCCTCTGAACTCTGTAGACATTTGGGCATGTGCTAAGACGGATGTTCTGATGGATTTGTAAATGCGTTTTCTTATCATTTTAACCACTTCCCAAAAAAGAAAGAAAAAAGAAAGTATTGGTTCTCCAAAGTTGGGTTAACATCTAAGCTGTGTGTGTATGTGTGTGAAGGGCATCTGAGGAAATCCTTTCCTGTATTGCTACAGCACCGCGTTGTGTTTGAGATTATGTTATCCACGCACAGTGGTTTTCTGTTGATATTACATCAGACATGACGCCAGACAGAGTCTGCCTGCTAAAGCAGCAATATCTTTGCAGAACGAAGTGCTAACTTTTAAAACCCAAGCTTATCTCACAGCACGGCTTATACTTCGAGAGCCAACCCAGAAAAAAACTCAGTACATACAGCTTATGAGTGATTCGGAGCAAGTCCCTAACGGCCTAACATTTTTGTTAGTTCCATAGTCAATAAAACCATAACCAAGAATCCATATCGTTTAATCTCTTTCCCATCAGTTCAAGTTATAACCATAGCTTCAATGTATTTTTTCTGGATTTAATTAAATGGACTGACATACAGTAAAGTGATATTTTTTTTAAATCAAGCAAAAGGAAAATATGTTGTTTTTCAACCCATTTTGCAGATAAATACTGAAAAGTGTGGCATGTATTTGTAAGTACCTTTCACTGCAAATACAGCTGTAAGAGACTAAAGGTTTTGCCTATTATTCATCTTTTCTTTCCTTTTATGTTAAACTTTGTGTTGGCCTATGAAAGCTTGGCACAATATATTATTACAATCCTGTTTTTAGACTTCACTTGCAGACACAGGGCATTAGGTGGCACTCTTGCACTCGCTTCAACTGTATAAGAGGTGACCCAGGTCTGCTAAGCATCACTACACGGTGGCACCAGTATTTCTTATCAAAGCTGAAACAAAATACATATTTCTAATACCTGCAACGTCTACACTTAGATTTGATCTTCATGATATGTCTTGGTTTTAATTTTGAGAAGATTTTCAGAAACTCTGCCCATCCTGGGTTAACAGAGACCCTTTGTGCAGCAATCTGAGTGCACCCCACCACAGACAACAGGATTTTCTCTGGAGCAGGACCAAATTGCTCGGTATTATCTAAAATGTGAGAAGTCACGCACATTTCCAGGTTAGTAGGCCTATCCGTTTTGTGCTTTTTCTTATGTGCTGACTATATTGGGCTCAGAGTCATTCTAGCAGATGGAGCAACAGGGCCTGTGACCTAAATGTGGTGAGATGGAGGTGCTTCTAATTAAATGACTCCAACATCTATCGTCCCTTACTGCTGGCAGATCATAATTTATGTCAGGTTCATCGGGTCCGCAAGGAAAAGCGGCTCTTGATATATTTTTAGTTTCAGCGAGGCAAAGTAAACATGCCGCAGAGCTTTTTTACGATCCTGTGCAAACGGAGACAACTCATATCTGCTTGTCATAATCTGGTGGTTCGTGTTTTTCATTTCATGGGCTAGGCCGTAACTGAACGTGGAGGTCTGTGAAGCTCAACTCATGAACTTTCTGATAACTTCTACCAACCTACAACGTGTTTTAAGTGACAGAGTGGTGCATAACCGAGAAGGAACGAACGCATGGTGTGCATTTGTGTTCAGACCCCTTTTAATCTAGTGTCCTTAAATGAAATCCGTTGTGGAGGAGCGGCAGCGATCCCCATGGCTCTGTCACCATGACAACAAATCTAAACTTTATGGAAGAGAGGCAACAACTAAACTATGAAAGAAAGAGCTAAGTGGTCTGATTTGGATGTGCAAAAATGTGTTTGTGTAACATAAGTCCTTAATGAAACTTTTTGGGCTACATGCAGAAATAAATGATTTCGCAACAAAATTACCTCCATCATTAAAAACACGGTGGTGGCTGCATCATGCTGTTGGGGATGCTTTTTTTTGAGCTGACGGAAGGATAAATTGAGTTAAGCGGAACAAGGCCTTAATAGAAGAAAAGCTGATGGAGTTGCAAAAGATTTTAAGTCGACACACAAGTTCGGCTAGAGTCAGAGGCACCCCAGCGTGAGTTAGATCGAAATAAATTCATGATTGAAATTAGGCTATAGGGTAAGTCCAGACCTAAATTGTTACGAGATAAGATCGAAAGCTAATGTCCGTGACTGCGGTCTATTCAGTCTGACCGAGCTTCTGTGCTCTAGATGTGCAAAGCTGGAGAGATGCATGCCAAAAGAAACATCGGGTAGCACAAACGTCGATTTTTAATTCCATTTCAACATCAATTCAGAATATTTATACAGCGCAAATTCATGTTTTCCATCTAATGAAGCTCAGCAGACTGCATTAAACCCCCCCGCCCCTAATCACAATTCTGCACTATGTTAGGAGGGAGCTCCTTCTTCACTCAATTTGCAATCACCAATTGAAAACTGTGCACAGCGGTTTTGCACTACTTTTGGGTGAGGCACATTGAGAAACACAACGTGATTGTAATGTAACAAAAAAGTTTTTTTTTTTTAAAAGGTAGAGGGGGTTATGCTTGCTGTTTTTAAGGCACTTTAGGACAGCTATTTATGTTGGAGCCGGGTCAGATTCTTCAGTGAGGTGTCTTGCATAGTTTACACCAGAACATGAACAGGAAACAGAACTGAGCTCCTCCTCCTGCTGCTGCTGCTGCTAGCAGCTGCCAGGCTCTGATTGCAGCTAGCTGCCTTTTAGCCTGGACAAGTCACTTCCCAATATAGAAGTGTGTGATAACAGTATTCTTCAGCAAGGATTCCGCCCAGCTGAAGCCTGGATCTGGGCTCTGGATGACATCACCGGGACGTGTTGCATCGCGACGGCCCAGTCCAATAAGAGCTCAACAATCACAACAAACAGCTGGAAAACAATCCAGGCGCATAAACACTGTATTAATTTGCGCAGCCATAGAGAGACGGAAAACTGGCTTGAAATGGACACCTCGTCCTGTTTTATAATTTTTTAAATTTTTTTTAAAAATGTTTTTCATGAATCTAAAATGTTAGTTCGAAGCCCAGATTAACGCGCCCTGCCTCTCCATCCCTCTGTTCTGGTCCAGCCTGCTGTTACAAACAGGCTGCTTACTATAAACAGCAAAGATTAATGTGTGATGCTGAATGTAGGGGAAAGGTGAAAAGACCCAGCAGCAGCAACAGAAGCGCCTCGCCGCGCTCCTGTTTACGTTTCTGCTCGACGTGCAAACCCCCACGATCGCTTCCTGTAATCCCGTGAAAAGGAAAGCGACAACGCTGCTAAACGCACAGATCTACTAAAAGGATTGTGATTAAAAAAAAATATATATATATTATTAGAAATTGACGTCTCTTACCCGCCTTTTGCGTGGACTTGGATCGGCTGGAGCAGCCTCTCATGGTCGTGGGAGAGTGTCTGATGGAGCGCAGTGCGTGGCGGTGAGTACGTGCCTCCAGCAGGAACCCGCAGACCACTCCAGTGATGCTGGAGCACACACACACACACACCCCTTCTCTCTCTGTGTGTGTACGTGAGAGTGTGAGGGACTTGTAGGTCGGGAGGAGACTTCTACAGAAATGGATGTGATGAAGGAGTTATCGCCTCTACCTGTCTGTCCTCCGGCGCAGCCTCCTTCTCCACACCCACCATCTGACAGCTGGGTGGGGGCTGTAGCCGCCACTTTGTAGAGAAGGGCTGGACTTTTTCAAATGACTCGAACAGTGAATCTGCAACAGTCTGCATGCGTAATTAAGATGAAGATGTTGTTTTTATTCCATTCAGTGGAGAAAATCTTATGCAAACAATGTTTTTTTTTTTCTTCACTCGCCGACTTTCTTTCCAAACACATAAAATAAACTTAAATGAAGTTGATTTTTTAATATATACATTAATGCTTTACTCTTTAATGTTGAACAAAGTTTATAGGAACCTTCACAAGAACGAGTTTCAGTTCCCTATGGGTATAAATAAGATGTAACCCACGGCACGTAGGCAGTCAGGAGCCATTTTGCCTTCACACATGGTGAACAGAATTGTAAGGGAGCCAATAAAGGCTATACTTTTGGAGAACTGCAGCACAAAGTAGGGTGTCCATAACAACCTAAAGGTACTTGTAAGTTATGGCGTGTGGTTGATGCCAGAAAAAAAAGAAAAGAAAAAGATTGTTGCTGCCCTGTCACTGTACACATAAATGTGAAGAGTTTGATAAACTTGGATTTCAATGATGTTTTAAATTGGATTTCTAATAAAGATGTGTTATAGTTGAAATGAGACTGGGATTGAGCGTTTGAATAAACGTTGAATAGAGAAGCAACCCATGTCTATGAAGCACGGTGGGTGATGTATGATGCTGTGGGCCTGTTTCCCTTCCAATTTTTCAGAGAGCATTGTAAAGTGAAGTGATTGATGTACCTTAAGATTTTTTTTTTTTTTATCTGATCGCAAGTGCAAGAAAATTGAATAAAGCTCATCACTGGCTGTTTGATCGAGATAATCCAAGTCATTTTGCCAAATCGACACAGAAGTGGTCCACAAAACAAAAAAGAATCCACCTTTTTCTACTGACCACAGACCTAAATCCTCATGAAACTTTGAGGTCAGCTGAAGACACAAGGCCAGAGGAAATAACCCAAAACCACTGGACAAGATGGTGTAAAGAGTCATAGTTTAAACATGAAATGCTATAGGAGAAGGCTTGTCCAATTGATTGAATGGGGTTGTATGGAACACTGAAGTGTTCAAAATTAAATGAATGAATAAATTGTGAAATAAATATCCATATACATAAATAATTGATAAATATATAATGTGGCAATGAAATGATAAAAAACTCCTTTAAAAATATAATTATTACAAAAATAAAAGTTGTTTTCCTCAATAACAGATTTTATTTAAAAAAAAACTATATATATATATATCCCCCCCCCCCAAAATATATATTTTATTATGAATAGTAGATGTAATTATGAAATAAAAGCTGACTTTACAAAAAGGATGTTTTTGAATACAAACTGAAGGAATTAAATAAAGACGCTTAAAAATGTCTATTATTTGAAGAAAAAAATAAGTTAAACAATGTTTTTTAATCAAATCTATTATTATCAAAAAAATATTATTAAATAGTGTTGTTAATAAAAAATATATTCTTAAAGGAAAATATTTCATAATATTGACCCTAGAATTTCAAATGAATTCAGTTTTTGACCATTTAATTGTGACATCATATATTTGTCCATTATTTATTGACGTAGACATTTATTTCACAAGGTTTTATGTCTTTATATTATATCGAACACTTCAATGTTTCATAGGGTTGCACCCAGTAAATTATTAAATCATTACCAACAATGATTTAGAGAAAATCAATGCTATCTTTACATGAGCAAGAAGTGGCATTTTGGGATCCACCCAAGTCTTGATCCACTCTGCCTTGCAATTTCACATAAGTCATTTATGTTTCATCGCTTGTGAAATTTAAATAACTGAGCCAGCATTTTAATTCGGGCGGGACTTGTGTTTTGGTAACAAACCAGCTCTATCTAATTCAGCCATTTTCATGTATGTTTAATTCTGAATTCTGCATCATTGAAACAATGAATGAGATGCTCTCTGCAATCGCATAAATGGTCTCGCCTGCGCATTGAGAAGATTTAGGAATAGCTCCCTTCTCTGTACTGCAATGGTAGTTCAAATCATCAGCAAGGCTGCTGAAGCCAGTCCATGCAAACAATATCTTTGATGATAAATAACTTATAAATGCATTAATTTTAGTTTCCTCAATTTGTTCATCTAAAGTAGTAACTGTTTATCTCCAGAGTGCCGTGCATGTGATCATCAGAGATGCCTGGCTGGGGTCTGCAGGCATTTGTGAGTCATTCAGTCATTGGTCGGCTCTGTCTGAGCTACGGTTTAGAAACGAACATGGCGGGCGACACGTCTGTCACAAACATTTTCTCAGACGCCCAAAACGTCTTAAACTTGTAAGTACTTCAAGTTTGGCAGCAAATCCCAAAGCATTAGTCGATTTCCAAGTTGATTTATCAGCACACGAAACAATTAGTCAATGGATTAAAACCCCTTATCATCAGCCTCCCACCTCTGTGCCAACAAATGAGGGATTGTGCGTCATAGTTACACAACTTCACCTTAGTCATGTACGTATGTCTAGAGGAAACTTTTCCAGAAACCTGGTAGGTTTTTCTGATGCAACTATGGAAATTTAAACAGTCATTTTCTTATTTAGAGACCAAGTAAACATCTACTGGCAACAATAATAATAAAAAAACCCTGCTTGTTCAGTCTTTTTCTAACTGAACTATAGTATTTATTCTCATCATGCATCATGCTAACTCATCCAAACATTTGAGACAAGTGAACTGCCAACATTTCTGCTGATTTAAAACTTCTCTTAGAATAAAGCATTTTTTTCCATATGAGTTTAAATTGAGCTAGTTTTATAAACTGGTGAGAAGCATGAGAAATTAAAAACTATGCTGATTATGTCCATGGCTGACCTAGCTGTGTCCTTCTTATAAATTCAGGAAGAGGCATTAGAAAGTTTCTGAACTGGTCTATCTGGTGTGCCGGGAACTAATCACTTATTTTCTTTACATCTGGGAACCCAGACAAGACATGTGGCAGCTTGTTTCAATATTTGTTTGAGGAAAGAGCCCGTATAACATCTTAGACAATACCATGTAATTGGCCAGGACAGGCATAAGCACATGCGGGCGGAGAGGTCCCAGTACTGTGGCTCTTTAAAGAAAAGCATCATGTGACCTGTCTGTCATGACTCTGGGCTATTTTAGTAATAATGGTTCTGTTAGCAGCATACAGTATTATGATGCATGGTACTGACAGCAGAGCCAGGGTTCCTGTGTAGTCTGCAAATGATGGGATTTCATCTCAGTGTTTTCCAGGTTTTGATAAGTTTGGAAATTGTGGGAAAAAAAGAAGGATTGAATAATATTTACATATCTGGATTTACGTCTTTTAGCCTAGTTTAAATGATTTCTCCCTTCTTTGAATTCTCCCTTTTTTCCTTGTGCCATGTCTTCTTTCTTCAAAGAATGCACTTCCTTGTGTCTTTCTATTTTCTGAGAGAGAGGAAAGGTAGGCCTGCAGTAAACCGTTCAGCCTCAGTTGGGAATCAAACTAGGTAGCTGTGTCATAGACTATAGCTTTTATATAGTATTAAGGGGTGCCTGATCTACCACTGAATCACACATTACCCTCTTCTTTCCTTCCTTGATTTCCCATGTCTTTCTTTCCGTTATTTCCTTCAATCATTGTTTGCTTCCTATCTTTTGTCCTTTCTACTTTCCTTTCCTCGTTTTTACCACCTTCCTTGGTTCCTTCCATTTTTCCTTTGCCCACCGTTCTCTTTTCTTCGGTTCCTTCTTTTTTTTCCATCAGTCCTTTCTTATTTGCCTCCTTCCATGTTCATCCTTCCTTTGTTTGATTTCCCTTCCTTTATTCCTTCCTCCCTTTGTTCCTGTTTCATTTTTTCCCCCTTAATTTTTTTCTTCCTTCATTCCTCAGTTCCTTCTCTTTTTCCATCCGTCCTTTCTTGTCGGCGTCCTTCCAAAATCCACTTAATAACTTTTTGAGTTATGTTGCTAACTAACAGACAGACAAACAAACCCCTGGCCAAAAACGTAACCTCCCTGGCGAAGGTAAAAACATGACCAGAAGGCGCCAGTGAGGTGAAAGTTCAGAAAGCACGGGAGATTACATTCATGACAGCAAGAGGGTGGGTCACTGTTGTAGGTGACACAGCTTCACTGACCCCCCCCCCCCCAAAAAAAAACAAAACTCCCAAACACATTCCTTCCCCAAAGGCCAAACTGATCAGTGCCCCTGCTCCACCCTCGAGACACTCCTCTTGTCTTCCTGACTCCAAACAGCCGGGAACATACCAGTCCAACAGGTCCATGTTGTGCTCAGCCTGTGGTCATATCATTAAAATGTTGCTAGGTAGAATGACGGCACAGATCACATCAGGGGATGTCAGGAGTTTCAGCATCAGACCAAGAAATTCCTGTTCTCTCCTTGGAAGGCTGCACAGCCTAGGGCAGAAAGCGGTCTTGGATTCCAGCTTCCTTATGTCTGTCGCCTCGCTTGTTTGTAAACCTTAGCGGTTGGGCTGCTTTTGTGGAAAGCAGCCAGTTGGAAGTTCAGGAGACACAGGCTACACCATATTAACTATGTGTCTGTGATGCAGTAAATAGCGTAATCATTTAGTCGTATGATGACATAATCGTCATCATGTGCCTCAGCACAGACCAAAACATCCTACAGCTGCTTCTCCATGACAAAATACATGATTTCAAATGATTCTTTGAAATTCAATAAAAAAAATGTTTTAAAAAGCGCAGGAAACCTCTTGTACTATTTATAATTTGTGTGTATAATATGTGTTTAGAACATAGACAACTTACATTATGTTTATATTCATCATCCCATTGTTCCACCCAGGAAGCCAAGAAGGAGTTTATGGTCTAATCTATACCCCAAAATACTGCACAGCCGTATGATCAAAGTAGGGGAAAGGTTTTTCTTCTAAACATAATATTGTTGACCTTTTGGAGTCCAGTGGAACGTCGGATGGCCGAGATCCCTAACAGTACTTCACTACTGCTATTTATACCACAACCTAACAAAGCCTGAAGGACCCAGTTACAGAGAGAAGTCTGACACATAACGGTGCCTTTTTTTGCTTTTGCTGGGAAGTCAGAAGTTCCGAGTGCAGTTTCGTAAAAATCAAATGCGGAACCCTGTGCAATCGGACATCGTCGGCATGGCAGCTGCGCGTATAGAACATATTAAAACTTGTTGGTGTAAACTGTATATGAGTGCTTCTGAAATGCTGTATCACACTGAACTTGGATGTTTCTTCATCTCAGATTCCAGTCTTACCTTGTGGGACAAATCAATCGGTCACACTTTATTGGGGGGGGGTTATCTATTTGAAATGATGCACTATTTACCTGAAGCACTTCACCCAGCTGCAACACACTGCATGATTCAACGTGTCTTAAGCAAAATGTTGTAAATCCATGTCACACAACAACTGGTAACCCACTGGTTCTTGCGTAAAGCTCTGTTGCCGGACTTTTGTTGCTCCATTTACGGGAACTCATGTTGTGCAGAAATACCACAGAGTAAAAAAGATCAATCGGTAGTAAATGTGATGCCGTTCTTATTGCTGCTTCAGTGAAAAATATTCCCTCAGGTGGAAATATAGGACGGTACGGAGGCTACATTTTAATAACAAGGCAGTCGGCGTGAGACTGGGCTTTAATTCTGAAAGGAAAGCAGCAAAAAAGGACAATGTTAGGACAACACAGGCAATAAGGAGTGCTTCACAGTCTCTCTCTGTGTGCCGTTTTTTTTTTTTTTGTGATCCTCACAATAGCTCCAAATGAGATTTTAGGCAATCCAACATTTGAATACACAAAAATACCAACACAGATACTTCATGTCTCATTCTAGCTCTAAAAATTCCACAAATAGAAAGAATTAACCCAGATAAAGTCAGTGGGCAGAGCTGCTGATTTCTACTACTGACAGGAACAAATGTCCAGCTTTAATCCTCCTCCTCTCTGGGTGCATTTCAACCTCCACTCTCAGAGGTTTAGACCAGCCCTCTGAGTAATTTCATCAAACATTTCCTCCTCCTAATCAGGATTTTCCACAGAGTTTCTTCCTCATCTCACTGACTTTGGCAGACAGTGGACCCGCCCTTGGCCCCGGCAGCGGCCTTCTTGCGTCTCTTGTTGAGCAGAGGGTTGCTGGATGTGTCCAGGTCCTTGATCTTCACCTGGTCGTAGTCCACGCGCATGGTCGCTAAGGCGCTGGTCATCTCTTCCTGTGAGAGACAAGGCAGGGTGAGCAAGAGGAAGTCGGAGGGTTATAATCTGGTCTTTTAGGCGACAAACAAAGCAGTAAATTATTCTGGTGCTTTCTCAAACGAGAACAAATGTTTTCCCGACGTTTGCTAAGAATCAGAAAAAAAAACTATAGGACATTTGTTATTTAAACTAATACCAGCTGAACAGAAAGAATTAATCCCAACCTCAGAATCTGTACTAATACACGTTGAACTTTTTTGACAATTGTCACTTTACAAATCATAAAATCTGTGGGGTTTTTTTTAGATTCGATGATAGACCAATGTAAAAAACAGCATAACTGACTGTGAGATTTCATGGTATAAATGCAGCTGTTCTGTAAATGTCTCAGTGGTTTGTTAGAGAACAAACAAAGAGCATCAAGACGACCAAGGAAAACAGAGAAGAGGTCAGTTTAAAGCATAGATTAACATTTTACAGAGCCCTAGACGACTAATAGAGATATGATCCGCAAATCAAGCCTCTGTTGAAGAATGGCAAAAATAGAAAACCATTGCAGAAATAAAGCCATTATAAGTCCTAACTAAAAAACAGGAGAACATTCCCAGATGATTAGCTTGAAAATGTAGCTTTATGTATGTGTTGAAGTCTAACATCAGCCTGAATACACTGTCCCTATGGGGAAGCATGGTGGTGGCAGAGTGATCCTGTGGGGTGCTTTCCTTCAGCAGGCACATAGCAGAGATTCATTTTCCAGCAGAACAACAACCCCTAAACAAGGAGCTAGAGGAACAATTCAAAGCACATTCATGTGTTAGAATGGGCTGTATTTGTATAGCGCTTTACTTAGTCCTGTAGCGGAAGAAATTGATCAAGATTGGTTGTTTTCAACAATTAGTAATTATTAGTAAGAGCAGCAGAGGAATACCCCAGAACATTGCAGAGTCATGAACATTCTTGTTAAACGTCATTAACAGTTTACCTACTCTGGCTCAACTGAAGGACACTGAGAGACATGTCTGTAGGGTAGCTCACTCTGAAATAAGTTCACAGAACTTGGGGAGAGGGAGTCACACTCACGTCTAGATGGGGAGAAAGCAATACCCAAGAGATGGGTTTCAGTTCAGGTTCTAATAAATAATGTTAAAACTCCAACAAAGACTGCATCATCCTTATCCTCATCTCAATCTATATGGAATCCTGCCATATTAGTCCCTACAGCCCCCAAATCCCTTTACACTACGTTCAGTCATTCACACACTGGTGATGGCAAGCTACGTTGTAGTCCCAGCTGCCCTGGGGTACACTGACAGAAACGAGGCTCCTGGACACTGGTGCCACCAGGCCCTCTGAAAACCACCAGTAAGCAACGGGTGAAGTGTCTTGCCCAAGGACACAACGACCGAGACAGTTGTAGCCGGGGCTCAAACCGGCAACATTCTGATTACAAGACGAATGCCCAACTCCTAAGCCACGTTCGCCCCAGTCCGGATCTATATCTAAGTGACAAACGCAAATAAGATGTGAAGTTCATATTGAATCTAACTAAGCCTGTGTTGGACAAATGGACAAAAATACAAATTGCATCAAACAGCAATTGAGTTCGCAGGGCTGAATTCCAATGCATATCACACGTTACACATTTTTATTAAAAAAATGTTTTAACAAACCCTGTATTTTTTCCCCATCTACTCTATAGTTATGCAATACTTTATGTATGTCTTTCACATAAAATCCCAGTGAAATACACAAAACTGTTTGATTGTTAGGTGATAAAATGTCAAAATGTCCAAGGGGAGTCAATAATTTTTCAAGGCACTATATAGCTGAAAAATTATGCATAGGGAAAAAAAAGGAAAGGTAGAAACGTTGATAAAAAATTTTTTTTAGAGTATTTTGTTAAACTGGGTTAAAGGTCAAAGTGCTCTAAGCTGGGGTCAAGAGAAACTGGAGCCTCAGAGCCTTTTTCCATTTCTTAGCCATGATCCACTGAGCCTGGATATAAAGAAAAGACTATGTTCTTCTGGTGTTGCACCTTTTTGTGCAGTTTGCAAATTTTTTTTCGCAAACCTGCAGTGGTTAGTTGCAACACAGAACGGCAGTCTCATTTTAAAGAAAGGTCTTTTCACTCTTTATCACTTCAGACGTGCACATTTGGTTGTTTGCGGAGGAATGGGCAAATCTATGTTTGGATAATTTCGCTCGGTACGTGTGGAATCAGCCCTGTGTGACTTAATGAAAGCATGAAGCGTCCTACTTCTTTGTGTAGGCTATAACAAACAGGGATAGTTGGAAGGAGCAGCACGTTTAGTGTTGAATGTTTTAACAGGCTCACATTACAGGCTGGGACCACTTCCTCCACCTAGTGGTAGATGAGGAATGTGACAATAAATAGACCTGAAGTAAAGTTGTGCCATTTGGTTCCCTGGATTTTTCAGAAAATAAAATGTGACTTAAAGGTAAATAAAGGTAAATTAATAAAAAAAACAACACTTGGGTTAATTGACAACAATTTATGATGATCATTTTGCATTTAAGATTTAAAGGGAAACATCACAAACTTAACTGCGCATTTGACCAAATAATGCATATTCTGTACATAGGAATGAGGTCAAGGGACTTTTATCAATAATATACTGATAAAAACAACTTGTACAATTTACTATAAAAAAATCATTGTAAGTATTTGCAGAAAAAAGTTATGCCGTGATATCAAGCACAACTTAAAATGTACTTAACTCCAAATGTAACATTTGTGAAGAAATTAAGTAAATGTCAATTATATTTAAATTGGCACGTTGTATTTATTAAAAGTAGTTAAATTTACTTAACTACTTTTAATGGTGTAAAACACAACAGTATGCGACAGGTTGGAGCTAGGACTGAACCTACAATTTCAGAATTTATAGGCTAATTTCTATCAATGAGCTACAGCCACCAAAAGAAGTCAGTGTAATATACTCCATCTATCCAACCCAGATCTGGAATATTTTTCGAATATTCAGTTAGAATCTTACAAGTCACTGAAACAATGCAATAACGGCATTCTAAGTAACAGTAAAGGCTCTTTAAACCATAACACATTGAAACATTTCAAAAGTTAAAAGTAGTCAAAAGTTCTAGATAGTTCTTCATTTGGCCTTTTCCTCTCATAAACAGTAGCAGAAAGATCCGGAGCTAATTCTTTGCAATTCTCCACAGGAGTGTGCATAAAACAAAATCACTGAAGTCAACTACTTTTTCCTTTTTTGTATCTAGTGAATTTCATATTAATGTGGTCAAGTGTTTTGGATATTGATATTCACAACGACACAATTGTAATACCATATGCTTTTAAGATTAAAATTTACTTCGTATCTTTAGGTAAATTTGCTGTGACTAAAACATTAAAAAATATCTGTAAAGGCTGAACAGAAGGAAGGCCCCCGGGCCGGACGGTGTCTCCCCCTCCACCCTGAGACACTGCGCGGATCAGCTGGCCCCCGTGTTCACGGACATTTTCATCACCTCCCTGGCGCTCTGTCGCGTGCCGTCCTGCTTCAACACCTCCACCATCGTCCCTGTCCCCAAAAAGCCACGGATCACAGGACTTAATGACTACAGGCCGGTTGCGCTGACGTCTGTGGTCATGAAGTCATTTGAGCGCTTGGTTCTGCCCCACCTCAAGGACATCACCGCCCCCCTCCTGGACCCACTGCAGTTCGCCTACAGAGCCAACAGGTCTGTGGATGATGCAGTGAACCTGGCCCTCCATTTCATCCTGGAGCATCTGGACTCCCCAGGAACCTACGCCAGGATCCTGTTTGTGGACTTCAGCTCTGCCTTCAACACCATCCTCCCTGGACTGCTACGAGACAAGCTCTACCAGCTCAGCGTGCCCGACTCCCTCTGCAGGTGGATCACTGACTTCCTGTCGGACCGGAGACAGCACGTGCGGTTGGGGAAGATTGTCTCGGACAATCGGACTACAAACACTGGGACTCCTCAGGGCTGTGTACTCTCCCCCTGGCTCTTCTCGCTGTATACAAACTGCTGCACCTCCAGTCACCAGTCCGTAAAGCTGATCAAGTTTGCGGACGACACCACCCTCATCGGACTTATCTCAGACGGTGATGAGTCCGCCTACAGGAGAGAGGTGGACCGGCTGGCTTCCTGGTGCAGTCACAACAACCTGGAGCTGAACGCCCAGAAGACAGTGGAGATGATCATGGACTTCAGGAAAGTCACAGCCCCACCGTATCCCCTCACCCTGATGGACTCTCCCACCCCCATCTCCATCGTGTACTCCTTCCGTTTCCTGGGCACCACCATCACCCAGGACCTCAAGTGGGAGCCAACCATCAGCTCCCTCATCAAGAAGGCCCAGCAGAGGATGTACTTCCTGCGGCAGCTGAGGAAACTCAAAGTGCCGACCGAGATGCTGGTGCAGTTCTACACGGCCATCATCGAGTCCATCCTCACCTCCTCCATCACCGTGTGGTTCCCCGGCGCCGCAGACCGGGACAAACAACGACTGCAGCGCATCGTGCGTGCTGCTCAGAAGGTGATTGGCTGCAGGCTCCCATCCCTCCGGGACCTGTTCTCCTCCAGGACCCGGAGGCGTGTGGGTCGGATCACAGCTGACTCTTCTCACCCTGGACACCGACTATTCTCCCTCCTCCCCTCAGGCAGGAGGCTACGGTCCATCCAGACCCACACCTCCCGCCACCTGAACAGTTTCTTCCCCTCCGCCATCAGACTCATGAACAATAACAAGACCCGATAGTTCAGTTAAAGACCCATGTAGGATAGAACCATCTGCACTACGTAACTTTATTTTACTGCACTGTGTGGTCTGATCACACTTAGATCTGCTGCTGTCATTCACCTGCACATCTGTGAATGGAACCCTGCTGCTGTTCTCATGTTAAAAAGGATGTTTATCTTTTCATAGTTCTTTTATATACATACAGATTATAATATTTATAAAGACTTTAGCCTTATGGCTCATTCTTTTTATTTTATTTATTTTATTTTATTTTATTTTTACTTATGTTAAATGTTTTATGTGCACAACTGTACCGGAAAAAAATCCTAGTTTGTGAACTTGTTCTCAAACAATGGCAATAAAACTGATTCTGATTCTGAAATATCTGACGAAATTTACTCTTTCTCCTCAGTTAAGTCATTACATGAATAACTTGTGTAAAATGTACTTATGGTATTGTAGTTCCAACTTAAACTTGATTTTACATTTTATAAATTACATGACTTAATGTAAGAGACAGTGATTATTTTCAGTGCAGGTTGTAATGGCACAGTTTGACCAGAAGGAGTCAGTGTTGTCAGCCCCTCAGCTTACCTTCACGTCCTCCCACAGCTCCTTGTCTTCGTTTAGGACCCGGGTGGTGTGGAGTGGCGTGGAGGGAACCGTCATGGACTGCTGCAGACAAACGCACACGCGTCCAGATGAACACTGAGGCAGACACATGATAACGGGACGGTGGTTGTGGGTCAGCGACTTACATTGATCCAGGGATGGTTCATAAACTTTGTGATGGTCATCCTCTCGTTCGGGTCTGTTTTCAGTAACTGTTGGATCAGCTCTTTAGCTGAGAGAAAACACATTGCAAAGATAGAGTTAGTGGCTGCAAACAAGTGAATTATCGTATCACCAAGGTCATCTGGTCTTATTAAAGAACAAGACATAGACATGAAAGATTTTAAAAGCATAGGGGAACGGAAACAAGAAATCCTGTACCGCAGACTGAACTAGAAATGCAACCTCAGGGCTGGTTACAAGAAGACATACAGATAAAAAGAACAACACAAAAAACAACGGAGGGGTTGTTGCAAGATGCTGTAAACATTCTGGAGATCAGTCTGATGCATCCAGGGCAGTTTTTGTTTGAAGCCATCTGTTGAGGCTGCATCATCACAAGTGAGTCTAACTAACCAAATAAGGCTCAGGGGAACAGTTGGGCTTCACATTTCTTTACAGCCACACTCAGATTTATTTGACTTACATACATCTTCTTTATTCTGACCTAATTTAACTCTAAAAAGGTGTGCCATGCATTTGTATTCAACCCGTCCTTGTTGTAGACACTTTGTAAGACCACATTCTGGTGTCTCCACTAGATTTACACATCCAGACATGTTGGCCCATCCTAGTTTGGAGCTCAGACAGACTGGATGGGAAGCGGTTTAAAGTTGTTCTGCTGGAAGAGGAGGCTGGGTTTAAGCAAAATTTTTTACGTTTTCATACTTCTTCCCTGTCCCTGCTAAAGAAAAGCAGGGATGATGCTGCCATCATGCTTCACTCGGAGAATAACTTGTTCAAGGTGATGATCAGATTAAATTTTCTGCCACACATAAGTAATGCCTGAGGTAAACTTAAAATAAAGTTAGCCAACTCATGGTTTAAACTTTCCAGAGTTTTCTCCCTGACTGATCTGCTGTTATCCTTGGTCTTCATCATGCTGTTTGTTCACAATTGTTCATTAACAAACCTCTAAAGCCCTACAGAAACTACACAAAGGTGGAGTCTGTTTTCATTTTTGTTGACTTCTGCACAGCTGGTTGCACAAAGGCCCGGCGTCATGGGTGGGCCCGGGCAGGCCGGGACCGCCCATTTACGTATCGGGTCCCCCATGACAGATTACAGTGCCTCATGCATGTGTCAGCCCAAGACAACCAACACAGAGTCCTATAGGTTACAGGCAGTACAGCGAAGGGTATTCTAACTTATGACCCTTAAAATATTTTACAAATGAACCCATGGCATCTCACCAAGTGGATGTTGAAAATGTTTAGTATTCTTTCAAGAACATAATTTTTTCAGTAGAAATTCATGTAAAACTGCTTTCAAGTTTCTGGAGTTAATATGTTTTAAACATAATATTATATGCTACAATATATTATAATGAAGTGTTGATTTTTGTTATTGCTTATTTCGAAGCATAAGCAACCTGGGTATTTCATTTGAAAGGTTGCATAAAAATTTATATTTTTACTTATCCTTTAAAAGTTCCTACAAATTTTGACTAAAATGTTTCAGAAAGACATTGAAGCTAAAACTGCTTTTGAACCATTTTGAGTAAAGGTACGGCTGCTGTCTTTTTGTAAAGAAAAAAAACCCCTCAACATTTTCCAGACAGAATTGGTCTAAGTGCTATTTTCTGTTAATATTGTCAGTAATACGATCTTATGTCCGCCTCTTTATTTTCTAAACATCCATGCTTTAAAATGGCTTTATATTGGATTTGTGGACTAAAACACACTGTTGGACTAAAGCATGAAGTTTTACCTTTACCCACTACACATTTGACCGTAATAGATTAAAAAAAATAGCATTTTGCACATGTTCTTCACTTTAGAGTTCAATAAGTTCCACTATGGGGAGCCTAAGTCTCCTCCCTGTCGGCCCATGGGTCCCCTGGCCGTAAAAATTATGAATGATAGTCAATGGAGCGATAAAAGTTATTTTCTGGTCTGCTTTGTATTACGTCCTGAAGCACACATATGTTGCACTTAGGTTTAAATGATAACTAATGATAAAAATTTCGACTGTCAAGCGATTTAGGATTGATTTGATTGTAAAAATTTGCAATTAAAATGCCTACAAATCAGAAGTCAGAAGTCGCATATATGACGTCATGCAGTTAGCGCAAGCTAGCACTAGCTATAGCACGTAAAAAACACTCACCAAAAGCTTGTAGAGCTTCTACCACATGCTGGTTCTCACTCCACCGACTGCTTTACCTACGACATAGCTGCTACTTTCCACATGGTCAGATCAATAGAAATTTTCTCTGTTTAATGCTCCTTTCTCCGTCCTAGAGGCTACGGCCCATTGTCTCTTTCTTCTTCTGCAGTTGTAGTCCGCTTAGTGTTTTTACACAAAACCTAAAGTAACTTTTGCCGCCGGTCGAAAATCAGCATTTTCTCTGCATCCAAATTTGTCTTTAAAATTCACGGACATCATATGTTTGATTCCAAGGCGCATTTCAAACTGAATCAAAAAATAACTTTTATCAGTCCATTGACCCTCATTCATTTTTTCTGACATTAGGGGACCCATGGAGCAGAAGTAGAAGGGCGTGACTTAGGCTTCCCAGGGTTCCTGAAAATGCTCCCTCTGTAGGGTTTAATGCATAAAAATATGCATAAAAAATTTAAAAATAACTTGTCAAACCTCAGTATCATTACAAACTCTTCTCAAACAAAGCTCCGTGGCTCCAATTGTATTTTGTTTAGAAAGTGTATCGAAAGGAATAATTATCACACACAGTTGTATACTAGAATATGACCCTCAAATGATATTTCGATACACACTTCTTACCAGTTGGTGGCAGTACTTTATTAGTGTACAATAACTGATTATTATATTTTGTTTTTATGTCATAGACCAACATAAAGTTGTAAAGATGAAGATTCTGGATAATAACACGTTGTTTTTTTTTTTTTTTTTGGGGGGGGGGGGGGTTCAGATAAAAAAATAAAATGTGACATGTATTTGAACCTAGATAAGGATAGTTTTGCGCACCACTCTATATTAAAAAAAAACACTGGTTATCTTTACAGATTAAAAGAGTTTAAACCTTTTAACAAATAGTTTCTTACATATAGACAATTCAGCAATATTTATATTGTGATATTATTATAGCTTGAGGATTGTAAAAAAATACTTCAGAGGGTTTTCAGAGAGAGAGAGAAAGAAAAAATTATCGAATCATCCACCATCGTTTTTGGGTTAAAAAAGATCAGCTGGTTGAAGTCAGAGAAAAGAAAGTATATAGAGATGTGGTAAACAAAGGATCTTCTGAAAGGTGACAAAAGCACAAGACTTTAAACCAATATAGACTTTAGATGTCACGCAAGCCATTCTGAAACTGGCCTGTTTTTATTTGGAATCCTCCTCTAGGACGGAAACTAATAAGTGCTGTCAAAGCTAAGATGTTATCTTGTGTCGTGTTGGTCCCCTCAATAAAACTTTTTCTGCTAATTACCAGGTAACTCAGTAAAGCTGCCGAGTCATTGTGTGCAGCCCCATGGTTTCCTGTTTCTGGTGCAGTGTGCCTCAAAAGGAGGTCAAGTCCACACCTTCTTTAAAGTTGACTTTGCTGACGTGAATAGAAAAAAATACATTTTAATTAACAAAATGACAAAAGATATAAAGTATGTTTTTTAATGACTAAAAAAAACTTACACCCACAGAAAACAGCCCCTCCAATGTTTTTTCCCCCCTTCTCTTCATCACCTATCTCATTTGATTACTTTATGCAGACTTTATTGTCACTATAAGGGGAAAAAATGCATAGGCCATATTCCTCATAGTCTGGGCAAACATTTCTTCTAGACGGAGCCCCAAAGAAGTGAGTTAAACATGAACGTGGATAATTCACCACACCTAAACCAATCACATAGGTGTTATGCTAGAATCTAAGTGAATTCACTGTGGATATTAAGTAAAGAAGCAGTAAACAAAGTTATGTGGGTTTTAGGAAAAGCTGATAATAAAAAAAACATTATTTTTTTGTCCGGGAAACTAAATATATACTTTTACATGAGCTCAGTGTAAGGGCATTTGTGACCATGTGATTTGAGCTCAGTTATAAATAGGTAAACTTCGGGTTTGTTCTCCTTTACCAACATCAATATGAGGCGTCACACAAAAAGAGTTACAATAAATATGTCTAACTCATAACACACACACACACACACACACACACACACACACACACACACCCACACACACACACACACGCCAGTTACAGTGAACTCCTACCTTCCTGTGACACATCGGACCACTCTGGATTAGGGAACTCATACTGGCCCATTCGGATCCTTCTCTTCATCCCTGGAGAAATAGCCTGACCAGTGTTGGAGTAGAATGGAGGATAGCCACACAACCTGGGGAGACAAACGCATTGAGAAGGACTGATACAAGCATTTTTAATTGGTCTTTTGTTTAACATTGTGATGAATTGCATACACAAATATTCTGTATTTTATTTGGGATTTTATGCAATAGATCAAGATGAAGCAACAGAACGGAGTGAAGGGTTGCTGCCTTAAAACCTGTGTATGCGGCGTGCCCTATATATTTAGCCCCCTTTTACTTTTCAACCTTCAACCTATCACGTATTAAGTATAGTTTAATCTAAAAATAAGAATAGCACAGGAAGCCAGTTTTGAAATTTGCTTTAAGAATTAGGGGGAACGCGCAGATATGCAGATGTTAGTGCACACCAAACCAAACCTTGAATATATCACCCCTAAAACACGGTGGTGGCAGCTGTGAACAGAGTTGATGAGAATGTTGATAAATGACAGTAAATATAGAGCAACCCTGGGAGAAAAACCTGTTAGAGGCTGCAAAAGATTTTAGCTACAATGGGATGATTTGGATCAAAGCACATACATGTATTACAATTAGGGATGTAACGACAACACTTTTTTCAAACCAATATGATACCTATACTTGGATTTGAGTACTTGCCGATACCAAGTGCCAATACCGATACTTCTACCACACACAAAAAATGCGATGAATTGGAAGACAGGTTTTACTTTCTTCTCTGCTTGTTACACTAAATGATGGTGAATTAGACAAAAATAAATAAAATATTGATAAAAAATAAGCACAAACTAAAATTTCAAATAAAAAATAAATATATTTTGTGAAATTATTGTAAAGATTATAAATTTTAATTATCGGTTCATGGTATTTGTTAACTTTAACCGGTATGATACAGTACATAAGAATGGTATCTGCCTCAATACCAGTATTGGTATCGGTGCATCCCTAGTTACAATGGCCTATTCAAAGTCCAGACCAAAATCCAAATGTGGTACTTTATCAGATTGGACTGAAAGAAAAGTGTAAAAAAAAGACATGCAGAGCTGGTAGAGGCATAACCGAAGAAGGCGATTCAACAAAACATTCATACCATGGGATGAATACAAATGCACACCACACTTTTCAGATTTTCATTTGTGAATTTCCTGTCCTAGCTTGGCAAACCCCTTCTAAAACACACTGTGTGAAAAAAAAAGTCCTTGCAGTACTTACAGGATGTACATGATGACGCCCAGAGACCACATGTCACATGACTTGTCATACTTCTCCGGACCCAAAACCTCAGGAGCTTATCAGAGGCACCACACCAAAACATATACACAGAAGATATATACTTGTGAATATTAGCAGTCAGAAAAACCGGATTTTTTTATTTATTTTTTACTTTGAAGCAACAACTGGAACAAAAGACATCTTTCCAGGTATCATTATACAGACCTGAAAGAAAGCAATAAAACCTCTTACCCACATAGTACGGTGTGTAGCAGGGCGTCTGCAGGGGGTTATGTAGAGTCGTCTCTTTTGCAAAGCCAAAGTCTGTCAGCTTGAGCACTGTATTTTTAGCTTTTGTGGTATACAGCAGGTTTTCAGGCTGAAGACACAAGCAGAGAAATGGAGGCAGAAATTAAACAATGTGCTTCAGAATTTGGAGGTTCTTGTCCTGATCTCGACCCACCTTGATGTCTCTGTGGGCAATGTCGATATTGTGAAGAAATGCGATGGCAGTGCCAATGTCCCTCATAATCTCAGATGCCTCTGGGAGGGAAACAGATAAACAGACTCTCTCAAACCAGAAGGAAATGTGATGAAGCGGGACACAAGGTCCAGCGAGAGACAAGGCCCAGCAGGACACATGGACTGTGGGGATGAAGTCAAGCACAGCCCCACTTTAGGTTCACTGTGGCTGTTTGGTGGGAGTTTCACGTCCTATTTTGACTGGCACAGACAAACCCACATGGCCTGTATTAATTCACACTAATGATTTAAAGCGATTAGGAGCGATTAGATTAGGAGTTTATTAAAAGATGACTCTGGGTGGCAGCTGAATTCCCAAGATATGGGCGGCTTTAAAGAGCTGAGCCCTTCCAAGGAACAGTTCAGTAAAAACCCAGCTGCGGTCTGTACTTAACAGCTGTCCAATCTGTTATTCTTGACTAATTCTGTCCAAGTTATGTGGGTGTTTATCACAGCGTCCATTCTCACCTTTTTCAGTGAAAGCCTGGTCTCCTCTGGCCTGGATTCGGCTGAACAGCTCTCCTCCTTCCATGCTGGATAAACAGAAACCAGAGCATAAGTGGTGTTTGCAGGCATGACAAAATCTCATTCATTCCTCAACAAACACGGATGTTTTGGGGTTTTATTAAACCTGAATACTTTGACACAAAGTAAATTAACTCATTTTATTAATTCTGAATCCATCGAAATTTTTTTCTGTAATAAATGTAACAATACTAGAATAAGACGCAAGAAAAAAGGGGTTTCCAAGTTGAAGCAGACACATCCAGGACTCATACACTAAGTGCATTGTGCATGTTGCCAACATAGTCAAGAGCAGTGGATATGTGCTTCTGCATACCAAGACATTGTATGTATGACCACTAGGCCCTCATTTATCAAACCTTCATAGCAAATGTCCTATACTTTATCATACGAATGAAATTTAGAATGTTTGTACGAACAGTCAAAAGTCTGATTTATTAA
Organism: Apricaphanius iberus; assembly: GCA_028564705.1. Classification (NCBI taxonomy): domain Eukaryota; kingdom Metazoa; phylum Chordata; class Actinopteri; order Cyprinodontiformes; family Aphaniidae; genus Apricaphanius; species Apricaphanius iberus. Next base: position 909,920 of record JAPXFQ010002732.1, read on the forward strand.
ATGTACGATGGGCACTCATCTGTAGATAAATTACATTTTTGCGTACCTAGATGCTCATGGCCGTTCACAGTCATTTGCATACAGAAATGTCCTCAATTAACGATTTTTGGTAACATCACGTCTTCTGACACATGCATTAAGTCCTTGCATTCTTCGTTAAAATGATGGCCAAAAAAAGCAACAAAAATAAAAAAGGGAATTTCAGTGACACAGAGATCGAGGTGAAACATAGGTGGGGCAAAAAAAAGTACTCATGGTGAACAAACTTTTGTTAGTTTTATCAGCCGTTCCTCTGCTTCATCTACTCCCCTCCCACCACGTAGCTGTTTTATATCTGCTGCAGAGCAGACATAAAAAATAAGGCAAAAAATCATTTAATTTGCTGTTATTAACTTCTATGGAAATCCTTATCTTCTTTGTTAAATTAGTCCTGAAGCGCGGCAGTAACCAATAAAAAAGGAACTCTGCCAGGGAGAAAGTGACAAAAGGCAGTAAATGAGGTCGGGACAGCATATGGGGTCACAATGATATCAGCTTGGAATGAAACTGTAAAAAAATATTGACACTGGAAATAAAAATAGGTATTTAAAAATATAAATGTAAGTGAAAATTGTAATTTTGAATCTGAAATAAATGTAGTGAACGTTTCTGTATTGATAGTGAAAGAAAAAAATGAAAGTGATATTTAAAATTTTTTTTAACTCAAAATATATATAAAAAAGATGAAAGTGTGAAAACTTGTTTGCGATTCAATTGTTTTGATGCATATATTTTGAGTTGAATTGAAATTCTTTAAACTTTGCTTTTTTATCTCACTATCAAAACATAATTTTTCACACTTATTTCAGATTCCAAATGAAGATTTTTAATTACAATTATATTTTTCAATGCCCATTTTTATTTTCTGCGTCAACATTTATTTTCAGCTTCATTCCAAGATATCCTTCTGACCCCATACACAAGGAAAAGTGGACAACCTGCTTCACTGATAAGCAGGGCCATTTTGTTTCCACCGTACAGTTTGCAAAACTTTTATATATATAAATGTAACAACTTCCCTTCAAGCTGAAACACTTGATGTAACAAATAAAGCACACGGAGAGCACAACTTTTTACCTTTTTTTTAAATATAGAAAGTACTAATCCATCAGTTCCTTTTGTTCTTTTTGTGTCTCTTCTCTGTCTTTTCAAACCCCCAGACGACCGTGGCAGATAACCACTTGTATTAAGCCAGGTTCTGCTGGAGGTTTCTTCTTGCTAAGTGAAAACCTCACTGACCTTACGCTACATTCCTTTTACTGTCACTCCATCCGGTCTTTTACTTTCATGTCAAATCACAATCAGCATATTTTGTCAAATATAACTCATCACAAAAAAAACCAAAACAAAAAAAAACAGAAGCTGCCTATTACAGTGAACGAAAGGATCAATTGAAAAGGACAAAATATAATGGGAAAGCTACAGCTGTTTGAATGCTGATGTTTGAGGGGCATGTCAGTCATAACAAATCTACTGTAGAGATGTGCAAAGAGATAAAAAGTTTATCAAGATGCATCCAATTTTCAGCTTTTCTCATAACAGCTAACCAAATGTCGGGCCTTTTTCCACTCAGTGAATGCACCAAACTTTAGCACTACCATGTCATAATATTAACAACTCTCTGAGATATAGCAGATGTTACTGAGTGAAGCACATTTAAATTCAGCTGTTTTCACTAAAAGGGAAGTCACAATGGAAACTGTAAAACAGTAGTATATGTAAGACAGGTCTGCTGTTTATTTAGGCATACAAAGAGTGATGTATAAATTAGATAACAGGAAGGCTGAAACAAGAAACAACAAACTATTTTTTGCACTGGAGCTTTAAAGGTCTATGTGTCATAAAACATGCTTAGAGAATATGTACCCTTTAAGAAAATATATATCGGCCCTCTAGTTTCATTCTTGTTACTTTGCCCTTATTACTTCTATAAATAAATATAAACAGTTTAAAATGCCAACCACATTTCCATTTTTAAAAAAATTCCGAGAGAATAGTAAAACCCTGTTTAACTGCAAGTTTTCTCTTACATTCATGGAGTGATGTTGCTTCTACTTCTAAGATAAATAAATACTGAATTTTGTCAGGAAAGCTGGAGAGGAATATTTTCAGTGCTGTTCTCATATCTTCTTATGTTATACTATAATTCTCAAGCAGAAATCGGAATCAGCTAAAATGTGTAAAGCAAAAATTTATGGAATCTGGAGACTAGAACTGATATGCATAGATAAAATTACCCAAACATTTGAGGCTGGTGTGTCTGCAAATAGATTTATTGCATGGAATCTTAAAAAAATATGAAGTTTTGCACTCTGGTACTCTATATTTAGATTCCTCCCATACTTTCTACTCTGCAGAATTCTCAGACCCTTGATGGTTTTTATAGTTTTGTGGCTGAAGGACATAGAAGTTGATAATCACTCAGTTTCCTCTTTTGAACTCAGCAGTCAAACCTGCTGAACTTGTCAGAGCCAGGCCGTGCTAATCAGGGGGTTGAAGGTCAGGAGGTGACAGTGGAAATTATACTGGCTCTGATAGGCGTTCAACCATACACTTATGAATCAATAATGTAGAAGGATTAGTCAAAATCTCCACTTCGCACCTCCTTGCACACGCATACACACACGGTCAGTGAATGCAGGAAAAGGAAAGAGCGGCCATGTAAATAAATTTGAAGATAATAATCAGCCGCTCTGTAAGATTCCCTCGAACAGAGACTGTCGTTTCCCTTTAGTCACTGTGGTCTGGCTTTTCTTCTCTGTAATATTGTGCCTTTCCACTCAAAATCAAGGAGAGTCCAGAGTTCAAAGTTGTACGTGTGTTAAAGCAAAAACAGTAATCTGTCATCGTTGTCATTGTTATAAACATTTGGTCATGAAAACAATCCCAACTGGAATCCTTTCTATTTCTCGCCATCAGCGCTGAGTTCTTCACGTTTGCTGACGACTTTTATTTTAACTTTAAATCAGTGGAATGTCCCTCAAGTGTTTTTGCCAAGATTAAATTGCGGCTCTGAAAAATTCAGAAATGTTCGTCCTCATAGCGTTTGACAAGCAAAAATCTTGCTTATAAAACTTTTCAGAAGAGACACCAAACTAAATTGTTTTTATAAGCCAACAAAAACTGCGGAAACATTTATTTTCCCTCTTACAGATTACCGTCGTTATTTGCATCGTACATAAATCTTAGATAATTAAACAAATTTAACATCAGGCACAGATGACCTAACTAATACAAAAAGTTTTCAAAAGATGACTTTGTTTATTAAAGGCTGGTTAACATAGCAGGATGACAGTTTCGGTCCTATGGGGAGTCTAGGTCTCCTCCCCTTCCGGTCGACCCTTAGGTTCCCCAAACCGAAAAAAAATAATGAATGGAAGTCAATGGAGCAATAAAAGTTATTTTCTGGTCTGCTTTGTCTTACGTCCTGAATCACATAGATGTTGTAATTCGATTTAAATGATAACTCATTTCGAATGTGTTTGTCCAGTGATTTGGGATGTATTTGATTGTAAAAATTCGCATTTAAAATGCCTACAAATCAGAAGTCAGAAGTTGCATATATGACGTAATTTTGCTAACGGGAGTTAGCACTAGCTATAGCACGTAAAACACTCACTTCTTCATCTTGGAAGCTACGGCCCTCACTCTCCTTCTTCTTCTGCAGTTGTAAGCGTTTTTACACAAAACCTAAAGTAACTTTTACCTGCGGCCGAAAATCAACTTTTTCTCTGCATCAAAATTAGTTTTTAAAATTCACGGACATCATATGTCCGATCCACGGCGCATTTCAAACTGGATCAGAAAATAACTTTAATCGCTCCATTGACTCTCATTCATTTTTTGGGGGCATTTGGGGACCCGTGGACTGGAAGTAGAAGGGTGTGACTTAGTCTCCCCATAAGTGTGTGGTGTGCAGCTGCACAAAAAATAACACCACACTCAAATGTATTTTACTCACGAACATTCCCAGCTCAGATGGGAAATCCCGGAAAACTTCACGAGATACAGCGTGACTTCAGAATGAAAAAAACATGGTGGACAATGAGGAAGGCAGGCTAGCGAGTCCTGAGGCGCATCGCTGCCCGTCACCTTACTTTTTTAATCGGTTACCCCTCATTTTGAATAGGCTACATATTCGTTTGTCCTCGCAACACAGGATACACACCGGAATATCGGGCCAAGACGATCCAACATGTTGAGTATCCCCGATTTGTAATCGGAGCGGTCCTGATGTCCTTCGCTCTGAACATACCACGCAGCAGGAATATTTGTTTGGATCATCTTAAAATAATCTGAGCATCTTTGTGATTGTCGAAAGGGGAAAATTGGGCCCGAAATCAGTCATCCAAACCAATCTGGCTATATTTGAAAAAGTGATTGTTCCCTAAACCTAATGCCTGGTTGTCCCACCCCTGGCAGCTACAGCTGCCTTCAAGTGTTTGTAATAACTGGGAAATCCGTGGTTATGGCTCATTGCCCATAAAAGAGTGTTTATGCTTACCAACCCTGTCTATTGGATTTACTTCCTGACAATGATTGGGCGATCTATTGGTTTCCTAACTATGTAGAAGTGGACTTGCTGCTCCACTTTGGATCATTGTCGTGCGCCATAGCCCAGTTACGCTTGTGCCACATTTTCCTTCAGGACCTTCTATTATAGAGCATAATTCATTGTTTTAATCAATTACAGCAAGTTGCCACCACACTACCTCCAACATATTTTGGCTGGTGTCTTTGTCTGAAAACCTGTTGATTTTATACAGGACCCACGACTTCCAAAAATGTTAACTTTTGTCTCGTCAGTTCACAGATAATATTCACTTGTGACATCCTTGGTGAGTAATCAAGCAGCTTTGAGTTTGAGTTATTTATTTTTTATTTTTTGGCCTGCTACTCCTGGCACAGTTCATGTTTCCTTTGTATGTTTAGCTTTCTGAAGGAATGTGGTAAATGACAGTAAATTTTTGATTTGCTTTAGTTTCACTTTCTTTTAGAAAGAGCCAGGGTGTGGTAGCTCTGTTCCTTAAAAAAATAAAACATTGATTTGAAAACTGCCTTTTGTATTGTGTTTGATTATCTAAAGCAAAGTGTGACGGAGATGTAAAAAAGAAATATATTTTCTTTTGAACTTTTGTACATTTGAACTTTGTCATTTCAAGTTTTGACATAACACTATTATCTCTATTTCATCTTATTATAAATAATGGAGCATTTGCAGTGTAAGAAGATGAGTTAGGTCATCATTTTTGAGCTGCCATCCTACCACTCCATGATGATGAGTAGGCACTTCTTCCCGTGGTGCATGTTCTCATACAGGCTGAGGATGCGAACAATGTACGGCCCTCCTGACACTCGCCAGTGTAGCTCCACCTCTCGTCTTGCTTTGGGACTGTCGTAGAGAATCTGTTAGGTGTGAATGAATGAGAATTAGACACTTTTTTAGTTTATTCAATAACAAATTTGACAATGAGTATATATAAGTATGCTACAGAAAAGTAAATAAATCAAGATATAAGACAAGAAATTATAAAAAAAAGAAACAAAGATGAGTTTTTGTCTATTTGATTGCTTAGTTCTGTGGGTACAATGTTGTACATTATTAGTAGTAAGCATTAGCTTAGAGAGACAAAGCGACATGCTGTGGGAAAATTAACTATAGATGGACTTATAAAGTTTTCTTGTTGTGAAAGGCAGAGTTATCAAGATTATGTTTTCACATTTTCATCAATGTCGCGTAGTTAAACTCAAGGATAAAACATGAACAGATTAAGTGTAAAAAAGTGAAACTTCCATTCACTATATGGCAACATAATTACTCCCTATAACAATCATTCTGAGAAACGGGATTGTTGCACACACATCAGAGTAAATCAGAGTAAAAATGGTGTACAGAATCCGCAGAAATAACAACCTCTAACTCAAATTATCTAAATAATGCCAAAAAAAACATTTTGTTTTGTGAATGTAACTTTTCCCCCACAAATGGGCTTTCACCATTGTGGTGAATTAATGGATCACTATATAGTGCTTTTAAATGCCTTGATAGGATTCTGGTTTGTAAGCTAATTTTCCTTTTCTCCAAGCTAATTTTCTCAGATATTTTCCATGACTTCCTCCTCCTTAGAGAAAAAAAAAACTGAAAATAAATGTGAAAATGTTTATTGAAACCAAAGACTACTTTTACTACTTTTTTACTACTACTGTTGTTTTTGTTGCAGTGATACAGTAATGCCTATGCTTAACCCTTGGCCATCTTGTCCTTTGTTTCTAATACATTAAATATTTATAAAGTGTGTACATGAAAATTAATATAACTGGTGGGAAATGGATTACATATCACCAGTGATTCAAATTTTGCATTCAGATGTTAAAAGTTCTTTAGTTTCTTCTATAAATTGAGGTTTTAATTGTACGAGTTAATAACTGGCACCTACAATGCCAGAAGGAAAATAAGTAATAATGTTGATCAGTGCTCTGCTTTTCTTTTTAAATGGCCCATTTAGAAAAAGTCATTGCTGTTTTAGAGTTTGACAACTTAGTGAATTAGATTTGAAACAAAATGGCCAAAAAAAGCGTGAAGCGTGAAGAGGTCAGGTTGCTGTGTTTCATTTCCCCTTCCTTACATCCCTTATTTTATTTATTTATTAGTTTCATTTTAGAATATTGTTGGCTTTCCGTTTTTTTTTTTGGTAATATATGTGTGTATTTCCTCAAACACATTCTAAGTTAAATCAAGCACCTTAGTTGGCTTCCTAAAACCAGCTGCAAACAAAATACATAAAAAGTGCAGCTAAATTGCGGCAACTGCGGTGGATTCCGGACCCTCCACACATCAGAACTCCCATTTGAGCTGAGTACGTGTGTATCACCTTTAAGGGTAGTTGTTCAGATGGTGGGATGTGTTTGACATATGCAGATGGAGGACATGATCACCTGCAGTCAAGCACACATATAGACGTACACAGCAGGTGTTCGACTTTGACACTGCATGCAGTCAAGAGTGTATTTTTGGACGCAGCAGTGATGAAGTGATATGCTGTTTACAAGGCCAAATATACTGGAGTTCATCAAACGCACACGCACACACAGTATGACTGAGTAGCACATGGCAGACATGGAACATAAATCTGTTTTGTGTTACAGGGGAGAACGTCATACTGTTGAGGTGACCCAAGAACACATGAGCGTACACTCTGCCAGCAGTGAGTGCCAGCTTCAGTTATGGTTTTACAGCATCTCGCTGCCTGGTTTCTTTGCTCTATATTCCCCTATCCGTCTTCACTTCTCTATCTCTATGAAGACAACCTAATGCCACCCTCTGAAATAACCTGCTTCCGAAGGGACTATTTTAAGACTTTCACATTCAGTTCGTAACTGAAAGAAGGACACTTCCTGGAAATTCCGAAATGTCACCCAAAAAATAAAAAAAATAAATGCTTGTTTGAGTATCGCCAAGTTTCAGCTGCCTTAAGTTGAGAAGGAAGTGATGAGAACAGAGCGGAGCAGGGTGTTGAAAGAAGAAGTTGAAGATTTCCGCTGACTAACTGCGTCTCAGCCGAGACTCTATATGTCTAATTTCTTTTTTAGCTTCACCTACTTGGTTGAGGTAGACTTTTGAGTAAAGCCGTGGGCAGATTTGCTTCTAATTGTGTTCTTTATGACTTTAACCTGAGCTGCAGGCTTTCCCTAATTTCCTGAATAGGAAGAGAATGGAGGGAGGGCATAATAAAACTGAGAGAATAATTAAACGTTGCAAGAATAAGAAAGCTAATCGCATGATGGACTTTGGACACATAAACCAATCAAAAGAGACCCGGCGCTTAAAGCCCTTTGATTTGTGTCAAGTGAGGCTTAACTCCTCCTGAGACACATAATTTACCTGATCACTCATTCAATTTAATTGCAAAATGCATCTCACCGAACTTTAACTACACGCATGCACACTGCTACTCTGAGATGTTTCCGCTCTATTAAGCATCAGTTCGTTTCAGTGAGGATGTGTGTACGGCTTCATAAAACGGGGGGTTATCTTTACAACCTTTCACCAATAAAGCAGCACTCATAAAGTGAACAACAAAGTCACCCAGCATGGGTTGAACATCCGATCTGAGAGGGTTGATTAACCAAAACAAAAGAAACAAAGAAGACAGACCATTCATAGTCTTTGTGAGTCAAATACTAACTTCTGGAGATGTTTAAGCCAGGTTTAGGATATAAAACCATATCCCAACCTCTTAATATCACTGTTCAAACCAAAGACAAGAAAGAGTACGATGAAGCTCCAAACCTACCAAGACATGACCGTCCACCTAAACTAGCATCAACCACAGAAGCAGGCAAGAGTGCCCTGGTAACTATGGAGGAGCTGCATAGATCCACAGCTCAAGTGGAAGAAACTACAGTACAGCTATTTTTTCTGCTCTCCACTGATCTGGCCTTAAGGAAAGAGGAGCAAGAGGAATGTCACAGGGGGTGAAGAAGGCGTAGTACTGCTTACAGTTTGTCAAAGGTCATGTATGGACGCACCAATCCAAGAAGAACACCTTTTAGAGGCCGGAAAAGAAATTGTGAATGGACTGGAGGTTCGTCCTCCAAAGGAAAACAGCAATAAACGTGAAATGCTGTTAATCAGTGTTACGCATGAGTTAGACGAGTCCTGTCAAAGTCCAGATCTCAATCTAATTAATAATCTATAAAGACACGTTAAAAATGAATGTTAACAAGACAACACTTTTCATCAAATCTGACTGAGGTTGAAAATAAATATTGCCTAAAAACTCTATTTCATATGCAAAGCTTCCAGAAACATACCCAAAAAATACTTGCAGCTGTATTTAAAAGTTAAAGGTGGTTCAACAGTGTCTTTTGAAGTCACCTGGTTACAATGGATTTTATTTATTTCTGGTACAACAGGACAGTGAGCAGAATCCAACTATACATCTCACGTTTCAGATTTTGATTTTGGTAAAAACTTAAACGTAACATTTTCAGTATGTGCGTTTTCTTTCTATTCATAATTATGCTGTATTGTGTGTTGGTCTGTCACATAAAATCCCATTGAATGACAGTAATATTTGTGGTTTAAATGTGACAAGACGGAAAAAAGCCTAAGGGGATTATATACGGCCACAAGACACTGAACGAAAGATAGCTGAAGTCGGTTTAAAGCGAGAGTGAAAAAAATCCGTCCCGTGTGTTTCCCCCAGCTAAATGCAGGAATATGAATGATTCATACCAAACAACTTTCTTTTTCTGAAAGAAGCTAAAAACACTGTCAGCCGTCATGCTCCAGGTCAAATTTCCTGATGCATTCTGCCAAAAATAACCCGTATCTCTCAACCTGGGAATCTGATTAACTTGTTTAACAGGACCAGCTACTACTACATGAAAGATATCCAACACTAATTTTTTTTAGCTCTTTTGTATGCATTTGTAAACTCACCCAGGTGCATTAAAAAAAAAGGTTTTCCCTATTAATAGAGACCTTTAAAGTTAAATAATTTAAGCCTAGATTTGTGCTTAATGGCTGCGCTCCAAAGGCCATCTAAACAGCACAAGGAACCTTTTGTCCTGTCGCTAAGTAAGACGAATCTGAGTTAAAAGATAATGGTAACTGAATTACATATAAAGGGATGGCGCTTGGCCAGCTCTGTTGTAAAGCAGATTGAACCTATCTCCATCCATTAAATTTAGGGCTCAAAGCAGCTCTTAAATTTAAAACACAGACATAGGCACTCTTATAAATCTCCACCACTTTAAAGCCCCTGATCATCACAAACCAATTCTATTGGCTTTAAGGTGAAAATAACAACAGAGACAGGTTTATTTATAAAAAATAAAATAAAACAAAAAGAACCCATCACCTCAATCCAGTTAACTTTGCTGGCATTACCACGAGTAATAGTAAAATATCTTGCATCTATTTAATTTTTTTATTGTTTTTTTTATGAATTTATGTATTTCTGAGAGGTGTCAGTCGGTGCAGATTATTGAGCATATGAACATTCTTGGATAGACATTTGACAAATGAGTGCCATGAAACGTGACATAGCTCTGAGTCACTTGTCTAAAATTAAAGCCAGTATAAATGATTGTGAGGGACCTGGTCTGAGTGAAAGCTGGTTGAATATCTGTCTGAACAGAAGGGGGTGCCTTGTGCGATCCGTCGGAACAAATGAAATGGGAGCTCTCAGGGCTGTCAGGCTCCCAGACGAAGCCATGGCAGAGGGAGATAAACACTAGAGGCTTGTGTGTGTGTGTGTGTGTGTGCCTCCTCTTCATTTTTCTCTAGAATCTTTGAACAGATTTCCTTAGATAACTGGATGCGTTGCGGTGTTTTCTCACCCTCTGTGTCACAATGACCCTGTGCGGGATACCAATGATGAAAGCTAAAATTCGGCAATCATGAGGCATTTACCCGATGAAACAAGAATTCAAGAAATTACACAAAACTGCTGTTAAACCTTGATAGCATTTCTTGAGAACAGTGCACAGTATTTAAAATATTTACATAGTGGCCTCAAATCAAACATCCACTTTATCTGTCTGTCCATGGCTGTTCTAAAAGGTTTTTTTTTTTTTCCCTGCCTATTAATTTGCCTTTAGTTTGTCACCTCTTGGTTGTGGCCTAATGTCTGCCGTATTTGATCTCTTTCTTTTTTAACTTTCCCCAGTCTTTCGATTACACAACTCAGGTTGTGTCACACTGGTGCGCTTGTTCTGGTCACCCAGACAGATTACTATAAGCCTTCAAATCTCTGAGCGTGCAACACTGTGCTGACAGGTGAGAGGAAGGAGACCTGTGCATATCCCTGGCTTTGAGCATGTGAAGGGTGTGATGGAGTTTCAGCATCTCGCAGAAAAAAAACCTTTGAATAATTAAGCTTCATCATTAATAGCTTCACAAGAGCAAACGACGAATAAAAGCACAAGAGAAATCTAGAAAAAATTAATCTAAGGAAAATGTTTGTAACTAGCTTTTTAAAGAGACCAAAGAAATCCACTAATCTCAAATTCAAGGGATGAGCGCTCCAGAATCTGGAGACAACTGAACAGAATGCTTTGCCTCAATATTTCTTCATTTTAGCATTGGGAACCATCAGCAGGACTTCTGGAACCTGCCAGGAAGATATAGGGGAAGAAGCCTGGCGCCTGTCTGCAATGAGCTATTGGCCTTTTTTTCCACCAAGCTGGTTTGTGTGGAAATTTGGGGGATTTTATCAAAAGTGTGGCAGCAGCCTAAGGAGATTTAGCTGAAATTTGTTTTTAGGTCGTTTAAATTTTTCTAAAATGATAAAATAAACAAACTAGAGACTTGACAAGTACATCCAAAGTAAAACCAGAATTAAAGTTTATATCAAGGCTCTTAACATCAGATTTTGCCCAAGAACCAAGTGGGTCTAAGTATCTCCTTTATCACAGACAGGGGTTTTTCTGCTGCAAAAATAACTTTTTCAGTTACGACTTCATTTAAATGATGAAAACTTTCCATTATCCACTGTTTAACAGAGTCCACGCACTTCAACAAACTGTGGAGTTCATGTATTTAATTTGGTGGAAACGAGGTGCAAAACTGAATATCGTCCGCATAGCAGTAATAAGAGGTCTTAAAACGCTTACAGAATGCGCATAAAAGGGAGCAAATACAATAAACACAGTCTAACGTGTCCTGGCAATCTGAATCTGATCCTGGAATAAACAGATCTTCTCACGACTGACCTTTTTACTTCTGTCATGTTATGACCACATCAATCTGCTTTATTAGGTGAACAGCATGTTGTGGGTAACAGTGAAGGGGGGGGGGGGGGGGGGTAAAAGTGGAAGCATATGGAATGCATTTCAGTCAATACTTATAATACAATCTCCTTTCTCTGTAATTAGTCTACCAGTAAGCATCTGCTTTGCACAACCAATGTTTTGACTATCCTTCTATACAAGACTACTTGATCTCAGGCCCCGTCCACACTACTCCGTTTACATTTAGAAACGGAGAGTTAAAACGAAAACTATCTCCGTCCACACTAGCGTTTTCCCTGCGTATTAGAATTGATCTCCATCCACATTAAAACGTCTGAAAACGCGGATCACGTGACCATTCCCCAACACTGGGCATACGCGCGCCGGTATAAACAGGAAACAGATTGACCATTCCTCAGATTTGATGAAAGTAGCCAAGCTAACGTACCTGCTAAACATGTCGATGGCCAGAGATGTAATTCGTTATCCATGTTGCAGTTTCTAAGGAAGGATACGCCGTGACCGATGGCACCCAATCGTAGAGCCGAGTGTGATCTGCTGCGTCATCGTTTCTAAAGTCCTCCGTTTTCAGACGTCCACACCAAAGCGCCCTCCGGAGTTTCAAAACGAAAAACGGGGTCGGCAGCGTCTTTAAACTTCTCCGTTTTGGGTCTCCGTTTTTGCCGTTTTAGTGTGGATGGAAGGTGGTGCAAACGTAGCAAAAGGTCTCCGTTTTTAAACGAAAACGCAGTAGTGTGGACGGAGCCTCAGCCTGATTGGATGGAGAGCATTTCTGAAGTCTTGCCCCAGATTATCCATTGTAATTAGGCCTGGGCTATTTTAACACATTGATATGCTTTGATGTAGATCATTCCATTGTAGCTCTGCCTGTATGTTTAGGGGCAGGTGTCCTGTCCAGCCTCAGGTGGATTTAGCTCCTTCCATGTTCCCATGAACTCTGACCAGCTTTCCCATCCCTGCTGAACAATAAGCTGCCCACAACATGATGCTTCTACTGCCACCATGTATCACACTGGAGATAATATTCTCAGGGTGATGTGCAGTTTTACTTATCTACCACCCATAGTATTTTCCATGTAGGCCAGAAAGTTCACTTTTGGTTAGTTACTTGTCAGAAAAAATCCCAAAAATTAAGAAAGTATTATTATGTACACCGTCTGTCCTGCCGTTTCTCATTGTTTGACGTATGCTTTGGTGTTTGGTTTTCATTTGTGTTGATGATTTCTTTATCGTTGTTTAAAAGGTCTTACCATATTCCATTAATTTATGTGTGTTCATTATTGTTATAAATGTGTTGCCATACATTTCATCTTACTTCTTATGTTCTGATCTCTCTGTTTTCTAGTTTATTCTCTTAGGTCAGTGTTAGTCTTTTCCCTCTCAGTTTCTTTTGTGTCTAGTTTAGTTTCCTTTGTGTTTATTAGTCTCAAAAACATTTATCTTTCCCAGCTATTCCACCTTCCACCAACTAGCTCACCTGGATCCAGTGTCAATCTCTACTCCTACCTTAATTTATGAGGTCACTGGTTTTCATTGTTCTCTACTGGTTCCTCATACAACACTACCTTTGTCCTTTTCTCCTTGTAGATAATCTATAAATCTATAAATCCATCTATAAATTGTCTGTTTCTATTATCAAAACTCCACAATGCTCATCCAAAATTCTTTCCTGCATTTCAATTCTGCTCTCAATTTTTTTTTTTAATAACACCACTGAGAACTAAGAACTCTTACCAAAATCATCCAATGAAGTGAAATTAAATGTTTAAATTAATTCAGTATTAGGTTTTCTGAATACAACAAAACCATTTCTGGCATTTCCTTGAGTCACAGTATAGCTAAATAATGTTAGTTGGCTGGTTCTGTCATTACAAACTGAAGTTAACATATAGATTTCCTTCTGAAAATGGAGCTTCACTTTTTTAACCATGGAATTATTAGACTTTAAATCAAGTGTTAGTTTGAGTGTTCTTTTTCTGTGCTGTCTTTTCATTTGTTATTTCATTTATCACAATCTAAGCCTTATTAGGATAACAGAACTTTCAATGAAATTGTAAGGAACACTTTGTTTTGCAGAATAAAATGTTGGGTCATAGCTTTACTACTCACAGAGCTGCTCTAAATGTTGTTGGGTAGGAATATAACCCTCTTCATCAGGCTATATGCGCTTGTTGGACACAGTTCATGGTACAGATCTGCTGTTGTTGTTATATACAGACTGTCTGATTTTATATGAAATAAAGCAAAGTTTCCAAAGATGCTACTGTAGCTGCTACGTAATTATATAAATGTTGTGCTAGCCTCTTTTATTTGTTAAAGCCATCATCTGACCTAAATAAAATCTGATGTTACACACATCTTGTCTGCTGTAGCTTCATCTTTCGCTCATGCTGTTCAGCAACACGTAGATCTAACCTACATCTGTCCTGGATGGATGAATTGAGGAAATATTTGTGAATCATGGCTTCATGGCTATAATAATTTAATCACAAATTTTCAACATATTTTAAACGTTTAAAAGTAGCCTACTTCATTTAAGCATAGCATACCTTTTAATAAAAGCAAACTTAGCTACAGTAAAAGTTGTAGGCTACAATAAAATACAACTGATGATAGTGCTGTGTTGAAAAAATTCGGAAAATCGATTCTTTTAGAAATTGAATCGATTTGCACGTTTAAAAATCCATTAGATTTTTTTAAGAACGGTTCGCCCTTTTTTTTCTGCTAAAGTAGGAAGTAAAAGTCCAGACATCCATTTGAACTCTTGTGTCTGAAAGGGTTAATACTAGGGATGCACCGATACCGATACTGGTATTAGGTATTGGCCCCGATACTGCCTAATGTACTGGTATCGGCTAACACTAACTGATACCATGAACCAATACTTCAGATATGGAAATCCCGCAAAATTTCACAGAGAATATTAGTTTTTAACTTTTAAATTGATTAAAGTTCAGTGGTCATTTTTATTAATATTTTATTTTTTAACTAATTCACCATCATTTATTGTAACAAACAGAGAAGAAAGTGAAACCTGACTCCCAATTGATAGCACTTTTTTGTGTGATAGAAGTATCGGCATTAGTACTCGGTATCGGTAAATACTCTGATCCAAGTATCGGTATGTTATCGGTTTTGAAAAAAGTGGTTGTTGCATCCCTAGTTAATAGAGTTTCCCATGGTTGTTACTCACCCAGTGTTAAGTGGTTGAATTACAGGCAGATAAATAAGACAACCGCTAAAAAAAACCCAACATTTTTAATAGCACTGACCCATATCAGTATCAACTTTGGATCAGATTGAATCGGATCGAATCGGATTGGATCGTGGTAATCGATTCCAACTCTTCGGAATCTGAATCAAATCAATTCTTGAAATGTGAACCGATACCCAGCCCTATTTTATGATCACATTGGAAACACAAATCAACATTTCATAAAGTTTTCTACAGGACACATTAAGCAGAAACCACTAACCTGGTATATAGACTTTTAATATGTAAAACTGTATCTAAGCATTTCGGGTGATGGGCGGTGTGGGGCAAACAATAATTAGGCCTAAGGCCCCAGTATGGTAAGAGCAGGCTCTGTGTGCTAGCTTTACACTTGTGCCATACTCCTTCCATGTTCAAATGATGGACTGAACAGGGATACATGAGATATTCCAAGCATGGGATATTATTTAACCTCACAGATATTTTATCCCTGACCTTTTTCTGGTTTGGTCATCATGATGATGTTTGCTCCCTAAAGCCTCTCTTTGTGGTCTCCATAAAAACTGTTGTTTTTATAGTAAGATAAAATGACATACAGGTGGAATCTGTCTGGCTGACATTTGAAGTTAGGTGGTTGCCCAACAACTACAAAAACACACCACATGTTTCATATATCTTTTATAAATTTTTTGGTTGTAATCAGGGATGTCCGATATTATTGGCCTAAAGTCATTATCGACCGATATTGGCATTAAAATGTAATATCGGAAATTATCGGAATCGGATTTTATTTTTTTAATAAGATGAGTTTTTCACACAATACACATATTATATATCAAACTTTTCAGCTACTTCTTTTCTCTCTCAGAATGTAAAAATATGACAGATTTGAGGTTTAGTTTTTGAGAAAATGTTCCAGCTACTTTTGAAGACAAAATAAAAATGGCACCTTTTTCAATTGCCTAACTAAAATTCTAGTACTTATTACATTTTCTAGTATGCATGATACACGATATTTCATTGTGGTTAGCTAAAAGGGTTTAGTAGTTTTTGTTTTTTTATGAGGGAGGATTCCCACATATCGGGATCGGTACATATCGGTTTCGGAAATTATGAGTTAGGCTATATCAGTATATTGGATATCGGTAGAAAAGCCAATATCGGACATCCCTCGTTGTAATATAATAAAATATGGAATAATTTGGGGGGAATACGTTTTAACATATAGTTGTTTCTACTGAGTATTTCTGTCTGAGAAGAGAATCTACCTTTGGTGCATGTCAAAAGTTCTTCATACCCCAACAGCTTTCTCTTTTTTATAGACATATGCAAAATAAATCATTGTGTCATAGTTTATAACGTAACTGAGTAGAGCAGCAAATACCAAACATGGTATGGTGCAAAAGTTTTGTTTGCTATAGAGAGATGTTTTTCTTTCATTACTAAGGTTTAGACCTGCTTAAAAAAAAGTTAACGAATGTCCTTATTGTGTAATAAGACGTTTAATGAGTTTAACTCTCTCTGTTGCTAATCTAGTTTCTATAATAAACCAGCTGATAAGTGTCAGATTACTCCGTATACCTTCAGAGCGCACTTCTCCCCAGTCTTCTTGTTGAAGCACTCCAGAACTTTGCCGTTGATCCCCAAACCCAGAACCTGAGAGGAAATCTTGTAGTCATCAGTCACTGCGTTGCGCTTTATCTCAAGTTTGGGATAAACGGGCATGGGGAAGTGTGCGGACCCGGTGTCGGTGTCCTTCTTGTCTTCGGCTGGGGCCCCAGACTGTTGCTTCGGGTCGACAGCAGCCGGGGCCTCTGACTCAGTCTCGGTTGTTTCCTTCCCGTTCCCATTTTGAAGCATGATCGCAGCGACTTGGAGCGAACCTGAATCTCTCCAAAGTTACCTGATGACGCCCACGGGTGACCGCTTGTCACGTAAAGCTGCTCGGAATCAAACCGCTAGTCATACATTTGCTTATCCTGGACACCAGGTCCTCTGGAGGAGAAGAAAACTCCTCAAAAGTCCAACCTTATTTGCTTTTATAGGACGGAGAACATTTGTATTTTTTACTTCAGGTATTTCCTTGAAGCGCGCCTGTTTTTAAATTGTTAAACCGACCAGTACCGTCTCCTCACTGGTTTCCTTAACACATCCGGATATAAAAGCGATTATTAAAATCCTATTAGATCTCCATAAAGAATGATCATCTGTTGACCCTGGTGATCTCCGTTTCCCGTTGATGTTGGGTTCTAGTTACATTCACATGGCCAGCTACTGTCACTGTTTGCTTAAGCACCGCCTTCCTTCAGTAGAGTCATGTTTCTCCACTGACCTATGAGACAGTCTTAAAGGAGCAGCAGGAAATCCACTGAGTGCTTAGTATAGGCTACTCAGTAGTAGAGCGATATAAACATATTGTAGGTAAAAGTCTAGTCGGAAAACACACAGAGAAAGCAACAGTAAAGAGGATATTTTCATTCAAAGAAATTGTGGCATTAATTCAAGTTAAAGAAAAAAATCACACAAACTAATGGTGTGTTCAGAACGCAGGCTTTGTCAGCGTTCGTAATGTCAAGATTACATGTAAAGTGTATGACTGAGGCCGTTGGAAGAGCGTTGCGGTGTGTGCATCGCTTTGTGAGCGTTGGCTCCGTCAACTTTTCAAGCTTTTCCTGTGTTTCAAGCTTCAAAGCTCATAACGCTAGCAACGCAGAAGTTCAGCTAGTTGAACTTTTGACGGTCTTAACGCTCTTGATGCAGCACTGCCACTGTCTGAACGCACCATTAGTTTGTGTGGTTTTTTTTCTCTAACTTGCATTTCTGCTACAATTTCTTTGAGTGAAAATGTCCTCTTTACTGTTGCTTTCTAATGGTGCGTTCAGTCCGCAGTCTTTGTCAGCGTCAGCAACGTCAAGACATGTTAAGTCTACGGTTAAGGCTGTTGGAGGAGCGTCACAGTCTCTAAGCCGCTTTGTGAGCGTTGGGTCCGTAAACTTTTCAAACTTTTCCTGCATTTAAAGCTTTAAAATGCATAATGCTGTATAAAACGACTAGATCGATGCATATACACAGAAGATACAGTTTTAAGCTGACGCTTGAAAAGCTCGTAGGGGGGTCTTTCTCTGCTGGATGTTTTAAACACTCGCGTATTGTGGTTGGCTAGGCAGCGTCAACGTCAGGCAACATCACTACAGTGAGACGCTCTGATTGGTTGCCGTGCTGCGTCAAGAGCGTTAAGACCGTCATAAGTTCAACTAGCTGAACTGCTGCGTTGCTAGCGTTACGCGCTTTGAAGCCTGAAACGCAGGAAAAGCTTGAAAAGTTGACGGAGACAACGCTCACAAAGCGCTGCAGAGGCCGCAACGCTCCTCCAACGGCCTCAACCGTAGATTTAACATGTAATCTTGATGTTGCTGATGCTGACAAAGCCTGTGGTCTGAAGGCACCATAAGAGAATATTCTTGCCAACACAAGGCGTATTCCTTAAATGTACTGCTATCACCACTGTGGACTGGTCAGCTTGATAGAAACTGAGTACAGAGAGCTGGTGGACTGCTTTGTGGTATGGAAATATTCATCTTACCGTAAATCTGAACAAAACGGACGAGATGATCGTAGATTTCAGAAAAAATAGAGTTAAGTCAAACACTTTTTGCATCATTGAAGAAGAAGAAGTGGAGGTGGTTGAGGAATATAAATACTTCAGGGTTCACCTGTACGACAAACTGAACGGTGAAGTCATCTACAAGAAGGGGCAGTATAAACTGTACTTCTTGAGGAAGCTTGGTCCTACAAGGTTTGAAGCAAGATGCTAATTATCTTCTACAGGTCTGTTGTGGAGAGTCTTCAACCATCATTTGTTTGGGTAGCAGCATCAGAGCCGGGGACTTAAAAAGACTCACAACCAGATAAAGAAGGCTGGTTATGCTCTGGGGAAAACTGTGGAACCACTGAATGTAATGTAAAGAAGGATTCTTCATCAAATCCAGATAATTCTGATCAACCATTAGCATTTTTTCTCATGAGACAACAGAGGCTCATTCAGTATTTCTGCAACACAGACTGCTACACGAAATCCTTCTTGCCCACAGCCTGCATGATGAACAATGACTCCTTGAAAAATTAATCAGTCTGAGGCACAACCGCACTTAATTTACCTATGGGAATAAAGTGTTTCTTAATTGCACTGAATTTATGGCGATAAATGCAAGGAAGTAGAAATGCTTTGGGTTCAGTGATCCAATGGACAGATTAGTGGTACCCCTGGTTTGACCCACAGTCTCTGAAATTGATCTGTTGGCAGTCTGTAGGCGTCTGGTAGACGGGTTCCCCAAAGAAGAACAAACAGCAGTTCAGCTTGATAGAGAGGGCCCTGGAAAATTATTTTATAACCACAAAGTTTACTAAGCTTTATAAGTATTTTAATGTCAAAGAACACCATAACATAAACTCAGAAGTGGAAGGAAGCTGCTATAAATTTTCCAAATTATGTTTCAGAAAAAAGTCTACCAGTGTGCAAAATTTTAACTAATAGCAACATTGTCTTTTGCCTAGTTTATATTTTTTCCTTCAACAGGTTTGCACCCAGAAACAGTTGGTCTGCCTCCCCAGAGCTGCTGACTTTCTCCTTTGGCCGAATGGAAAGGAAGGGCTTGGTGATCAACTATAGATACATTGATTGGACTATTGTCTGCCCTGCAGCTCCTCTGGGGTCGACCAGATCCATCCAATCCGGCATGGGTTCAGGATGCGAAAGAGATGTCTTAGGAGTTGGACATGAGGTGATGGAGACTGGGGAAGTGAAGGTGGCAAGAGTTCCGGGAACTGAGCGTCTAGATCAATCTTTGGTTAATTCTCTCATATGATTATCCAATATAGATGGCAGATTTAATAAGCTCATTTATTCTTTTGGGTTCATCTAACACAGCCAAATCATCTTCAATCTGATTATTCAAGGCATACATTATTTTAAAACATATTTGTCAAAAGGGCAACTGAAACTCTAGAGGTTTCAACCCATTTCAAAGCCTTATCAGTTAGCAACCAAAAAAACACAGGACAGCTGAATGTCATAATAACGAAACAACTTTGGGGAATGTTTGAAAACTATGAAATACTGAAGGAGGAAACCCCTACTACAACTTCTCCAGTGAGTTTCTCTGGAGAAATGAAATAACATTACGGTGATAAGTTGAGGATTTGGACCGAGCTTGTTGACATCTAATAGTTTGAAAGGTTGGTTCTTTTGCAGGGATTCTGTAGGATTACAGTAATATTGATTACTCATATCCTATTGGTCCCTACGGGAGCGGAGAACATTGTCAGGAGTTCAGTGGCTTGAATGTTCTGTCATAGTTTTAAGAAGCTGGCTGACCCACATGCAGGAAACTCAGGAGACAAAATCTGATTAAAAAATGTATTGACGATTATGTTGAAAATATCTGTAACAGGGGCTTCTGAGCAACTACTGGGGACTGGGAGCTAGATCTCTGTTACTGAGGAGAATATGAGGAGTGATCTTGATGAGGAGACTACTTTAAAGAGCAACTCACCCACTACAAGAGTCTAACTCTACACACATTTTCTGTTTGAAAAATGGCTCACAGACCAGCGAGGGACAGAGCTTGGCGCAGCTAAAGACGGAGAGCAATAGCAATAGCCTCAGAGGGGTGCAAGTTTGAGGTTGAAGCCTTCTCTCAACCTCCTTCACTAGAGGAAAGGGAGGAAGGTTCTGTGGAGGAGACAAGCGGCCCTGAGCTGTATTGTTACGAGCCGATGGCTCGTGAGTTGCCAACTCCAACTAGTTACTGAGGTGTGGCAGGGACTGAGCTTGTTTTATATTCCACAACGGCAGGATGGCTGACGTTAGAAATAAATGCTGATATCAGTAATCGAACCTGAGTTGGTTGGAGTGCGGATCGGGCTTTATTTGACCGCGTCCGACAAAGCAGTAACTGAAACCGACCCGAGCCCAACAGGCATTAAGATATTTATGTTCAAGCCAGACCCAAGCCCCAGCATGGTTTAATAAACTGAGGGATTCTTACACCTGAATATACTTTCTGCACCTGACCCCGGTAGGGCTCCTCTGGACCAGAGGTGGACTTTTTCACCAACAGAAAAATATGCTGTAGCGGGTCTGAGAGGGCGGACAAAGTGCTGCTGATGCTGCCAGGGGGAAAAAATAATCTCGCCTGCTATTACCAAATAAATCAATGGAATTCTAATCTTTCATTTTTAATCGTCTTAATATATTTGACCTTGTCTTAACTTTTTTATGTCAATAATAATTTTGCTTTTCAAATATTTCGGTCAGTTTTTAAAGGGTAAACGTATGTGCAAGACGCCCTGCAGCCATTATAAACAACATGTTATTTTTATGAATTAAAATAAAATAAATAAATATCCCCCCCTCTGCTTTTTTCATAAATTACGCACTGCTAATGCTCTCGTAGAACCTGGATGGAGGTGGATACCCGACCCGAACCCGAGCATCCTTTCTACATACCTGTCCGAACCCGGCTCAGCCCATCAGGTACCGTCGGGCTCGGGTCAGGTATCCATCCTCTAGAGTTGTTAGCTATGCCTGTTTCAAATTCGAGTGCAGAGTAAAGTTATAACTTGAAGAGGGCACTCTACATACGGTTTTAGGTACAAATATAATAATATTTTTTCTAAAATGTACTGAAATACCAACAATAATGACCAGACATGTAGAAAACACTATTTGACACTCATTTTTACAGTTTATCAGCAAAACAAGTTGATTTGGGGGTGAGTTGCACTTTAAGAATAGATCCTCTTACAGTTGATGAGGCAATGGCATCGCCTGGTATAAGTGAGTGGACCCTGTGGTTTTAATGGACATCCAGGAGGAGTCGGGAAAGTGATCTGAGGGCTGTCTGTGAGCTGGAAGGTGTGTATATTGCCTGGATAGATTTCAGTGAGGAATGAAAGCGTTTGTCTCACAAGTTGTCTAAGGAGGGTGGATAGAAGAAGACATAGAGGAGCTCAGGGGGTTTGGAGTTATCATGTAGGTTAACACTAAAGTGAGGAATGTGTGACTGCCAGCACCGTTTATCCTCCTGCTGTCCTGATGATTTGCAAGTGTGCATGAGCAGAGCCTGTGCCTCCGCTGTGCCCTCTGGTGGACAACCGGTGGAAAGGAGAGACAGACACAAAACACAGCTAAACCTCAGTGTCCCAACGGATATATTTTCCTTCAACGTCACAATGCTGTGCTACAATCTCAACAAAACGTTTTATGGTTTTAGCAAGAGTCTAACGAAAACTTTTTTTTCTTCACTTCTCTGCTTTTTGTTAGGTATGTAAGCTTATTTGTCAGATGAATCAAGTAGCCTACTTGAGTGATAAAAACCCCCAAAGTACATGTATACAAATTTAGCCTCTCTGATAAGACAGCACAAGGCTTGGAGTTCATGCTGTGGGTGGAAAAGGCAAAGCTGGACTTTAAATGGCTTCATGAAACTCGACACTGACTGGAGTCTATTTTGGATGAGTATTTAACCGCTATGAGGAGGTGCGCACAAACACTTTAAGAAGACCCTCAGCTCCCAGAGACAACATTAAGACATACCTTAAAACCTAGGTGTAGCAGTTTATGTATTACTTTCATAACCGTCCAGAATTTGCTATTATCCTGAACCTTCACATATTATCTGTTTTGTTTGGGTGAACTTTTTTTTTACTGTACATGTTCTGATCAGATCAACTGGATTTTTTATGAACAAGATAGACGTAGTCGCTGGGAGATGGAGATTTGCGGTTGGCTTTGGGGATCAGCCAGATGACGGGCATTTGTGTGGAGCTTCATGAGTTCGGATTCAGTGTTATTCCAACTAGTCCCCTCCAGGAATAGAGCATGAATGTAGCAGCCTGTGTTAGGTATTTCTGTTATCTCTTACACGCATACTAGAAAACTAAAACTTACTGGAAAGTTATAAAGATAAAAAGAGGATGATAAAGAACATAAATAAAAAACACACTGGCCAAAAGAATGACAACACTAAAAGAAGAATCTAAGTATAAAACTAGGGAAAGAAGCAACAACACATCAAAGGCAAAAAGGAAAGACACAAGATGGTAAAAAAAAAGGGACATTGAACGTTTGGAGGTAGGACACAAGAAGGGAAAGTAGCGAGGCAGGAGACGAGGATGAAAAGAAAGGAAGCTAGGAAAGAAAAAAACAACGTAGTAAGGAAAACAAGACATGAGGAACATATTAAGGTATAACAAGAGCGAAAATAAGGAATTACTCAAGAGAGAAAAGTCAGGAAAAAGGAAGATAATAGGAAATGTACAACCTTTTTAGAAGATACAGGGAATAAAGTCTGAAAAGTCAGATATTTTTTCCATACTCTATTCCTTTTTGCATTCTTATCCAGCCTTGGAAAGTACTAAAATCATATTCCTGATTTTTCCAAAATGTTTTGCAACCCATGGAAATTTGAGAAGAAAATGCTTGGAGCTTGAATGGCAAGAATAGCCCTATGGACCTGTCAAATCCCCTTGTTTCGATAGCTGCTCCAAAGGGACAAGCGTAAATCTGTGGAGTTCCAGTGAGAAAGGCTGTGGACATTTAAATACAATCTAAGAGCAAAGAAGAATGTTAGACAAAATAGAAAATTATTGAAATTACTTAAAGAACTTGGATAAAGGAAAAAAAAAACATGAACTTTATCATGTGACAAAAGGAGGGGTGATATATATATGTGGTTGCCTAGGTACCCCCCAGGTAGTGCCTGGGTGGAGGTAGGGGTATCATCCCTCACTCCTCTGGACGCCCTGGGTTGGTGCCTTGGCTGCTGCTGCTGATCTGCTGCCGATGGGTCCCAAGATGGCGTTTCCTGGCTCACTGTTTTTTATTTATTTTTTTTATTTTTATTTTTTTAAGCTTTTAAGTGTGTGTGTGTGTGTGTGTATGGCTGATGGGTTGGGTTGGGAGGGGAGTGTAGTTGTGATGATGATTTTATTTTTGGTTTTTGAATGGGGGGTTGGGGGTTTGTGGGGTCATTTTAAATCTGTAAAGCACTTTGAGAAACCATGTTTAAAAAGCACTTTATAAATACGTTTGAATGGATGAATGAATATATCTAATATATATATATATATATATATATATATATATATATATATATATATATTCGGGCTGCACTGTGGTACAGTGGTTAGCACTGTTGCCAGGTCTTTCTGCATGGAGTTTGCATGTCCTCCCCGTGCACACGTCCTTAGGTGTGGGTGTGCACGTGCATGGTTGCTTGTCCTGTCTGTCTCTGTGTTGCCCTGCGATGGACTGGCGACCTGTCCAAGGTGTACCCCGCCTCTCGCCCGTTGACAGCTGGAGATAGGCACCAGCCCCCCCTGTGACCCCTTGAGGATTAAAAGGTTCAGAAAATGGATGGATTCAACAAATATCCGTAGTAATTGCCCGAAAATGTTGTAAACACTGAGAACTGTGACTTTGCTAAATACGTTTATGTTTGACCTCCTCTCAGAAGAAAAAGGTGAGATAGGGGCTATGACTTGTAATTTCTGTTGTGCCTGGTTTTGTATGAAGCTTAAAATCCAAACTTCTTTTTATAATATTACAATTTTCTATTTCCAGGATTTTCTGACACAAATGAACGGTCAGATCATGGCAACACTTATAGTTTGTTTTATTTACACCTAACAGATGTAAAGGAGGGAATTTTCAGGGTTTAAAAATTGAGAATTTTCAGTCAAAGGTAATTTAATTACCATACAAAATCAGTTTTATGTTAATTACTTTGAAACACTCAGAAATCTTTATTAAATTGAGCCAGCTTAGCAGAGCATTACATTTTAGTCTGACCAGCAAAACTGTTGCAGAAAATTGCCTTAAAGTTGAAGCAGAGCAGATGTTTTGGCGACCAAAGAACTAAACAGCTTCAAATTATTGCAAGGCCCTTAGAGATTTTGTAGTGGCAGCAAAGGGCTAACTATTTATTAAGTCAGAGCTCTGAGTGGTGTCAGTGGTATTTGAAAGTTGAAAGAGCAAGGGTGGTGCAGAGAGGGCTACAATCAAAAAGCGGAACGCTCAAAGAGATGCTGCTAAATGTGCAAAAATGTGCGACTTTTTCACCAAAACAAGCTCATGGTTTGTGACTAATAAAGACGATGAAACAGGTAAGACAACACGTTGAACTGTGCCTTAATCACTATTTGACTATAATAACTATCATCACAATGAATTGTGTGACATTGTGGCACGTAATATAACATAATTCTAATAATAATATGACGCAATGCGACATAACAGGAATGCCATCTTGTTGCTCCTTAGAGTTAGAAGGAATATCTATCAATTTAAACCCACAAGTCCCGAGTGAGGACACTTACTTATTGAGTGAATATTATAAATCAGGACTAATAAATGAAGAGCATGTTGCAGACCTGCTCCGTATGAAAAATGCCCTCCCAGGTGATCCAGCAATGCAATAATGAAACTGAAGTGAATTAACCATAGACTTTGTATAATTGGGAGATTTATGTTGACAATTATGACCATTTTTAAAAGTGATTTATTTTTCAGAATGATGAGGAACAGGTGTGTGAACAACACTTTCTATGCTCAAATCACAATGTGACCTGTTATTTATATATATATATATATATATATATATATATATATATATATATATATATATATATATCCATCCATCCATTTTCTTAACCGCTTAATTCTTTTTTTTTTTTCTAACGTGTCCTGTCTAGCAGTATGCTACTCAGAATTGGTGTCTGAGTACCAAGTACAAGCCCAACAGTTTTACTTTCCCAAGCAGAGTATTACAGCTTCACTGTAGTACGCCACTTGATGTATATGTATGAAAAATCTTTATTAGTGATTACTGTGGGTTCAATTTCCTGACGTCATGGACATTAAACTGAGACAAGAAGGGAGAAAGGAAGAAGGTGAAGAAAAGAAACCGGACATACAGAGGGGCGAACCGACGACACAAGACAGGGAGCAAAAAAAGAACACAAGAAACATCCCAGTCCTCCACCTCTGCCGGACGGCAGAGAAACAGTAATACAAAACAAAAACAACAAACTGTACAGAACCAAACCAATAGTTCGGATCTGGTAGAATAAACAAAGAATTACACATTCACTACACACAAGCATTGATTAATGAACATAATACAAATGTTTCTGGTAAGCTCCTGTGAACAACTAACTAATGATGATAACCTCAGCTTAAGATATGTCCGTCCTCACCTATGTCCCCACACCTATGTGTGTGCGAGCATGCAGGTCTGAATAAGGTTTCCCCATGCAAGTGATTGATAGCTGGTGTAAGGAACCGTCAATCCGTCCTACAGGAATCGGCACAGACATGGAGGAGGCAAGAGATGTATGCATCCAGCGTCCCACAGAGTACAGAGTCAACAGGCGGATCAGCGCAGGGTCGATCACCCACCAAGAGGGGAACAGATGGAAGTCCCAGGGGAGCACCCACCAGCCGCGATGCTGGGGCCCGAGAGATCGCAGTGACGAGCCCACGGGCTCCGCCGGTAACCGGCTACGCCAGGGCGGGCCCGGACCAGGAACCGGAGGCCACGGGGACCAGGGGCACCCCTCCCCCAGCGGGGCCCCAACCAGGGACCAGCCGACAAGGGTCCCCCGCCGCCGCCGCAGGCAAGGAGGACCCGCAGCCAACCGACGGACAACACACGCCGCCGCCACCCCGGACCAGTACCCACCGCCAACAACCCGGCCCGCCTCCACACATCCACACGCCAGGGAGCCACAGCAAGAGCCACAGCGGATGTACGCCCTCCCCAGGCCGCGCCCAGCCGGCACCTGGACATCCAGATCTTCCAGCTCCAGGGTCCAGATCCCGCCCCACGTGGGGCGCCAAGATCAGGGGCCCAGCCAATGCCGGACAGCCCCACCAGGTGAACAGACCAGCCAGCTGAAGTCCTGGAACCGGCAGGAGGACTGGGCGCCAGGCACGGTCCCCACCGATCCACCGGACGGCACCAACCTATTCTACAACCCCGGCACCCCCATAAGAGGTGCCCCAGTCAATCCAAGGAGGACATCGGCCCGAAACAGCGGCCGCCCGACACACCGGACCACCCAGGACCCGCCCGACATGCACCAGGACCGAGCCGGGCCGCAACCGGGACCCCCAGCCCCATGCATCGAGAGTCATCATCAACCAGCGGGCAGGAGCAACCATCACCGACGGGGAGTGACGGGGAGGGAAGAAGATGCATCAGGCCAGAGAGCAGCCAAACACCCAACCTGACAGGTAGACATAGACAGACAGAGACACTCATACGTACCCTCCCTCTCATGTGTACACATTCTTACAAATACAGGACATACGAAAAAAGGACGCTATACCCTCATTCATACCCCCCATACGTACACTATACTCCATACTCCCAGGCCCAGGGACAGACGCCCCAGTAGAGAACCCTGCCCCTGCACCCAGGAGACAGACCCCTTTGCCCACCAGGACGGGGACAAGTAGACCGCCAAGGCCCCACACCGGCAAGAGCAGCCCACCAGCCCAGGACCCCGACCAGACGGCGTGATGTTCTATCCGGGCTCCGACCCCTGATGGTCCAACGAACAGGGGTGTGGAAAGACCCCCCAGCCTCTCTCCCCCAGCTCAATGTGGTGTTGTTGCGTGTTGTTCTAATGTGCAGGGGGGGGGGGGGCCTCGCCTGTGGCGCCACACCGCCAGGTCCCTACATGTGCGTTCCCTGTAAATGTTGCAAGTGTAGTGTCTAAATTGCTCAATAAAATCGGGACCCAGGCCGCCACCGGGTAGCGAAGACGGAAGCTCCATCCCGCACCCCAGTGACGTGCCCACGTCCCAAGGCCTTGTGAATGGTAGAATGAAGGAGCAGGTGGACAGAGGCACGGGGATGGGGAGAAAATAACTGGGGTGACCATTGCCAACCCCAGGGAGCCAGCTCCCCTGCTGACTCCAATAGGCACCCCCGTTCGGCCCGATCCACCAGGGGTGGGAGGCCCCAGCATGTCCAGTCGGGGCCCACGGCAGCGGTACCGCCGAGCCCCATGGGGGCCCCGGCAATCCACCAGCCCCCATGCCAGGGGCATACCTAAATCCTCCCCAACATTCACACTGCTAACAAAACACATGTCACTAGACACCCAGGTTGAGTTTAGCCCCCCCTCACCCTCAACGCCCTCCCCCCTCCCGTCCCAAGCGCACCCCGTTAAAAAGAGCGCCTGTGCTAGATGGTAAAAAGCCTCCCCGCCAATAAGAGACGCCCCAGGCACCGCCAGCGTCCGAGGACCCCCGGGCCGAGGCCGGAACCCGGCGCACCACCGACTCGAGTACCCCGGACATTCCGCGCCAGGCCCGTGAGCAGACCGAAGTCGCGGGCGGCCAATCCCCAGGCCGACATCCTCCAGCCTTGCTACTACCGCCTGATGGCCGGGTGGCAACAGAACCCAGCACGTCCACCGCTTAATTCTTAATGGGTCACGGGGGGCTGGTGCCTATCTCCAGCTGTCAACGGGCGAGAGGCGGGGTACACCCTGGACAGGTCGAAAGTCCATCACAGGGCAGGACAATATATATATTATCTTTAAGAGTAATAAAATAGATACACAAAGCCTAAATTGGAAAGAAAACAGAATGAAAGTACTATAAAATAAGTATGCATGTTTTGCCCATGAAAATATTAGGCTAATTGGTTAAGGTAAATTTATTTTCCATATCATATGAAGAAACGCTTTACAGAATATTATTTCTTATTGTGACACATGTGAGGCAGGTAGGTTTAGGACACTGGAGGAAGTGTGAAAAGGAAAGAAGAGTATACAGTATCCATAGGGACTGATTACAGAGGCAGGCAGCAGCTCAGCATATATAATCTATTATTGTTGACGGATGTTTTGTTAAGAATAATGTAGATGTTAATGCATGCTAAAATTAATTATCTCGTAAAACAATTAACCCTTTTTCCATCAAATATTTTTTTGTTTTAGAAAAATACAAGGCTTGATAGAACAGTGTGCTGTTGTAGCTTTAAAATACAAGGTTATAATTAGATGATTTTATTAATAATGATAGGTTGTGATGATATAAAGTGGGCCAGTCTGAGACTTTATACTCCAGGGCTGGACATGAGTCCCGCTCTGGCCCTGGATATGCGACTGCTTTGAGCGATGCAAAACAGGGCATGCAGTTCTCGGCATGAGTTTCACAGCACAACCCGTTTTGCCAATTTAATCAGGGCAGCCGACCCCGCCTACTTGAAGGGGCGCAAACCTGCGCCGGCGTGTAAATGGGGCGGACCTAAAGTCAGGCTCGTTTGGGATGAGCTTTTTCACATGAGCAGCACACAGAGAAGGTAAGTTTAACGGGGTTTCCTGATCATTGAGGTTATTTTTGTAACATTCAGTTGCAGTTTGATTTTTTTTTGGTTTTTTCAGATCTACTTCTTGCTCTCTTCATTTTGATCTCTATTTTTTTTTCCAATTCGTATCTTTTTAGTTTATCCTATTTTTGTAACTTATTGGAACTATATCAGCAAAGTGTCGTCCTTCTGTGTACGTATACCAATGTTTCGTTTCCCGGAAAATCTTTATGTATTTTCATGCGTCCACCCTCTCCACGTGTACTGTCATAATCAAACCGTGTGTTGTGAACACACCTGGTCTAAATCTGCTGACACAGCAGCGACCTGTAGGACGGCGTGTGTCATGATTTAATGTTGGGAAATTAATAATATTGTTATGAGAATATCCATTGCAATAAACCCAAGTTTTCTTAATTTTCAAAAATGATTTTCATCTGATAAAGCAGAGTGATATGCAGTCAAATATATGAGTACCTGAAATATTCTGTCTTGGACAAGTTCGTAAGATTAAATTTACTTTATGATTAAATCAAATATGGTATTAACATAGGATAAATGCCTCAGGATAAAAAAAAAGGACCATGTTGTACTTCAGTTTAAGGAAACAGGCTAAAAACAATGTTTTTTCTTACAAGACTACTACCTTTTTAACCTCAGATCTTAAAAAATATGTCTAAATTGATTACTTTTTTTCCTACTTTTTTTAAACTAGCCTATAAAAAATTATGTTCGGTCACATTTTGTCCATATTTCATTTTTTTTTTTTTTTTTAGAATAATTATTCATATTAGCATTTTGCTGTTTGGGTGATCCCAGTTTATGCTACTGGGTCAAAGTGTGGTCCAAAGTCAGTGTGAGTGTTAGTGGAGAATTTCTCAATAAAGCTGACGACTTGCCACCAGCTCAACAGTCATCAGCACAAAGTTCAGTGACCAAGTGTTGCAAGAAACAGCTAGGGACAAGAGAATACGGAGTCTGTGTGTGTGTGTGTTAGTGCTATGGTTGAAGGGTCTAACTGAACTGGTGGAAGAAAGCAGCCTCTATAAGGAGTAGGTGAACTGAAAACTGAGGACAACTCCTGGTGACGAGTCACACTTTCTAAATGTAAGACGTTTTGAATTTGTTGCTTTGGTTTGTAAAGTCAAAAATTGGATTTCATGAGTAGATCTCTTTGAGTCTGAAGTCTTGACAGCGTTTCTTAGTTTATTTAAAATATTGAGGTACCAGTTTGAGGTGTTGCAATTTGCTTGTTAAAAAAAAAAAAAAGTTTACCGACTGAAAGAATGTGTGAGACAAACACTACTTAAATTGCAGGTCTGAGTCCACTCACATGGATTATGCCATGAAGTCGCTGAGCCTTCTGACTCCATCCTCGCTGTCAAAGTAAGAGCTGCCCTCCGTTTGTCCACGGGATCAAGCCGCTTGGTATGCTAAGTCCGAGCAGAAAGCTTTCCCTCAAACTATTTGCTTTTCTTTAGGGTTGTGACATCGAGCGTCTCGGCCAGCGCCTCCATGACCTCGCAGCTCCTGTCGGGTCGAACGCCTCGACCAAAGCCCTTCAGGGTAACAAATGCAGACCGCAGTTTGAAGAAAGGGATTATGGCAGAGACACTACAGGACCTGACGAATAAGGTGAGCAGATTTAAAAAGGCTCAAGCCTGTGTTACTTAGAAGTATCAAGGATAGTCTGGTGCCAGATAACTATTAAGTCTTTAACTGATTTTTAGTTAGATTTCAAGTGATAGGCAAACACAAATAAGCACATGATTGTGAAGTGAAAGAGAGATTACACATGATGTCCAAAAAAGCAGCTTGGGCGGACTGATCATTGGGAGGTACCGTCACACTCTTGTGAACAAATTTTTCTGTAGTAGTGGGACACGCTGTTAGATTCTGCACGTGGTTTAAAACATTTCCGTGCATGTCATTTACTTTTTGAAAGTGATTTAATTGTTCAGGTGGACTTTTTCTAACATGCTGATTATAAAGAATCCTATCTATTTATTTTCCCTGGAATGTTGTTATTCACGGCTGCATTTTATTTCATCTGGAGATTGCTGTACAAAAACAAAATGTCGTCCTCTATCCCTGGTTTTGGATGTTTTCTCCATTCTTGAATCATAAATCCAACTGAAGAAAAGTCTCTCTTTGCAAGGTTTTGAAATATTCTTTTGTTCTTATAATCTGTGCCACCTTATCATAATTTCAAACAGGATGGCTAGGTCTACCGGTCAGTGCTACCATTTGAAAATGACTTCCCTCTATTTCCAAAACTGTTCTTTTCCTGTGCTGACATGTTTTTTATGTAGACCCTCAAAAATTGTACTTGAGTAATGGTAACACTACTTAAATATACTTTTATTCAAGTAAAGTATAAAGTAGCTGTCTAAGACATTTCTTGAGTAAGAGTAAAAAAGTGATTACAAAAAAGCCTTCTTAAGCATTGAGTAACTGTTTAGAATATCAGATCAGTTTTATTGGCACTGAATTTTTATTTTTTTAAACGGGCAAATGTATAAAATTATGTAAACAGGAGGTAATGTTAGAATAATGACAATATAAAGTGTTGCGATATATCCAAATGGCTCAGCAGATAGAAAATACTGTCGGAACAAAAAAAGCTAATGTACAAACAAGAGGTCTCACTTTTACAAACTGTAAGTTTGTGTCCTTGTCTGCTGCATTTTTGGTAAAAACAAAAGAACACTCGTTTTATTTAGAAATTACTCTCAGGAGGTAGAGCATCCACAAATTTTACTTAGGAATAGCGATTGATGGTTTAATGAAGTGGGGTTCTGTAAAACTACTCGAGAAAATTTAACGAGT
The DNA here is from genome assembly GCA_028564705.1 of Apricaphanius iberus. Classification (NCBI taxonomy): domain Eukaryota; kingdom Metazoa; phylum Chordata; class Actinopteri; order Cyprinodontiformes; family Aphaniidae; genus Apricaphanius; species Apricaphanius iberus. The sequence goes on from JAPXFQ010002732.1 coordinate 942,149, forward strand.
TACTACCCACCTTTGGTCATGTTAACTAGGTCTGGGTATTAATAATTTGACAATCCGATTCAATTTCGATTCTTGGAGCCTCGAATCGATTTCAATTCGATATTGACTCATTAGCTTCGATGTCGATTCAGTAATAAATACACAAGTAATAAAGTACGTGAGTATATTTTTAAATGTGTGTAGTAATACCAGTGTTTAAGAACAAATTGACCCCAGCATGTTTCTTTTCATGTTGTCATGATTTATTTAGCAGAAAAAAAAACTGTACAATATTCTACATTGCTGAACGCTCTCGCTAGAGTGTTGCCCACAGCGCCGCCACTGGCCGATTGACTGAATCAATTCATAAGATTTGATGAATCGATATTGAATTGAGAAACAAAAAATTGCAGTGCATTGATGAATCGATATATTTATCCTCCCCTAGTGTTAACCATATCATTAATAGAAGTGGTAGTGGTATCACAAAATTATTATGATGTAATATTAGCAATGTAAGTATTTTTGCTAAAGTTGTGGTTCCACTTGCATCCTTTGTATGATCAGACAAAAGGTCTCTCAGAACCAAGCTCCTCCCACCCCTGCTGTAACATGCGATGCATCTATATTCCGTATCGCTTCAAACGTTCAACATATTGATAAAATCTAGCGTTATTTTTTTTATGTTGACTGAACGTGTTTTTTGTTTTTTTTTTGTTACTGGCCCCAGGTCGGTGACTCGTTCAGTTTACAGTGCATCAGCGCCTTTGTTCTGGATGAGGATGGCACCGGTGTGGAAACCGAGGAGTTCTTCCAAACACTGCTGGAGAACACTGTTCTAATGGTGTTGGAGAAGGGACAGAAGTGGACTCCACATCCTGTAAGGCTCTTGTTCATTGTCATGACCACTAGATGCCACTCTTTGTCAGTTTGTCTATGTCTCAAATTGCTGATTGACTTTACTTGATTGAAAAAGAGTTGGTCATTACAGGCCAGCGTTTTGTATGCTAGACATTTGAACTAAATAATACAAAATTGAATTCTGCCGTTTGCCCTTTAAACTGAGAATATCAGCAAATATTCTGTTCATTATTTAAAAGACTTAAAAGCTATGGTTGAAGTCCCTGAATGTTTAATGGGGTCACCTCCCACCGATCTTACCTCATCCATCTCTGCTCTTCAAAGCGTCTCTTGTCCTAAGCCGCTTTGCCAACAAAATATTCTTCCAACCAAACGATGTCTCTGAGTCCACCCCTTCCTGTCGCCTTACAGAACAGCCCCTCCAGACTTCAGTCCATCGAGCGCCTGCAGCAGAATCGCTCTGATGTGGCCAAGTTGACCTTTGACCTCTACAAAAACAACCCCAAGGATTTCATAGGCTGCCTAAACGTGAAGGCGACACTTTACGGTGCTTACACTGTGTCCTATGACCTGAGATGCTACGCTGCCAAAAAGATGCTCAAGTGAGTGAAGGCTCTGAAATCTGTATCTGAGACTTTGTCTATTTGAATAACGCAGGAATGGGTAAATATTTCCAGGTAGCACAAACAGGACTTGAGGTTGACTGATCAAACAATTTATTGTTTTTTTTGTTTTGTTTTTTTATAAATATGCATAGAGGTCAGTTAATTTAATTCATGGGTGATGCTATGTGATTGGCTGACAATGGTTTTATGATTTTCTAGTATTTGGCTCCAATCTCATCAACTATGACCATTTTTGTGACCTTTTCAGAACTGCTGTTAATTATTTGGTTCGGTACCATAAAGGGGAAACTAGGACGGGGCCTCCTTTTTAAAGAATGAACCTTTTGAGTTGAACTATTGTAGAACTGAGTTGACATGAAGCCTGATCTTGACTGGCAATACCTTGTTAAAATGCTTAAATTCACTTGTTGAAATTGCAATCCGGTTTTAAATAACTTTTAGTGGCCTCCACCCCCGTTTCCAGCTGTGTTTCAGTGACCTTTCTATTTTCCTAAGCACCTACTTCCTGAATTGGTAAATGCACCTGAAAAAGCATCTCATTATTTGTCCATTCTGTTGGTGGCAATATAGTGAGCTGACAGATGGAACAAAGGTCAGATTTTATTGAAATTAGTTTTATGCAGTGTTATGTCATCGCTGCTTAGATCGGCTGGTTTTTAGATTTGATACGGAGTCTCAGCCAAAGAGGATTATGGTTTGCAGACTTGTCAAATATAATATGATACGTGTTTAGTAGACCTCCAGCATCTTGGAGAGCAGTTTGACGAAGCATGGTTGATGCTGCAAATGGCTTTGTCCTTACAAGAATCCAAATTTTTTTTTTTTTTCCTTCCACATTACAAACACACTCTTCAGTGATATATATTTTATGTTGTATATTAATTCTAAATAGAGCATACTTGTATATTATAAAGAAAATTAAATGAGTTCTCCTAAAATGCATACAAATAAAAACCTGCAAAGAGGGACGCTTTTATGTTTGGCTCACTTTACTGTGATGCTCCTAAATAAAATCCACCAGTGCACCCAGTTGCCTTCAGATATCTAATTTGGAAATGGTAACGTAACCTCAGTATAAATCCAGGTGCTCTGCGAAGGTGTCAGACTTTTGCTGCAGGACATTTGTGAACAGGAGCCCAGCAGACAGGTCAGGGAGAATGTTGTGGAGTTTAAAGAAGGCAAACTGATGACCCTTTCACAGTTCTCCATTAGACACTTAGGGGAGATGGTGGACATTCAGAAGGTGCTGTGGTCTCACGAAATACAGCTGGATACAATTAATTTTTATTTATTTTTTTACCTACATGGAAAGACTCTGTTGCAGAGAACTTGCACTGCACATAATTAATCTATCATTCTATCCATCCTAGATTGGGCCAATCAAAGTTTGCATGCAAGCAAGATTTATAAGCTGCAGGTTTTCTACAGCCAATCTGAGCTCGAGCTTTATGTCAGTCTTTATGGGGAGCCTAAGTCTCCTCCCTTCCCTGAGGGTCCCCTGGCCGAAAAAATAATGAATGGAAGTCAATGGAGAGAAGTTATTTTCTAGTAAGCTTTGTCCGTAATCACACACATGTTGTGCTTCAATTTAAATGCCTAATGATATGCATATCGAGTGTAGAGTGACTTGGGATTTATTTGAGTTTTAAAAAATTGCAGTTAAAATGCCTACAAATCAGAAGTCTCATACCGTATATGATGTCCAGGGCTAACACTAGCTAGCACTAGGCAGCACTTGAAATACCAAGACCGTTTAGAACTTCTCCCGCATGCTGGCTCTCATTTAACCAACTGTTTCTACCCCAGCATAGCTGCCACTTTCCAAATAGACAGATCTATAACAGTTGTCTCCACTTCTAATGCTCATTTCTTCGTCCTGGAGGAAGGAGACAAATCACAGCCATTTTCCCCTTCTTTTTATAGGTTGTAGGCTGTGTTTTCAAACAAAGTAAATTTTGCCGCTGGTCAAAAACCAGAATTTTATCTGCGTCAAAATGTCTTTAAAATTCACAAACATCATTTTTTCGATCCATGGCACATTCCGAAAACCAGTGTTTATTTTCGTTATATATACATTTTTGATATACCCCTATACTGGTGAATAGCTCGGATAACTTCCGGAACGTTTAACGAGGTGAAGGGTTTCAGCCAGGACCGATTCCACTGCTACGCGCTCTTCGCCACAGTGCAGAAAATAACGTTTTTAACTAAGTACAGCTGCTGGCAGGAGCAAAGCACACAATTCTAATGAAGTTTTTCCAAAAAGAGGAGCCTCGTCTATAGTTTAAAAAGTTTATCGGCTTTAAAATGTCAAACAATAACCAAACAGCATACCTTTTACAAACTCTATTGAGAGTAACCAGTAGGGGGAAGTGTTGAACACTATTTGACCATCTGTAGGTACACGCGTCCAATGGCGGCAAAACCAGTAGGAAAGAAATAATTAATAGCGGTAAATATGTTTTACATAAATCTACGATACTTCTGCAGTGTTTTTTTTAATATTAACCAGCTAACCTACGGTCGCCATGTTTATTTTACTACTTCTATGGCAAAATCCGGTCTGAAACTATACTCTGCCCCCTAGCGGGATACTTCAGTACTACATGCAAAGCAATTAGAAGATGCAATTTGTTGCTTCTTCTAATTGAGGTTTTAAAAAAATATATACATTCAGCCTTAGAACATCAAGAATGTCTACTAGAATCATAATAATTGTAATCATTTTCATATAATTTACCTTTTTCAGGAAAAAACAATACGATGCAGTCCATATGGCAGTAAAATGGGCTATTTAAAGCACATTTTTGTATTCTTATAAGATAATGTGGATATGAACGGTCTTGTATGGCAAAGAAATACCGTTAAATACCGTTGTTTTTTAAAATGCCGTGATATGACAATTCCGCCATACCGCCCACCCCTATTCGAAAATAACTTGTCGCTCAACTGACTTTCATTCACTTTTATTTTTTTTTCGGCAGTAGGACCCATGGCCTGGAAGTAGGAGGGCGTGACATAGGCATAGTATGAGTGAAACTCGCAAAAGCCTGCCCTAAAATTTTTGGCAGCTGTGACTGCAGTGAAAGGTGGTTCTATAATGTGTTGATATAGGGGCTGGGGGTCTAATATGCCAACACCGGACCTGCTGCTGCCAGTGCAGATAGCTTCCTTGATGGTGTTTCCTTGCCTGGCTCATCAGCAATCGGCCCAATATCCTTTTTAATGAAGCATACGTGTGTGTGCATGAAGTGGGTTGGATGGTGGGGGGGGGGGGGGGGTAAAACTGTGGGTGATGGATAGGAATATGGTTTATATGGGGTCATTTTGTAATGCACGTAGAGTTGCAATTCATTCATGAAAAGTGATTTATTTGTAAATTTTGATTTCAACTCCAAAGTTCAGATTAAATTATGAAACATCTTTGAGTTTAACATTTAAGCACTACTTTGTTGGTCCGTCACCTAAAATCTGTTTGCATTTGTTATCGTAACGTCACACAAACATGGAGATGGTGTCAGTACTTGTGCAGACCACAGTAACCACTTCGCCCTAAACGTTTGGCCGTTTTTTGTTTTTTATTCACTGCATGAGTATCAATTTGCACTGTACCAGCACGTACTGTTTGCGCGTGTATATGTGTCACGCTGAGCCAGAGCTGTACATTTCTGCTCCCACACAAGGGATGGGACTATTTCTGCTCGCTCTCCTCCTCATTCCGCCCTTGCTCTGTGCCCCGCAGGGAGGCTCTTCGATGGACCATCTTCTCCATGCAGGCCACGGGCCACATCCTGCTGGGCTCCTCCTGCTACATCGAGCAGCTGCTGGAAGAAGAGGAGCGTGCTGAAAAGAGGCTGGCTCTGCCGCAGGAGAGCAGGATCAGGCAGCTTCAGAGCATGCTGCTGGGGAAAATCTCCTACTGATGATGCTCTGGAGACAGAAGTAGACATGCTATATTCTCCTAGATTAAGTCAGTGTAGCGTCAACAGATGGACAGTTTGTATCTGTCTTACTTTAAAAGGTTGTTTTTTTTCTCTTGCTGTTACGCTGAGTGTTGTCTTTCCTCAGAAAGCACTCTTACTTACTGTTATGTAACTTGTTCCCACAGAAACATTAAATAAAAGCACTTTGTTTTATTTCTGTTCCTGTTAGTCTACCTCTGAAAGTGTATATTCTGAGGGAATTTTTGCGCCGCGCTCTGGGAGCCCATTAATCCGGCTTTATATGCCGTTCCAGATCCTAGCCGCTGTAATTGGCAACAGGTTCAGCTGTCTCTCCCACGCTTCCCTAATTGTCGCCTGGTCTGCGCTGTCCTGTCAGCTGCAGCCTGCCTCCGACTCAAAACCAGAGGACGAAGGAACACGGGGAAGTACTGGCAGCTGCAGGAGGGGAGTTGGGGGGTGGCAGCGACCCATTAAGCAGCGGTGCTGATTACAGCTGGAGACTGAAGCACCACTTTAGCTGGGAGGGAGCCAGTGAAGCAGGACAGATTTTCACAAAATTGGGTGTCTGCTTCTTAATTGTTTTTTTTATAAATGTCAACTTCGTTAGGGTTCGTTTAAATGTAGCCCCCTTTACGTATTCCTGACCATTTTCTTCTTTTGTAGTTGGTTGTGAGTAATAACACTTTTCTACCTAATATATAGATATATATGTTTTAGTTTTTGTAGCTTTGATCTGCCAAAATCAGCTTTAGGTGTTTGGATTTTTGTTTCAAGGGTGATTTTTGTTTCATAATCAAAAGAAGGGAAGAAAAATGAACAGTTGGAGTTTTTTTTCTTTTTTGAGACGTCATTTATATTAGGATGAGAGGCAATGTTACATGCGAGCTTATTGAAAGACAAATGATTAGTTTACACTAAAGTGTCTAGCATTTTATAATGGGTGCAGTAGTAGATGAAGAAAAATATATAGTTCTGTAAAATTACACTCGGCAATGCATTTTTTACAAGGTGTCTCAAGTAAATGTAACAACTTACTACTTTGGCTATAATGGATTCAGACTTCCTGTTATCTGCTGACGTTCCTGCTCTTTCACAGCCTGAAGGAACTTCAGACGTCTCTTTAAATGTTTTAAATGCTAGTTCCTTTGGAATGGTTTCTAAAATTGCTGTGCTTCCTTTTGACTTTATTAGCAGGTCACTGAAAATAAAAATGCCTGACTTTGGAGTGAGATCAGTGTTCCCTGCTAGTGAGTAAAACTTTAATATAGCACCTTTTTGGAAATGATCACAAAGCGCTTTACAAGAAAAAACATGGTGACAGGCACAGAGCATAAAATATTACAAATTAAAAATGAGCAAATCCCATTTTAAAAAATACGGGGTTTGAGAACATTTTAAAAAGGAAATTTGACCACTGATCCCAGACTGAAAGGGAAAAAGCCACTACTTCTTATGCTTTGTCCTCTTTAGTTTTTGAGTTTTGTGTTTTCACCCTTATCACAAGATCTTAAGGACCTGCTGCAAAATCTTGGGAATCTAAACCAGTGCAAGATCTTTTAATGATTTAAATTGCATTTAATGCGGCTGGAACAGTAAAGGGGTGGCATGAGAACACTTGGAGGATCTTGTTAAAAGCAGTTAGATAAGGTGTCAGAGGAACTGGATTGAATTTTTCAATTAAATTCCCAGATCTTGACTGATTAATACGATGCAGATGATTTGGGTCTCCAGAGTAATGCTTGTTGCATCTCTCTCAATTTGAATACAATTCGGGTGTTTGATATCGGCCATTGAATTATTCTCCCGATTCCGCTTTGAAAGGTCATCTCTGACATCATCCTGCTGGTCAATGCTTAACTTTCCTGGTAGGAGAACAACTACTCCCACTCCATACCTATGGTTTTGTTTTTATTGTATTTACTGTTTGAAGGAACTTTGAGGAGACCTGTATTAATAAACTCTTTAAAAATAATACATGTTTTCACCTTGAAGTTAATGGGACGTAGGCGTCTACCTCTAGCCCAGGTGTCCAGACTCTCCTGATTCAGGTCCTGGTTATACCACTATATCAGAATGCTGAGTGCCGTTTTAAAAATTAGTTGAATAAAGCAAACTATTCTGATCAAATCAGTTCAAACTCACAAAACCAGAGTTCAAGTAAAAGTTTACTCATAAGTTTAGGGTTGTAAATGTGTTTTGGTCTCAATCGCAACATAGGGCTGGTGTACCCCCCTCCTCCTCCACATCCTCCTTCAGTCAGTGAAAGTCATGCTGATACCACAGTGCTGCTCAGAGGATGCGGGAGCTTGATCTATCTGTGCCCGTGGACAGAGCTGCAGTTTTTAGTTCTCTAATGTTCACCCTGCTGGAGCTGCTTCTTTGTGCACCTGATGAGCTTCTGTTCCGCTGATCCATTGGACTGAGTGAGAATTAATCTTCACATCAACTCTACAGGTTGGAGCCATGCATCACTGAGCGCAGGGTCTGGGTGCGGGAGGTGAGCTGTTTTGATTTCTAATTAGATATTTGACCTATTAGTACCTATTTTTGGACTATTTTTACCTTTTCTTTAGTTTTTTATTACGTGCTTTCTGATAGTTGAGATCAGGGTTCTTAAGCAACCTATCGCAATCCCCTATTGTTGCGCCTACAAAATGAACTGGGTGAAGTTTTACGCATCAGCAGTGAATCCTGAATTTTGCATTTGGATGTCTAAACCTGTGCTAACAGCACTTAAAACGAATTTTTTAAAGAAATCCATCTTCGCGTGTTTATGCAATACATTCTTTATTCTTTGCAACCTTGTTGCAATGTTGCATCGCGTTGCGTACTGCTCGACACAGAGCTTGCTCGAATATCGATTTTCGCAGAGGAATCTAGGTTTTATTGGTAACCTCGGGCTGTATATGTGGGAGTGCAGTGCTTGACACAGTAACGGGCTCCGAGGCTGTGTGTTTCTCCTACGCTCCTGAGGGATCCCTCGTTGCAACCCGCTGGAAACATCTCAGCGCGCTCACCAGAGTGCGCCTGGCTGCTTGGATGCTCCTTGATCCGTTAGTGTCTTACTGTCTGTTTCAATGCATATTAACTAGTTTCATATGAACTTTATTTGTAATTGTTATTGTGGTTATCTCATTATCATCTGTAGGTGTTTGCATAGTTGGGTAATTCTACCTATTAATAAACTTTGCTGCTTACAATTATTTTTTTCCATCTAAATGCTTTATATATGCCTCCAGCTTGTTCCCTTTAATTCTTTGTTTCCTATGCAGTTAAGTCATTGCAAAAAATATGCTTACCCCTTTTCAAAATGTTTTTACCTAAATACCACAAACTTCAATGCATTTTATTCGTCGTATCATTTAATGGACCAACATTATCAAATATATCATAGTTGTACTGCAACCCAAAAAAGCAGCAAACTGGGTAAGGAGAATATTAATCAGAGAAGGAGCCTCTATAAGAACTGCACAGTCACACCCCAGGTTTGAAATCTGGTAAAGGGATAGCTATTAGCTGGCAACAGTGGCATGCCACAATTTTGGAGTTTATTGCAGGATCGTAGAAAAAAAAAAATCCTGTTTGCCACAAGCCAAAGAAAGACCACATGCAAAAATAATAAACTTGGAGAAAACAGGGATTGCCCATCCCCCTGAATGTACCGTAATCCCCACCGCACCCTGAAAACCGTCGGAGCTCATTAGACAGCTGTCCACCCCACAGTCAGACTCTGACTACTACCATGGGCAAGGCCAAAGCATTGTCAAAAGACACAAGAGAAAAGCTTGTAGATCTTCACAAAGATGGACACAGCTATGGGGCAATTGCCAAGCAGCTTGGTGAAAATAAATCAACTGTTGAAGCATTTGTTAGAAAATGGATTAAACTAAAGATGACTCGGTCTCCCCTGGACTGGGGCTACATGCAAGATCTCATCTTGAAGGATATTACTTTGCCAATGACCATCTGGATGAACCAAAGGAGGCATGGGAGAAAGTCATGTGGTCAGATGAGACCAAAGTGGAACTTTTCCATCTAAACTTCACTGTGTTTGGTGGAAAAAGGATGAGTAGCATCCAAAGAAACTCTGAAGCATGGGGGTGGAAGCATCATGCTTAGGGGTGTGTTTCTGACAAGATGACTGCATTGTATAAAGGAAAGGATGAATGGAGCCATGTATTGTGAGATTTTGAGCAAAAACCTAATTTCCTCAGTCTGTGCATTTATAATTGTTTATGGCTGGGTTTTCCAACTTAACAATGACCAGATGCACAGAGCCAGGATAACGAGGAGTGGCTCCATAAAAAGCAAATCAAGGTTCTGGAGCTAAAAACTCTGTGTTGCCCAGCAACAGCCTCGGAACCTGACGGGTCTAGAGAAGATCTGTGTGGAGGAGTGGGCCAAAATACCTGTTGTAATGTGTGCAAACCTGGTAAAGAACTACAGGAAAGGTTTGATCTCTGTAATAGCAAACAAAGCCTTCTGTACCAAATATTAACACATGTATTCTCAGGTGTTTAAATACTTATGTGCAGCAATAAAATTCAAAGACATTTGTAAAACCATAGAATATGGTTTCCTGATCTTTTAAAAAGAAATCCCGTCTCTCACAGGGATAATGCATCTACAATCGGAATTTCAGACCCCTCCACAATTTCCAAGTGGGAGAACTTGCAGAATCACAGGGTGTTCAAATACTTTTATTCCTCACTGTACATACAATTTTTTTGATTGTAATGTGACAAAATGTGAAAAAGTTTGAGGAACTGAATTTTTTCCCTTTTGTCCCCAATCCCATGTTAATAAAATCTAGATTTTAGATGCTGGGCCGTTTTTCACTGCTTATTATTTAACATTAGGTGGAAAATGACACAGATGATTAGCTTCAGACAAACAGCCAGAGCTTTCAAAGTAGAACATTACATCCAGAAAGTTCACTTGCTACATTGTGCCATTTTTGACTTGAAGCAATTTGTGAAGACAAGAAAAGTGTAGACGGAACAGAATACTTAGATGTACAGAGAGCAAAGAGCTATCACTGGGAAACTACATCAGATACAGCAGCAAGACGAGTGTTTGAGCAGGGAGGTGTTGCTGGCAACAGTGTGGAGGTGGTGATAAGCTAAGAAAGAAAAAGGGAGAAGAGCTCTGTTCTTCTGGTGGCCTTTGATTGCAACGTTAAGGAGGAAAACACAGACTACAGAAAGCCTGTGTGTGTGTATATGAGCGAGACTGTTTCCAGTTCAGCAGATTGATTAACTGACCTCTAATCCTCATTCAGTTGAGTTACCTAATCAATTTCATACTGAACAACTTTCTGTCCATTCTTTCTTTTGCTTTTCAGCGGCTGGCTGTTTCACCCCCATATTTTATCCGTGTGTTGAATAATTTAGACAGCATGGGCAACACTTAGAGCTTGAATGCTGTTCCCTAAAGCCTGAATCTACCATTTGGAAAGTCTACCTGAATAACGGATTTGTGTTCTGTTATATTCAAATTGGTTAAAATGCAGATAAATGAGAAATAGTTATTGTCTGTATTTATGGTCAGGTGTCATTTGAAAGCATGTGCACAAAGACTGCTGAAGAGGGCAGAATTATAAGAAACTTAGACAAGCTTTTGCTTTATTTATTTATTTTCTTACTCCTCCATCCTCTCCCTTAAGATGCTCTCTGGTGCTTTTAAAGCTTACTGCGTCTGATTATTTCTTTCAGCCTCTTACTACTTGCAGCAGCAAAGGAGATGTTTTCAACACCTGAACAGATCCGTCCTTTTTGCTTTAAGGATGCTAATGGTGAAGTACAAAAAGGTTCAGAGGGAGCTGCATTGCGTCTTTAGAGGAAGCACATGACAGGGTGCCAAGAGAAGAGCTCTGGTTTTGCATGAGGCAGTCTGGAGTGGCAGAGAAGTATGTTAGGGGTAAAGGACATGTATTAGAGCTGTGAGAGAGCAATTGAGGTGCGCTGTAGGAGTGACAGAGGAGTTCAAGGTGGAGGTAAGACTCTATCGAGGATCAGCTCTGAGCCCGTTCTTGTTTGCTTTGGTGATGGACAGTATGACAGATAAGTTATACATGAGTCTCCATGATGTTTGCAGATGACATTGTGATGTGCAGTGAGAGCAGGGCGGAGTTGGAGGAAAAGCTAGAGTGGTAGTGGTATGAAGATTAGTCGCAGCAAGACGGAATAAATGTGTGTAACTGAGAAAGACACAAGTAGAATGGTGAAGTTACAGGGAATGGAAGTGAAGAAAGTAGAGGACTTTAGTACTTGGGGTCTATAGTCCAAAGTAGAGCGTGACACGGGAATCAATTGTCGCTCCCGTCCCGTCCCGATCCCAAATAAATACTCCCGTCACATCCGATCACGTGACAGCCCCCCCAAAAAAATTTTGTTCCGAACAAATCCCGAGAGATAGACTCCTGTCCCGACCCGAATCCCGTAGATTATCCTGCATTCTCGTTGTTTGGCCACCTGAATGGACTCAATTCATCTGACTACCAAACTATTAAGATGCACGCACCAGTTTACCAGTTTATCCAGGTGGTGTAGCAACGATGTAGCACTTTCAGTTTTGGTGCGTGCAGTGTAGTAGACCCGATGGAGTTGCATTTTGCAGTACAGTTAATAACCACACACATTGGCACCGCATCGCAGCGTCATTTTTTAAAGCTAAATCCCTGATATCTGACATGATAAATGTAAAAAAAATTTAAAAAAATAAAATTATAATTTCCGGTTTCCCGTCCGATCCCGTGGATTGTTTCCTGTCCCGTCCAAATCACGTTACCAACAGTGAAATTGACTCCTGTCCCGCGGGAATCCTGCAGGAATCTCTTGACCCGTGGGAATCCCGAAAAATTGTCACCCTCCAGTCCAAAGCAATGGAGAGTGTGGAAAAGAGGTGAAGACGTACAGTACAGGCCAAATGTTTAGACACACCTTCTCATTCAGTGCGTTTTCTTTATTTTCTTGACTATTTACATTGTAGATTCTCACTGAAGGCATCAAAACTATGAATGAACACATGTGGAATTATGTAGTTCTTTTACAAAAAAGTGTGAAATAACCTGGCCTCCAAAGTCACTGGACCTGAACCCAATCGAGATGTTTTGGGGTTAGCTGAACTGCCGAGTGAAGGCAAAAGGGCCAACAAGTACTAAGCATCTCTGGGAACTCCTACCAGACTGTTGGAAAACCATTTCGTGAAGCTTAAGATGATGCAAAGCAGTAATCAGAGCAAAGGGTGACTACTTTGAGGAATCTAAAATATAATGCATGTATTCAGTTATTTCACCTTTTTAAGTACATACAGTAATTCCATACATTGTGTTAATTCATAGTTCAAACATGGCTTTGCGATATTGCGTGAACACCAGGGGCAATTCCCTTGGATTGACAGACCGAGTTGTTAGTCCCCCTCTTTAAAAGGGCGGACCACAGAGTGTGTTCTAACTACAGGGGGATCACACTCCGGGAGTATGGGGTATCAAGCCCTTTGATAAGGGCTGTCAGATCCCTGTATGACCGGTGTCAGAGTTTGGTTCGCATTGCCGGCAGTAAGTCGGATTTGTTTCCAGTGAGAGTTGGACTCCGCCAAGGCTGCCCTTTGTCACCGATCCTGTTCATAACATTTATGGACAGGATTTCTAGGCGCAGCCAAGGTGATGAGGGGATCTGTTTTGGTGGCCTCAGGATCGGGTCTCTGCTTTTCGCAGATGATGTGGTCTTGTTGGCTTCATGATCTGCAGTACAGCTTTCGCTGGAGTGGTTCGCCGCAGAGTGTGAAGCGTCTGGAATGAGGGTCAGCACCTCCACAATCCAAGACCATGGTCTTGAGCCGGAAAAGGGTAGCGTGCCTTTTTCGGATCGGGGATGGGGTCCTTCCTCAAGTGGAGGTGTTTATGCATCTGGGGGTGTTGTTCACGAATGAGAGAAAAATGGAGCGGGAGATCGATAGACGGATTGGTAAGGTGTCTGCAGTTATGCGGGCGTTGTACCGGTCTGTGGTGAAGGGAGAGCTGAGCCAAAAGGCAAAGCTCTCTATTTACCGGTCAATCTACGTTCCTTCCCTCATCTATGGTCATGAACTCTGGGTGGTGACTGAAAGAACGAGATCACAGATAGAGGTGGCTGAAATAAGTTTCCTCCGTAGGGTGGCTGGGTTCTCCCTTAGAGATTGGGTGAGAAGCTCAGTCATCCGGAGGGGGCTCAGAGTAGAGCCGCTGCTCCTCCACATTGAGAGGAGCCAGTTGAGGTGGTTCGGGATGACCCATGTCTCGCTGGATGGACTATGTCTCCCGGCTGGCTTGCCTGGGAGCACCTCGGGATTCCTCTCCAGGGGAGAGGGAAGTCTGGGTCTCTCTGCTTAAGCTACTGCCCCCACTGACCCGACCCCGGATAACGGGAAGAAGATGGATGGATGGATGGATGGAAAATGCATCAGGGCAGAGCATGCACATGGGGATACTAAGTGTCCTCACCTTCCGGTCGGCAAATGGGTCACCTGGCCGAAAAAATAATGAATGGAACTCAATGGAATGATAAAAGTTGTTTTCTGGTGCGCTTTGTCTTACGTCCTGAATCACACACATGTTCTACCTCAGTTTAAATGATAACTAATGATGGTACATTTCCACTGTTTGTCAAATAATTTGGAGTTTATTTGATTGTAGAATTTCGCAATTAAAATGCCTTCAAAACAGAAGTCTGATGTCGCATATATGATGTCATGCATCTAACGCGAGCTAGCACTAGCTATGGCACGTAAAACACTCACTGAGGGCTTGTAAAGCTGCTCCTGCATGCTGGCTCTCACTCTACTGACTGCTTTACCCCTTACCTTTTTAACATGAACCTTCAGGAGAACGAATGATACACACTGAGCTAACTGAAGCAAAAAAGACCTGCTGTGATTTTGATGTTCTGTGTTCTTTATTACCTCCTGTAGGAGTCATTGGTGCACTCCTCAAGTAAATGTAGTTGGCCTGCCACGTGCAAGAAGGTTCACCAATTTTCTATGTTTTCTCAATTTGTGGAAAATGTCTCTCACTGAAAGCAGTCTCATAGCCTTAAATGCCATTGGAACCTCTGAAGTTTGAAAACAATCTCTTTTTGCTCTGGTGTAGTGATCTTATCCTCTTCTGAAAATCAAAGTGAAATTCCTTGTTTTTTCACACAATCGTGATCAATAAAGCTGATGCTGATCCTTCTAAATATTATGTTTTCTTTAGGTGTCAGCAAAAAATTCAACATGATTAACTGAATTAAAAACTAGAAAATATTAGTCTGTAACTCATTAATACTTTTTTTCACATTTTGACTCAAATTTCTGAATTAAATTATGTTTCAACATTCACATTGATTGAATAGGACTGTATTTTCAGGTGTGCTTGAATTTTTTTAAGCACCATTTGAAAAAAGAATTCTGTATTTGACCAATATTAAAATTGGTTTGATTATTTCCCCTATTGAGCAAATAGATACTGTATGTATTGGTGCCAATACTTTTTCATATCATTGCAACCTTTTCCTTCCACCTCACAGTTCTACCCTATTTTGCTTTTGGTTAATTTAAATAAAATTCCAATAAAAAAGAGGAGAAGTTTATCTTTTTTATTGTGAAAAATTGGAAAAGGTGGCACAAACATTCTTTCAAAGTACGGCTTCACTGGGAAAGTCACAACCGTACAACATCAGTGACGACCAAATTGTGTAGGTTGTCCTCGGTTTTAAAGGTCAATCCTTCCCTCAGTAGATGCACTGACCAGTCTGTGAGGACAGATATAGAGCTGTAAGTCAGGTCGACCTGATGACCCTGTGGCTGATTTGTTTTATGCGCTTCATCTCATGATATCAAATATTCACAGCTCTGTATTGCACCCCTGACTTTCATCTTCTCTGCCTTCGGTCTAACCACAAAGCCATTTAATGTAGACTTGGTGTGTCTTGGAGATCAACTTACTGTGTGTACCTGACTGTGAGTATTATGTTCATGTAGCGGTCCAGACGATTGTGTCTGTGTGTGTTTTCTTTCGAAGGCCAATTGTTCTGAGGATGAGAAGGTGGCCAAATATTTAACTGACATTTTGTTCCCATCATGGAGTGCTGATCTGTAGAGAGTGCTAAGAAACGGTTTGATTACTCTGTAAGGAGTCTGTAACAAACACACTCACATTGTTGTGCTCTATGTACTGTATATTCTTGTTACGACTTCACAGTGGTCTTTCTCCGGTTCGATCAAAGTAATGAGAGAATCATTGCTCTTCTTGCTTTTTCCACACTGTCACAACAGGTGATGGAAGTAAACTTTTTTTTTTACACAAAGAAGCAAACAAACTGTATTCTTCAAGTCCTAACAAAAGACTGATTTGCTAATTTATTCATGATCCACAAGCTGCTAAAGAAAAGTCACCTGAAAACATCCCTAATTATGTTTGATAGTTAAATTAAACCCTGCTTATCACAAATTGTGTCCCATTTGACGCTTTCAGCAACAAAAGATGAAAGAAACATCATCCTCATGACAGCTTTCCTTGATTGACTTGACAGCCTAATAGGATTTTAGGGAGCCTCTTTGAATAATTTTGCATCATAATGAAGAATGAGCATTATTTGAACATAAGCACAGCATGTCAACTCTCAGATGAAGAGAAAAGTGGAGGTAGTTGATGAATGCCTCGTTTACCTAACATTTTATTCTGCAGGAATACCTGTGCTAATTAGGGAAGCTTTATGACACTTGGGCTGCTGCTAATGCGGAGGATTATTATAATAAACACCAAAACTGGCTGCTAATTAAATGTGGTTTGTAACAAGGGAAAAGGTCAGTTTACACAATTAAAGGCAAACTGTACAAGTTTAGGTCATTCAGTGTATGCAGTAGGATGCTACAGATCTTCTACAAGTCTGAGTGTAATCTCCACTGTGGTAATCTGTTCGAGTAACAAAATTGGGCCCAGTGACTGACAAAAGCTCAACAAGAAAACAAAAAAGCCCTGGTTTTTGTTCTGATGACTGTTCTAGAGCCTCTAGGGCTAGTAGAAGGAAGAATCAAATGAAAAACATGCGGGACAATCTTGACATGTCTTCATAAAACAGTAACTTCATGACACAGCTTCTTCAGTCAGAGAATACTGCTGATCCACTTCAACACAACCATGTATAGAAAATCCTTCCTGCTTACAGTTAACATCTGTATAGACTCTTTAGAGACACTTTAGACACACTCTCCTTCTCACTGCGGATTTCTCTTGCTTGAAATTAAAGTGAAAGTGAGACCTTGGTGGGTGCTGGGTTCCCCTTTTGTCCCCTTCTACTTTTGCCATTTTGGTTGGTTCATAGCTTAAGTCTAGTTTATTTTCCAATACTAAATAAAAAAAACGACTATATTTGAGTTTTAGTTTTTGCCGTCTAACGTTTTTCAATTGTTTACAGAGTTTTTTGTTTTAAGCCTCATCTTACACTAATATAAAGATCTAAGCTGGAGCTGTTTAAATGACGTCTACTAGGGATCCACCGATATGGATGTTTTTACTGCTGATACCGATTTTTTTTCTTCTAATTAGCTTTAGCCAATGACTGATACGGGCTGCCGATTTTCTTAAGCTGATATTTGTAGCCGATACTGATTCTGCTCCCTCAATTTATATCATAAAAACAATGATAACAAATGTTACAAGTCCCAACTGAACATTTATTGAACTTAAAAAAATATTTAACAAATAAAAAAACATAGGTGAGGTAGAACAGGTAAAAACAAGTAGATAAACAATATTTAACAAATTTCAGGTAGAACAAATAAAGAAAGAATTCAGTGGTGGAAAACTGCGTGATTAAAATTCAGAAAATAAATATTTAGCATAAATATAATAATTCCACTATTGCACACAGCGACAGGTAAGTAGCATAATAAAGTGCACAGTGTGCAATAATGCTGGAAAAAAAACTATCGGCCAATGCAGCAGCCGCTGAATGGCCGATGCCGATACACGTAAAAAAACATATCACCCCGGATATATCGGTCTATCCCTAACGTCTACATATAGCTTTAATGTGTAAATTGGGTCTTTTACTAAGTGAGATGAGCTTTGTCAGTCCTTAAAGAGAACTGTAGGATTTTATGTTTAACTCGTGGATAGCCTGTTTAAATTTGAACAATGTTCGAAACAGTTTATGTTTTGAACATCATCACTGCAGTCACTGAAGGAGAGCAGATATGATTACACTGAAATCTGTCACATCCGTACCCTAACTTGAACTTGTGTGTGCGCCTGATGTTTTTTTTTGGGCAGAATTTTTTAAATACTTGTCTTCCTTCATAAATTTATAGTGTAAAAACAAATTCCCCTTCTATGTGTTTTACTGTTCCCTTGGCACTGATTAATCATTTTCTTATATTTTCATGTGTAATAGCCATCATAGTTTCTCCAGAACCCTGGCACAGTGTCTCTTTAATTTGGCAGGTAAACAATGTAAAATTGTGTTTTATTGCTATTTTTCTTCATGGATCAGCATTATGAAGGACACTTAAATAAATTGTTCCTCAACAAACTGCACACATTTCATTTATACATGAATGGTTGAGAATAAAAGCTGTTTAAATTACTGTTTCCAATACACATACAGTCAGTGTGTTCAGACTCTTTATGCAGAAGGTTTACTTTACAATAACTTAGTCCACCAGAATCCCAAAGGGATTAGGAATGAGAAAGTGTTTTTTGAATTTATTTATAATAATTAACATAGACATTGGCAGATCACACTCTGGAGACTTTTTTTTTTTTGCTTATATTTTAAATCTGGGGTATTTTATCTGTGGTATTTTATCTGGGGTATCATTTATAAAGATTGCTTACGCACAAAATTGGCAGAAAACTACGTAACACCTTTCTACACCAAGTTTAGGATTTATAGAAAAAAATGTGGCGGAAAAATGTATGCAACTTTAAGCACATTAAGGACTTTCCTTGCACACTTTTTGGACACGGAGGACACTGACAGCACAGCAGGAGAGATAGAAAAATTGTGAATCTAAGGCACATTTCAGAATTGTAGATCATTGCGCACACAGATGAACATAAAACCAACACCACCCTTTCTCATCCCTTCTATGAACTGAGAATAAAAACTAAAATCTGAATGAAAATATGTTGCATTTAACAATTATGTTCATGTTTGTCTTCAGACTATATGGCAATTTTATATATATTTTTATTGGTGCATGTGTGAAGTTCAACTATTAATACTGCAGCATCCCTTCTACGTCATGCTGCACAATGGATGCTGGCGCTCACTGAAAATCAGCCACTGGAAGCATTTGGATGTGGGCGCCGATGTAGATTCCTTAAAGCAGTCCTATTAGATGTACGTGCTGAACTGGACCCAATGTTTGATCTACTTAACCACTGGAAACGTGCATCCTGCCTCCATCTTCATTTTTATGTAGGGCACGCTGGTGCATCAACGCTGTGTCACTTGCAGCTCTTCCGTTTATTTGTGACCCCAAATCAATATTTTGTACGGATAAAACTTTTTAAAAGTAGACTTTAAGCTCACCTTTCTGTCAGGATTGAAATATCTAGGAGCACTGAAACTGTTTGTTCCGGTATTATTTAGTTTATTTTGCTTTTATTCCAGTCTTATTGTTGCTAAAAGAAGTAATCAGAAATTGAAACTCTATATTTAGGGTTCTTGTTTTATCGCCTGTGCTCCTGCTTTTATCTTTTTTATTTTTATACATTTTTAACGTATTTTTTACTCTTGTTACGCATTTTTGTTTTTCAAAAATTATATTTTATCTTTTGATGTGAAACAATTTGGTCACATTTGGCTGAGTAAGGTGATAAACATTGATTAATTGATTGAAACGAAACAATTTTTTTTTCGAGCCTCCAGTGGAATTACTTTCACCGGCTCTCAGTTGTTGTGTTTACCTGTGAAATGCCCCATTTTAGCTAGTTTATGTCATGCAGAATATTCACTAGACACTTTAAATTGACCATTTATGGCAGAATGTGGGTGTGTAGGAGGCGGGATATGATCCCAAAAAAGCTGAGTACATTTCTAGATCAGAAACTGAAAAAAATGCTGAGCTTTAAGGGAAAGTTATTTATTTTTAACCTAGACCCTTTTTAAGCATTTATTACATTTATTTATTCACCCAGACAAGTTTGGAGCCACTTAGTCCTTCTGAAGAAGTTTATATCCTGTCACGATCAGCGTATATCGATATAATGGGAGTCAATAAGGGCAGGACATTTGCTCTCTTTATTAAGGCATTATTTGCCCCTAAACCCCCTTCATTTAACCAATATTTTATTGATCATTAACGCTACTCTCCTTAGAGTTAATCTCAGAATTGCTTCTTTGTTCTGTTCTGAGGTGTTTTAGAGGCTTATAATATAACCACACTAACGCACGATTTCAATTATGTTACTGCCATTCTCCATCCCAGTTGTCCCAGTCTGAGCAGGGCTTTCACTCTAAGCTCTAAAGCGGTCGGCTAGACAGAACTTGATACTGCACACATCAACATTGTTCACATTGGCATGTTTCCAGATTGCACTAACCGAATAACCAGTTGGACTAACATCAGCTTCAACAAGCTCCCTTTCTACAACCTACGCAGACTACATCTGTAATGACGGGCAGCTGCGACGTCACCGAAATCCCAAGTCAGCGTAAGTTGGAATTGGTTGCATTAAAGGCCTATAAAGCACCAGAACCTTACACCACGGCACCTCTGAGATGAACCAAACTCATAGGAGAATATCGCTATCTATTCATAACAAAACATGGCTGAATGAAAAAGTTTGGGGGCAGATAAATCCTTATTACAGGTTGTAAATCTCCTGCCCCCATTCACTCCTATTATATGGATATTGATCGCAACTGGATATAAGCTTCTTCCAAGGACTCCAAGTGGCTCCAAACTTACCTTGGTAACTGAACTTAATATTTACTAAAAATAAGGTTGAAAAAACAACTGAACTTTCCTTTTAATTACGGTTTTAGTAAGGATTCTACTCAAAGTTTTATAAAAGAAGCTGCTGTTTAAAAGTTATCTGCCTAATGACAGATGTGGATACATTTTTAGGAAGGGTCAAACAAAACAACAACAAAAAACTTTGGCCCTTTTAAAGTACAAATTCTGACTGCATTAAAAAATGTTTTTTAATCATACTGTAATCTATAATATAGATGCTTTAGTTGGAGCATTCAGAAAACAAGGGTTTTCAAGGGCTTGCTAGGTCAAAGACATTTTATAAAGTGATGCTCATTGGATCTTTTTCATTATGCTTGTGTTTGAAACACTGGATCTCCATCTCAGTCAGAATGTAAGGGGTAATTTTGTGTGAGGGTAAACTTTCAAATCTTGGCACAAATGGTTTTAGGCTTTAGGCTTGTCTTTCTAACACTTGTATCATTTTATCTCAAATTTTCCAATCCAGCTCTAGTTTCGTGTTTAGGATTGTTGTCTTAGTGAAAGGAGATGCCACTTTTTTTTAGCTTCTAAGGTCATCTATCAACATGTAGTTGTCATGTCAGCAGATTCTCCTAATTAAGCAGTATATCTGTACTGTTCCAGAGATACCCTCAACTCTTCCTCCCGGATTCACGTTCTCCTGTCAGTGTAGGTGGACTGTCATCTCTTGGTAGGTTTGCAGTTTAGCTGTACTCCATTTTCAAATGTTGAATCGACTCAGTGAGTTTTCAAAGCTGTATTTATACTGAGATTAAATCATTCTACACATGCTAGGTGGCTCCATGCAACACTTTTCAGTTATAATTGTTTTTCATCATAGATGATATGGAGAATTTCATGGAGTGTGAATACTTTGCACGGCACTGTGTTTGATCGATCAAAGTATGTTGTCTGGATTATTCATCATAATTTTAGTTCTACATTTCCCGCAGTGTTTCTGCTAAAGAAAGGGATTATTAAAACCTTCCTGTGTTCCAAAATCAGAAAAAGCTTTCTCATGCAAAAAAACAAAACAAAACTTCATATTCTTTAGGTATTCAAATTACAATGAACATTATCATGCAGTTATAACTGTCTCAAATTGTCAGTGAGAGCATACTTTTCATATCCTGTATTGTTATTATTTAATCATGGTTTTTTTGTGCTTGTGATTCAAGTTTCTATTCTCAACCAATTCCTCAAAATAACTCTACTCCACGATGTATTCTTCATTCATGTATCCCTCTTTATCTCTTATTACTAGCTCTGTCATTTTGACAACCTGTTACATCAGCTTGTCACACAGGAATAGCAAGATTATCTTTGCTGCCATTCATCTTTTTAATCTTTGTGCAGCTGCCGCTGGGAGAAGCCAGAGTGTCTAAAGCTGTTCAATTATACATGCCATGCGGTCTCTTGTCTCACACTTTCTGGTTCCCCTCACTAGGAGGGAAAGCACTGCAGAGCATTATGCATCAGATGTGTGTGGAAAGTGGTCCTACTGGATGGGATACACTCACTTTGTGATTTTTATCTGTGGGCTGAGGGTTTGATGATCTGTATATATTGAACTGGATGAACTGTACGTTCCGATTCAAACCCAGGACCTTCATTACTACAAGGCAACAGTGCTATCAACTCCACCATCATGCTTGTTTTACGGCAGTTGCACAACTGGTAACTGGTACGCCATCTCCAGGGTGTTATCCATTCGCCCTGAAGATGCCGCATTTTCTGCTGGACATTTGGTCAACTTTGACCTGTAGATAAAAAATGTTGCCTACTACTACTACTCTTTTTTTAAATATATATTTATGGCATATTTGGTGTTAGGGGTTAGAGTAACCCCTACCCTATACTTCAGGTTTTAGACTCAGTGAGTTTCAGTCTACCACTCTATTATAAAGCCACTTTTATAACATGCATTTATAGCAAATTAATAGGCGATTATAAAATGTAAGATCTTCCATTGTATTCGAGATCATATCACTTTGTAACAATAGCACTTAAACAGATTCTAACTGTTCTGGGGGGAAACAATTTGGAGGGTATTCCTCCCAAAGAGTCCCCAACCATGCTTTTATTCCACATGGTTCAAGAACAGCATTAACTGGGTACACTTATTTTTTTTCTTTTTTTTACATTTCAGGAAAAATTATAGAAATGTTGAGTGGTTAAAAATGTAACATTATGAAGGTTTGATTCTACAAACACAGTTTCACAAATATTTAATTATGAAGAATTTGCATTTAAGGCTAAACACTTCAGCTTTAACCAGGGTAGCTATTGCAATTACAGCTCGTGTCTCCAGCTAAAGTTTTCCTAATATGTAAAAGGTTGAAATTGAACTTTTCATTAAAAAAAAAATTAATAAAAAAAAAATATATATATATATATATATATATATATATATATATTCACTGGAACTATTAGAGGGGTGCAGAATTAGGCAACCCAAAAGCTGGAATGGTGTAACTACAACCAAGATAAACTAGATGCCACTATCATGCTGATTTTCCATATTCAACCATTATGTTTGACACAGGAAATGTTTTTTTTTAGAAAACTCGAAACCCAAACTCTTTTTAAAAACAGAATCAAGTTTTCTTGGACTCAGCTTTAATATAGAGCAATTCAGTTCAGGTTCTACCAATCCGAGTATTTTTAGGTAATGAAATCAAGATGATCAAAGTATTTCAGATTCCTATAAAAATACTGAAATAGCCCTTGCATTTCTTTCAAAGTTGGAACCTTGCAATCTAACATCGGCTTCAACGCTATTAGCCAGATGCTTCTTCATTGCTGTTCTTTTCTTTCTGGGCTTACACAGAGCACAAAAGAGCCACGTGCAAACATCTATTTGACCTGCCATTCAAATGAGCAAAACAGAACTTCTTCAGGTGGCGGCTGATGTTTTTGCTGATTTTGCTTTCAAAGCTGATCTTTGAAATGATGGAACCCAGGGTGGATAGCCATATTGCCTATGTCAAAACCTGCCGCAGTCAATATTAACAACACTTCCCCCAAACCCAACCATCCATCCATGCATCCTCTGCTTATCCAAGGTCAGGAGCTTAAGCAGAAATTCCCAGACTTCCCTCTCCCAAACTAATTAGGCCAGCTCCCAAGGCGTTTCCAGGCAAGCCGAGAAACAAAATGCCTATTCATAACACATATCGTGCCGGCATATTAGGATAATATTTCCTGCACAGTGTGTCTTATTAAGGCACCATGGTGGCATTGGCGTTGCAGGAATTTTGCTGCATTCATGCTGGCAAGCTTGGTTGTAATATTACCTAATATTGCTACAAGACTGGTCTTATAAATGAAGCAGCAACGTCTTGCTGCAACAGAGGATGATGTCATGGTGATGTGTGGAATGTGCACTGAGCCCCGTCAAGCAATAGTATCTAAAACGCAAGTAAACATGGGAGTTCATTTAGCATTTGTAAACCATATAAGCTGAGATGGCAAATTGGAGTGATGCAAAGGTCGGGAAGCATTTGGCCTTTAGAGCTGAAGTACAGATTGCTAGTCAGCCATCTTTTGGAGTGGCTCGCAAAAAGACTTGAGCAGCGGGGCTTCAATCGGGATAAAAAAAAAGTTATGTCCATCTATTTTCTCTATTTATCACGGACTCTTCCATCGAATACCTTATACGCAACTTTATATGCCCCAGGTCGGACACCAACCCCCATACCCCCTTTTATCCTGGCATGGCATAATCTTTTGTGAAAAGCACCTAATGACAGCCATGCTGGTATTAGTCTTGTGAAAGAGACTTTAGTCCCTCCTGTGTGTCCTGGATCTTCCTCTGGGTCTCCTCTCATGGGACATGCCTGGAACACCCCACCAGGGAGGCATTCAGGAGGCATCCTGAACATAGAACCAGTTAATTTCAATTAAATGTATTTATATTGTGCCGATTTATAACTGATGTCATCTCAAGGCACCTTACAAGAGAAGTCAATTTAATCAAATCATACAATCATTCCAATCCGTTATAACGTTTTCTCTCTAAGGAATCCCAGCAGATTGTGCTGAATCATTTTTACTGCCTTGTGTTGTTGACTTCACAACAATCCTTCATACTGAGCAAGTATGACAGTGGAGAGGAAAAACTCCCGTTTAACAGGAAGAAACCTCCAGCACAACCTGGATCAGTACGAGCGGCCGTCTGACACGACCGATAGAGAGTTCGAGAAGACAGAGCAGAGACACCGAAAGAAAAACAACCTTTAAGAGTCTCATCGATATCAAAGAAAGTAAAAAGGTGATACCAGGACACTGAGTTACAGAACGTAATTAGATAAATACATCCATCATCATTACTGCTGATTGTGAACTAAGGTGGCAGTTTCTAATATGAGATTACATACAGAATGTCTTCATTCACCAGAAGTGATTATTGGTTCCAATATTGGTTTCACTCATTCACTCTTTCAACCATCTGGACAACTCCTTGGTGAGCCTCTTCCACTTCAGGCAACTTAAATAGCAAGTTAGGTCCAGAAATACACTGAATTTTACACTCTCCTGCCTATGACACTTAGCTAGTCAGTAAGAGTGGCCATGCTGCTCTCCGCTAAGACTTTTATCTGCATTTAGAAAATTATCTGTCCGCAGAGAACTAACCTCAAAGATTCAGTCTAATTTGACTTTTTTCAAAGACGGAGGACATTCAAAGCTCTTTCCTCTCCAGGGTCAGGCTTTTCAGTAAGTGTTACAGTGGTTGTGTGCGCCCCATATGAGCAGTCCTTTAATTAAACAGCAGTGCTTTTAAAAATAGAAACTGTACTTTTGCCTATAGAGCAGTGGTGTAAAAATCACAGTAGTGCTACAAACTTCCTAAAAGTCAAACTTTATAAACCCAGCACAGCCGTTCCAAGGATCTTTACAGGAACATCAACACATCAATATGATTCAGTATAATCCTGTGATCAGATTGCTCTGCTGCTGGGATCTTAAAATTGGGAATATCTTTCCACCTTTGCTCTTTTATGTACCCTGAGTGTGTAGTAATCATGCTGCACTTCACTCAGGAAATCATGAGCTCAGCCTTCAGAGACTGAAGCGGTCTTTTGGGGACTGGTGGCAGCCAGGAAACCGTGAGCTGTTAGCGGAAGGCTGATGAAAGACTTTAGAGTGGAAAAAAAAAACTGCCACCTCTGCACTCTGGGACGGCTTGTTTACCAGCATGGTTTCTTCCTACTTCCTCACTTCCCTCCTTCAGGCATTTTTTTTTCTCTCCAAAATTCTCTCCAACAGATGTCTCTGGTAGTCTACTTTCAGGTGCTGCATGCCCATTTTTAAATGAGAATCCTACATTTCATCTCCATTTAAATTTCATGTTCATCTAAAGCCCTGGGTACCCTCTGGTGACAATCAGTCTGCTCCCCATCACAATGGCTGGGAGCATGAGGCGGTGAAGCAAGCGGCAGGGCTGATTTCTGTACTATCCTGTCATATATCACCTTGTGTGTTTTTCATTCATTCTTTCAGTGTTCCATCCATTTCTCATCATTAAAATGAAAACCTAAATCACAGTCTACACAGCATTTCAAAAATGCACAGCACTAAAAGCCACATTTTCTCAAGTAATCAATAACTTAAAAGCTGGACATTTACACATGTTTTTTTCAATATTCTAATATATTTTTAAGGGCATTGTTGTATTTTTCCATTTACTAAAAATTCTATTTATTTTTTGTAGGCCTGTTTTGTATTAGCAGGTGTAATCGCTAGTATGGACCCAAGTAAGACTGGGTATCAATTCAAATTTCAAGAATCGTTTCGATTACGATTCACAAAAGTTTGAATCAATTATCACGATTTGATCTGAGCCAATTCAATTTTATCCAGTTCAATATGGATTGGGTCAGTGTTATTAAAACATTTTTTTGAGCTGTTAATTATATGCCTGTAATTCATTGACTTAACACTAGGTGAGTAACAGTTTTACCAGGAAAAACTGTCTTTAAATTTTCAGAACTAAGCCTCAAAATGTATATCTGGGTTTTTAATTCCCATTTAAATGTATAAAAGGACAACCCAGTGTTCAACAATTAAACCGATTTTTGAACTTGTGAATCAATTTGATTCTTAGAGTATTGATAAGAATCAATTCATGAATCGATTTTTAACAATTTTTTTTCAACACAGCCTTAGACCCACAGCGACAATTCAAGAAGGAAGGTGTTCACAACTTTTTTTAAATTATCAAGTAGAAAATCACTCTGGAAGGCCTGGAAGTCCTCAATCTAGGAGAGAGATTAGCTGGTTAGAACCAAACTGTTTCAGAATGACTTGACGGTGAGAATGTAAAGCTTGACTTTTTTAGGGTGTTCAGAAGAACCTTGAGTGACAGACAGGTTAGGGAATCGGTCCAAAGGTCCAAGATCCTCTTTTTTTAGGTTCTCTTGGTCCAAACAATTCCGACATCCAGAATTCAAACATAAATTCCTGGATCCAATACCACAAAACAAAGCAATAACGAAAAAACCTACAAACTCCAAGAGGGAAGAGGCAGGGTAAAAAAAGAATGCGGACAGAACACTTGGTCAAGGAAACACAGGTGAGCTTTATAGGACAGGTTGGACAATTGGATAAATCAGACTAAGTGTAAATGGTGCGTTCAGGGCAGGCTGGGAAATCAGAGACACCAGCTCAAACTGTTACTGTAGCGTGTTGTAATGACAAAATTCACTCCTAAATCCATATCACCTTTGTTCTTGTTAGTAAGATCTCTGGTAGCATTGACAGAGGAAGTGTAAAAAATGAGCCCAAGTGTCAAATGGACAATTTGTTGCAGATGTAAATGGATTAAATATGGTACTTGATATTTTTCTGTGTTGTTTTGATTTCAGAGTTTTGAACATTTGATTTAGAAACTTTCACTTGCCAGCTCAGATGAAAAGAGGCCGCGATTGTGATTGCTCTAAGTCACAGCTTCCGGCGGGTGCAATTAGTCACCATGCCTGTAATCAGCGACTAGTGTATTTTAAACATTGGCTTTTAGCTTGTTCTGATTGAGTCAGGCTGTTGCTTTCTTTCTTATAATTAGCTAACTTTGAAAGACACGTCATCAAAGACTGCGTTTTCCTCAGCAGCTTACATCAGCTGTTTGGACTCAAATACTTGGGTGGACACATTACTTTAAACTTGGACAGCCTGAGTCACTTTTGTCATGCAGTTTATGGTCTATGGAAACCTTAAGTATTAATGATTGATTGTTATGAATTTTGTCATCTTCATTATTGATGTATTCATTTGGAATATTTAGCAAACAGTCTATATTGGCTGAAATAAATAGCTATTAGAAATAGCTATTCACAACATGAAATAGTAATTCCCGCAGTCATGATAGGTTTTTGTAGTTTCATTTGATTTTTGATTTTTTTCTTCATTGTTTATGTGCATTTTATCACTTTATTTAACAAGTCAGCCTGCTCTTCTTCTCAGCTGTTTGCTGTCATCTCTTCCCTCATTTCTTCCTCACCTGCTTTCACCCTTCTTCGGTTAGCTCTTCTGGTTTCCTTGGTCACTTCAACTACTCCCTCATAGTATTTAAAGTGTAACTGAACCCCAAAAAACTGTATAAATGGGTTTTTACCAATGCAATCTTTCAGTTTAAGGGCATATATTTGACATTTCCATGTAAACTTGTTAAATTCCAAATTTTTTGGTCTAAAAACGTTTTAGTTCTGCTGTTCATAGTCATTGTGTGGTACTGCATTTGAATATTCTGATTGGCTGAGATTGGTAAATGAGAGAGCATTCCTACATCACAGGGATGGTTTCACAAAGACGCCCTCCCTCTCTCAGACACACCCACCCCTCCCCCGTCTAGAAATTGCTCATCTTGTGTGATACTTGTGCACACAGAAGCTGAAATTTAAAGCCATAAGTTATAACCTATATGTTTTAAACACACCGTGAATAAGGAAACAAAAGCTGAGGCAATTCCCTCCGAACCTACAGATGCTACGGACGCTAGTGCTAGGCTCTCTGTACTTGTTTGCTACTATACATGCTGCTGGCTTCAGGCAGCGCTGACTCAGCACCATGAGCCAACAGCTCGAACTGATACGTCGTTTGGCCGCTGCGCTCCATAAAGCCTCTCTTTAGCTATGGTGGATGGCAGAAAAGAAACCTAATTTCTCCTTTTACCGTAGGTAGATAGAGGCTTTATGGAGCTCGACGGCCGCATGCCACAGTTCAGCCGTGACTGTCTTCCAGACCACACCCTTACAACCCACCCTCTCGCTCATCCTCCACACTTGGCCACGCCCCTACATGTTTCCTGGTCCTGCCCACTTTGTTAGAGTTTATCAAATGTTGCCTGGGGAGGGGATGATGCGTTTTCATGGGGTTCAGTTACAATTTAAGCCGGTTTCACTCATTTTTCGTATTGGTTCCTCCGTTTATGTTCTTATCATTTCCGGCAATGCTGACTGTTTGCTACTGCGATTCTTCCCCCTTTTAAGGGTTCTATTGATTTTTTCTATTAAACATGTTTTCAATAAAAACTGCAAACTCTGGCCAGCTCTTTGGTCCATTCCCAACGCCAACCATGACACCTAGTCTGAAATTGCTAATATCATTCTATACAAGCTGTTCCTATAATTCGGAATAGTTACTCTCAAAATTCCGAATATCCCTTCCAAAAGTTCCAAGTAATGATTCTTGTATTTCCAAATCATCGTTCCAAGAGTACCAAATATCTGCTTCCAAAATTCCATTAAACCATGCCTAAGTTCCAAATAACTATTCAGAAAGATCCAAATAGGTATTACCAGAGCTTCAAACCTCACACAAACTTGTTTTTATGTTCCAAAAAAATAGCTAATAACAGAATTTCATATAACTATTCACGTAATTCCAAATAGTTTTTACCAAATCACTTTTCTCAGCGTTCCAAAGAGCTACATATCTGTAAAAGGTTTTAGAAACCTGTTCCTGGGAGTTCAAAAGGTTTTACCAAAATTGAAAATTGATCTTATCAGATTCCAAAATAGGTATTTCCCAAAGTTCCAAACAGTACAAATGTAACATAATGAGACTTAGATGTAATAAACTATATACTGTTTCACAGTATGTATGATTGTTTCAAACTATGTATGATTGGTCCCAATTTTTGTTTAGCATACCTGTTAATGCCATATTAACGTAAGTGCTTTTGTGCATCACATTGAAATAATCATATCGAGTAGATCTATAAGTCTGTTAACATCAAAGATCATAGAAAAACAGAAAGAGAGGGATGGTGACTCCAGGTGACCAAGTTTTGAAAACATGATTTGATCACGCTGCCATGAGACTCTAAGAAATGAAACACTAGGTTTTTTTAATTAAATTTTTTTTTGTTAAAATTGTTCATTTAGGGGTATAATTAATAATGTTTCATTTGATTTAATCAACTTCAAACCCATATTGTTTTACACTTAATTAACAGAGTTTTGTGGAAAAGATTGCCTTTACTTTATCAATTAAATCCAATGTTTTAGTGTAGAATCCTTATTACTACAAATTTCAACATAAAAGGCTAGTAAAAATCTTTTTTAATTAGCATATTGATAACCAAGCATTTTACTACCAATTAATTGATTCAGTTCCATTATCCTTGACCTATATATACTAATAAAAGCCATCACAGATATTTTAAAGCAAACTTTTAACAGAAATAAGCCTCAAGCAGAAACCAGCTCACAGAAAATAAACCCTGCTGTTTGTGGCTGTATGTTGCAGGGTACAAACAAATCTGACAGTGGATAAAATAGAAAGAGACAGCATTCAAAATTGTAATCTTGGAGCCTCATACGATAACATTATAAGGTTATTGTAATGGAGATGAGCTGGGCAGTGATGCACAAAACATTATTAGACTTGATCATTGTTTATATCACAGGTGAGTGGGCTGTCATGAATTATCAATATATGACGGCTCATGAGCAGAAGTGGAATTATTGCTTAACAGTTGGTGGGAATTTCCCTACAGACTATTGATGTAGGGCAGGCTAGTAAATCTGTCATGAATTCGAGGGGTCTGTGTTCATTTTCTGGGTTTATTCTGAGCTTCAGGTTATTCATAGTTCATTCGGGTTCTGTTTTGAGTTGTATAGTTTTATTTATGTTTTGTATTTTGTCTTTTACTTGTGTGTTCTATTTCTGAGTAGCTTTTTCACTTTTGGTATGGTTTTGTTCTGTCACTTCGTTATCTTTGCTTTAGCTATTGCTTACCTCATCCTCATTGTCTTTTTGTTTTCACCTGACTCCAGTAATCACCTCCCTGATATTTACCTCTAGTTTTCTCCTAACATGTTTTTCAGCTTTTTCCCTGGCACACTCTGATTTTGTTTTTCAGGTTTGTTCTTACTAATGTACTGCCTTATTTCCACTCTGTGTGCTTTCTAAATCGTCGACGCATCTGGGTCCCCCATATATAAAAAAAGTCAGATCAGTCATATCAGTTTTTACATATTGGCATACATACAGATCAGGACTACTTAGAGATCTGTAAAACAACACTGATTATCTCATCATCAGGACATCTGGGTGTGGGGGGTTTAGCAGCAGTTGAACAGATTACCTCAAAGTTAATGGGTTAGAAGCAGGTACAGCCAAGCATACGGGTTTTAGCAAGTTTGACTAGAGCCAACTAATAATGATGGCTAGTTAACTGTTAACTTCTCCTTGAGTAGCTGTTTACCTGATGTTTAGAGCTATATTTGACTTTCCCGGTTACTCACCTTCCATCTGCTGTGCTCCCTGGTTGAAGAAAAAAATATTTTTTTAACATATTGCATCTACCTGACCCTTCAAGACAGATCTCTGCTTCTGGCATTCTATGGTTGTCCTCTGTAGCTTCAACTCCTTTCAGCCAACATCTACCTTTCATCCGTATATTTTTCCTCAGGATTTGCAAGATTCCCACTGCCCCATCTCCTTTATGCCAACCCTCTAAGATCCAGCCAATATTCAACTCCCCTCCATTCACTCATCCTTGTCCATATCCAATCTAATTATTCTGTTTCGATTCTAAACGCTTCTGAAATAATCTTCCAGCCAGAATCCACTCAACCACACTTGTCTTGTGTATTTATTGTAAATAAATTCTCTTTTATACTTGTACCTCTGTGTCCACATATTATTCTCCATGTGGGTCAAGAAAACATTCTATTGTGATGGTTACCAAACAGAATTTAACTTCCTAATTATTCTGGCCTCTTTCAGTAGGATAAAATGCTCTGTCATGAAGCAAAAATGAATCAGGTTGGGTTTGACAAGCAAAAAGACTTTAAACTTAGATCTCAGTCTTTTGGATAAGTGCATGTTCTAACATTTTGGTATCAGATACAACAACACACCTTTACTCACCCTTGACTTAGCAGGTATGGCTGTGAAATGATGACCAACATATTGGATCATAACCTAATGGCTGATTGGTGTTGATGCAAACTGATTTTTCAATTATAATTTTAGGTACTTCATCTCTCATCGCCGCAACTGAAAATGGCCTTTTCAGTCATATCACTTTTTTCACCACTTTTTCAGAATTTGACATGAAAAATGTGTGAAGGTTAGGAATCCGTCTGATTTAGTTTTTCACAATCTTAATGACCACTCATCTCCATTTGCAATGCAAAGGGTACATACTGAAGCACATTTATTCACACCTTACTGACCCAAAAGAGGCAATTAACGGCTCTTTATCGTACCCAAGACCACTTTTACATGAGGACAAGAGCATCCAGACATTGTACTGTAACACCCACCTGCTGATTAGCATTCAAGCATTTATACTTTAAAAACTACAGTACCTGAATATCCAATACTATGTGTTCTGAACAGAAGTACAGCTAAAATGTAAAAGTATTAGCCTGATTATTTATAATTTCAACATTTTAAATGTTCAACTTTGCAGATTTCTGTGCATGTTTCTCTCTATTAATAATTGATTGACTTGCTCTTGGATAAACTAATTAGGGATTGTGCTGTTTTCACTAATGGTGTAAAATGCCAATTAAGTCATTTGTGAAAGCTGTATTCAGGTAACCTTTTAACATCTGTGGCCAAGTACTAAAATAATAATTAGAAAACCATTCAATCCATAACTGACCCATTTAACTGCCCTGTTATATTTTAGAATGCCCCAGGCATCACCAGTCGCCTGGGAGAAAAAAGAAAACCAGTCAACCTTTTTAAGGAAGCAACTATTCGCAGCACAGCGGAGCAAATCTACAGTAGGCAATCTAAAACCAACCTGCCAAATAGCAGCAGAAACATACTGCACAGGAGCCAGAGATAACGAGGATATAATTAAACACCTTCTGTTCTAATGTTCTTCCTGCCCTTTCCAAAATAACTATACCATTCTATTCAGAAGAGTTTGAGTAATATTGGGTATATATTCTGGGAACAACATGGTGAGAAAACACTTCTAAAAAAGACAGAGCTCAAGATGAAAGATTTCCTTTTGATTATCTTTATAGCAAGCATTAACTCTGTTTAAACTCTAAAACATTACAAATAATTGCTTCTCTTGTCTTAATTCCTCTTTTCCACACAACTTGTTGCGTACCATGTTATAACTACAAACTTCTAAGCCTTTTACTAAGATTAAATGTAATAAACCAACAAAGGTGGTATGTAATTGTGAAGTGGAAGGAAAAAGCTACCAGGTTTTTAAGATTTTAATGCTACAAATGTACTGGAAAAGTGTGAAGACGATGTATAATCAGCCCTTTTACTTCAATACCCCATCGTAAAGGGATTGTTGAATAAAAACACATTATACTTGTTACTTGTCATTAATTTTGCCATATATCACCTACTGTTTAGCGATATGGGGAAATACTTACAAGACTTATACCCAATCAATTTTTCTTTTACAGAAAAGGGCTATGAGGATCATCACAGATTCTAAATACAGAGATCACACCAATGATTTATTTCTTAAACTAAAAACATTTAAGTATTATGATTTGGTAGACTATAAAATTGCACAAATTATGTTTAAAGTTTATAATAACTTGCTGCCAAACAAAATCTTAGTTATATTTGAAAAAAGGGATTGCAAATACAGATTAAGAGGAAGATGTATATTTAAAAGAAAGAAAGTTAGAACTAATATTAGATGTATGACAATCTCCATTAAGGGGGTGAATGTATGGAACAATCTAGATGATGAACTGAAATTGTGTCAAACCATAAGTAGTTTCAAGAGGCTTTTCAAAATAAAGAAATTGGAGGTTTATAGATTAAGTATGTGACTCCAGTAAAAATAAATTATGAGTTGTTGCACTCTACTGTATGTTATACTATGATGTAAATGTTTGTTGGTATGTTTTGTGAGAAGATTAGGCGTTATAAGTTGTTAGCTTCAGCCTAAACCTTTTTCTTTGGTTAAACATTGATACATATTATGTTACATGTTACATGTAATTGTTTTGTGTGTTATTGTTTTACGGTTGTATAAACAAAGAAAATCAAATCAAATCAAAAAATACTAGAGTGTTGGGGTCTGATATGTGGCATAAATATTAATCAAATGGCCTAGAGATATGACGCCAGCATTCCAAATGGGCCAACGGCAGAGCAGTGCGCACTTCTCTTCTCCCTCCCCAGCTGAGCGCTGGAAGAATCTGTCGGCGCTGGTTGGTCAGAAGCGCCAATCCATCAAACTCACTGCAGTTCTCTGCGGCGTGAATGGAGACTGCACCGATGGGAGGGACGAAAGGTGCCGACCCGGTGGGTTTAAATCTCAAGAATTGCCATCCCCTCTTCCTCTTCCAAACTCGCCTGATGGTGTCGGCAGTTCTCAGAACTGTAAGGAGAGACTCTTTTTCCTAACACGTGTCCTGGATTGTGTCCTTGCTCCCTGCAACCAAGTTTTCCCAATAGTTTGGCTGTCCCCAAACTATCCTTTTTTGATCTACTGAACTCCTCTCTTTTTGTTTTGTTTTTCGCGCGACTGACGAGCCAAGCATCTCGCTTCCCGACTTTTTCTTCCACACCTGGAAGCTTCCTCTTTAAAGTAAGACTGTTTAAATTTACACTCAACCTGGGTGGATAAATTAGGAAGTTTTTCTTTATAATTATATGCATGCATAATCGTTGATGTGAAGAGCTGCCTCTATCTCGAGCGCTCTGAGATTCCTCCGTGCCGTGAGTTTTTGTATTTAGATTGGGTGTTTCATGTATATTTTTTTTGTCTTTTATTAGTGAGCAGAACTGTTAGTCTGTAGAAGTTTTGGTTCTTCTCCGGTAGTTTACAGTGAAGTGTTGTTGTCATAGGCAACAGCATCCTCGGAGTGCCTAACAGGAACGCGAAGGACATTTTGAAACCCATTTTCTTCCACTTCCCAACCAGAGCCTGTATTATCAGAAGCTAACCCACTGATAAGAGCCACGAGGTTTCTTTGTTAGGAAGGAACCGCAGGCTTCTTGCTCCAAGTTAAACAATAAGTCATAAAACGGGGTCATAAAACACCCCCCCCCCTGTCGTTATCCAACGAGCTGCGTGTTCGCGTCATACACCGCCTCCTCGCGTACACATGAGGGGCTGCGTACGACGTCAGTAGGAGGCGCCCTTTGACGGCCCTTAAGGATGTCAACCGCTGGTCGCCATATTGATCAGGCACCGGTAGCATTAACAGAACCGTTTAGTATAAGTAGTGTTTTATTTTAGTTGTGTTTTTAGAATAAATTGGTTAAATTGATTCAAATCTCTGGTTTCTTTTACTATGAATGTGTGTGTGAATTACTGCAAGAATTAATTTCCTTCAGATAGGATCTTTCTGGTGTAATCCCTAAAAATTTATCATAAGTGAGATTATTGATTAATAATCCCCTTATTAATAATGTATATGTTTTTGCCATTTTTGGGGGGATAAAAAAATGGATGGTGCCCTGTTAATAATCTGAAGGGAGAATTAAATTAATAATTTACAATTATTGGTTAATATTCTCAGCATCACCAGATAGATCATAACAATTATCAATGAATTAATTACTTTTAATTGATAAATCCACAACACAGAGCGATCAATTGCCTTTAAAGCAGGAAGCCCATTTTAGCTCTGGAGTAGCTGCAGAGATCCATCGGTAAGGTGAGGGAAATTTGTTGATGGGACTTAAACTATTCTATTCTTGGCTCTTATGAAAGAGTGGCAAGAAGAAAATTGCTGTTGAAAGAAAGCCATAAGAAGCTTACAGTTCAGCTCAAGCCACGTTGGGGACACAGGAAAAATGTTGAAGGAGTATCTCTGGTCAGATTGAAAATTCTCTGACCTACATCCAAAACGTTATAAAAAAACAAACTGCGTACATCACACACTTTTGTCCGGCAAATAGGGAAGCTGTGAGTTGTTGGGAAGATGGCTAGAGCTAAATTCATGTTAACCATTGTAGAAGACCTCAACTTCCCAGTGCTTCACAATCATGTGCTCCTTTGTATTGGTCCAACAATACAAATCTCAATAGAAATTAAATAAAGAATTTTTGGTTGTAACAGGACATAATCCAAAAAATGTATGAAGAAATGGGGTGTACTCTAAATGGTATAGCAGATGTCACCTTATGCACTAAATCCTGTTTTAGTAACTTGTTAGGATGGAATAAGGTTAAGTATAAAGTTTGCTGAACTGAACATTTCAAGGTAGCAAACGTAAAAGAATTTTAATTTACAAAATTAAACTGTAAATTTTCCTGAAGTTTTGCTTCGGAGTTTGTCTATGTTTTTCTAACTTAACTATAAATTGTAAAGACTTCAAATTTTAGGCTCTAAGAACTTTGAATACTTAGTTTTTCTTACCAATGTGAAAGTAGCACTTAACATTTTATGCTGCACAAATAATAAATCTCACATTTCTCTGTAATAGCTTGGTGAACTTAAAAATATAGATTCTAAAAATTACAAATCCTGATTAATAAGTGGACTGAACTTTTTAAGTCATAATGATCACTCAAGGCACCTTACACTCACAAATGTATGCACCAATATAATAGGCAACCAGGGGTTAAGTGCATAGTAAGGCAGTATATTACAGGCAATATGTGGAATTCAACCTCCTCTCTCCAATTACAAGCCAAATACTCTACCCCACAAGCCACAG
Source organism: Apricaphanius iberus (assembly GCA_028564705.1). Classification (NCBI taxonomy): domain Eukaryota; kingdom Metazoa; phylum Chordata; class Actinopteri; order Cyprinodontiformes; family Aphaniidae; genus Apricaphanius; species Apricaphanius iberus. The sequence goes on from JAPXFQ010002732.1 coordinate 978,638, forward strand.
TTACCTATAGATATTTAATGGTAATTTAACTAATTTATAGAAATCTAAATTAAAGCACATATTCTACTGTTTAAATAGGGCCCCAGTGTTTTTATCCTAATATTCAATGCTTTATTTTCACAACAAATTGCAAATCTATTCTAATGTAATTAATTAGGAGCAAAACCTACCTTTCGGGGTCTTCTTGTGCAAGTAACATACATGGCCTTTAACTCAAAAGCCAATTACACAATTGGGGTTTTTCCAAATTTCCTAACAAAAGTATAAATGTTAAAACAACTTTCTCCTTTTGCAGTGACCTAGATATGCAAGTAATGACAACTTACTGAATGTTGTTACACCTCACAACTACTTCGGTTTTTTGGTCTGACATAAATTATAGTCCCTAATATGTCAAACTTTTCAAGTATCACAACTGTTTTCACACTTTGAAGACAACCACGAAAGTTGGATTTCCTGCATTTCACACCTAAAGTATTTCTGTTGGATGAAATTTCCTTGGTTATAATGATGCACAACTTACATATTTAAGTACTGATGACTAAACAAATTGTGCTGAAGAGTACAACTTCTTTGTTTTGTTGGACTAACTCGTTGCATTGCCTCAAATGAATAAAATGTCAATTTTTCTATCATCTAAAATTGAAATATTTTGTCAAGCCGAAAAATTTAGGTGGTTTTTCATAGTAAATCTGCGATATTACTGATCATCTTTTGTGCGTTCTCCAGATACTCCTTAGCTTTTTCCACTATCACTCAAGTGAATCAAGTTTTCAGTAACTGATGTGTATGTTTATTAACTCCTGTTGCTATAGCTATAGTAAGGACATACTTTCTCTAAGATTTGGATGGTTTTAAATAACCGTGTAATCTTGGCATGTAGTCAGCAGCGTTTAGATCATTGCTAATTTTATACCTCATGTTCAAAGTCTTGCTTCTGCTGATCCGCTTAGTGCAACTGATTATTTGCCTTTGCTCCGTTTTTCTGTCCCCCTGAGCTTCAATGCATTGTATCATAGCAGCCTGTGGTTCTAGTCGCTTACATGCATACAGTGTTCCAGGCTGTGGCTCAGACAAAATGCTAATAAGTGGTACTGATTGACAGCATGTTGATTGATGCATAATTCAGAACTTCAGTGCAGAAGCTTGAGTGTGCATATGTATGAGATCGACATCTTTTAGCAAACATGGTCCATCATGGGTTACGGTTTCTGTATTCTGACTAAGCCATGCTTAGATCCACTGGGAATTATGTGTTTTGATTTTGTCCTATAGCGTCAATTTTTCATCGGCATGTGTTGTGTTCTCATCTCTCCAGAACTGTCGCCATGCTGCTTTTCACCACCATGAAGGATCAGGCTGGTGCATCACGGGAACTAATCTGCAGGGAAACAGACACAACAAACAAGGACTGAAGGGTCGTCATAGAGACTGGCAGCTATACTGCAGGCCCGGCCATCACTGACTGGATCGGGATGCCAGCAGGCCTGGAGGGTATGGAGGTCCATCAGGATCAGGGAGGAGATGCCTCACCGGTCAGTGTTGTGACCTGGCATATGCCGTACTCACTGGGCTTCCAGGTGTCGCTCACTGCCTTCCTCATGCTTGAGCTGGTGCTGGGGTTCAGCAGCAATCTGACAGTACTGGTGCTCTACTGTTCCCAGTCTAATTTGGTGGACTCAGTGAGCAACATGGTGACGGTCAACCTCCATGTGCTGGACGTGGCAGTGTGCTTACTGTGTGTGCCCCTCACTCTGGTGGTGGTGCTGCTGCCTCCAGGACCCAACCTGGCCCTGCTCTGCTGCTTCCACGAGGCAGGTGTCACATTCGCCAGCATCGCCACAGCCATCAACATCCTGGTCATCAGCTTGGACCGGTATGACATCTCGGTGCGGCCGGCCAACAGGCTGCTGACGACGCGGAGAGCAGCACTGCTCCTGGCTGCTGTCTGGGTCACCTCGGTTGCAGTGTTTTTCATGCCTTTCTTGGAGGTCCAGTGGTCCAGTGCAGCAGAAGCAGAGGAAACAGTTCAGGTGACCTCTTCACTTGGTATTAGTGGAACAGCTGTGCCAGCATGGCGGAACAGGACCCTTCTATGTGTTGGTGGTCAGGGCTATTACACAGGCCTGGGTACGTATTACCATCTCATACTACAGGTGCCCATCTTCTTCATCACTGTGGCAGTCATGTTGTTCACCTACTCCAAAATACTGAAGGCTCTGAACATCCGCATTGGCTCCCACATGAGGAAGAGCCAACGGCGAAGGGGGCATCACAAGAGACAGAAAGAGAGGAAAGTAGGACTCAGGAAGAATGACGAAGAGGCAGGAGGGGAACAGTGCACCACAGATGGTGCCAAGCAGCTCAGCCACCCCCCACTCATTCCATCCCCGTCTCCCACCCCAACAGCTACCTCTCCCCCTGCCCAGTCCTCCGTTGCTCCTCTTATTGCCGCTGAGGCGGGTGCAGCAACTCCCCTGCCAGTCACCATGGGCGTCCAGGCATCTGTCTCAGCGATAATAGCGCTGCGTCGGGCAGTGAGACGCCATCGAGATCGCCGTGAACGGCAGAGGCGGGTGTTCAAGATGTCCCTCATTATTATCACAACCTTCCTGGGCTGTTGGGCTCCTCTTTCTGTAACCAACATACTGATACTAAGCATTGGTCCCAGTGACGTCCTAGTCAGCTTACGCCTCTGGTTCTTGGCCCTTGCTTATGGCACCACCGTCTCCCACCCCTTGCTCTATGCCTTCACCCGACAGAAACTACGCCGTGCCCTTCGTGCCAAAGTTAAGAAACGGGTGGTGTCTCTGCTGCAGGTGGACCCATCCCCAGGGGGCACGGTGATACACAACTCCTGGGTGGAGACCAGAAAAACCAGCCGACAGGTGCGGCTGGAGCCCAGCGAAGGCAGAGACCGTCACGTGGCCGAGGCCCTTTGAGGCTGAGACCCTGGGGTGCATCTGGAATAATTAAAAAGAAAGATTAAGGTCACAGGTGCGGACCATTTGGAAATTCACTGATGCGAGGAGCTGCCGTAAGAAATGTGAAGAGCACATTTTTACCTCTGGGAGACGTTTAAATGTAACCACCAGCAGGGCTAAACACAACTGCGCTCACCTCAGGCAACATTTGAAGAAGGACGCTGTCGTCACAGTGGTTGACATAGCTTTTACACAAACAAATGAGGGTATATTATTTGTACTTTGTCAAATACTGAGGTTTATTTGGACTCGAAGAGTCTTTACATAACTGTTCCGAAGTATGTGTTTCTCCAGAGAAAGATCTGACCTGCTCTCCCACTCAAATGATCTTATGTTCATGCACTTTGAACACATGGATATTCTTCAAATCTAATCAAGACTAGCTTTTTTATTTTCACACTGCCACATAAATCTGACTACGGTAGACTAAAGGATTTTGAAGTGGTTCTACACATAAACATGTATTGAGACAGAAAAGTTGCGAAAACATAATTGTAGTTTCCTTCTTTGCTTACAAGGTCATAAATTGCTGGGTCATACAAATTTGCATCACTAGTTGATATTACTTCAACTCTTTTTTTCCTGCTAATTTTTAACTAATGGTGTAATATCTCACTGTAAATTGCTGATTAGTTGATCCCTGTATTGTTTTGCTCTTCATTATGCTAACCTGTACAGTGCCTTGTATAGACCAACACAAAGTGGTGCCTAGTTATAAAGTTGAATGAAATTAATACATGGTTTTTACAAATGAAAGAAGTATAGTATGAATATGATCAATTTATTTCTGATACTCCTAAATACACTCTAAATCAATGGATTTTCCTATATCTGTTTTTAACATTTCTTACAAAAAAACATTCAAATTATTATTTGTATTCAGCCCCTTGCTATAATACCCCCAAACAAAAACCAGTGCTGTCAACTACCTTTAAAAGTCTCCACATTTTTTTATCTGTTTAACCCCAGCATTTAACCCCAGCATAAATGCAGACTATAAAACAATATACAGTATAATACAACTCAAAAAGCACTGCCCAATTCATCATCTGAAAATGAAGAGTATGTGGTAGCTGTAGACCTACCAAGACATGCTCGTCCACCTAGAGTACAAACAAGGAGAGTACTAACCAGAGATTCTTAGTGTTCCAAGAGGCCAGTAAGAACTCTGGAGGAGCTGCATGGATCCAGTGCTAAATTAAGAGAATTTGTCCACAGAATGGCTGGGACAAAACTGGCTTTTATGAAAGAAAAAAACAAACAAAAAACCCTTCAAATCGCCCTGAGCTACCCATCCCCCACAATGAAACATGGTGGTGGTAGCATCATGGAGTGGGATTCCTTTTCCTCTGCAAAATTCTGAAAACCATATATCAGCTTTTTTACAGTTCCTAATCATGCATTACTTTCTGGTGGTCTGTCGCATGAAATTGTAATTAGAAGCATTAAGATTTATAGCTGTAATGTGACAAAATATGAGAAGTTTGAGGAGTATGGATAATTAGAGAAGGCACTGTAGAAAATAGTTACTTGTCTTGAATACTTTAGCTGTTTTATTTATAGTAAGCTCAAGGGAAAGTTTTAATTCGAAGACTACATGTTAATAGAGCTGTGGGTGACATCTGAGCACATGAATCAAACTAACCTCTAAAATGAATAGAGATAGAAAAAAAGTACTTAAAGTAAAGTTTCTATTAAAAAACAATCACTCTGAGACCTCCTTGAATAACATATGAATAGTAGGGTTGTCACGATCTAGATCTTGTATCGAAATTGATCAAAATTATGTTACGACCTTGCACATCGAAATCCAAAAGAGGATCGCGATCACCTCCTCCTCCTGTTTACTGTGCGTCCCACTCGGGACTCCGTAGCAACAGTTAGCAGGCAACCATCTGTTTACTCAGATTTCCTCATCACAAGGAACCACAAATTGCATTTTCCCTAATAAGTAACTCTTACTGGTTCACCTACAACACACAACAACACTCGGTAAAATTTTAACTGCCTGTATCACATCCCCCGTGATCAGAGCGCATGTCTACAGAGCATTTTAGCTGACGCTAGCAAGTAGCTAAAGCTAAGCTACGCATCGACCCCGGCTAGGATAGATGAAGCAGCGGGACCGGTGTTCTGACAAAACAGCATACTTTGTCAGAATAGCATACCGTAACTGGAGTTATCTAACCAATTTTAACGAACCCACAAGTTTTATGTCCTAACCCTAAGGTCACAGAAGGACAAATATACTTTCTTTAAAATGCCTAAATCTAAACCAAAAATATGTATATTTAGGTTGATTTGAACAGATTTTAAACACCAAAGGGAAAAGTACGTTTTTTTTTACTGATGCGCATTAACCGAAGGTATGTCTTCTGATGGGTATACTGTTTTGTTAATACACGGGCGCTAAAGCCGCTCCTTCTACTCTCAAATCCTCAGTGAGGAAATTTTAAGTTCCCGACAAGTTAAGTCCACATTCGCATTGTAAACAACAGGACCACTGTTCGCTGCATTTTGCTCGGTCGGTCCTATTGAGTATCCAGTTCTTCAGCCGAAGAAGCCACTCTCTGTTTCTAATAACCACTTTCATGGTAAATAAATTATTTACATTTGACCATTACTGCCTAATGTTACACATTACACAAGAATATTAAAAATTGCATCAATTTTGTCTTTTAAAATAAGATTTACAGTACCAAATCTAATGTATAAAACCTAAAAATGCTCTGCACTGTAAAACAAAAAACAAAACAAAAACGAGAATCGAATTGAATCGTGACCCTAAAATCGAAAATCAAATTGAGGATTTGGATAATTATCACACCCCTAATGAATAGTATTGAGTAAATGTCTGTGGCTCATCGATGCAGTGCACTTTCAAAGTGAGTAACATGTACGTGTTATAAATATTACCCAATTGTGATTTATTCAATGTAATTCTTTACTGCAGGCCACTATGAAGGAGTTTTTTGGCTGACTTTTCTATATTAGCAGAGTTTTTCAGTCTCTACTTTCACACCCTGCAAACATGAGACAGCGAATGCTCAATTAGATCAAAGGAAATATTGTTAATATTACTATTAGGACATGTGGCTCCTGTTGACTTTGTTCCTGCTGCTTATGCGCTCTCTGTTCTAAAGATGTGAGCTGTCGAAATGCATTTTTGAATGTAAACACATGTAAAATGCATAGTATATTGTCTCACACCAAGGATATGCTACCTTTATGTTTTCTGTATGGTGTTGTATAACAGTGAATGTGTCTTAAAACAGTGGATTAAATTAATAAATCTAGTAAAAACCCTTAAGGTCTAATTTGCTTTATTGTTGCATACTCTTGTTCGGATTAATGGAGTGTTACATGTGAAGTTAAATGTTCAGTTTTTCCATGTTGAAGGCGTGGGAAGTCAACCTCAGCCTCTATGTTTACATTTTCCTCTCAAGTTGAACCGTTGCTCACTACGCTTAGATTTATTCTGTGTTCTCCGTACTTTAGCTTTCTATATTTTACATAATATGAAATGTTAATATTTTCTATAGTTTTACAATCAGAAAAGAAATTAGTAATTGTTGCAATATGTAGATTTTAGTATTGTTTCGCTGAAACTTGCTACTCAGCTGTTTGAATTCTCTCGCTAAGCCATATTGTCTCAAAATCTATGTCCAGCATTGGATCCCTGTGTGGGCACTGAGCACGTCCTCCTGGCACGGTTCAGCGTTTGATCCTCCCTATGGACCCTCCTGCATACACCAGCTCTACAGCTGGCGAAATAAAAAATAAATTAACTTTGCGTGGGCTTTGGGATGTGTGGGATGGAGGAGCTGCAGTAGGAAAGTAAAAAAAAAAAAAGAAAAAAAGAGGGTCATCTGTGTGGGATGAAGCCTGCAGGGCAAAGTAGGCTATTTCGGCAAAGCGAACAAGTAGGCCACTTGTACGTCAGATTATTTAAGTGTTTTAACAAAACAAACTGCACTGGTTTTGGGACAACATGAAGACAATCAGTATGTCAGATAATTTATTTCAGCTAATCTTTGTCCTTGTCCCAGAAAAATATGTTGGAATTTGACTTCTTTAGCTTGCACATCCTGCCCCAAAAAAATTAAAAATATAAATAAATAAATAAATAAATATGTGGATGTTGATTAGATAAGGCTGGGCCCTGTTTTTGATGCTAATATGGCCATTACAGCTATAACATTTTAATAAAATCTACACATGAGTTCATATCTTACAGTGACAGTTAATCCATATTCGCTTTAAACCTCGTTCACCTTTTTAAAACCAGTTGCAGTTAAGATTAAATGATGTTGGTGTTGATAAGTCAGTCTTTAAAATAATGATCAAAAGCAACCAGATAAACTCATTATTGGTCCCCTGATCTCATTACATGAGAAGAATCAGGGTATTTCTGCATATTGATTGGGATTAAGTATTTATTTAGAATCACCTGTAATGCGTAAACTACTTTCGGCTGTAATTCAACTTAATTATTAAACGCCACCTGATGCTTTTTGGGTTTTTTTCTTTCAATAAATGTGTCAGAAAACGTCCTAATTTTTACCTCTTTTTCCCCCCAAGAGAATTTTGACTTTCTATATCCGCAAAGAATTTACCATCATTATGTTTAATATCCTCAATACAGTGTAAAAAACAAATCAAAAGGATTTCATTTTTATTCAGATATTTAAAAATTGTAAATGTATAATTGGACAAATATTTTGAATTTACAGGAATGAAAATTAATATGTATTGCAACATCAGATTGAATATTTTAAAGTTTTCAGTGTCCTGGTTACATGTGATTTTCTCTTTAAATGTCCTGGCGTTTTTTAGCTGCTGTGCTGCACTCCTTGCATTACCTCAGCATTAAAAAAATTTTTTTAAGATGTCACCTGCTGTTATTGACGGGGGTGAGAGCTGAGGGCCAGGGGTTCGTTTGGACATCCATCTGGGTGGTTGTGGGTTGAAATCATATGGGTTCAGGCCTGTTGAAGCTATGAAGCATCTCTATGAAGCATCTCCAGCAGGATCAGCAGGACTCTGTGCCCACTTTTCACAAATTGCTTCCGTTTGCTCATTTGTTGACAAAAAAATAGTATCCAGTATCCTACAACTGGTTCAATAGTGGCCCGTTAAAATATGGTCAGAGATCGGATGGTTTAGATTGGAATGGTACAAGATGGATTCTCCTGAATTTGGAAAACTCCAAATCTTGCGAGAATCCATCTTGCAGAGGAAGGTTGAATGTTCTGAGTGGTATTCCTTCTTTTACTGAGAAAAGATAACAGACTAATCTTATACAGCTAATGGAGTTATTTAAGTCACTGTGTCTGCTCCTGCTGTTCTCTCATCTGAGTCTGTTTTTCCCGGGTCTCAGACAGGCAACGTCACGTTACTGTAATGTATGATATACCACTGAAATACAGTCTTAGCTTTCAGAATCCGTTTGATGTTGATTGTGCAAACGGTTGAAGAGTTAAAGTTATTCAAATTCTTGAAGCCATTTTGTGTCGTCATCACCGACGACGAAAACATTTTCATCAATCTATTAAATCCACCCAGCACGAGAAAAGTGGAAATGTCCTTGAAAAAGAGAGTGGTTGATCACCTTAGAGGTATGTTTAAATCTTCAATCCTGGACAGGAAACTTCCTGACTAGGACAGCAACAGCAGATTCAACGATGACACTTGACATGATATTTTACTTATAACAGTCTGAAAGAACAGATTTTATTAACTGTTACGCTGGAGATATGATCAAAAAGCATGAGGGCCCAAAGGGTCAGCAGGGCGCAGTGAAAAAAACATGTATCTGAATAAAAGCACACACTTCAGAGAGTGAATAATACAACTAAAGACCTAAAAGTGACTGTCTTCGAGCAGAATAAGAAATGATAAAGGATCAGTCCAAATTAGACATGATCAATCAAATAAAAGAACGAGGAAGACTGATGAAACATGTCTTTCTTGATAATTTTCTTGTCTGTTTATTAGTATGGTGAGTTGATCTTCATGAGGGGGAGCTTGCAAGTCTGTTTCTGTTGGTCAAAACAGCTTTTTATTACCCTCTTATGTCTGCTCCCATTGCTCACAGTGAAAAAAAGTGCATATGTGTATATAGGTAAAATCATAGAGCTTTCCAGCTGTTTTTTTAGTCACAATACCTGCGCACAAGACAGTCACCTGACGTAAGAGCATGGAGATCTACCTCCCACTTACACAGTGACTCACATTATATGAGAGGGATTAATGAGTACATTGACATTTCTTTTTATAAAACAACATTGGAGATGAGTTGGAAAGACTATTTGTATCTTGGCTTTGCATAATTTACTCTTCAAGCACATGCAGAGTTTGGGTGGGGGGTGGGGGGGATATCTTTGCAAATTAAGATCATGAACATTTAAAAACAAAAGGGTAAACCAGATAACTTTCTTATTTAAAGAGAAGTAGTTTTTTTTTTTTGCAACCTGGACTTTATTCTTAGCATGCATTATGTTCATTTACTCACTCAGAAAGTTTGAAGCCACTTGGAGTCCTTCAGGAGAAGTTCGATCTGATCCATTCATGATCAGCGTATCCATATAATGGGAGTTAATGGGGCAACCAAAGTACAGCCACAAAACGCCTTCAATATTTTGTTATGAATCAGTAGCATTATTCCCCTGTGAGTTTGCAGCGTCTCTGAGTTTTTTATTTCAACTACACTTACGTGCGATTTCACTACACCAACCCGCGAGACAACTCAGGTCCTCCAAATATAGTCTACAAATATTCCGTAGAATCAGAACCAAACATCGAGAAGCAGCTTTCAGTTTCTATGCTCCCCTTATCTGGAACAAACTTTCTGACGACTGCGGAGCTGCTGAGTCACTGTGGTCCTTCAAATTAACACTAAAACCCCATCTGTTTAACAATGCCTTTTATTAAATGATAAATGACAATTGTAATGCTTTGATTTTAGTATATTTGAATGTTCTTTTTGTTTCTGATATTGTATTTCCTGTTTTATTGTTCTTTATGTCTTGTTTTTTTCTCTTATAATAATCAAAAAAAATACATTTGCCTTGCCTTGCCTTGGAGCGCCGACCTGTAACACAAAGGCAGTGGAATAATGAAGATGAAGAATTATCCCAAAGCTCTTTACAACAAATTCATATCTAGTTGGAATATCTGGATGACCACAAAAACTGGTTTTGAAATAAAGCCGAATAAGGTGAGGGCTGCTTATATCCATGCAAAACTGTTTGTGGTTTCCAAATCCTAGTGAGGCTGTATGTATACATCTGACCCGAAAAACCACAATAAAAAGACATAGACAGTAAATTCGTATTTTTAAAACTGACTGATGTTGTTTGTTGCATCTGCTTTACAAACTGAAAAAAAAAAGATTGGTGCCAAAAAAGTAGCAAAAGCTCAAAATGGACACGACATTCATTCCCATATAAATACATATAAACTTCTGACCAGAGACATGGAAACTGAAAAAACAGGGAGTACATATAAAGATATATGTTAATAATAAATAATATTTCAGGTATAAACTTCACAATCTGAAAAAAAAAATACTGAGAGATCCCTTAGAGAATTTTTAATTAACACACAGATTTGTAAACATAGTCGTTGGTTATTGTTGCACACAAACCTAAACAGAAAAGAAAAATAATTAGTGACTGAATGGGTGTTTTATTGTGATGAGATGATTAGGGAACAGTGGAAAGTAATTTGTCGACCTAATCAAAAGCTCTCAGCCAGACTGTTTTTATTGTTTCACGGAATTACAAGAAGAAAAGATGGGCCACATTTGCTTTTTTAATGCTCCCAAAACCATCAGCAGTAAACGTACAACAAATCTCAGTTAATAGTCTCGCATAGACCCACAGTATTTTATCTGTGTTATTTGGAGCTAGCTTCAAAAATATTACCATAGCAGCAAGTTCTGATCTGTTCATTAGACCCCACATTACAGAATGTTTCCATGGGACCACATCAGATAGATTTCCTCCGCCTTTGAAACAAGGACAGACCGGCTGAACTCTTCCTGTGGTCTTGGCATACATTGCATATTTTCAGGCTTTAGATCTAACTTCAAATAAAACTGCTTTATAACACCTTTACGGACAAAAGTTATTTTAACAACCCCACCATAAACAGTGAGAAGAGATGTTCTCAGTAGCTTTTGTTCGAGTCATATAGTCACATCTGAATAAAATACAAGTAACATGCCTGCAGGCCCATGAGTTCCTATTTAAAGCATTGGGACATAATATTGATACTAATCTGTCTTCTACATTGAATATTTGCTAAACAAAGAAGCAACAGAAGAAGAAATAAATGTTTGTAAGCTACAAATTGAGTGAATATATATTTTTAAAGCCAATTGTGGAGCATGTGTGACACCTGAACAGTGAAGAGTAAATTGATGGATGGGTGATATTGGGTGAGCCATAACAAATATAAATGAACAAGCGGATTTCTATGTATTTATTTATTTCCAAGGGGAACAAATTACCTGATAAAATGAGCAATCTACAGCTTCAAAAAAAAAAAAAAGCTTGGAAAAACTATCATGTCAAACCATATGAAAAATCTTATTTTATCCCGATCACTGATTTTTTGTTAAAATTGTCAAATGATCATTTAACAAAAACAAAAAAAACAAAAAAAAGAATTCAAAGTGACTCAAAGTGAGGAATGAAGGAGTGCTGTTTCACCTTTTATCCCTTTTTGTCAACCAGATCCTAAACACCATGTATTGAGAACAATGAGCATTAAAAGGAATTTATCTCCTCGCCAGCAAAACTTGAACCTGATCAGTGAAGAAGGGCGATTTTCATTAGATAAGTCCTTGCCTCGATGACTGCCCACTGTGTTGAAAACCAGAGGAGGTGAAGAGAAAAGTAACTTTAATTTTCTGGTTCATGATTTCTTCACATTTTCACCATGGTGATCTAATGTTTTTTTCTTTTCTTCCATTGGTTAACCTGGAAATATGAAACAAATATTTACTGCTTTGTTAATGAGAAAAAAAACTCTATCAAGAGAATGTGTATATTCTTCTTGTCTCTGAGATTTAAGAACGGATGCTAGCATTTCCAAATGTCCAAATACCTGACAGAGTTTAATAGCTCTAAGGGATAAGATTAATATTAATAAGTCTTAGCTCTCTCTTGTTACAGCCTAAATTGACTTTTCAAACTGTAGAAAATACAGTATCCTTTTCAAAGATTCTTGCAGCTTTTGTAGTTCCCCTGACTTCATTTTATAATAATAATATTAATAATAATACATTTTATTTGAAAGCGCCTTTCAGGACACCCAAGGGCACTGTACAAATCAGAAAACATATAAAAATTTAAAATACACTGAAAACATCAGAACAAGTTAAAACAAGGTGCAATGTGATAAGGTATGTGCATCACTGAGTGATATAAGACAAACGGAAAAGATGAGTTTTGAGTCTGGATTTGAATAGTGGGAGAAAATCTATGGCGGCGGAGAGAATTCCAAAGATGGGGGGCAGAGCGGCTGAAAGCTCTGTGCCCCATGGTCACGAGTTTAACAGGTGGAATAGAGAGCTAGAGAGTAGAGTTTTAGCCAAGGCAAGGCAAGGCAAGGCAATTTTATTTGTATAGCACACTTCCAACACAAGGCAATTCAAGGTGATTTACATGATTAGAAAAATGTGAAAAATTAAAACATAGAGTCACAAAACAAATCTTAAACAAACGTTTATAAAATGCAATTTATGTAATTAAAAGAAAAGAAAACATTTAGTGATTAGAGCATAAGAGAACATTTATGTAAAATTATGAAATTTAAAACAGAAACATTTAACAGTAACTAAAGCAATACAGGATTTAGAATTCAAAAGTCAGGTAATAATTTTCTACCTTTAGAGAATGCGTTGCTAAACATATCTGTGACACTGATAGAAGTGAGCAGTAGCCTAAAAATCTGGACTTGCTGCATAAATATATTTGTAAAAATCATGTATTGCTTCAAATCCCAAACCCCAGTTCAAAATTCGCAGCCAGCACTAAAGATGATCACATTTCTGAATGATTCCTATAGATATTATAATACACATTAGCTAAAGTTTGCCTTCAGTTAGATCATTTCAGATCCTACATCAAGTTGATGTGCTGCATGCAGTTGTGACAAAATATCTACGCTTCAAGCTAATACTAATGGTATGACATCAAGTGTTGAACTTATAGTGGATTCATTGTTGCTTACAGTTGATAAAACCTGCAGTGTCGAGCTTAATTATCACTCTTTCTTTTCAATGTATGCCTATTGAAGCTATAGCGATACAAGTAATGTAGGGTAACTGTTTGTTTAATCAGGACCCCTTGTCTTCTCAGCAGCCTATTTTGTGTAGCATATCTTTTGCAGATTGTCCAAGGTGTATCCTCTTGTCCAATGTTTGCAGGAGATAGAAACCAGCCCACCCCCTGCATCCCCTGCAATTATGCAGATGATAGAAGATGGAGGACGGATGGATGGATATATTTTGCAATCTACTTTAAAGAAACGTGGGGATAAAATCAAATACAACTCTTGGCAGTGTAATTAAAATAATCCTAAAACTTATAAACTCATTAGTTAAAATGAGGAATCATTAGGGACATAGGTGAAAACAGTTTTGAATACGTGTGATGAGCGACCGATGTTTTATGTTTAGTCTCCCTCTGGTGGGGACTTGGACACATTGCAGACACTTTTATTGTGTCTTACTCAGCACGTATTTCTACACTTCTGCTCCGTCTTAAATACTGTATTAAAATCTCACATTACCCTTCTTTTATAGTAAAATATATATTCAATGTAAGTTAAATGTCAGGCAAATTTAATGTTCATCGGAGAGTAAGAATGGGCTTTTTAAATATCGCAAATAGTAGATGCGTATTTTGTAACTAAACAGCGCGTTTTCTCTCATGAGTTTCAAACAGAGCAGTAAATACAGTAAATAAAAGTAAAACAAAAATTCCAACACGTCAGATGTACGTATATGTATATATATAAACTCTTAATTATTTCTCCACGTCATCGGTGCCGAAATAGCTCAGTTGGGAGAGCGTTAGACTGAAGATCTAAAGGTCCCTGGTTCGATCCCGGGTTTCGGCAAACGTTCTTTTTACTCCCATCATTGCGTTCCTTTCGTCATGCAAATATATACGTATGGTGAAGTCATATTATTTATGAAAAAGTATTTCTGGGACCATCAATGGACTGTTAAGCATATATCTTTAATGTTTGATCTCACCAGGCAACTTTTATACAAACTTAAAACATATGCTAGTTATGTTCAGTGATCAGGAAACAGTGCCAGGTGAACCTCAGGCGAACTGCAGGCACACTGGGGGTTCTGACTGTGTGTCAGCTGTTCTTGCTTGTGTGGGTGCCAGGCTGTTGGTGTGTTGATCCAACAGGGCCTCAGTCCAAGAGAACATGCCTGGACCACGGCCCACCAGGCAGGTCAAGGACTTGCGTCATTGCTATTGAAACCTGAATGAATGACTGAACAGCTCTCTCTGTGAGGATGTGATAATCAGCAGTGCATAAGTAATGAACAGAAAGAAGGTGTGTCAAGGGAATTGTCAAGAAGGGATGGAAAAGGTGAATAGTCCTCCACCACGAATGTATGCCTACATGCAAAAAAATGAGTCAAATTTAATTAATTGCCTAAACACAATGCGCAAATTGTAAGGGACCTGATGTTAATCTTTAATTTAGGGAGTAATTTGTCTCAAACGTTCCTGGATTTAATACCCGTAATAAAATGTAACACATCCCATATGGGATGCTTTTCTTAAGCAGGGACAGGACAGCTGGTCAGAGTGAATAGAACAGATTAAGTGAGAAAAACTGAAATTATGAATAAAAGCTTCCGGAAAGGGCATGAGACTTGAGTCAAAGCTTCTCCATCCAACAGGACAACATCCTTAATCATATAGCCTTGAGTTACTATAAAATGGCTTAAAAGTTGTGATGGTCTATGCAAAGTGCACACTTGATGGAATTAATAATATGTGACAAGACTTAAAAAACTGATTCTTACAGACCCTATCTGTGACTCAATGTGACTATTTGGAAATTGAGAATGGAGAAAAAAAAATTCATTCCTCCAGTTGTAAAAAAGCTAACACTAATCAGACATTGATTAGTGTTCTAACATAGTAAAAAGAATACAAATATTTATGGGATGCAAATACTTTTGCAAGGCACTGGATTTATTGTACACGGAATATTATGCATACAGAATTTAACAATAATATAGATAAGAATACATTTTTGCATGTACTTTTATTGATTTACCTAAACTTCAGACAGGTTGATCAGCAGATGGTTAGAAAATATAATGTTAAAGGTCTCATTCACTCATTTAAAAAAAAAGCTTTTCTGTGCTCTCTAGCATACATGAATGCCTTGTGAGTCATTTTCAGTGGAAGTTAATGCTCCTGTATGAGGAAGTGGCCATTTCTTCTGAGATGGGGTTGAGGCAAATCGTCAAGTCTACCTTATTAACATTCATATATATGCAAACGTCTTTCCTCTGATTGGCTAACAGCAGTGCGACTCTTTTGCTGTCTTTCAACAAATAAGTAACTTTACTTACTTTCTGGCGGTGTTCCAAAGACGAATTCCAAACTATTCTTCCTCAGCTCTTTGTCGCTGACTTAAAAAATACTTGATGTGTTATCTCCACATATAACAAAAACCTGAACGTCTTCCGCAGTGTTGTTGAGTTGCTAGTGGTTACCCACTGCAGCAAAATCAATACTGTCTCAAGCCAAGGTAGGCGAGACAATGAATGCTAAGGACCTGCTTTGTCTGACTCACTCATTTTTGACATCTATTTCCTTTCTGTGCCTAATACAGGCAATGGGGGCTGAATACAATTTTCATTTGCACCAATATACAACTCAGAGTGACCAATTGTATATCAATAATAAGAAGTCCTGCATAGGTTCTTAGTGAATGAGACATTTTAAACCAAATCTAGCCTTTATATGTTTTGTTTCTGAGGGAGGATGACCAATTTTCTTACAGCGATAGCCTACATAAATCCTCAGTCCCAACCGTTTAAACCAGCAAACACTCTCGTCCTTCTTTGTTTCTCTCCAATTTGCTGTCATCTGACATCCTGCACAGGGTGTTACACAAGACTTCCCTTCTCCCTCCATTTTCTGCACTGCTTACTCTGTTAGCTCTGTTTCCTGGCAGCTTTGTTCTCCTTGGTCTTGGAAGGTTTCAAAGAATCAATGTAGATGTCGGTCGAGCTCTAAAGCGGTCTGTCTTGGTGGTCAGGCAGAACCCTGTAAGTGGAGGGTGGTCCAGACAGCTGGGACGGATGCACAAGAGCAGGGAGAGGATGTTATTGCTCCAATTAATCAAAAAAAACCTTGTTCACTCGTGTTCCACTTCCAAGAAGCTCACACAGATGCTCTGGTTAATTTGGTATGGCTTCAGGGCTTACATAACTGGAGCAGCACAGACTTCTGCACAGCGAATAGACTTGAAGGCCATATCTTCCCCTCCTGCAAACCAGGTTTAGCTCTGACACTTCACATCATCTCCAGGCTATACACACCACAGGGATTCCATCAAGCCTTGAAAATTTTATTTCACACAAAAAAAAAAAAAAACAACGAAAAAATATATAGTGGCAGAGCTGTTGATCGGATGAAATGACAGTGATAAGTCAAGTGTCAACAATGCTTAGTGTAAGTGAAGCTGTGTGAGTGTGTATGTATGTATGTAATCAATCCAAATTGTACTCCTTACACTTGTTTTTCCTGAAAACAACACTACAAATTTAAATTAATAAAGTTTGAAAATGTGTTATGCAAAAAAAATAATTTAAAGCTTTATTTAGCCTGAAAAGTTCCACTGATATATACAGTATATATATATATATATATATATATATATATATATATATATATATATATATTATATTATATATATACAGTATATATTATATATATATATATATATATATATATATATATATATATATATATATATATATATATAATGTCTTATTCCTATAAGTACTTTTCAAGAGGGTGGGAAAATCATTACCCAAAAAATACTTTTAAGTAAATGCTTCATCAGTGAAGTAAACGTTTGAAAAAAATTGCAAAAAACAAAAATAGAATTTGCAAAACCATTCCAATCGAACATTTCCAACGAAAAAGAAAAAGAAAAGCTGTTTTTAGAGCAGTTTTGTGGAGACCTTGTAAACAGATGGAGGAAGGTGTTTTAACATTTTCATTTAAAATATTTAAAAGTTTATATTGTAAAAGGTAATAAACCTAGTCTTTTTTTTCTCTTCAGAGCCAATTTAGGTCTCAACCGAACTGGAATCACTACAAGCTTCCTGGAAAATCTCTTCGTTTTAGGCTACGTCCACACTAAGCCGATTAGGTTTAAAGGCGGAGTTAGACTCCTAATTTTATCCACTCAACACCAGCATTTACGCCCCGTTTAAGGTCCCATGATTGCGCAATCCCATATTAACCTGTGCAAATACTGGGCATGCGCAAAAAGACGTGCGAAAAACGCTTCTAATCTACGTGACGCCAGCGCCTATATAATATATACAAGAAGCTCTACAGCACAGTACATATCTGCTTGTCCCGTTAACCGAAGAGAATAATAGCTGCTCAGAAGAAGAGAGAGTTTTTGGTGTGGACAGACGACGAGATCGATTTATTACTCTTTGCTGTCGTCTTTGTCTGTAGTGTTGTATTGTTATTGACGCAGCATTCATTGACGCCACTTCCTTTCATTATCCGGGGAAGCTGTCCACACTAGCTCGTTTAGCCGTTGAATTAAGATTTACACGGCTCTCTTACCCGGCTAATAGTTATCCGGCCACAGACCTTAAACGACGCCGGGTTAGTGTGGACGATAGGGGGGTGTAGACTAAATAATTATACGTTTAAGGCATTATCCGGCTTAGTGTGGACGTGGCCTTAGATTATTTAAACCACTAATTTTTTAATTAAATGTCATCACACTTTGAGTCACAAGAATGTATTCTGACAAAATAAGTGGGCATCACTGGAAATTTGGTGTACACTAAGCTTAAGTTAGTATCATACACTTTAATAAATTAAAAAGAACTCAAACTAAGTCACAAGAAATTAATGTATATGCTCTTAGGTACAATAAGACTAAACACTAATGACATCATGAGGGGAGCTGTAATATCTGTGGGCCTGCAATCAAGATTATCACAAATATTTGAATAGCTACATAAGACAGTGTTGGGAACACACTGGGTAATAATTAATAAATGCAACAGACTTCCAAGTCATGGTGTCAAAAACATGCCTCTAAGCACCCTGGGAAATATGATTATTAGGGTCACTCTCAATATGATCTTTAGGTCACTCAAAAGGTTTGAGTTATATACACTCAAAACAAGAATATGTTGCTCTAACTCAACACATTTGATTAGAAGATTTTTTTTACCTTCAAAATATTGAGTTTAAGCTATTTAGTGTAAATAAGTAATCTCGACATTGGGGTTTACAATTTAATTTACATGCAGGAATGTTATTTACACAACCACACTTTTTCACTGTGTTTGTGTAAATGAGATTTCTTGATTCTGTGTTTGTGATGAATGTTTTAGTAATGACAAATAACAAGGTCTCACAGTCTTCCTTGTTGTCTCGTTGTGAAAGACGAGATTTTCAGAGGCCCAAAACTACATTCATCATTACCAGGCACTAAGTCAGGTTGATGGGTTCAGTGGTTGGGTAACAATCTTTGCTACGGAGTAAAAAAACAGTGCAAATTATTCCCACTCTGCAGGATAAAAAAAGAAGAAGCAAACAATATCAAAAGAAATGTCAACTTTGAGGAGAAGTAAAATAGGTTCGTATTTTTGTTAAAAAAAAGTCTTGTTGTGGACCTCTTGTTACATAACCCACCATGATGTGACAAAGAAAGGTTGTCCAAGGGAACAGACTTTGACCTCGCTTTTGTCCTTTGAGTAAAAAAGCAGCCTTTGTCTCCTCAGACTGACTGCATTGAACGTATTAAACCCACTCCATGTTTCTTGAACAAGTTTCAAGGACATCAGGGTGACTTGTTTCTCTGTGTTGCTCTGTGGCGCTGTTGTCCCCATTGTTGCTGTTCTTTCTCTGCACTGTGCCGACCTTTGCAAATGCCTGGGTGCTGACCTACGTCATTATATCAAAGCAGCAATTCAGAAGTTTACCATCGTTTTTTTGCTGTTCTTCAGGAAACAATGCAGCCATAGTGCTGGTTGGACATTGGAAGCTTATAAAAAATGTAACAGGATTCAATCATCGGATCTTCTGGGCTAAATTATTTCTGGTGGGGAGGGGTGTGCTTCCAATGAATTATTAAAATGCAGCTGCATAAAAAAGATTGACTACCTGAGTTTCTCTTAAGTTTTTTTTTTTGACTGAGCAAACTATAATTTCTTCTCATTCCCGGTCCTACTCCAGAATTTACTTATAAGGAGTTATAAAACAGCTCAGAGTTGATTACCTCAATCAGAAAGTGACACTACCAGCTGTTGCCATCCAGCCTGCAATATTTTCCCCGAATCCAAACTTCTACTGTTTAACGGTGTAAATGCCTCACATCGATCACTCTGTGTGTTTTATCTTTCAGAAATGCTTTTACTATATGAACCCTCGCGCTCTCTGCGCTCCTCTGGCAGCCTTCCCCTGGTCATCCCCAAAGTCAGGACACGCACTGCTAAATCATGTTATAGCATGTGCATGTTTTAATTTCTCACATGAGTGGTGCATTAGTGGTTTCCTGTACCTCATGTCCAAGAGATAATAAATCATTGAATGCAAAACAGAAACAGAGTAATGGTGCATCTCAGAGAGAAACTTGGTTCTCCCCGAGATCCAGAAAGCAAACATATTTAGTGAATCTTATCAAGAAGGCTAAAATTCACTAATTTGTACCAAAATTAGACAGTTTGCATTTTGAATATAGTGCTGTGTCCAATAATTCTCAATTTTAGCTGTAATCATTTAATGAGACAGGAATTGGGGTGAGCTGTGGAAGGAACTAGGTAGACAGGGGAAGAGTCGTTCCTTAAGAAAGGAAAAACCAGGGGTTCAAAACTGGAACAAAAAGCATTTAAAGAGAGAAAGGCAAATAAGGACAAGCATTTGCTCACTCAGTTTTGTGAAAAGAAAGGTTAGGTACAAATGCATCCTCGATCATTGACATTGTTCTAACATAAACTCCACTCCAGGTAGAATAGCATGCATTTATGTTCATACATTATTTGAGTAATATAGCAATACTTTATAGTATCACATACGTCATAGGGAGTAAACAATGTTTCTGGGTAAATAATGGAGTGAGAAGCAGACGGAGGCGGAGCTCTTTACACAAGTACAAGGATAAGTATATTGAGCAATGCCTTTAATAAAAATTAAAAAAGTTGGAAAACATTTTGATTGCTGAGGTGAAAATACCATTAGGAAACCCAGCTAGTTATACAATTAACCTAATAAATATAGAAACTGCCATTTTGTGTTTAGACATAGGCTACTGTTTATATAATTTACAACATACTATGTTCCTTTCAGCATTGGAAACGGTTTCTATGACAACAAAACAATTACTTTCAGAAAACTGGAAATTGTTTACTTTACAACAAGAAGAGGGCCAAGCAGCGAGACGAGGTAAGGTAACTTTTACAGTTTACAGGTCAAAAAACCTTTAAGGTTTCATAGTTTCATTACATATCGGGACAGTCATTTACCTCGTAGAATTCGTACCCTCGATTTAATAAAACCTGCACACGGATAATGAATAGTCAAAAAAATTAATTAAAATTCAGCAGTAATTTCTATAATGAGAAAAAAAAAGAGTTCACTGAAAAAGAAAGAAAGATAATCATATTGTAATATGTGGTAGTTAAATAAGGACCTAAATGCAAAGATGTATTAAGTGAACTTAAAAATGGAAGAATAGCCGAGGCAAAACGCATCGAATCCAGGGCGATCTCCCAGTGGGAACCAGTAGAGAAAAAGGCAGACCGGAGAAGTGAGGAGAAGTGGAAGTGACAGAGAGAGAGACTGGTACTAATTAGTGGAAAGCCGAGGTGAGAGGGAGAATAAATGGAGGCAATTAGCAGCTAGGCAGAGAAGCAGAAAAGCAGGGTACAGAAAATGATCCTTAATGGGAAAAGTAAGGACTAAATCTGAAGTAAGTAATAGTAAAATATATTGAAGATAACATAAAAATAAAGGAACTAAGAGAAACTTAAAACAAAAGCACTAATGAACACAGAAGAGAGGTGTGAACTGAACATCTATGCTAGAAATAGATTCAAATAAGGAAAAAATACTGCTACTTACTGTATATCAGGATGTTTTCTAGATAACATAAGAAAATTGATTTTTTTCTTGTGTCACTTATATTCAAAACCTATATAAAAATATAAAATCATATATGTTCTTTCTTTGTGGGATGAGTTGCTTGACAAGGCGTCACAAGGCCGTGGGCTGGATTTGAACCCCCGTCTCCCAATACAAACCGCCATACAAACCACATGTTACGACCCGAAGTTCACACATCTGCTGCTCTCATCCAGATCAATTATCCGCATGGAATGATTTACACCTGAGCAGTCCGTTGCCTCTTAAAATAATTTGAATAAAATAAAGAATACATACAACAGAAAACAGTTTCAAGGGTCGCGATCCTATGGGTTGCCATAGTTTATTTCCATAACTTGCCTATTACATGTAATACCAATTTCATATCTTGATAATAAAAAAATATGAGCTAGGCATAATGTATGATAGTTGCTAAAGTGAGACAAATGACCAGATTCTATATATAGGACAAATATATGTACACAACTGCATATAGAAATACAAAAAACTAGATTTAATTTTAGTTGTTGGAGTTTTTGTGAAAGGATTTTTTAAAACTTATACAACTTATAAATGCTAGGACGCTTCTGGAAAACACAAATAAAAAAGTAGTGCTTTCTACATTTACTTTGACTGTATTTAATTGCAGACAATATAAACACAAAATATTTTGTAAATATACATCCCTTTCATCCATTTTATCCCGTCATACATCCCTGTCATTCAGACCTGCAACACATTCCAAAAAACGGTGGGAGAGGAGCAATGTAGGGCGAAGAAATTGGTTAAAATAATGATGTCATTTAAAGCAGGTCATGTCAACAGGTGAATGTTATTATGTTTTGGTACAAAAGCAGCATCCAGGAAAGGTTTAGTCCCTTAGGAGCAAAGATGGGCTGAGGATCGTCAGTGTGCAAACAAATACGGTATGTGAGAAAAATATTGAATCAAATAAAAACAATGTTCCCCAAAGAAAGATGGGAAGACATTTGGATATTTCACTTTCAGCCTTGCGTGTGATCTTTGATCCCTCAGGCAGCACTGCATCAAGAATTGTCATTCTTACAATATCACCGCATGGGCTTACGACAAATTTGGCAAATCTTTGTCAAATACCACAATATATACTTACATTTACAAATGCCGGTTAAAATTACACTGCGCCAAAATGAAGTCCAAGTTCTAACTTTTTTTTAAATGTGTTGCAAGAACCAAAATTGGAATACGAGTTTATTTTTGAAAAAAAACAAACAAACAAAAAACAATAATATTCATGAGAAACACATTAGATAGTGTGCTGTTGCATTGTTTTCAATGTTATACATGTCCAATATGATTTAAAAAAATCACTGTTTTTAGTTAGATTTTTTTTTAACATACCATCCAAAATTTCTTTTTCTGATTTCAAGTTGCATATCCTAAATAAAAAATGGAATATAGATTTTTTGTAAAAACTAAACAAATGACGACAACATGTTTCCCATTTCCAAATTTCACTAGCTGAATAACGGATTGGACTAGGCTCATCCTCCACCGGTTCCCTATCTGCAACCTACACAGACTAGGGCTGTAATGGCGGCAGCTGTGACATCATTGAAATCCAAGGTTAGTGTAAGTTTGAATCGGTTGCATTAAAAGCCTATAAAAACCCCAGAAGCTTACACTGCAGCACCTCCGAGACGTTCCGAACTCAGGGGTACATTGCTAAATAATCATAACAAAACACTGGTTAAATCAGAAATGTCCAAACATTTTGGTACAAGGGCCAAAATCGAAAACTGAAAGTGCCTATGGGCCACAAATGTAAGATTTTTTTTTTTTTTAATTTAAAATTGTGGGGGTTTTATCTTCTTAACAATAAATTTAACATATATGATTTTACAAATAAAGTAGGATTTCTTTTAGAAAATACATATATAAATAATTGTAGATTAAAAATATTGGGCTTTTAACGTTTGTCTTTCAAAAGAAATCATTAAGTTTTCAAACATTTCAGAGGGGCTGATTTTAAAGCAAAAAATATATATATTTTCTTAGTAGAAAGAACATGGTTTGGATCACTCTTGCTTTGAAAAATAGTTATATTTGATTGTCTCTACGTCAGCTTTAGTTGCTTACGTAATGAAACTATAAAGAAAGCAAAAAGATCTGATTGATTGATTGATGAATCATTTTTTTTTGTACCATGGGACATTCCCTAATCATTATATTTTGTCAACAAAAATATGCCATTATAAAAAAAAACTAAACTCTCCATCTGCATCAATCATTGTCGTGCCAATTGCAGAATGTACCACACTTAAATGGTGGTCAAGGGTCGTACTAAATCAGTCCAAGGGCTGTAAATAACCCCCAGGTTAAATGAAGGAGTTTTGGGGTATATGATGCCCTAATACAGGAAGAAAATCACCTGCCTTGATTGACTAGCAAATGAATGTAAATAATGCTAAAAATAAGGTCCAGGTTGAAAACAAAAAATAACTATCCCTTTGAGTGAAACTGCTGAACTCCAAGATTCACTACTTTGCATGATTATTTTCACTGTTGCACCACCGTATCAAGTTTTGCCTCAGTTTGACCAGCTGTTCCTAGACTATCAGGTCAAATGAAAAAATATATTTAATATGGTTTTCAAGTAAATAAATGGATCAAAACTACGAAGCACTATTTTAATTTTATAAACTCATACAAAAACATGTACGTTGACCTACTTTTTACAGTTTTATAATAATAAGAAAAAAAGTCAAGCACATGTGCATTGATGCATAAATGGGAGTCACTTCGTAATCTGTGTTCTTTTTTAAAGATTTATCAGGATTTTTATTTTTGTTTATGTGTTTGTTTTGTTTTGTTTTTCTTTAGTGTGTCAGTCCTAAGGAAAAAAGGAAGACAGAACCAGTCCAAATTGTCTCAGACCTCGAAAAGAACTTGTGATCTGCCGGGCAAAGCCAGCTCTGTGCATCTTTAAATGAGAATAATTTAATCGCTATCCATTCCAGTTTCAGTTTATAAGCTTTACCCAGTATTATTTAAATATTTTCCATTTATAAAATCTACATTTTTCAAAGCTAATAATGAAGGAGACAATTTATACAGAGTAGACTTAAAGTCAGTTATTTGGTTCAAAAGTTAATTATTTATGATTGTTTGAATTGGCTAAAAGTAGCTACAATGCTAAACTTTTTAATCTTTTAATTAGTAGGTTCATTAGGGTACATGCTTTTGGGATCTCTGTAAATCTGGATGGCTCATGTGTAGCATTTGCATGTTACAGGAGATCAAATGGATTCCTAGACGTATGAAGGGCCTCTTACTGGTATATATGACCTCCTTCATGCCGTGATAGTATCACTGTCAATGGAATAAGGCAATCGTATCCCTGATGACAAGTTCTCCTTTGACAGGAGATAAGTTTTAGCTTCACGTATTTCTTACTCGTGTCTCATTTTCTCCTCCCACAGCATGCATGGGCACTCTGATAGTTGCTTTTCAGACTCGGCTGTAATACTGCATTGTAAAAAAAAACATGACTGCTGATACAGGAGGCCACTGAAACATAATTTAAATGACTATAAACACTGATGACATACCTGTCGACTAATCATCCTTATCAGCAATTAACATAGAAACCAATTTCCAAAACCTGTAACTATATGTTTACTCCCGTGCTGGGTTGATATCGAGGGAGTTCTAGGAATTACAATCATCCCCATTTCCAGTGACAGTAACAAAATATGGGGATCATACATCAGCAGTTAAAGGAACCCTGACAAGAGTCCCCAGAAGCATTTTCTAGCAACTTGGACCTACAAGCTACTCTTTGGTCTGTTCCTCGAAGTTTACAAGAAAAGGAGAGTTCTCTAAATAGCGACAGACCTTTAATTTCTCTTGTTACATTTGCATCTTATAGGATCGCCGTTACATATGTAGAGCTGAAGGTTAAGGAAACTGAATAATATTGCTATACTGTCACACAGGAAGTAATATTAAAGTGACAGTGTAGTTTTTGCAGTACATCTTTGAAAATAGCCATTAAAATATTATGTAATAATAATTACGTAAAGCACATTAATTGCAAAATATTGGCGATAGTGTAAAATGTGACTTTAAAAATCAGTTTTAAAATACGTAGACGCGGGTCCTCTTTTCAGGGGAAAGCCATATTAGATGACGTCTTTACTTCTACAGGAGCCTGGACGGACAAAGCGCATGGAACAAGCCCGCTATTAAAACATTGATTTCCCCTCAAAATGCAAAATAGTTTCGCCATAAATACATTTTAACCTCTTCGCTAGTTCCAAGCGATGAAAGAGAGACTGATGTGCTCGTCATGTTGCTGCAAATAGATCATTCTCAGGGAATTGAGCATTTGAAAACAGCACTAGTTGGACCTCGGTTGTTGAGTTTCTTATTCGAAGACACAGATACCGCATGCTTGTGATAATTTAGGTATGTACAGACCCCTATTGGCTGAAAATTACACACTGTGCCTTTAAAAGAATATCTTCAGTAACTATAGTAATTAAGCAATCCTATTGAAAGCTTGCAAGATTAATTTTCATCCTCTAAAGTTCATTGTTTTAGTTTTAGAATTTATGTGCACATCATTTTCATTATTAGAAAAAATATGTTATTGTTATGGTGATTATTTAGGATTGCAGTTCCTCAATTTTTGGAATCACAGTACCCCACCCCCCACCCCAATATGGATTCCTTTGTCCTTTCACATTTTACAAGTTTGCCTGCCAAGATCCCAGGCCCTGTGTGCTTAGGCAGCAGGTTGTGATTATGGAACAAAAGAGGGGATGCTTCCAACTTGCAGAATTCAGCTGGATTTTAACATAAGGCCCTGGAGGAATTCTAACGTGATCCTCACACGGGCTTTTAAGATCCATTCAGGGCTTTGAATACAAGTAAAGTTATTGTATATATCTTTAAAATGTTATTATCTGCATCAGATCCTGGTGAGCAACATAATTATCAGATGAGACAGTAAGATGCAGTGTGTTTCCTGCTGCGCCAGCAGGCTCATGCTGCTTCTGCAGATGTCCTCGATTTCTCTTATACGACTAGGCCACATTTCTCCTGTAAACCCATATTACATATTTACAGTTCATAATAATCACAGCTTTGTAACCTGACATTACACTGGTTCGATGACTTCAATCCCCACCATTCTTTACTGCATTTGATCACTGAACTAAAGAGTAAGTACGCACCTCTGAGATCAAAATGTAGTGGGAAAGAGTTTCCGATGCTGGTCATGGACAAAACCCACAAAACATTTGTGTTGGAGAGCGAAAGTTATACCATGTTAAAGTCTCAGGCCCGAGTATCAAATGAGGATGAGCCCCTGCAGCAGACGAGACCTGTTTGACCTTCCTGAATGATTCAGACGCTTACCCTGTGCCAGCAGAGCTATCGATGCCCTTCTTGTCTGGGATTTACCAATGTGTCACCATCCATCAGTCGTGGAACGTGTGACAAGTTTTAATCCTGAGATTGCACATCATAATCGCTTCACCAGCCTATTTTGTCTGCTTAGTTGCTGTGTGAGAGGCATAAAATGTGAAGTGCAGTCCTTTAAAGGTCATCATCAGTTTTTGTTTCGGGCCACGTGCCAGGGAAACCAGATGAAAAGAGAATCGGGACATTGTATTTGTCACTGATAGGCCTCCAAAGTATGACCTTGTATGACAAAGTATGACTTTGTGGCAGTGGTATCGTTTTGGACCTCTGCCGTCTACATTCCTCTGGCACTCTATCTCTGAAGCATAGTCCCTTAAAGTGTCCTTTTGTTGGGGGATTACTGAGTTTATTTTTAAATCTGCTCTCACCATCACTGGACTCTTGAATCAATTTTTGGCCATGCCAGCTATTTTGGGCAGGCATATCTTCATCACACCAGTGTTTGTACACATTTTGACCCTTGCTGTCTGCCATAGGAGCTGTCTCCCTTTTGACATGTTTGAGTCAATAGCTCAACAATCTATTTTTACCCGTGTAGGGCTAGTTATTATACAGTTGTCTCTCTCTTACATTGCAATCCTTGTTTCTGACTGCTTTTTGTGTGTCTTTGTGTGTGCCAGACTGATTACTCATGCACCTTTCATGCATCAGGCAATTTCGAGTATGTGTGCGCTAAGCTTAAAGGAGCATACTGTATGCATACTGCAGGAGACGAAAGCCGTGGAAGGTTTACTTCAAATTGGTCTCTGACTCATTGGGAGTGGACTTTAGCACCTCTCTCATGGCAAAAATACTAATGTGCCGTACTACTGAAGAAGCAGAAAACGTTACTGACAAACGGGCAACTGTTATTCTGTTTCGTTAGGAATGTGTTGGTTTAATGTTCCATTGAGTAGTTTATATTTACCTATTATGAATGTAAATGTTTTTTGTTTTTTTTTGGCTTTTATTGGTGGATTTGGCACAGCAACTTTCATTAATTTTGAGAACAAGACCGGAGTGGATATAGAGCACTGTCCAAAAGTTACAATGTTACAAATAATGAACACCATAGTGCTATTTTAGGCAGGTGTGAAAAAGAAAATGGTGTTTAACAAAGAATGCTTTCATATGAATAATGATTGTTTATTTTCAAGCAAACAA
Organism: Apricaphanius iberus; assembly: GCA_028564705.1. Taxonomy (NCBI): domain Eukaryota; kingdom Metazoa; phylum Chordata; class Actinopteri; order Cyprinodontiformes; family Aphaniidae; genus Apricaphanius; species Apricaphanius iberus. The sequence goes on from JAPXFQ010002732.1 coordinate 1,006,638, forward strand.
AGCGAAAAATATTTGGTGTTACTACCTTTTCCCTTCAAACCAGCATCAATTCTTATAGGTACTCTTGCACAGAGTCAGGGATTTTATAGGGTTATAGTCGGTGTATGATCAACCAGTTATACTAGAAAGGTGCTAATGATCATCAATGTCACACATAGGTTAAAACAAAGACAATAACTGAAACAGAAACAGAAACAGCTGTGCAGGAGGCTTAAAACTTGACGAGGAACAGCCAAACTCTGCTACCAAGGTGAGTTTTTTGTGAGAAAATTAGGACATCCTTACATTTCTTCTAGTCTAAAATTATTTAATGACACAAAAGTGTCAGGTATCCATAATTAGAAGAGCGAAACTGAAGTTAAAAGGAACACCACATTAAAATCTGACAGCCCCTTAGGATATATCTACTTATTTTATCTCCTAAACTCATTGATTTAATGAATTTTCTAAATAGAAGCAGCAAAAAAAAAAAAACTTCAGTAGCTTTTTGAGTTTTCCAAACTGTTTTAAGCTTGTTAACACTGATTTAACTCGTCTGAACGTTGGCCTTGCTCATAGTTTTATGGAAGGTTTTGAACTTTCAGTTTGAAGCTGAATTACTTAAATGTGTTATAGTATATAAGATGGAAAGAGCTGGCTGTGCTTCCACAAATACTGTAGGTATCTATGTTCCTACGAGGAGATGTTTTATAGAGATCTAAATCTGGTATAATACTTTCTGGCTTAATCTAATTATCTTTATGTGGTAATAATTATCTAAACCTGGCAAAACCAAGAGCTGCCAAGTCTTTGTAATGTTTGTGATTGTAAGCAGCAGATAGTTGTACAAAAATTGGATTAATTAGTCAGTCACCAAAAGTTTTTTTTTGATTTATGGAATTTTTTTAATCTTTTTTATTATTATTTTGGATACACAGACATTTATAACAAACTGAAGATTCAAGAAACATGAAAGATGATTCAAGAAGAAGAACCATAGATTTAAACACATTTGTAAGTATTTAAAAGACATTTCTCAACAATTACAAATTCCGAGATCATTAGAACATTATTAGCAGCATCTAAGACCCAACATGTAAACCAAGAAACCACCAAGGTTCAAACTGACCTTGAACTGGAAGCTGTTGGACCACTGTTTTACAACATCAGCGATTGAGAGAGCACCAACCGAAAGCAGAGGAACCTGCACCACAAAGCTGGAGAATAGTTTTAAGGTCAGAGAAGACAAATATTAGGCTTCTTGGCTGGAATGACATATATATTCTTTAACTCAAGTCAAATCAAATATTTTACATCCCAGAACATTGTGCCAGCAGTTTGGCATGCTGGTGGCAGCATTCTGTGGGACTGTTTTCCTGCCAGTGGTAGTGGTGGGTTAGATGGGGGACTTAGAGTAAAGTGAAGAACTACCATGACTCTGTGTGGACTATAGAAAATCCCCCCAAAAATCTAATGCATCTAAATCTTTTTTTTCAAATTCACTATAATTGGTTCTGTATTATATCTTCATCCTGAAAAAGGAGAAAGGTAAAACAAAAGTAAAGAAATGCTTACAACTTCAGTTTAACGTTAATAAAGAGTACATATAAACCTCTGATTGAAACATTTCTTTTTACATTAGAACTATGTGAATAAAAAAACTGCTCCTTTTTTCTGTGAATTGCAGGTTGAATTTTTTTGTGGTTAATAAAACTGGACCTGAGCTATTTTCATTCAGATGACCAAAAACTTGCTCTCTGAGTAAATACCCCTTTTTATAAAAAATCTAAATACACCTTAGACAATCTTTCAAAAATGTGACCTGTAGTAAGTCATTGACTATGATCATTTCAGGTTTTACAGCACATAATTACCACGACGACTCAATTTTGATCTATTTGGTTTTGAAAATTTGCTCAGTCCTCAGTCCTAACATTTTACGAAGACGCAAACTGACCTTTACTAAAGCAATGCACACAATGCTGTGCTTTTGATTTTTACACTTTAATCCTAAAAAACAAAAGAGAGATAAAGGAATCCCAGATATAGAAGTAATCTCTTGTGACATGTGTACATAGTAAATTAAACGTGAACTAAGCTTTTTACTTTTTTTGAGGCACAGGTTCCTACTTGTCACTGTATAATTGGAAAAATGTCAAATTTTGATCATTATCGTACTCCTTGTTGTTACTGAATGCATTCTAAATCCCGCTTTTGGGCCTTAAACATGAAACCAATTATGTCACCTAAGAGGCAGGTTGTAATTATTAAAACTTTTCAGAGGAAATTGCCCTTTTGTTTTAACTGGCCTACAAAAAAAAGGGAGCTTTCATGTTCCTCGGTTCCTTTTTTCTGTCGTTGAGCCTCAGGTGTTCTGCTGTTGATCCACTGGAAAGAAGCCGTTTCTAGCAATCACCTCCCACTCATGAATCATCATCAGCACCATCATCAGACCTCAGCAAGTCTCAAAAAACCTCTGTATGACCCTTCTTATCTATCATCAAATGCTCATAATGCAGCAACACAGCTCTGTCTTTGGAGAGATTAGGACGGGGGGGTAGGAGGAGAATTAAAATGTTGTCCCCTGGCAGTTTGGAGATTACGTTACGTTCATCAGATCATACAATGCCCCAAAGAACATTTTTGTCTTAATTGTATTTATTGTGTACAAACTGTTGTCTGTAGTGTGTTAGATTACTTGGTGGTCTGTTGCTTTGAAGAGATAAAGTGCTTGTTATGATGCGTAAATGCTGCTGCTTTTGAAAGATTGGGGCTGAATGCTAACTTGACAAATAGATGGAAAAAAACAGTTTGTCTCGGGGGGGGGGGGGGGGGAGAGTCCTTGGAGGGGCTTTCTCTGTAATCCAACATGTGCGCTCTTCCTCACGTGCTCACAGCTACTGCACTGCAGAGTGATCTAGCTGGCGAAAGAACACCCTGGCAGTGCACCAGACGCTGCTTTATAACAGTTAACATTCCTGATCTCGCAGATCCCAGACCCCCGCTAGATAACTCACTGAACAGTTGACGAATACAACCGTTAGTTATGCTACACAAAGCATACAATCTCAGTGCCAATTTGTAATATATTCATTGAAAAAACTAAACGTCCTGTGTCTTTCATCTGCCACCGTGATGCTCCCAGCTTTGTGTGTGCTTTAGCATCTTTTCTATTAATCTCCTACAGTGAGAGTGTGATTGGACAAAGCACGCATAGCCTGAATGTTTCATCCCCCTAAAATGGCCCGTTTGTTTTTCAAGCATTGGATTTATTACTCCGATTACTGGTCCAGTTTACATTTGAGGATCATCTGCACCAGATCCAGTGAACAAAAGTTACTGTGCACACATCGCTTTACTTGGTGGCTGCAGAGGAAAATGAGCTGGTAAATATAGAAGGGACAAATGCCTGAAGCACAGTACAAGTACTCAAATTGTTTCATGCTGATTCCTGTTGCTTCTTTGCCATTTAATCTTGTTTGAGGCTTGTCAGTAGGTTACCTTGAGATATTTAAAAATGATTCTCTTGAGAATTGTGGCCATGGTTGTTTATTTAAAGCTTTTTTCTTCATTCCTCATCAGGACAGAATGTCTCTTAGTCTTTAGCTGGAACCTAACTTTGTTGGCCTCAAGTAAAACCCGTTCTGCTCCTTCAACGCATATTTTGTTCCAAAGAACCAGTGATTATATTTAAACATCTACTTAGGGGAAGAATCTGCTCAGACTACAACTGTAAAGGTCAACAGCGACATCATTGAAATTCGCTTTTGCTGTGAGTTGGAACTGGTTGGAATAAACGCTCGTAAAACACTCCGGAAGACAAAAACAAAGCAGAGTAAAGTCAGACATGCTTGTAACACTGGACTTAATTTAGAAATATCGAAGTAAATGGGAGAGCTCATTACAAATACCCTTAGCTCCCTTCAGATTTTCATCTCTAATAATATTAAAAACCATGTTAATGTATTCCTTTCTTTTCATTTCTCAATTATTTAATTATTTTTTGTTGGTCTGTCACATAGAATCCAAATAAATATAAAAAGGTTTGTGTTTGTAATATGACAGAATATGAGACAAACTTTTAAAGAAAATGGACACTAGTTATATTCTAATCTGCTATTCATGAATACATTGCAGTAAAATACTTCAATGAGATCAATCAGAAAGCAGATTGCTATTAAGAATGTTCAGTTCAAGTTAAGTTACCATAGTTTTTTTTTGTTTCTCTGCAAGGTCCAGGAAAGGGAAGGCAATTTTATTTATATAGCACACTTTCAACACAAGGCAATTCAAGGTGCTTTACATGATTACAGAAATTTGAAAATTAAACACAGGAATCACTTAAAACATTTAGCAACACCAGTAAATAAAATTATGATAATTAAAAAGAATGAACACAAAAGTAATGAATTAAAAGCAAATGTATGTGTAAATAAATTATGAAAGTTCAATTAAAACATTTAGCAGTAACAGCAGAATTATGAACAGAAACAAAAACGTTTAGCGATTGACAAAGGCAATAACAGTTAAGGGAAAAGTCACATCACTTACTCATAGATATATTTTTATTTTTCATTTGAAAGAGTTCAGTGTCTCTGCAGCTTTGCATTCTCCTGGCAGTTTGTTCCAGATGTGGGGAGAATAGAAACTGAAAGCTGCTTCTCCATGTTTGGTTCTGGTTCTAGGGTCGATCGGCAGATTAGAGCTGGAGGACCTGAGTGACCCGGATGGTTTGTACAGTGATAGCACATCTCTAATGTACTGTGGTGCTAACCCATTCAGTGATTTATAGACTAATAAAAGCACTTTGAAGTCTATTCTCTGAGCTACAGGGAGCCATTGTAAGGACTTTAGAACTGGGGTGATGTGTTCTACTTTCTTGGTTCTAGTGAGAACACGAGGAGCAGCGTTCTGGATCAGCTGCAGCTGTCTGTTTGATTTTTTAGATAGACCTGTCAAGATACTTTTACAGTAATCTATGCAGCTTGAGATAAATGCATGGATTAGTTTTTCTAGGTCTCCTTGTGTCATTAGTCCTTTAATCCTAGAAATGTTCCTCAGGTGATAGAAAGCTGACCTTGTTATTGCCTTTATGTGACCTTGATCTACACCTAGATTTCTGGCCTGGAAGTTGTTTACTGATATTTAATTGGTCTTTTTTAAGTCCGAAGATAAGTACTTCTGTTTTGTTTTTGTTCAGTTGGAGGAAATTATGGGAAATTGACCAGCTTTTAATTTGCTCAATGCTTTTTTTTGAGGATTTGGATGGGTTTAACATAACCTGGTGTCATCAAGATATAAAGTTGAGTGTCGTAAACATAGTTGTGGTAGTTAATATTTCATTTGTATTAATATTAAGTACACTGTAATGTGTACGAACATTTATGTAGTTTTTCATTGCAAAACAGTGTTTTAGGCGGATTGAAACCATTTTGCTCATTAGTTTGAATATGTAGCCTCATGTTCAATAGCTCTTTCCCTCACAATACATTGATTTATTTATATCCTTTCTTGCAGCTTTGCCTGTAAAGAGTAGTCCCATGAATTTGAGGAAAGTAACAACTTGGTCTCTAAGTGGCTGTAACTATAGTCGACACAGAGGCCTTGCCTTACTGTATAGGTTTATTTGCAGCTGTGGGGCTATTTTCCAGCGATTAATACTCATCAGGGCACCGATCACCCAGGGTTAAGACAGGGCTTTCTTCACTCTTTGTTGGTTTACGGTATTAGGTGTCCTGGATGAAACCCTGGGTTGCTTTTTTTGTTTTGTTTTTTTCTGCATTGATCATGTTACTTTAATGTAATGAAATGAAGTTTCAAGCCACGGATTTACACCGCTCTTCGTCTGACCTGAAAAAAAAGCCACATTTGTTTTCCAACCACTGAGTTCTTCTGCTTCTTATTTTTCTTTCGCCATCATCCCCTTTATTCTTACCAGCAATTTTCTACATAGTCTTTCCTATCTTAATGTTTAAATGAATGTTTAAAATACTAGTTTTCATCCCATCCTTTTAAAGACATAATCAGATCTAGACAACTTGACATTGGGTTGTCCCAACTGCATTGGCCTGGCCTTTTTGGGTCAAAGAAACCAGCATCTAATTTATGTTTGGCCACATAATCCTATTTTATTGTTTGCTTGGAGGCTTTGATGTGGAGTTCTACCAATGGGAGGCTGTTGTGTTTATGAGTCTCAATCTTTTTAAAGTTTTCAATAAGGTGTCTGACTGTGGGAGAGGTTGTGCGTGTTTATATTTGGTGAGAGAGACGTGCCAACCTACTAAAGGACATGTAGCCCCCCAGTGCAATCATCTCACGTGCCGTTCTGCATGATTAGAGGTGGCACACTAAGGACATATTAGGGCTATTACTCCCTCTGCATAGACTCAAGCAAACATGCACAAATCCAAAATAGAACTATAGTATTAGAACTCCTATTTATGAACATCTACAGTAAAGCCACCACTGGAAAAGCACATGCTTTGGCTCTTTAACCCCCTTGACAACTTGATAGCTTTTTCCTTACATTCATTTCTTGATGTGTTTGTAGTTTACTATAGACTTTTCCAGTAGTGCACTAAGATTAATTTCTACTGGATTAAAAGATTGTGTGTAACTTCCCTTCATTGTAGAATGCTGGCCTGGCTGGTTTTATTTAAAATATTTATGAACATATTATGTGAAATGAAACATTTATTTGAACGTTAGGATTTAAATTATCCGAAAAACAAATTTTATTACTTTTTACAACCTTTACTACAACTTAAACTTTTTTTGGGAGGCAACACAAAATAGCCTAGAACACCCTGAAGAAGTGGAAGGAAAAGGATAGAAAGTTTTAATGTTTTTTTTTGCAAATAAAGCTTTAATTGGTTTAGTGCACATCTTTATTCAAAACTACTGGGTCAATACTTTGTAGAACCACCAGCATGGATTAGTTTGGGACTGAACGTTTTGCAGATTCTTATTTGGAACATCTGCCAAGCTTAGTTAAACGCGTGGTTTTTTTTAACACTTGCACAAATTCTCACTGACATTTAGGTGTGGACTTTGATTCTAACTTAATACAAATGCTTTGATCTTTACTATTCCCCTGTTTCTCTGTTGTTGTCCTGCTAGAACGTGAAACTCCCCTAGACTCTAACTCTTTGCCGCCTCAAACATGACAAATCTCCCTGTATTTAGATCTGTAAAGATTTCTGTCAACTCTGATCGAGCTCCCCTAACCCTGCTGAAGGAAAAGCGTTCCTACATGTCCCTGTTGGAAGATGCTTTCCAGGGGATGTGTGTTGTTAATCGCTGCAAAGAAATTGTAAAAACCTCCATCTGCGGCACATATTTGTTTATTTGTTCTGTTTAGGCAATGCATGGCAAAATATTAACTGGGCGGAGGCATACTTTCTGTTTGCACCACACATTGGCTCATTCAAGAGTTAAAATATCCCACTGTTATTTTCACGGAACACATCAATGTGATTTTTTTTATTTTTATGATTGTTGTTATTTTGTCTCTTTTAATGATTCAAACTGATATACATGGATACTTGGCCGTGACTGCAATTCAAAGCTTGGTTTGTTGTCACAAAAGCTCTTGTCCAATTTTTGCACATTGCATCCTGCTCTGAAAGGTTTAAAAGGCAAGCATTGTCACATCCGCTGCATGTAAAGCAAGAAGATAGCAACGGAGTGTTGAGTGTTGTTGACTTATTGCTATGTTAAGTGCTCTATCTTTAGAAATGCTAGAACGTGTGCTTAAAATGCCCTCACGGTTAGAAATTGGTTCAGGCACCAGTCTGATATTTCTGATGTGTCGAAGGGTATCATTTGTTTCCAGTATGTCACCTATTTTTCTCTCATAATCTGAGGCTTAAAAGGAGATGCTTGTTGACGTAACCTTTTAACCAATGAGAGCCATGCTATGTTCACACACGTCGTACAGCGAGAGCCGTGACTTAACCCAACATGTTCGTTCTGTTATCCTGTTGTTTTAGAAATTGCACAAAAATCAAATACACATTTGATTTTTAAAATCGTATAATCTGCAAATATTTTCATTCTGTTCCTTCAAGGACGTATTCAGTCGAACTGTTGAATATTGTAATGTTTTCCTTCAGGAGTCAAAATGCTGTCTTTCATGGACCAGATAATCAGTCTTATGACATCGAAGGAACATTAGGGATTAAAAAGAGACTGTCCCATTTCAAATGCACTGAAGTTCCTGGAAATAAAAAAAAGTATGGGTTAGTAAGTCCCTTCTGACCTTCTCCAGCTGCAGCTTAGAAACCCAGCCAACATAAACACAAAATCAATCCAGTTGAGTCTCAAAGCATGAAAACAATCCAGTGAAGAAGGGTTTAAATGTCACTCAACCACGCTGACATTGCTGGACCTTTTCGGTTTGTTTGTTGAATTCAATTTCAGCATTGTTCCCAATGCTTTCACTGTGGTCCAAAATAAATTCTGCGCCAAATCAAGGCTGATAAACTGTATTGTGTATGGTCTACAGCCAACATAGCCTCTGATTAATGCTGGCATGTTCCTTGTGAGAGAGTGTGTGTGTGAGACTTTAAATTTTTTTTTGCCAAGAATCAATCCTGGACATATGGCATCCCCATCCCAGCTTCTTCTACAGTTACAGAAAGAAAATCTCAAGCTTTAAGACTGTAAAGTCTATGAATCACCATCTAGTCATCGATTTTTCCTGCTGTTTCACTGGGGAAAAATCAGAAGCACTATGAAACATATTCCTTCCTTACACTGGATGAGTACAGATATTTTCAGACAGAGGTTTCTGTTCTCAATTGTGCATCAGATAACCACCAGTGAATGCTCCGTTAAAGTGGAAGTTAGTGTTTTTTTCAACCTTGTTCTTATTATGCCTGGAGTTCTTTCGGGGAAGTATACGTCAATTTGTGATCAGTGTATGTGCATATAACAGCAGTGGTGGGGGCACAGCAAGTGCAGCTTCTAAATAAGGCATCATCCCACCTCCCAAAACTCCTTCATTTAACTAATGTTTTGTTACCAATCACTAGCACTATTCCCCTCGGATTTCAGAGCTTCTTGAATTTTGGCGCTTTTTGTCTGTTGTCTTCTGGGGTATTTACAGACATTTTTTGCAACCTACAACTGTGATGCCCCATGGCACCGGTAGCCTGAGCAGGACTTTTACGCTGCGCTAGGACTGTGATAGTCCACTTGGTCATTTTGTTTGTGCAATTTGGAAACAGGAAAGCACAAACCATGTCGATATTTGCTGCAGCAACTTTTGTCCAACCCCTTCTTTCCACCGGACGCATAATCACCGCCTAATGTCAGTGAAATGCAATAAGCAGCAGTCATTAAAGTCAATGGAAGCGTTTCCACTGGCCGGAAAAAAGCGCGAATCAGACACGTCGTAGAAGCCTGGTGATGCGCCCCTCTCATCAATTTACGCAGCAGTCCTGTTTTTTACACGCTTCTACAACAAGTCAAGGTCAGCGGTTTAGTTCATACCAGACAGGAAATCAGACGTTGGAGCACTGTAAAATATCTGGAAGATTAAAAATAAAGAACACATGCAGATTTACGATCGCTCAACTATGAAAACAAATGAACAAAGCATCACTACCTGTGACACCACGGTTTAAATCGGTCTGTGAGTCTAATCTGTTGGTTTTTATCATGGGTGACAAGAATTTAATCCTTGAAGTGGAGAATCAATCAGTTTATATGACACCTGTGATCACTTTTACAAGGATAACATGAAAAAAGGATAGGGAATGGACAGAAATATCTGAAATTCTGGGACTGAATGTTGAATTTATGCTACTTATGAACATAGAATTATGGTGGGGTTTTTTTACCTCCTTGTTACCCTTTATGTTGTGTAATTGCAATTCTCCTGCGATTCCATGATCTCCCTGGACCAGCTGGGTGTATCGCTTTCGCAAGAGATATACGTCTGAAAGCTCCCGGATCCGAAGGGACGCGCTGCTGATTTCGCGAGTAAAACATGTTTCTTACATTACACGTTGCTTACCAGGGAAAACAGGGGTAACCGTCTGCTGCTGAAGAGGGCAAAGTCAAAGTCCTTCTCACACAACAATTGTCATGGCAGACAACAGCGATGTAAATGAAATCAAATTTTGTTTTTGTTGGAAATGGTTGGGAAAATAATGCCTGTAAATGCCCCAGAAGACAGCAAAGAAGCACTTCCAAGACGCTCACAGCGAATACTGCTAGCGATTTAAAACAAAACTTTGGTGAAATGAGGGAGTTTGTGACAGAAAATGCCTTATTTAGAGGCAGCACTTGCCATGACCCCATAAATTCCATTATATGGATATATATGCCGATCACGACTGGTTATAAACTTCTCCCGCAGGACTCTAAGTGGCTCCAAACTTGTTTGGGTGAGTAGGCGAAAGTAATGCATGCTAAAAATAAGGTCCAGGTTGAAAAAAAAACAAGAAATTTCCCCTTTAAGACTCCACCTCGAATATATTCTTTATCGGCTGTCTCCATGACGTACAGTATCCACAGTATCTCACATCATCACATCATTTTCTTTGAACCAACCTTTTGGGGTCCCAAGGAAAGAGGCCTGTCTTACGAAGCTGTAAGCTTTGCCTTCAGTACCAAGAACAAAATACATAAAAGCTATTGTTTTCCCTATTGTTTGTGTATGTTTGTATATGGGCTATTTATTGTTCCATATACCTAACAGACAGTGATGCTGGTAACCCGTTACTTAGCAGCCAGTAGTCTCCAGTCTCCAGTAGTACATGCAGTGAACAAGCAAGTACATCCCCAAGACACAGATTGTTGCTGGTGTCAACGTTATGTGAGGTTAAAAAAAGCAAGTGTATGCCCCACCTTACTGTTAAAATGCACTCAGAATAAAGTGAGTATTGGCAAAACGGGTTATTGTTTCAATGTTGAGCCAGTGGAGAGTGTTATTGGCAACTACTGAAACTAACTAATAAAGTAACTTGTAATCTAATGTAGTTACTTATAAAAAAGTAATCAGTAAAGTAACTAAGTTAGTTTTGGAAGGAGTAATCAGTCGTCAGTAATCAGATTACTATTTCAAAGTCTGGCAACACTGCTAACAGGACACTTCGCTCCCAAACTACAGGTTTACGCCTCATTCACACTGGATGGGCTATTTGCGGTCGGGTGTCCGTACGGCTGTCGAGCAGAGGGAAAAACATTGAATACAATCAGAGCATTCATACCAGCTGCAGTGCGCGTGTGGTTTGTATATGGGACTCGGTTAACTTTCCGTGTCAAGTGTACGTTTTAGGGACACCAGATCAGTTTTTTTTTTAAGTTAAAGAAACAGCAATCACATTTAGTGGTAGCAGAAAATTATTGAAGCACATAACTCAGCTCCATTTCAAAAGTTTACACGATTTGGATATTTAAAAGACAAAAAACTAAAAAGAATTGGAACTTAATTAAACATGATCAAATTTAACTATATAAAACTGATATGTACTTTCCCATTGTATAGCATGCATTTCGTAATTTCATCATCTTCCCTTCATTTTACTGTTCTCGTAGGCTTCTCTTTCTTGCATCATTATCAGTCTTTTCAAAAACATTTTTCTTGTCCTTCTTAACTGCACAAAAGAGACAAGTATAATAAAACACGCCCTTACATAGTACAAAACTATAATTTCATATGCAACAAAGACCTGTTGCTTAGAGCTGACCTTTGTAATAGCTCAGTGTCTGCACCCTGCTGCCAGAAGATTGTTTCCTTCCCATGTAATCCATGTGTTTATTTGTCTGGTACATTTGGCATGTTGGAGGCTTTCTTTATAAATAGCCTCACTATGGCCTGAATTGTCAACAGCATGTGGTATTTTTAGTGAAGAGGGATTAGGTGTTTAGTGACCCATGAGGATTTGGTTAGCAGGTTTATCTGGCTTGATCTGATTTGAGATGATCAGTCTGGAAATGACCCTGCAAACATCCACATAGGTAAGATCAGTGTTTTTTCCACCGCACACAAGCCAGAGATCAGGACGGTGACACTGTGTTGGTCTGGGTCTCTGTGGTTTTGTGAAGCCCATTGCTTCTAGTCTATTAGCATGTGATTTTCTATGTGTGCAATACTCTTGTTTTGTGATGCCCATCGCATGCTCTTTACACGCAGATACGTATTTCCTGCTGGCCTTAATTCAAAAATGTAAATTCAAACCGTAAATTCACAAATGTAAAAATTCAAACTCATGTCATTTAAACTTACATTCAGGACTCCACTAATATTAATACGAGTATTTAGGGCATGCACTTTAAATATGAGGTTAAGGTTAATTTGTAGGACAAATCATCATAGCAGTAGGGCTTATCATGGTTTGGATTCATTTGCACTTCATATGCTCTTGAAGTGTCTCTATGTCTTTCATCTGTTTTACATCTATATTCACTCATCCCCCATATATTGGCTTTCTGCCCATCTACAGTCACTGGCCTCACAAGGACAAAAGACAGACTTCACCCTTCCTTCCTTGCTGAGCGGTTACCTCCCACTGGCTCGTTGTTCTCCTCTCAGATCAACCCTGTGATTCGGGTTGAGGTCATTCGTTTGGCTAATTAACTGCCGTTGATTGGATTTTTCTAGAAATCCAAATTGGTAGAACTGGTTGCTGATTCTTTAGGAGCGTTAGCTGTCTTCGTCTAGGCAGCTAAGTGTAACATTGTCAACAAGACCATGGGGTTCATTTCAATTTTATTTTATTGGAGAAAACACTTAAATCCACAGCTCAGGTAAAATGATCTGGCAGTTTGGCAACTGTAAGTTGCGTACCCACAAATCTGCCGTATATGGGAGAATAAAAAGAAAGCATTTAGAGCCTTGGCACACCAACCGTACAGTGTCTCAGGAACGTTCCTGATCCTCACACAAGACTTGGTTAGATGTTGCAAGTTTTTGTACTTTATAATTAAACGATGAAGAATTTTTAAAGAAGCCTTTATGAGAAGGAGGAAACATGAGTTGTCCTCTCATCTAGGATGCCTCTGCAGTTGACAGGGCTGTCAAAAAGAAATGCAGCGTTTTGCCTAAAGCGGTTTGACGTGTTTTTATTTCACCTAAAGCATCAGCACAGCAGAAGAACTGATATCTGCAAACCTCAACAATAAGATCCTTAAGCGTAAATATGCTATGCTAAGAACTTCAGAAAAAAATGAATAAAAGATCATTTATCCTGCTGGCATCACAGTTAGTTAATTGATTGACATCTGTAATAAGACTTTTTGCAAAGTTTCAACACATTTTAATAAAATTATGATAATAACAATGACCATGATTAATTCGCTCATGATACAAAATTTTCTCATCATTACATGTCAAACAGGAAACTACTGTCTGTCTCACCTATACCCACCTGCACCATCCCTGCTTTCTTATCTTTAGTCTTAGAATAATGTATTCCTGTATAAGTTTTTACATCAAACTATTAAGAAGTATAAATAACATCAGATGACTTAACTGTTTTTTTAACTTGACTCCAGCTCTTGTGAAATCCAAAGCCTTATTGTTATGATATTCATGGTGCTTGTTTTAAGGCCTCTTAAGCAAAAAAGGATTATAAATTAAATGACATCACTGATTTATTTAGCCAACAGTTTAGCAGGAATGATACACAACATTGTCCCAGAATCATTTATTGCTTAGTAATTTGGAGAGTTTTGCTACTGGGACACACAATTATTTCGTTGCACAAGGGAGGAAATCAGTGCAATCCAGAATGAAAGAAATCAATCCAAAAAGTTGCTAAAGCCTTGATAATGATCTTAATGACTTCAGTCACAATACTGCTGTTGCAGTGCTGTTTTTTTCTTACACGTTCTGTAGATAATAATAAGCTTGCTGATTAAAATATCTACATTGATCTATCTTAACCTGTTTATCTGTATGGGAATGATGGGACATATATCTCAAGAAATTAATATTTCATAGCCTTCTTCAGTGGCATGTTGCAGGGATTTTCCAGATTGTTTTGATGTTAAAAGCTGCCCTCATTGTGTGTTCACTGTTCAACAGATTAATATCTATCCTGTTGCTTTTGTCAGGATAGTGATCTTACCGGGAAATGTTTTCCAAGTGTGCAACCTTGGGATGTTTTGTGGAGGGTGGCTGCAATCCAGCCTCCACTCACCTGCACTTCTCAGTGTTGTCTTTTTCTTTTTTTTCTTCTTTTTTTTTTTTGCATGGTACATGTGATTTGGCAACACAATACAAATGCTCAGTTACAACACGATGTGTTCTATTTCTTATACAGTCATGGAAATAATTTTCTGAAGGTGTTCTTAAAATAGAAGGTTTAATTGACTTAAACAGAAAAGACTTTCCTAACATAGGTGTATTGCAACACTTAAAAATTACCCTGTTAGATAAAGTTAGACACATTTCCTCTCTCGAATGTTTTTATTTATTTGGTGTTTGAAATTTTCCAGATCTTCAGTAAAGTTAACTATCTATAGGTGATACTAAATGTAACTCTTTTGGTTGAACTAAATTAAGTTCCTGTTTGAGATGATCCAACATTTGTCTTTTTACTCTGTTAGGATCAGTTTGTCATTTCTGTGTTTAACCTGTTTTACCTCTTGTCACGGATCTAACACAAACACTTCCCAAGCTAAGATGTATTTTCACTGAAGTTTTTCACTCTTGTTGAATGGATTCCAACAAAGCTAGTTATGCTCAATGAAATAAAAGCATTTCTCAAGAACTCTAAGCTTCACCTACTTAGTTAAAAGGAATTTGAATCAACTTTCAAGGTTTGGCTTGAGCACTAATTGTTGAACCTATGTCAACATCGCTGTTGCTTTATCATGAGTTTAAAAATGTTGTCAAGTAAAGCGCAGACATGTAAGCTGGTATTTTAAAGAAAACAGCATTTTTGACGACATCTAAAGACATGTCTGTGGTTATTTCAGGCTGTGAGAGAGCGAGCGAGAGCAAGACAACAAATCTCTGTAAGACTCAATAGGGTGTTGCAAAGTTACTCCATTTTACTAGTTTGCACTTTTAACACCTGAATGTCATTAAAAATGCTGGGTATAGAAATATTTTTTTTTTTAAACTCAGAATTCGTGTAAGGACCAATTCATTTGTGAAGCTAGCTGCTCTAACCGAGCTGATCACTAATGTTAAATGCTAAAGCCAAAACTCCAAAGTGCTGTTTTCGTTTGAACATGTATTGGTAAAAAAATAAATATAAATATATGAGAAATGTCTACACTGGGTAGAGGGATGAGCAAAAACTATTTTAAAAGACATATTTGTGTCTGGTTATATTACATTTTCTACAGAGCAATCACAATCAAAATAAATTTGCTTGGTGCAGCTTTCTTTACTTTGGTACAGCAAGCCTTTTATGAAGCCTTGACATTGTTAAATACATTTTGATTTATGATTGTTATAGTACAAAGCAGGGTTTGCACAGGTGCTAATAACATTAATCTTTTCAGGTTTCATAACCCATCAGAGGGTGTCGGAGAAACGCCACAATTTTGATGTCTAAATAAAAAAATATGTACCTAGTAAACGTGTCCTTTAATGTAACTATGGCTTTTTCATCGCTGATTTTACTAATGTTTGCCAAGAGGCAGGAGTTTAGAAATTAGAGACTGTTGCCTCAACACTCAGCCAATGATCAACCATAATCTGCAGTAGTTTCACCAAATACACACCATGACATATTTCTGGCAATATTTGATGTTTTGATGTAACCCCGTTTTGCAGTATTTGTTTTTGTGCTTTGAACATCAGAAGTGAAAGGGGCTTCCTCGAATAGAGACAACAATAACTGACTGGTTTAATCAGGTGTTGTTTTGCCTGCTGAGATAATCTGTGCCAATAAGTGCTAGGAGAGTTCAACATGAGGATTATAGTTTCCACTCCTGTCAGTGCACGAGCGCTAAGCTTCCTCATGCTTCACCACAACTCCCCACATCTCCTGCTTAAGATAATGCCAACATCCACTGCTTGGAAGGAAGGTTTTAAAATGCCTGCAAAGACTGGAATTGATGCACACTCAGGAAAGCAAAAAGAGCAGACTTTGGGTTCCAATTCACAAACTTTTAAATTCTAGCCATTGCTATTGGAAACGATACTAGGTTTGTACTTTGATCCGTCGAAACTGATTTTATCCAATCTATTTCTTTTTAAGAACCATACTGCTTTGATTAGTATTAAATCATTCATTTTAGAAGCAGAAGGTTTTACATCTTTTAAACAAAGACAAAATTATTTTTTGTTGACATTTTTAGATGTTTGTAATATTTCATACTACAAATTAGCTTTGTTAATCTTAAACATCAATCTTTGTACGTTCCCCTGAGATAAAAAAAAAAGACAAAGCAGTGCAACATCCATTGAAGACATTTAGCCTTCCTGTTAGCTTCTGAATTAGACTCCAGGACTTCAAACCTGAAACAGAGTCATTGAAATGATCAAAATATTTGATAAAGAAGTAGTTTTATGACCAGCACCTGCCAAGGTATTGTTTATTGTTGTGGCAGCCTTAATAAACAAACAACATGACCTTGGAGGTTGAAATAAAGTATAAAATGCTTTCTTTTTTACATAATTTTCATACACTTCAGTGATAATGAAAATGGCTAATTCTGAGTCATCTTCCCAAACTAAAAACTTCAGCCCTTAAGAGTGTTGTTGATTTGGCAAATTGGTAGCCCCAACATTTGGTGAGTTCACTGAGCATGGGGGATTTTTGAGTTTCCTACCAGCCAGTTACATGTCAGAGCCAATCAACTTCAAAATTGACTGGCTCTGGCCATATACAAATTTTTTGGTCAAGTAAAATTTATTTATAAAGTACATTTCATACACCAAAAATAGACTCAATCTGGTAACCAAACGTCTGGTTGCAAATTTTAGTTGCTCCCCAAAAGTTATAGTATAAAGAAATGTGTCTCTATTTAAGTATCAACTAGAAAAGCACTCAGAGGGTGCAGACCTCATCCAGGGCCACTCATCCTCTCCCATTCCCATGTTGTGATCTAATTCTTACTTTCGATACTTTTCCGATGAAATGTCTGCTAATGAGATGTTCTTCTGTGTTCGTGCTGTGGCTGTGCTATTCCACTAGAGACGGGAGATTAGCGCAATTAATTTGCTGTGCCTGTGGTCTAACCGTAACGTGGCTGCTGCAAGAGTTCAGCCGTCTGCGAGCTCTCTGAGATGGCAGAGTCCAGTATAGCAATGCTGGTAAGTGGGTGGATACTCGCTTCTTGTCGGATCAATCCCAAAATGTAATCAGTGGTTCCTGGTCCCATTGCGGAAATGTCCTGAAAATTTCATTGAAATCGGTCCATAAATTTTTGAGTTATCTTGCTAACAGACAGACAGAAAAACTGGCACAAAAACAAATACCTCCTGGCAGAGGTAAAAATGTTTGGTTTGATCTGAGAAATCTTGAGTTAGCCTACTGGGCATGCTCCTTGTTTGGGTCTTCCGTTTGTTGGACTGCTCTAAGTAGCCTACCTCCCATTATATAGAAACAATGCTGCCTGTTCTGTCAGACTGTAAAAACCCTGCCGTCACAAAAAAACAGCTGAGTTCAGCTTCGCCTTCCCCTCTAGTTTTCATTCCTCTTTCCTCTCCCATCCCCTCCTCCCTCACCCCCAGACTCCCCTCCTCCCTCTGCCATTGTTTGCTTTGCCTCTTTGCCTTGAAGGGTTACCACCCAACAACCTGCTTTGGGAGCTCCTGATTGGCGGATTCTTGAAGATGGGGCGGGCCGAGCGTCAGACTTGTGAGGGTTTTTACCAGTGGTGAAGAGGCTTTCAGCTTTCAGACAGCGTTTAGCCTTCGGTGGAGCAGGACATGTCTCTATTTTTCTATCCACTGCAGTGGCAAAGATCCGTAACATAACACTTTAAAGGTACGCAAAAGTGCCTCTCTATTTCTATTCCGCTTTGAGACGTGCCTGGAATAAAAATGGAGGGGAAATCAAAACTCAACTGATCTGTTTCCACTCTTATTTCCTCTTCTCTTTGTTTTCGACCAGCAGCGCCTGTACAGAGCCGATCATCAAAACATCACCCTCTGAGGATATCGTGGCAATATTTCGTGGCAACAATCCGCAACCTCAATGCGACACACACAGACCTCTCATCAGCGGATGGCAGTTTGTGAGCGTCCCTGAAAGACAGGGCCCCCACTATACGTTCGAGCGTGCGTGTGTGAGGAGGCTAATGCCCGCCGTAGTGTGCTCAGTGCCAGAGGAGGATGAGTCCGGCTGTGGAGGCTCAGGCCCAGGAGGCCATGGATGCAGAGCAGAAGCAGCAGCAGCAACACCAGTCGTGTTACATGGAGAAAGGTGTGATGCTTGAGCCCTTTGTGCACCAGGTGGGGGGACATTCCTGCGTCCTACGCTTTGGGGAGCAGACCATCTGCAAGCCCCTCATCCCCCGGGAGCATCAGTTCTACAAGAGCCTTCCTGCTGCGATGAGGAAGTTCACCCCACAGTACAGAGGTAATGACTATTTTTCTACTCTTCCTGGGGACTGTTGTGTTTATAAGGAACACTTAATTTATTTTTATTTATTTTTTGTGAATCTGCATTATTTTGTCAAAGGCAATCCGGATGATGTTTTCATGCAGGTGCTGCATGAGAGATGAATAATGGATTTTTGGGAAAAACTACTTACAACTGCAAGAATGTTGTTTTTCAAAAGGTCGCCAAAATTACTCCATTTCTCCATAAGAGGGTGCTATAGCTGTCAGCTATTAAACACCCTGTTGTTTATTATTGTTTGTCATATATTAGGCAAGTCAGGTGAACAGTTAGCAGATATTGTTTGTTTTCTGTGGACACGGCGATCAAAAAAATCAATGCTGCTGATGATGAAGGTCACTGGCATAGATAACGCCTTCAGAAAACCTTAGAAATGGCTCGGTTCACAGAGTTGATAAAGTGGAATGTCCACAGTTGAATGTCTCATTCTAGGACACTGACATTTTTCACACTTCTTTTGCATATAAGCACAAAACGGTCGATTGTCATCGCCGCGCTCAGCTGAGAATTTGTCGAATTTCACACAGCAGCCACTTCCTGACCATCATACATTCGTGACAGGCCCTCAAAACACTCAGCTCCAAACAAACCTGGGCAGCAACAAAACATCAGGAATTCACAGTCACTTTCCCTTTATGCTTGTTTCTACCATCATTAACATTAATTAACATCATTAATGCTATTTTCTACAGTTTTTATACGAGTTGAGGATGAAAGGTTTTCACTGTTTGTGATGAAAGCAAAGATAACAGTTGTGTAAGAAATACAAATGTCCAAGAATTTCTTTTCTAGAGATGTGGAACCTTTGGGAACTTTGTGGAAATTCGCTCTCATGTGCCTGAGTCTGCTTTTTTAGGATCAACAATTTTTATTTTTCCAATTAATGAACTGCAGGCACGCCTCAATATGTCATGAAAAATATATCATATATATCTGAGTTAAGTTTAACCTCACTGATGAAGAAAAAAAAAAAAAAAAATTTGAGTCATCATTTTTGCTGTCAGTAATGGACTCCACTCTGATAACTCTGGTTTTTTTTTTTTTTTTTTTTTTTTTTTTTTTCGTGCCAATTCCAGTTCAAGTAAATGCGCTTACCGATTGGAAAACGGTCAGATTTTTGGCAATCCACCTGAAGACTTTTTTTGTTTGTTTTTTGAAGATTTTTTAAATTGTTAAAACTGACTATATAAGTTTATCTCTTTTCTTTTGTCTTGTTTTTTCCCCAATTCAGGTGTCGTATCAGTCAGCTTTGAGGAAGATGAAGAAGGGAACCTTTGCCTTATCGCCTACCCCATGCACAGTGACCCGCCTGCAGACGTTGAGAACAAAGCCCTTTCTGCAGATTGTGATCCCAAGACTAAGATGCTCCACTGGGGCCAAATGATCACAGCTCCACTGCTTTTGGAAAGCGACATTTACAGCAAAGATGGTCGAGCACGCAACTTTCGTGAAGACGAGGACAAGAGGTGAGACCGGAGCAGACATCCTGGTATAATCACTTCAGTCCCAATTTTGTTACTCAGCAAGTAATAAAATTGTTGTAGGAGCAGTTACCATGAAATGTTTCATAAAAGTGGTTTGGCTCTCCATTCATTTTAAAACTCTGTGTTTTATTCAGCGGGCACACAGAGCTGGAGCTGCCTCAGCAAGCTGAAGTGCTCCACTACAGACTGGAGAACAGTCGAAGTAACGCCGTCCCACAGCTCAAACATAACCCTTGGAGTCTCAAGTGCCACCAGCAGCATCTGCAGCGCATGAAGGAGAACGCTATGCACCGCAACCAGTACAGTATCCTTCAGTGCCTCGACGTTTCCCAGCCTAATAGTCCTAATGAATAGTCAGAGCCTATTCAGACCGAGCCAATGTGTATACTTTTCCCTGTAGCCTCGGCTTGCATCTGAACCCTGCTATTCAATACGCTGCTATCAGTTTCTTCGCAGCGAGGACGTGTTACACAATCACTCCCATCAGTTACTTGATAACACTCTGACCTGATGTTCTGGTTTTAATAATGTGACGGACCAGAAACCTACCTTATTCAATATAATTCAATTGAGTTTAGTTGTAAAGGGTCAATTCACAACAGATGTCATCTAAAGGCACTTTACAAGAAAAGTAAATTCAGCACATGAGGTTTTGGCCCCTTTGATGTAGACTTTTTTCATCCACAGCAATCCATGATACTGAGCAAGCATGTAGTGACAGTGGAGAGGAAAAACTCCCCTTTAACAGGAAGAAACCTCTAGCAGAACCTGGCACAGTATGAGTGGTTATCTGCTACAACCCTCTGGTGGTTTGTGAAGACAGAGCAGAGACACAAAAAAATCAAAAGAAATGGATGTAATATTATTAAAGAAGTTGATAACAGGACATGGAGGTTGTTCGGGTCCTTTATCTGACCTCATAACGAGGATGCAGTTTTATGCCGCACTATCTTCTTAAGCTGTATCCTCCTTAACTCAGTGTCTCAGGATTCATCTTGCTAGAGAACCTGACCTGGCGGCACGCTGTACCATGTGTGTTGGACCTGAAGATGGGCACGCGGCAGCATGGAGACGATGCGTCCGAAGAGAAGAAGGCCATACAGATCCGCAAATGCCAGCAGAGCACATCAGCCTCCATAGGAGTCCGCCTCTGTGGCATGCAGGTATGGAGAGCCATACTCAGTTTTTTGCAGCTAAAATACAGACTTTCAAGAATTCATACTTCTTTTGATCACTTCAGGTGTACCATTCTGACTCTGGCCAGCTGATCTTCATGAACAAGTACCATGGCCGTAAACTGACCCTGGCAGGATTCAAAGAGGCTCTGTTCCAGTTCTTCCACAGCGGACGGTGTCTCAGGCGGGAGCTGCTCTCTCCGGTGCTGAGCCGTCTCAGGGAGATGCAGGCTGCCCTGGAGTCCTGCGAGTCGTATCGCTTCTATTCCAGCTCTCTGCTCATCCTATACGACGGAGCACAGCACAGAAAACACACACGCCGACGCACTGAAGGTGGGCTCTCTGAAGACGAGGAGGAGGAGGATGAGGACGAGGAGGTGGAAGCCGAGCCCAAAATGGACGAGGATGAGGACGATGAGGAGGAGAGTGAAGTGGAAGGTGCGTTGGGCTTTCCTCGCAGCCCGGCGCCACCTAGCGATAGTAGCAGTGGTTGCTCCGGCAGCAGCAGCGGGGTCCCCGGTGTCAGCCAGTCCTGCGCCGACCTCCACGGCGCTGTGGTGGATGTGAGAATGATCGATTTTGCTCACACCACCTGTAGACATTACAGCGAGGACAGCGTGGTCCATGAGGGCAAGGACAGCGGCTACATTTTTGGTCTCCAAAACCTCATCACCATCATCTCCGAGCTGGAGAACCACTGCACAGACTGACCACTGAAATGAAGCACATGCAGTCAAACTCATAGCTACAGCATCAGACGCTCAGGCCTGTGGAGGAACTGAGGAGAGGACTAATATAGCGCTGTAGCTGGTTCTTTACCTCTTCCTGTTTTCACCACTGGTGCTTTTTGATGTTACTGTTGCGACCATCAGCCGTCAGGAAGTGAAACAGACGATAAGTAAGAAAGAAGAGCCGGCTGTGTGAACGTCACCGAGATCCATCGTCCTGTTTTAACCCCAGCAACCAAGGGCCAGCCGTAAATAAAAGCCATTAAAACGTCCAAGACAGCAGGTATTCTTGTGTCAGATTTCCAAAGAAATTGTCATTTTGCACACACACACACACAAATACATGCTCTGACAGGGGAGTGTGGGTTCGGACGGAAACGGGGGAGAAGCTGCAAGAGCTGCACGAGGACAGATAGTGTGAGAAGTAGCGAGCTCAGGCTTTCACTCTTCTTTTTCATGTTCATCCTGCCATTGTTCTTTCTCAGTTTGTCTCGTTAAGCTAAAGTAAATCTCCAAGAGATGATAGCTATTGATTTCATTTGTTTCATAAAATAAACTGAAAATGTCACCAAAAAGAAAAAGGATTTGTATGGAGACTAGTACATTCCATATTAATAATATTACAATAATGATATTGACTGATATTGTTATTCGACATGTTTGGATACCTCTACCTTGTTATTCCGTGTTGTCATTGACTTGTCGGAGGGAAATTAAAACTTTTTGTGGTAGCAGCAGTGTCCTCTGTCGTTTGTAAAGCAGGGAAGAGAACAAATGATTTCCTGCTCACAGTAGATTTGAATGGCACAGCAATCAAATGTTATGCAAATCCCTCAAGTGTGTGGCGGTTCCCATGGTGTGTAGAAATCAGAGCGAGCCTATGATGAAAGAGTTATTTGTGCCTCTACAGATACATGGGCAATAAATGAAATGCCCCCACCACCTGCTTGTGTTCAAAAATGTTCATAATTCAATTTCCTTTGGGATTATTAAAGTCTATCTATCTATCTATCTCAGTCAATTGGGCTTTTAATGATTTAGATGATTGGGACTATTTACAGGCTGGTGTGGTTAAACAATGTTTGATGTTAATATGTTTTCTTTTTAAACACGAATTTATGTTTATTGTGAATTTTCAGATCAAATATAACAATACCTGACCCAAAAATATACATACACTACCAATGATGTTTCTGTAAATGATAAAAACCCTGTAAATGTGAAATAGTGGTATAGGAAATGCACTGTTAATGAAGGCATGGAAAAGCTACTGGCATAATTCTGGGAAGAGATTGAGTCACTCATCAGAAATGGGATAAATCATTTAGCTAGAGTATTTTAATTTCCCACAGTCAGCTTTGTTTCTCGGTTCCAAAACCAGCTTTGATGTGTGTGTTAGGAATCATTGTCCTGTTGGAACATCCAGTAGTGTCCAGGTTTTACTTATCTGACCCAATCTTTCATCTAATGGAAGGAAATCAGATGGGAATTATAAGGTTGGAGAACAATACATCTAAGCTCAAGCCTGTCATAAACTGGAAAGTCCTGGTCACTTCTCACTGTGAACTGAGTTTAACATCATCATGTAAGGAATTAAAGTTCCTGATCCAAAATCTGTGCCTTGAAAGGCAAAGGGCTTTTGGAGAAATGTTTTATAAGATATTAGAAGATTCATCTGTTTGGTAATGATAAGGTGAATGACAGCAAGAGTCAAGGGTTTAAAAGTTAAGAACACTTTACCTGCTGTCAGGTATGATGGTGGCAGCATCCTGCTTCGGGTCCGTTTCACTTTCAGAGGTACTGGTGCATCAGGCCAAAAGGATGGCGTAATGAGGAGTTAGGCAGCTGGAGCCAAACACTGATCCCAAAAACACACCAGAATGAGTCTCAGAATAAATAAAACTGGCTAACATTAAGCTTCTGAAACCTTATTTCCACAAAAAAGTAGAGAATATGAACAAAAGCCAAGGAGGAAAAAAAAAACATTTCAAATAAATCCTACCAGATTTAACTATACACAATCAAAATATATATCTAACAATAACTAGGCAAGAAATAGTGAGAGATTACTTTTATTTTACATCTTATCGTACTTTTATTTATAAAGGAAAATCTCATTGAGACACAAAGTCTCATTCCCATAGGGACTTGTGTGCATTATCCAAAGACTAGTATGTTTATATTTGTTAAATCCAAAACAAATCCTTAACATTTGGAACTATTTTATTGTATATCATTATTCAGTAATATTGTTTGTTGTGTGATTATTCCATCCCTATAAAATAAAATCAAGGTTCATATTAGGGATGCAACGATACCGCTTTTTTCAAACCGATACGATACCGATACTTGAATCAGGGTACTTGCAGATAACGAGTACCAATACCGATACTTGTACCGCACAAAAAATGCCATGAATTTGAAGGCAGTTTTTTTTTTTTCTTCTCTGCTTGTTACAACAAATGAGGTTGAATTAGATAAAAAATTAAAAATAAAAATGACCGAAAAACAAAAATTTCAAGTTAAAAATGACATTTTCTGTGAACTTATTGCAGATTTTTGATATTTTAAGTATCAGCTCATGGTATCTGTTAACTTCAACCAATATTGAAACGAGTACATTAGAGGGCATCGGGCCGATACTCGAATCGGTGTATCCCTAGTTTATATGCATTGTTAAAAGCCTCAATTTGATGAGATTCAGGTGCATGTTAAACATTCTGACTTGCTAAAACTCTAATGTACTTGTTAATATGTTAAAATAGGCTATATAATGTACATTTACCCCCTCAATTACTAACAGTTTTTATTGCAGGCAGAAATTGAGAATTGTTCCAGCAGGAGGATGGTGACGATGTTCCCCCAGGCTACCTCAGCCAGTCACGGCCATCTCCAACTGGTCTGAGGCAGACGGCACGAAGGCGACTCATCTGCTCTCAGAGTCACAGACTCATCAGCTGTCTGTGTGAAAAAAACGACAAAAAAACAAACAGCTCGTGAGCAGATGAGCGCTTGTGTCAACAGAGTGCAGAGGCCATTAGCGCTCTCTGAAACGTGCTACACAGCTGGTACAGATCCATCAGACTCACAAGAATCAACTCACACTGACCTTGTTGCAAATTTAGCAAGCACAGGGACTTTACTATGCTAAAGTAAATTAGTAAATTAGTCTGTAAATATACCAACATTGGGTATGTTCTTAGTCCACAAAATTCCCATACATTAAAAAGGAATATTTAACTAATCAATATCCAAAGTAACTGTAATGAAACTCTCATGGAAGGATTCCATAGGGATGAAATAAGGATAAGGATGATTCAGATGATTCATTGGAGTCTTGTTCAACTTCATTCACTCTCATTGAGATTCAAGAATTATGCCATATTCCCCGGAAGCCTTTACTAATAATTTTCCAATTACAGACTCAGTTGTCTTAGCCACACTTCAAAATGGATGAGATAATATGCCTAAATGTATTTTGCTCTTATAATAAAATTGCTTCTTCACAATCAGAGCATTGACTGAAATCTGTTAAATGTCTTTAACGTAGACCAACAAGCCTGGCTAAGGGCCCAAGTTTGTTTTGTACATCCATATTAGGGGTTCCAAGAAGTCAGAAGAGAGTATTATTTAGTAAAAAGTTCTCTACCAAATGAAAGCCTCTCATGTCCATGAAAAGGTATGAAAAGGTTTTCAGGACAAAAACACAAAGCAGCGTATGATTGTGCAGCGGAAGGAAAAATTATGCCAGGATTTCAGTTTTTACTTTACTTTTGCCAATTAAAATTGGAAGAATGAGACACATGCAAGTATTCTGGCTCATTTATCTGCTTGTTCAATCAATTTCTCTCAGAATTGTGTCCCCTGGACCTCATAAGGCTGTTCGTTCTATGATATTCTCTAAATGAATCTCTAAGTCCTGCTCAAAACTGTTGTATTTATACACGATTAAATCTCATAGTGTTGGACTCTATTCATTCGTCTGTGATTTTCTCAGGTTTCTCGGTTGCACTAGATTTTATTAGGGGACGTGAGAATAAAAATGTCTCAATACAAATACACACCACACTTTTAAAGCTACACTTGTAGACAAAATAACAAACCAAAAAACATTTTACTTCCACTTCTTTGTGTTGGTCTACCTGCGCATGCAATCCCAATAATATACCTTGAGGTTTGTGATGCTAAATTTTTTTTGTAAAGCATTGCATGCATTTTGGAGCATGAGCTGTGTTTAAAGGCTACGCTTTGGCACAGGGATGAGAGAACGATAGATGAGAAATAGTAGACAAGCTCTTTCCTATGCTGCCGGTAAGCAGTGGAGGAGGGGGAGAGTGTAACCGGCATTACATAATAGCCTTAGGGTCAGTGGGCTGCTGTCAGGCGTTCGAATGATCCTATTCTACCAGTGCTATGCGTGCTGTGTCCATCCAGGCCTGTGTGCAGTACATTTTATAGGGTTCTTGCCTTCACAAAACACATCTCTTCAATTATTCTGCATCACATGTGAGTCTGTGCATCATTATAATCCATTGCTTTGTGGGGGTTGCCACTACAAGTGGAGCTCTTGCATAACAGCGGGTAAAGTCACTATGGCAACAGCAGCCGAGTTTAAAAGAGTGTCAGATTTTTTGGGGGTCTCTGTGCTCTTAGCCTCATTCATTAAAATATAACAGCTATCTGCCACATTCTTCATTCATTGAATTTACTACAGCGATGGAATGAAGTCAACCAATGCATGTTGTGAATTGTCACATGAAGTTGTCTTGATGCACTGTTTTTTTGTGTGTGTTTTTTTTTACCTATGTTAAATGAAACTCCATGAAAATACTATGCAGGTTGGTGTCTAAGGTTTGCTCCTGACGATCAAAAAGTCATGGGAAAAATAAACTACTGTAAAGTTCTCCAATCATTAGGAAACAGACCACAGTCCAGACAAAACCTCTTGGCTGTTCACTGCAGGATTTGTCCCTGACCTTTACACTTATGAAAAAATGAGACGGCACGAGAGCCAATGAGACGGTTGGGGAAAACGCTGAGCTGTCTATATTTATTCCTCTGTGTTTGCATTGTATGAAATTACTCTGGTCAAGTGCTCATGCCTCTTCCATGTGTAAACTCTGGACATAATTTTCTTACGTTTGCATAATGTTGAATACTCAAATAAACCATATTAGTCCCACATGTTGTTCTGTGAAGGATTTTTTTTTCTTTTTATGCAAACAAACTAGTGAGTTTTGCATGTGTGTCATTGTCAGGTATTGCTCTGTTGTCCATAGCATGTTTACTAGATACACATCTCTGCAGAGACCTACGGAACGCATCAAACAATGTGCACAAAGTTTACTTTTTGCTTAATAAAGTCGTGTTCTGTATTGCTGTGTGAAAGACTCATTGGATTCCATCCAGCCAGCCATTATCTATGCCGGTTATCCTTGATGGGTGCCTATCTCCTGCAGTCATCTGGCGAGAGGCTGAGCACACCCTGGACAGGTCGCCAGTCCACCGCAGAGCAACATAGAGGCATACAGGGCAAAAAAACAAGCACACACACACACACACTCACACTTAAGGACAATTTAGAGAGACCAATTAATTAATAATTAATACAAACATGTTTCACATAAAATCTTGGTCACGGTACTACATATCTACCTTTCATTTTCAATGGTGTAAGAAGACACAATGCAATCACCTTCTGAGAGATTTTGAACACTTTAGGATCCACAGATTGATCAGCACCCGATCCCAGCATGGAGTCATTTCTTTGACATGCTGAAAAATGATCCTGCATGGGCTGGAGCGTTCTCACCCCGTGTGTCACATGTTTACCACTAGTACAACATTTACACAACTGTTATACAGCTATAGTAATGACTATATTGAATATCAGTTCACAAGCTAGATAATGCTGGCCACTCTTGTGAGGATTTTTTTTTTTTTTTTATCTCGGCACCCCAACTGAATGAAACTGAAATTGAAACTGTTGACTTTCTCTGTTTGTTTGATCAATTTAACCAATATTATCAAACCGTTTTGACAAACTTATACAGCATTGAAATGTTATTACCAGCTGGTCAGCCAAACCTTAATCACGAAAAATGTATGAATAATATAAGATGAGGAAATCATGGCAGAAGGAAGGTGCCCCATCCTGATGGATCAGAATACACTTGATGTCACTTCCCTGATACCAACAATACACATGCACTATTCAGAAATGGAGCACATCAAAAGGAAAAAACAAATTTCCAAAAGCATGACAGGACTTGATGTTCCACTAGATCCTTGACTATTCCTCACATTTAGAAACATGTGACATGAATTTTGCAATACGGAAGCATACATGATAAAATGAGAGAGTGTGACAGCTTGGGAATCATAATTAGAATAATTAGATTAGAAAAGCTGCGGCTCCAAGAATCAGAACCGTGACCAATCTGCCTTTGACAGGTCGCTCACAGAGTTTTCATGGGGCTCACAGCCTATAAAGACAGTCACAAATAAATAGTCATGAGTGAATATATGAGAGACTTATGTAAATGTTACAGTTCCTACAAACAACATTTAAAACAATAAGCAAATATGACTTTGGGGACAAATCTCCTGACCTGAGTACAAAGCTATTCATGACCTGATTAGAGATCAGCTACTAGTGTACGTGTGTGTGTGCGTGTGTGCGTGCAGGTGTGTGTGTGTGTGAGACTGCACCTGAGCTGGCTGTGATGTCAATGTAGGTGAGATTAGACAGCTGTGCTTTACTCACAGGATTGTTTTTATGATGCGGAAAAGACTACAGCAAGACTTGTTTGCGGATAATTTACAACATTCCCTCATGAAGCAGGATCTTACAGACAGCCGTATAACAAACAAAAAAAAATGACAGTATGCTGGTCACACTCTGTGCCAACTTTTTTTTTTGTCCTGATAAAAATCTACCAGTGAGTTTTTATTTTGAGTATTTCTAATGATCCAGAGATATGAGTTTAATATGTGAAACAAGATTGGCTGTAAGCATGTATTCTTGTTGCCTGTTGATGCTATCTTAAATGCTGATCAATGCTCATAGTAGAAAAAGAACAAAAATATATAATATGGATTTCTGTTCTTTCATTTAATATTTGATTTTAGCATTTCTTCTTGTGCACCTCCGTTGGGCCTTCAATGTCTGTAATCTGTGTAGTTTTCCACAAGCATTATTCAAATTTTTGTTGTGTTTTAGATAAACTCATAAGCCGAACTTTTTGAGTTTCATCTCAAAATAAAAAGAATATAGTGTATGAATTCAGAATTATGCATTCTTGAGCAACCCTAGGTTCAGTATCTCATATGGCTGCCAGGCATAAGTTTTTGAATTTTTGTTGTTAAGTGGCTAAGTCCCTCCACCCCCAGATGGTGATCCAGATCACCCTTGAAATCTAATCAGTTGCTTCTGGTCCCCACTGCAGCAATTTCCGGAATATTTCATCTCAATCTGTCTGTCTACTTTTTGAGTTATGTTGATAGAAGACAGAAAAATAAAATAAAAAACCTCGAGCAACCATTACAACCTTGGCGGAGGTCAATTTGGTACTGTTTGATCTTGCTTTGTTTACATGTTTCTTTAGTGCTTGGTCATAAAAAAAAGAAGGTAGGAAATACAGTGTATCAGCTTGTGTCTCTATCAGTAGTTGGCATTTGAACTGCACTTATGGAGAACTTTTGGAAGAATGTTTTTTATACAGACAACATATGTTTGCTCATAGTGCATTTTGGGAAAGACCATAGCAGCTTAGATGTGAAATTGCAACTGTAAAGTATGGTAGCGGACTTGGTATGATTGGGATTTTTTTTTTTTTTTTTTTGCCACCACGGACCCTGAGCACCTGAATACACTGAATACACCATTACATCTTCTGCATAGTCAAATATGAGATTCTCTCATACCACTGAAGTTTGGTCCAAACTGAGTCATTTAAGTAGTAAAACAACGTAAATGTATTCAAAATGAAAGTGGAAAATTTAATTCAGAGCAATGCAAGAAATCACTGAAGTCACATAGAAGATGACTACTTCTAAGCATATCTACTAAGGGTGATTCTACACCCGTAGTATATTGAGGCATATTTCGTTTTTTCCACACAATCTTTACCCTAACCCTAACTCCTACCCACACATGCACTAAAATTGATTAATTGCAAACTTTTTTTTGAAAAAAAAAATCACAATTGCAGGATTTCTTTCTTCTTCTTCTTCTTCTTCTTCTTCTTCTTCTTCTTCTTCTTCTTCTTTACACTTCAAGCCATACAGACAATTTTCTTTTTGTCTTTTGGTGTCATATAAATGTAATATTTACAAATTACATTTTTTGTAACCACAGCTCAGACAAAATTGTGTGGAACCCCTGCGATCTCTATGGACCCGGACCCAAGGTCGGGAACTGCTACTTTAAATAAATAAGACGGTGAAATCCCTAAACTCAAAAACCTAAAAGTGAAAGAAGATACTGTTTATTTCTTCTTTTTTTTTTGAATTCATGCATGTTTAAACATAAATACTTATTTTCATTTATTTAGATATTTTTGCGAGATATAAATCTATAAATATGTCATAGAGCATTTAATTTATGTGAAACAAATACTGCATTCGAAAATCTATCATTTGACTCAACTCATTTTTGTTTATTGTCATTATTAATCATATTCTACAAAACTGAAACAAATATATATGAGCAATGCAAAAGCCTTTTAAATTAAAATATGTTGTTCTCGGGCAAAATACAGTATGCAGAGCATTGTTTTGATAATATAAATAGTTATACATTGCATTCTGACCATCGATTCTTTCTTTAAACTTGTCGTTCTCCTCTCCTTCCTCTGCTGTCACCTCATATTGACACCGACGGCACAGATATTCACTGGGATTTACCCATCCCATGCTCTCAATCTGTCTAATCACCGTGACATGTCAACACAGGGCATAGAGACTAACACTGATTATACAGCCACAGAAAAAAATCCAGAAATGAACAGCAGAAGCAGGAGAGGAAAGACAAACTGAAGCCAAGATGTAATTAGGATGTTACATAACTGTGGTAGTGAGGCAGTCCGCCAGGCATCCGGACATAGAGCTGTCCCCAGGCTCCAAGTGTATCCACTGCGCAGTGGCCCACCCTGTCAAAACTATTTACACTGACCTCTTATTTACCGCAATGAACCATCAAGGCATAAAGCGGCTCCAAACATCCCTTTATAAAGGATCGCCCACGAAGGTCAAGGTTAGGGTTAGGGTTATTGTGAACTGACTGGATCATACTACTTCCTTCTTATTCCCAGTAACCTTTGGTTCTCTTTACCCTCCGACAATATTCTTCCTTATGGTTAGGATTCTCTTGGATCTACTTTTAGTTTGAGGAAACTCCTTTAAAACTACTATCAGCTCCTGTCTAGCTCTTAATGTCCAACTCCATCCGTAATCTGGTGAGAGCTTAACCCAGATGCCCTCGGAGCCTCAGGGTGAACTGTGCTGTTTATATCCACTCAGGCCTATGAATAAATAAGACTAAATATGACTCATCTGGAACAGACGCAAACAGGGCTATGTGTTTGTATCATCATCATCATCATCATAGGCTCCTCTCACTCAAGCACACTGCACTTCTGTTACATACAGTTCTGTATGTACAGTTCTGTGCAACATTTTTTTTCAGAAATGTGAATAATGATTGTGTATTTTTTATCAGTTTTTAAAAATGCAAAGTGAGCAGACAACTGAAAAATCTATATCAAATCAATATTTTGTGTTACTACCTTTTTCCGTCAAACCAGCATCAATTCTTACAAGTAGAAGTGTAGATACCAGGGTTCTGAAAATATACTTCTGTGCAAGTTAAAGTATCAAGTCAAGTTTTTTTACTAAAGTAAAAGTAGAAAAGTACAGCGTTCAAAACTACTTGTAGTAGTTTAGGTCTAAAAGTAAAAGTAATGTAATTTTTTTTTTAGATACAGTTAAAGACTAAAACTTAAGCTGCACCACAGAACTACCACACCTCCCCAAAAAAACACTTGTACTCAAGGCCATAATTACTAAAACGTTATATAAAAATCTTACATTCAAAAATTAGGGATACAGCTGCATATCTCTGTCAAAATTAATGCATTATAGTGCAATGCGAATACATTAAAGAACTACATGTGGACTGCTGAGTATTAAAATGGTTTCATGGAGCAGAAGATATGATGACTAGATGACTATTTTTAGTTGTGTATTTGACTGAGTCTCTACCATGGGCATCTTTGAACTTGCCAACATACGTTTGCTTTTTCCTGGCTGGACTTTGGAGCGGTTTGTGTCATGCACAGCTAGAGGTCAGCAACACTAAACAAATCAGCCTTTTTAAATCATCAGACACAGAGTTTTATATATATATATGCATTTTTGTTTTATTTCTAATTATTTTACCTCATTACAATGGAAAGATGATTTGAGCTTGATCGGTATCTACAGATTTTTCTTTCCTTCTGTGTGTCACCAAGTGTATACAATCAGAGAACTTTTCTCTAACTGAAGTGCTCAGAAGTAGGAAGTTCTTTCTGAATCCAGCTTCCTATCGTTTCAGCGGCAGAAAAAGCTGTGACATTACGCTTCTTTTTTACAGTTGGTTGTGCAGTTGTGTTCCAAAGTCTCCTGGTTTCAGATGATGCTCAGATGCTTATATGGGAATCTTTTTACTATTATATTTATTGATTCAGTTACCTGTAGTCTGCGTGTAAAGTTAAAACTGTCAGCGCGTCTGCACCAAATTATCAAGGGTGTACATTGTGATCTGTCAAAAATGGGGAGACGCCTTCAGATTATTTTTTTTGCCACCATTCTAAAACACCGGACCAATACAGGAAATATTCGGTTAACGTGACCCCTGGGTGCGCAGCATGTGATGGATCCTGGCTGTCAGAATGTTAGCTGTTTAAAATTATTATCAATCGAATACATTCTGAGTTTACAGCCTTTTTTCACGCCTGCTTTTAGTGTTTCCTCAGTACATTTTGTCTGGTTATGTGAGGCATAAAATCAGTGTGGTGTGTAATTTATTGTGAAAACGAGGCCAGAACATGCCTGGCTTGATCCAATGTGATGGATTTTATGAAAGCAGTAGTATGCGTATGTGTACAGTGTGTCAGTTAAGTAACATGCTCAAAGCTGCCCGCTAACAAACAATTATGATATAGCTGTTTTAAAAAAAGGATCTGAAATTGAATGAGTTTTTAGGTCATCCAGGCAGAACTCAGCATCTCAGTGGGTTTAATCATTTACTTTCACTGAACCATATGACAGAAAAAAAAAACACTTAAAAGTAAGATTTTATTGATTATCCAACTGGCTGGATGGATAAGGAATGTTTGGTTCAAATTTGTCTCACATCTGTTTGGTTTTATCACAGCTGGGATTAGGCCTTGAATGATCGGTTGGATATGGGATAGTGTTAACCACAGATCCATCAGATCTCCATCCTCCACGTCAGAGCTACAACACTGATCGATGCCATAACTAAGCCATGCCAATAGCAATTCAGTTAACTTTCTGCTCACTTTGTTTTACTCCATTATGAAAAAGCAGAGGTTATTTGAAGGACAGTACCAACCAACCTCTGGGATTCACAAGGACCCATAGTGTTTGTGAGTTAGTCTTTGCAGATGGCTATGCCTAGGGACAACTTCTACAACTCATTAGTTATTGTTTTTTTTTTATTGCTTGTGGTTCGATGTGTTACATAAAAACAAACATTAAGGTAACTGGGAACCTCTGCAAGGTTAGCAGGTCCACCTGTAGTGCAGTGAGGAAACATGTCACATCATGGATAAGATATTTGTACATGAGTAATTATCAAAATGCTAAAGAGTTACTATTTACCTGTCTTATCCCTAATTTACTGTTCAATTCAACCAAAGTTCACTTTATGTTTAATCGATTCAGAGTTGAACAGTTGAATCTGTAAATTGAATTTAAGCCACAACATAACAGACCTTTCACATTACTGTGAAAAGCAGAGACTGGGGGGCTTCTTTGCCGTGTTTGCTTGTCCTCACCTCTGTGTTAGCTCACAGCTCTTTGGTCATTATGTAACCACATGAACAAATATCTCTTTATCTAAATAAAGATGAACGGCCTTCAGACCACTCTACACTCTGTGAGTGTGTGTGTGTGTGTTTGTTCTGCTGTATTGTTACAGTCTGGAGCCTAGGGAAAGCATACCACCATCACTAAGTTATTATCCTTCCAGCACCGCAGTCATGAGTTAAATACAAATGCGAGTGGGTAAATCCCTCCTTATAAAATGTCTCCAATGATTTTACTGTATTGATTAAGATTTACAACATAGTTTTTACAGGCGCAACCCATAAGAGAATGTAAATGAATACATGAATAAATAAACCCAAATGGTTTCGCGAATCACTAGGGAAACGGCTACCTCTAGTGGTTATACGTGATATTGCTACTGAAGTCATCCTGGAGAATCCAGACCCTAATCTATAAGAAAATTTGGTCTGAACGTCTTGCAGAGACAATTCAAATTGTGTTCTCGCGAGACCTCTGGATTTCCAGGGTACTTTTAATCCTGAACTTTTAAAATTTCCCTTGAAGTCTTATCTTTTAACCAAAAATTTTTAAACTGAACTGTTGCCATATTTTTATATGAAAACTTTCTTATTTAGCTTATGTATTCTAAACTTGTGGTTGATCAGCTGGTTGATCATACATGGAAAGAAAAAAGTTAAATGTCAATTAATTAATATTTTTATTTATGGTCCATCTGAAGTGCATAGAGTACACCTGCTTAGGCCTCCTTGCCTGTCTCAGGATTCCAGGTTAAATTCACATCAGACATGCTGGCAATTGCACAAACCTTCATACTTTAAAAGTCACATTTAAAAAGTCATGATTTAAAGGGTATTTTCCTGATATCTTCTAAATGCATCATTGAACTTGGTTGTTTCTGCATAATCTAAGAGGTAAGTTAAAAAACTTTGCCAAAAATAATGATTTGGACAGGGGGATTTGCTTGTTCTGGGAAGAATAGTAGGCTCAAGTAGAGGTGGGTGGATGGTGAAATTCTGCTTGGGGCCTCATACAGCCTTGGGCCAGTTCTGTTAATAATTATGATTGAATTCAGTTACATTTTTTAAAACGTTTTTTGATCCCAGAGGATAAATATGTGACGAATTGATGTTTATCGTGTAAGATGTTGAAAAAGTAGGTGTAAAACTTGTTAGCATTCCAGCAGCTTGCCTTTATCAAATGTGCTGCACTTTCGTTCTTCCCTATCTTTTCAAACAGAGTGTTCAAGGTTCTCATCTTATACAGCAAACCATTATTATTATTATTATTATTATTATTATTATTATTATTATTATTATTGTTGTTGTTGTTGTTGTTGTTTCACAGTTTAACAACTGTCTTCAACAGAACTGAATGTCTCTTGCTCCATCTGCAGGATGATTTTGAAATGGCAACTTTCCCAGTTTGTGGGGTAACATTTTTAATTCATTCCGAAAGAAGCACAGCAACAGAGAAAATACTTGTTTTTGTAATATAATCTTTTCACTGTCTGCTCTTTTTTGCTTTGAATAAACTATGATATAACCTATTCGAGTGTTCCAATAAAAGTTGGGTGCATATTTAAAAACCTAGTACGGAGGTTGGGCTATATGTTTTGTATCTATTTTATCTTTCTTTCTTTTGTTTATCTGGCCATATTCATCTGCACATTTTTTTTTTTAAGTATGCTTTTGTTATGACTGTCCTCTATTATGTTCCTACGCTATTATTATTGTCCTCACTGTCCACTCTCCGATTCCTATTCTTATATTGTTTACATTGGTGTGAATATGCATGCTTCCACTTATCTGTGCTGGTCCACGTGAAATGTTACACTGTAGGACAGTAGAGATAAAAAAAATGATTCTGTTCAAAAATACTTTATTGATCCCAGTGGGGAAATTGTGTAAATCAAGAAAAGGGTGATTGTGGTAAATGTATTATAGAGATAAATATTTGTTGATCTTACTATTGCTTAATAAAGACAGTGAAACAAAAGAAGCGGTTTGCTGACCTGTAGCTTTGATCAGATAGGTGCGGTTGGCTGAAAAAATGGGAAGTCTCCAAATCACAGCTACTGGTTACTCTAGGAATAGGACGCCCTCTAGTGGACAGGAGGACTCTGAGGACTACATAAGCTTATTTAAAACTTAAGGGTTTAAAACAATCCATTTTTTCATGTCAGAATGGTTCTTCTTGGAACCTAAACAAAGCGTGTCTGCAGCCAGGTGTGCATGCCGCAGGCGGCGTTTGATATTTTCCGCTGTTTGCGTGTCGGAGAAGTGACGTGTGCCTGCGGCTTGTCTGGTGACGTGTCTCTCCGGTCTCTCTTTCCTCTCGCAGCGGCTGATGGAGCCACACTGACTCCTCTGTGCACTCAAAAACTGTTAACAGCGACACAGCAGGAGTCGGTCCAAGGACACCATGGGGAGTAAGTGCCTTCCTCTTCTCTTCCTCTGTTTATCCCTTTGGACGTATCTGAATTAGTAGCTGTGTTTTTGAACTTGGAGAGCAGGAAACTGTGAGCTCTAACAGGCAAGCTAATTAGCTAACCTCCGTCAGGTTATGTGGAAAGTTGAACCTCCTCGTAAAGACCAGAAGTTTAAAGCCGTGCCCTCGCTGAACGTTTCTCTTGTTAGTTGTACAGATAACACGAGGTTTAAACAGTCTGCCCTGCGTCGGCTGGGGTTTTGTCGTTTGCTTTGCGGTTGAACGTTGTAGTTAGCATTTAGCTAACGGTAACTCCATTGAAATAAGCTATACCTTATCTGGTTCCTCTTTATTTTTTTAAACACCTTTTTCTGATATCTGTCTCATCCAATTGACTCCAATGACCACAGTCCATCTGGCTTGTGATGATTAAATTCCTGGCTGCGTTTACAGTCAGCATCAGTGATTGACTAAACAGACTGGACACCAACTGAAACTGACTGCATAGTTGTCACTTGTGGTCTTGAGCCTTTCACAGATTATTATTTTATTGCATTTATCATGTTGACCAGTTGCTCCTCTAGTTGTTTTGATTTGCTGGTAGATGGTTAGTGATGACGTTGCATCAGCGCTCACCTGGTCCGAGAGGTGTAGGTCATACTATAATATTGCTGAAGCAGCGAAAGAAAGCTGTCCGATCTGTCTGACATTAGTCGAAATGAAAAAAATCAATAAACATGCTTTGTCTTTTCACCTTCTCTTCAATGCAGTTAAATTTTTGGAGGTCATCAAGCCTTTCTGTGCAGTCCTGCCAGAGATTCAGAAACCAGAAAGAAAGGTAAGCTCTTGCCTGTTTAGTCATATGGTTTGGAGGTTTGGTAGCAACACATACGAGAGTTGTGTTCGAAACAGTTTCCCGTGCAATCTATCATGGAAGGTTCTGTTGAGATCAAGATTCTGTATGTAAATTAAGAATTAAGGTGGCATTTTAAAAGCTGGAACTTGGACACAATTTCTCTAAACTAAATCGACAAAACAATTTGCAGAATTTCCAGCATTTTTTCAGATATTGACATTAAACGTTCAATAAATGTTCTTGCTTTAGTGCTAAGAAAATCGTGTTATATAGACATTTTTCTAGGCTAAATGTCCCATTTCTTTTAAAATGGGATAGTTACAGCGTGAAAAAGCAACAGGAAACATGTTTTATTCATAGTAAACAGTCAGGTTCTCAATATTTACGACTTTTGATGAATAGTGGATTTTTGCTCAGGCTACAAAAGCAGGTTCTCGCAAATCAAATCTCTGCTTTTTTTTCTTTAGTGTTTGGTTGTGAGCATAAACTTTAAAACATTTAGATTTAGTAACAAAAAAAATCCTCTACCCAACTTTTATCTAAACTTTACTAGTAGTCGTTAACGCTATTGGAGAAAAAAAAAGGAGAACCTAGTTTTCATTTAGCCTCTCTGAAGTTTATACATAGCGATATGGAGTCCTGAATGCGTTTTTTTTTTATTAAAAAAAAAAAAAAATTTATTTAAACTTGTATTGCTTTGCTTAAATTACAGATTCAGTTCAGGGAAAAGGTACTATGGACCGCCATCACATTATTCATCTTTCTGGTTTGCTGCCAGGTTGGTAACTGTTTATGAACGTGAAACTATTCTTTGTTTCGATGCATTTTCTCTTTGACATAATAATATACATCTATATAATTTTAAAAAAATATATTTTCCTCAGATCCCGCTCTTTGGCATCATGTCATCAGATTCGGCAGACCCTTTCTACTGGATGAGAGTAATCCTGGCCTCCAACAGAGGTGTGTATGTTCTATACCGGCCGCTCTAGTTTGTCTAGAACAGGGGTCTGCAACCTGTGGCTCCGGAGCCGCAAGTGGCTCTTTAGACCTTCTACAACGGCTCTCAGGACATTTGGCTAAAAATAATAAGATACCAAAAAGAAATTCGCAACAAAATCAGGTTTTAGCATTTTTCGTATATCGCTTTACATTTCCATGACAGAATGACACTAAAATTAACAATATTTTTTGATAATTTTTTCCGGTCATTAGGGTTTAAACTATGTACATTTTTACACAATTTGCCACAAAAATCAAAACTCAAAAGAAAACGAAGTCATCCTCTTTTTGTTTTATGGGTTGTTTTTTTATTAAAACCCCAAAACAGAAATTAAATGGTGCCTCTTTATGAATGAAATAACATTTCACTTTAGTAGATACTTTTTTAAGTCAAGTTTTTCTAAAGGTCATCTAACATTTGCGGCTCTAAATAAGCTTCATTTAGCTAGAATAAGCGCAAAATGGCTCTTTGGATTGTAAAGGTTGCAGACCCCTGGTCTAGAAGAAGCAGTGAGAGAAAACATAAAAAAAAAAAAAAATGTTCTATGAATTGTCAAGACATTTTGTTCAGGCTGTGAGAAAGCGACTTCCAGCAGATAACAGGAAGGCTGGATGTAGAAAGTGGCTTCGTTTTATCCCTTTCAGTCTACGTCATGAAACATGTTGAGTTTGGGAATGTTGGCAGACTTTATGAATGGAAGTTCACAGCCGTGAGGCTAGAAAAGAGTAACACTTGTAACTTCCCATACTTTAGCACAGAAACAGCCAAAATCAATATCAGTTAGTCGTTTTATTTAAAAACTACAAATTGGCCCTCAGATTCGGATTTGGTGCTTCAGTTCTTTTGTGTTGTTGCTGATTTTCAGAGCTGTTGTCCTCTGCTTTGGTGTCCAGGTACCCTGATGGAGCTCGGTATCTCGCCAATTGTCACCTCAGGCCTCATCATGCAGCTGCTGGCCGGTGCTAAGATCATCGAAGTCGGTGACACGCCCAAAGACAGAGCGCTCTTCAACGGAGCTCAGAAATGTGAGTCTGCATTTGCAGATTGTTGATAAACTTTCAGGGCGTCTTCGTTTGATCATTTTTGTGAATATATTGAATCTGTTCTGTTTGTTTGTGTTTTCTTTCTTTATGCAGTGTTTGGCATGATCATCACCATCGGCCAGGCCATCGTGTACGTCATGACTGGGATGTACGGCGATCCTTCAGAGATGGGCGCTGGCATATGCCTGCTGATCATTATTCAGGTTATTAGTTCTGATGATGAACGACCGTAGTCTTCAGTGTCAGAGTCTTGCTTCCTGCTCTTGCTCAGAAGCCCCGCCTTCTTTTGCAGCTCTTTGTCGCAGGTCTGATAGTGTTGCTCCTGGATGAGCTTCTCCAGAAGGGCTACGGTCTCGGATCTGGTATTTCTCTCTTCATCGCTACCAATATCTGTGAAACCATCGTCTGGAAGGCCTTTAGCCCTACCACTGTCAACACTGGCAGAGGTCTGAGCATTGATCATTTGTTTGTTCTTTTTAAGTTTAGAAATATAAATAAGGTGTATCTCCACTGTTGCAGTGTTTAACCAGCGGATTGTGGTTTTATTCAGGTACTGAGTTTGAGGGAGCCATTATCGCTCTCTTCCATCTGCTGGCCACCCGCACAGACAAAGTGCGTGCCTTAAGGGAAGCTTTCTACAGACAAAACCTGCCTAACCTCATGAACCTCATCGCCACCGTCTTTGTGTTTGCCGTGGTGATATACTTCCAGGTGGGACTGTTAATCCACCCCATCCTCTGTTATACAAAAGGACGTTAGATTGCATGTTTCCTTACCCGTTTCTGTGCCGTGGTCAGGGCTTCAGAGTGGACCTGCCCATCAAGTCGGCTCGCTACCGTGGTCAATACAACACCTACCCCATCAAACTCTTCTACACCTCCAACATCCCCATCATCCTGCAGTCTGCCTTAGTGTCCAACCTCTACGTCATTTCCCAGATGCTGTCGACGCGCTTCAGCGGCAACTTCCTGGTGAATCTCCTCGGAACCTGGTCTGTAAGTACGACACTGGGGGGGGGGGGCTTCATCTTTATGCACCTGGAACTTTGTCACATTACAGCAACTAACTCTTATGATTATATTTGGATTTTATATGCTGGACCAAAACCAAGTAGCACAATGATGTAAATGGGAAGGATAATCATACATCTGTCTCCAGTCGCTGGCTAGTTTTCTGTTTTTGAAGAAATCTTAAAACTGATGTTGCTTTTGTAATGAAATCCAGTGCGGCCAGTTGCTTTAAAATACAACACGGTAAAGAGACCCGATATGTGTAATTTGTCTTATTCCAGCTGTTTTTTGAAAGCTTTGAAGATTTGTTGAAGAACTTATGTTGGCAAAGACTCAGGAGCACAGCAGATGAGTCAGAGAGACTGTTGTCAGAAGGGTTTTTAGTTTTTCTGTAGGTTTAACACGGGTTTAGGTTACAAAACGGTATCCTAAACTTTGAACATCTCCATAATCTGAAATGGATGCACCTTGGTAACTCTGAAGGAGCTACAAACTAAAGAGGGTTGTATATGTTTTGTTTTTCTTTGCTGGATGTTCCCACTGTGTTAGTTTAAAATCTTCTAGCAGCAGCTGGTTGGGGACGGGCTGGTCGTCTGTTATTGCAGCGCTGCTGACTGAAGAAATGTCACTATTTGGGCTAATGTGAATGTGTCCGTTTGGATCGTTTTTGACGCAAGTGACTAACTTATAACTTGACAAACCTGTAAAGATCCCGAGGGCTGTGAATTAGGGATGCATCTATACCATTTTTTTTTCAAACAAATAAAATACCAATACTTGGGTCTAAGTAGTTGCCGATATCGAGTACCAATGTCCATACTATGAACACACACAAAAAATGCAATGAATTGGAAGACGGATTTTATTTTCTTCTCAGTTACAACAAATTATGAGATACCTGGTCCACACGTAGTCTTTAGTTTAGAGTTCTGAATTTGTGATATTTCTCTACGGTTTTGCCTGTCATCCACACAAGAACAATTCTTTCAAAAAACTGCGTCCAAAGTGAAGATCTGCATTTTCTCAGTTTTAAAGGGACTGTATCATGCTATTTTAGACCTTTCAACTTCTGGGATAAACATATATATGATAAAATGTTACCGATGGTGTTATACAGTATAAATTTGTCCTAAAATTGAACTTGTATCCTGTAGTTAATGTTAGACCACGAAGTAAAATGGCTTGTTTCTCTAAACCCGCCTCTTGCACCCCAATGCTCCAATCCGCTCCTATTCCATGCAGAGCCACAGCAGCTCGGACTGAGAGAAGCAGTGCTGAGCTTTATCTCGAAGAATATTCTGACAGTAAATTTGAAAAGCACACAATGATTAAGGGCTCAGACGTTTGTTTATTTTTAATTTTTTTTGTAAAAAGCAGAGTCAATAAAGCCTATTTCGGTTGCTAAATCTCCAGACTTTAGACAGAGCCCAAACCAGTTTATAAAAAAGCCGTGGGTATTGTTTGCACCCATTTACTGAACATTCTGAGATCCTACAGGTCAGTTAACCACAAAATGCTGTGATAAGATCACATAAGCAGCCTGATAAATGGCTAACACACATTAGCATTAGGATGTAGCCACTTCGCTGTTCATCTTTGTTCTTTGATCCAGCAGCTGTTCTTTAGGAATGTAGAATAAAATCCTGTAATCACTGAAGCCAAACAGGAGTTTTCACAGAGAAAGTAAAAAAAAATCCATTTAAAAAAGTGTTTTAAGCTGCAATGAGCTGTGAGAAGGAGGAGGGTGTGTTTGGAACTCTAGCAGAGGTAAGCCTCACTGCCTGCAGGGGCGGTGCAGACACCTCCAGCACACAACTCTTCATTAGTGATGTCACTAGTTGAACACTCAGAGAGCAGAATTCAGGAGGATTACACCGACATGCGTGAATTAAGCCAAAAACATCTCTGGTGGGGGGTTTTTGAGATAATTTCACTACCATATGGTTGAAAACTCCAAAAACTTGATTTTGCATGATATAAGCCCTTTAAGCGTTTGCGAATGGACATATGCAATAAGAGTTTACCTGTCATAGAAAATTCTCCCCCACCACTTGTGCGACACATTTACTCTCAGAAACAGTGTTTAAGCCCTCAGAGCTATGTTGGCGTTATCCATTGCCTAAGAGCTTTTTGCTTGCTTTTTTTACAAGCTGTATGTAGAAGTCAGAGTAACTATGAGTGGGTCATATTTGGGAGAACTACTGCCTATTGCAGGTTTTAATGTCTAAGAATGTGCTGAAAAACGCAGTTATCCAGTTAGGTGTGGATGGAGAATTAAAAAATTGTTTTTAAACGAGGTGGGAAAAATATTTGTTAAAAAACGGATACCCTTGTACATGGCTTAAATTAGATTCAAAAAAATTACACTTTAATAAAAGTAACCACAAAACAAAAATTTCCAATGAAAAACAAACACCTGTGAAATAATTGCAATTTCCACATTTTAGGTATTATTTCATGCTGCTGATACGAGTACATTAAAGTCGGTGCTCTTCTAGTATGAATACTTTTGCAGGGCACTGAGAAGCCCTGCTTCAGATTTCACACATCTACATGACGGATGATTGGGCCATACTACAAGTCAAGTCTAAGGCCCTGTCCACACGTAGCCGGGTATCTCACAAAACGGAGACATTTTTCTACGGTTCGGCCTGTTATCCACACGTAGCCGGAGGTTTTTGGCACCAAAAACGAAGCTTTTTAAAAACTCCGGCCAAAGTGGAGATTTGCGTTTTCTCCGTTTTCAGTATCTACGTGTGGACGGTTGAAAACGGAGTTGTAAGAGCCGTAACACCACTTTCCGCGACAAAAAATGCTCCAACACCACATGTGCGACCTGTGTTAACTCTCGAAAACAGCATTTATTTCCTCAGCGCTGTGTTGGTATCATCCGTTGTTAAAGCGCGTCTTGTTTGTTTGCTGTATAACTGCTGCGTGCTGAAGTTAGAGGATATAAAGTTTCTCTTGGCGGATAGGACTGGGGAGAACTACTGCCCCCTACAGGTTTGCCACGTCTATGAATGTGCTGAAAAACGCATTTATCCGGTTACGTGTGGATGGAGATTTTTTTTTCAAGGAGCAGAGGAAAATCTTCGTTTAAAAAAAGCAAAAACGGCTACGTGTGGACATGGCCTAAAAGAGCTTCATGCAGGATTCACGACTAACCTAAATCTGTTTCCAGGACACTTCAAGTGGAGGACCAGCGCGTGCCTACCCAGTGGGCGGTCTCTGCTACTACCTTTCTCCTCCGGAGTCCTTTGGTTCCGTCCTGGACGACCCAGTTCACGCGGTCATCTACATCTTCTTCATGCTGGGCTCCTGTGCCTTCTTCTCAAAGACCTGGATCGAGGTGTCGGGCTCTTCAGCCAAAGACGTAAGTGTTATGCGCCATATCGCCCCAGCTTGACCTCTAGCTGGGTTTGGCATTAGGAGCTTTCATGGACGTTATGCTGTGCTCATCTCAGGTGGCAAAACAGCTGAAGGAGCAGCAGATGGTGATGAGAGGACACCGAGAGACCTCCATGGTGCATGAACTCAACAGGTACCAAGCACCGCTCATATTTAGAAGTGCTGTATTTGCACTGTTCTTTATAATGCAGGACTAATTCGGATGCTTCTCTGCAGGTATATCCCCACAGCTGCTGCATTCGGAGGGCTCTGTATAGGAGGGCTGTCTGTCATGGCAGACTTCCTGGGGGCCATCGGATCTGGGACAGGAATCCTCCTGGCCGTAACCATCATCTACCAGTACTTTGAGATCTTTGTGAAAGAGCAGAGTGAAGTCGGCAGTATGGGAGCCCTGCTCTTCTAATTT
Organism: Apricaphanius iberus; assembly: GCA_028564705.1. Classification (NCBI taxonomy): domain Eukaryota; kingdom Metazoa; phylum Chordata; class Actinopteri; order Cyprinodontiformes; family Aphaniidae; genus Apricaphanius; species Apricaphanius iberus. The sequence continues at coordinate 1,050,774 of JAPXFQ010002732.1, forward strand.
CAAACATGCCAAACCCTTGGCATACGAGATACAAAGAATCCACCAGTTTTTTATTTGGCCCTTCTTTTTTTTTCTGTTGCAACCTCTTCTGTCGGTGTATTTCGCGGCAGGGACAAGTATTTTTCTTTTTTTTTGTACTCCATTTTTGTTTTCCACCATACTGCTCCTGCTTGAGAAAAGTGTTTCGGTTACATTCAGGGCTGAATGTAGTATTGGTCGTCATAAATCTCTTTTTATTTGATTTCTGTAGAGGTCTCTGCAGGCTGCCTGGTTCACCCTCTGGCTGCCTTACCAGCCTAATAACGCTTAAAAGCACACGGTTGTGAGTGGCTGTCTTTGACTTACCTCAGGCATTTATTTTTTTTCATTGTAGGCGTTTAAGGAACACTAAGACAGCAACAACATATTGATCCTGATCTCGAGCTGAAGTCATTATGTTTGGACATTTCGGGGGAGTTGATAGAAAGTCATGCTGTGTACATCATCTGTCAGCCATGTCTGAAGTTTCAAGGAGTCCAGAGCAGGATGTGGAAAGCATACCCAGAGTATGCCGGCACTCCTCATAATTATCTCTGGTTCTCTCAGACAAACTATTTGTAATATTCATTTTCCTGTTTTTATTTTTTTCCTCTTCTTCTTTTTTTTTTTTTAAATCACAGACTGTTTATAACCACACCCGTGTTGTGCTGGGTACAGCGTTAGTCCAATGTCCCTGGGCCCTCAGCGGAACATGTTCGTCTTTGTCATCATGCTCTTTTATTCCCAGACTGAATCGCTGCTGAAAAACTGCCGGGATGGTCGGGATGAGGGTGGGTTTGATAGGGCTGAGAACGGGGTTCATTTTTGTTTTTACTTTATGTAAGACATAATTGTGTTATTAAAAAAAAAAGAATGTTTTCCAACACAGTTTGTGGTTTCAATTTTTTTTAATATTTTAATTGATATTGTAAAATGGTCACAAAACATTTGTGTAAGAGGAGGTTGTTGTAGGGTAGTGTAGCCATAAAGGGTACTAGAGTAAGAGTAGCATTCAGGACAGTTTTGCTAATATAGAGAAAGTAAATTATGTAGTAAAAAGGATACTTAAGTTCTGGGTACTTGATTAGTACTTTTTAAGCTAATTTGTGAAACAATTTTGTAGTCATACAGACTACAGTTTTAATTCTGTGCAGGTTCTCATAGTTGCCAAAAATAAAATTTCAACACAATAGGTTAGAAAAAAAACATTTCCATTCCCAAATTTGTTTTCTACATAGAACCCTTGAAACCCACTAAGAGTAGGTATTTTATATATGTAAAGCACTTTCTGTGACATCTATGGTTTACTGTACCTCCAAGTGATACAGTGTCAAAAGAGAAAAGGCAAAAAAAATTAATCTTTTGTAGGCCTATCAACCAGAAATCTTTTTGGTTAAACCTGCTTGTTTTTCGGTAGGAAAAAGTCGGGACGGGTTCTCTACGACGGAGTATTACGGCCATTTAAACAAAACAAAGTAAATTCCCACCCAAAAAACGAATAAATTCTGAGATTAAAGTCACACATTTTTCAGGAAAAAAAAAACATCGGAAATTCTGTCAAAAAGTAGCTTATATATATATATAATCTTTATTATGGACTCAAGAGTGGTCCACTCTCATACAACAAACCTACACCTACAAGACACAGAACATACACAATCAAGAATACAAACAACCAAACAAATAAGATAAAATACAGTAATGCGTCTCTGTAATCTTAAAAGAAACAGTGCAAACTAATGTGCCAGTGCTTGCGAAGCCTGGAAGTGAAACGGTATCCCATCATGGGACAGGTTAACGCTTTAATAATGTAATTACACGATTTGTCCAGCCGACACATGAAATTATACATTAGCCGACGCAACAATGCCGAACAAGTTGGGATATCTGATGACACGAATAACTGGCTGGCACTGTGCCATCTAGGAACATGTAGTAACATCCTAAATGCGTCATTGTACGCCACTTTTAGTCTCTGCATAGTTTTTGCTCTGTAGGTTGACCAGAGGTGTGCTGTGTACAGGGGGGTGACATATGCCCTGAACAGTGCACATTTGACATCAAAGGAACATGCATTAAACTTTCTTACTAAAATATTGGCCTGTGCATATATTTTACAGCACTGACGATGGATGTCACTGTCATCTCTGAGGTCATCAGAAAAGACATGGCCGAGATATTTTACAACCTTAGTCATTTCTAGAGGTCCATTAGAGAGGTAAAAAGTAGGATAGGACAACTTTCTATCCTCCCTAGATCTCACAACTATGGCCTTACTCTTTTTGGGATTGAAATTAATGTCCAATTCTCTGCCATATTGCGTACATACTTGTAGCATTTGTTGTAATCCCGCAGAGTATGGACAGAGTACAACAAGGTCATCGGCATACATGAGATGATTGACAACTTGGTTACCCACAATACAGCCCGTTTTACATTCATTCAACCGTTTCGACAAGTCATCAATATAAACATTAAAAAGGAAAGGAGATAAAATGCCACCTTGCCGAACCCCATTACTCACATGAAAAGGAGCTGAGACAACATCATCCCACTTGACCTGGAATGTTTGCTGAGCATACCAGTATATCAAAACTCTAACAATATATTTTGGAACCTCTCGCTCAAGCAATTTGACGAATAATTTGGCATGATTGATTCTGTCAAAAGCCTTAGAGGCGTCAATAAAGCAAAGGAACACAGAGGAGTTTTGACGTTGATATTTTGCCACCATCTCCTTAAGTGCAAATATGCAAAGGTCGGTGCTATGTTTTCTCTTAAACCCAAATTGGCTGTCAGTTGTTAAAACATACAACTCTATTCTATTTAAAATAATCCTTTCCAGCACCTTAGACAGGATACTGGCAAGGGCAATAGGCCTGTAGTTGTCCATACTGTTTATCTTTCCTGCCTTCTCCTTAAGAACAGGGACCAATGAGACAGTCAGGATGGAATCAGGGAGAACGCCATGCACCAGGTGGCCAGTGAAGCACAAGGCTAACAGTGATGAGAGCCTGTTACTGGCATGCTTGAGATTTTCTGCAGCAATGCCATCAGTGCCACATGCTTTGTTGTTATCAAGCACCTTAATAGCATCTGATACCTCACTCGGTCTTACTGTGACATTAGAGTCCAAATCAACATCATTAACAGCAGCCACATTACTCTTAACACAGTTGAAGAGCTTGGAATAATGGTCACGCCATAACTTGGCTATGTTGTCTGAGCCACAAACACCTTCAATGTCATATGGTAAAGCTGTTCTATGATTATTTGTCACTTTTATTGCTTTCCAAAAGTCTACCTGATGATTACTTTGCAGCTTCCTGGCAAGCAGGTCAGCTCTGATAGAGTTCTCATTATTCTTAATGTGACGAAGAGCATATTTATATCGAGCATTGGTTTGCTTCTTGTACTCAAACACATCCCCCTGTCTGGGCCTACCTGCCTTGGACCAGAGTTTAAAGGCTTCCCTTGCTGCGGCATGATGTTCAGCCACATACTCGCACCACCCAGGTTTGATGTTAAACAGCTTCTTATGCTCACAGAGAGACCCAGCAGAGGTATGTAGAGCCTTAGTGATGTTATCATAAAAGTCACAAAGATCAACTGCATGCTGTGCATCCGTACAGTTCATATTACGACATGTTATGGCATCTCTCGGCAAAACAATATGATTTAATAAGCTGTCTGTTAAGACAGTATACGTATCAATATTTTTCTCAGACAACCTAGCCCAATTTAATTTATCAGAATTGACATTATTCCCAGTTTCCATTAGGAGGGGCACAGACTCAACATTTAGCACCATAGCTATTGGTATGTGGTCAGAGGTAGCCATACCATAACAAATTTCCACATTAAAATTACGAATTAAAAACTCAAATTTGAGATTAATTACACATATTTTCCAGAAAGAAAAAAAGAAACTCGGAAATTCTCCGTCACAAAAAAGTAAAATTACAAAATAAAATAAAGAAAATTTTTAATTGAAGATATTTTCTAGGAAAAACACATTTTATGATGTACAAAATAAAATTTGCGAGGTAAAACTAATACATTTCTATGATTAAAGGCATACATTTTCGATATCTAAACTAAGATATTTATGACATTTTAAAGTCAGAAATGGTTTAAATAAAATATGCCTTTAATCATAGAAAGGTCTTGTTTTTTTTCTCGCAAATTTTTTACTTTCGTGTGGTTTTTTTTTCTAGAAAACATTTTAAATTAATCTCAACATTTCTGTCTTTAAACTGGTAATTTTACGACCTTTGTGACAAAGAATTTCCGAGTTTTTTCTTCTTCTGGAAAATATGTCCGATTAATCTCAGAATTTCTGAGGTTTTTTTTTTTTTTTGGGTGGAAATTTACTCTGAAATAATTTTGCTTTGTTTACAATGGTCCTAATACTCCATCGTAGTTCTCAAATAAATAGTTATGGTTCAAAAACAAAACTTGAAACAACTCGTAGAAGTGCATTTCTTCAAAAGTTACTCAAGTAAATGTTACTAATTACTACCCACCTCTGCCACCATGTTTCACCGTTGGGGTGGTTTGGGTTTGTTTAGTTTGCAATGTGAGTTTTTCACTAATAGTATTAAACCATAAACACACGAAATGCACAAAAACCTGAATCACGTGTTTATTGAATAAACTACGTTGTGTTACGTCATTATTGTGCGCACGTGTAGACGGGTCACCGTGCAGGCGGCTGGCTCTGGCTCGGGCAGCGGAGCAGAGTAACACCTGCTTTCCTGTCAAATGAAATATCGGTTGTTTCTCAGCGCCTCATGCTTTAGTCGCCTTTTATCGACAGAGACGGAGGTTCACGGACATAAACGCCGGCAGACATGTCGTACTGCAAGCAGGAGGGTAATTTAAATGTTTCCTTTTAGTTACGTCTCGGTCCGTGGCTGAGTAGTGCCAGGTAGCAAGCATGCTATGCTAACGTCTAGAAACAGCGAGAACTTTCCGCCGGTTTAGGAAGAAAGCTTCCTCTGGTTGGAAAGTCAGGGTGAGAATAATATGTTGAGCTTTTGGTAATTTATATCCCCTTTCCCAGTGCATCAGCTACGGAGAATGAGTCGTCTGCAGTACTGTTTAGTTGGTAGCGGTAATCCTTTGAATCAGTGTGACCACAAGGAGGCGCCGCCTGTCACTGATTCGACGGAACAGGAGCGACAGACAGTCGTTGTCCCTGCAATAAACTGAATATACAGCCGAATCACGTTCATAGTCAGCTTTTCTAATAACTATTGCCGTTTTTGTCTCATCGATTACAACTACAGGTAAGGATCGGATCATATTCGTGACCAAGGAGGACCATGAGACCCCCAGCAACGCTGAGCTGATAGCAGATGACCCCGATGATCCTTATGACGAGCATGGTGAGTGTCCTTCAGACGTGCATTGATGGTTTTAGTTTTAACTTGTTCAGTAAAAAAATAAAAAAAAACTATTGGAAGTTTTTTGATGTTGTTAAGCTAAATTTAGTTTTAAAAATCAAAATCTATTGTCTTACTCATATTATTACAATATATAGCAATGCATTGCAACACATCCACTTTTAATACTAGATGTAGTTGATCCACTGGAACAAAACAGCCACTACATACTTTGAATTTTACTACTAAAAATACTGTCATCACTAATTCCATTCAAATCTTAAAAAAGATAGAATAAAAATACAAATCTGTACATTGCTTTTGAATATCGAATGTGGCTTAAAATATCGCGACGATACCACTTTTTTCAAACCGATACCATACAGATACTTGGATTTGAGTACTCGCTGATACTTCTACCTCACAGAAAAATGCAATGAATTGAAGGACGGTTTTATTTTATCCCCTGCTTGTTACAAAAAATGATGGGGAGTTAGATAAAAAAAATTATTGCAGTTTTTCCACATTTTATACATCGGTTCATGGTAGGGCTGCAGAATTAACTGGATTTTGATGGTGATCACGATTTTGGTGGCCACGGTTAAATGAACCGGATCGTCAACGATATTTACATTCAAACTGCAGGCTCTTCTGCTTGCCTCTTTATCACACACTGCCCAATAGTCTGCCAACCACCAGGGGGCAAACGCATGGCTATAGCGTCATTAAGCTGCCCGAAAAAAAAGTCGCGCATACGCCACTCAGCACTCATAATGTCCTAGGCTATAATTGTTTCCGTTAAGTTGCACTTTTAAGATTGCACTCTGCAATAACATATTTAGTTTGTACTTTTAAATATGAAAGTATTGGAGTATGTTTTGTTGTTGCTTTGCATTATACATCATCTAGTCTAATCTAAAGTTTCATTTTTCACAAAACGTGTTCCAACATTGCTTGTTTATAATTGATGAAATAAATATAGATCTTTTACCAGATTTACCAGATCATGATTACAATATTTATCAAAGTATTTGTGATTATTATTTTGGTCATAATCGCCCTAGTTCATGGTAGCCGCTAACAATGGATATCAATGCGATTACATTAGAATGGCATCGGACCGGTTGTCGGTTACAGTGCAGCCCTTATATGCATATATATCCATCCTCTGGCATACACAGTTTAAGCCCATTAACAACTTTCTTCCATAATTGTACTAAATATTTGCTCACTGATCAGTAATCATTCAGTTCATTGATACATCTGGTACAGTGCTCTTAGATTTCCAAGCCCCAGTCTTTGTTGCCTGCAGGCGGCGTTTATGATCATGTGGTCTAATAGCTCCACGTTTGGTCCAGAAAGCATTTAAGTTTTTTTTTTTTTTTTCGGGGGAGACTCACTTTTCTTTGACACCCTCTGAAGTCTATATTGATATATAAGGTTTACCCGGTTTTTTTTTTCTCCCCCAGATAAACCATCCAACTGATGAGTGGATGTGAGCTCTGTACTGGGACTGTGTGTTTATTTCAGTGTACAAGATTAAAAATAAATTAAAAAACGGCATGGAGATCTTACTTCCTGAGATACATTTTATCTTAGCCACATTTTTTTGTGAACACACATTATTTAGGGATCCCTATTTGATTTAAAAGCTGAAGGTTTAGAATTTCTGAATAGTGTTTAGTGTTAACATTTCCAAGAAGAAATTCTGTTTGCAGCCAACCACCTTCAAATTCTAATACTTTTTACAATTTCTAATATTTGTGAAACTGTACATATTTTTCCAGGGCATAAATTATCTGACTTATTTCACAAGTAAAACTCTCCCTTAATAAATCAAGTCTATATTCTATGCGGGCTCAGTTTTTTGTCATTAAGCCACTGTTGATGTTTCTTAATAATATCGGAAACAAGTAATTGAATACAGGTTAAAGGGTTGATGCTTGTATTGTTGGGGAAGTTTTGACTCAAACATTTCTACCGTAGATGACCAAACTAAGTGACACATGTCTTGTTTGTGAAGGCCTGATCCTGCCCAGCGGAGAAATCAACTGGAACTGCCCCTGCCTGGGCGGAATGGCCAGCGGGCCCTGCGGCTCTCAGTTCAAGGAGGCGTTTTCCTGCTTTCACTACAGCAAGGAAGAGGTGAAAGGCTCCGAGTGCATCGAGCAGTTTCGTGGCATGCAGGAGTGCATGCAGACGTACCCGGACCTCTATCCCCAGGAGGAAGATAAAGAGGGCTCTTCTCAGGATGAATTGAGCTCTGCTGCTGCTGCTGCTGCTGCTGCTGCTGATGCTGCTGCTGACGGCTCTCCCTTACTGCCTGAGAATGACTCTACTACGGAGGCTTCAGAAGTTTCACCAGACAGCATGTTGCCTACAGACACCCAGACTGCCAGCTAAAGCCACTCAACACATTGCAGAGTGACTCTTCTTGAGCAAAACGCAGAGAGTCTTGGGGCGCTCCGACACCTGAAGGTTATTTCACGGAACAACAGCGGAGGACTTGGAAAAGTGCAAAAAAACAACAACATCCCGATTAGTTTTCAAAGCACTAAAAAGTGAAAGGTTTCCAATGTGTTGAGCAGAGACTCCCATTCTATTATATCCAACAGCAGTTTATATCACTGCTTCTTCTGACGAGCAGTTTGTATAACCATGTCAGTCTGGTAGTGTGAGCTAATCAGGGGCAAAATTTAAAAAAAGATGACTTAAAATCCAAACTGTTATTAGTTTAATCTAAAACAGTTTGATGTTATAATGTATTTTCCCCAACCAAATATGTTGCAATGTATAATGTCCATTTCATTGATTATGATTTGAGACCAAAACACGGGTAAAAGATACGTGAGTTCTGATGTTTCTCACTGTGCTCTTTGTCCAGTAGAAACTTCTATCTCTGAAAAACGCCGTAGATGACGACGACTGTCTGTGTCGTCGTTACTGAAGTCACCATCAAGCTTACACGCTGTCTAGGTGTTTATAACAAACATATCTAGTTTTTTTGTTAGTTCTTCTGTCTGATCTAATGTTCATTTTGATAAGCTGAACAGTATTCACACATTTTATGGACTATGTTTTTATTAGTCGACAAGAGAGCTGACAAATGAACTAAAGGTCTGTGCTGGATGTGATCTGAAGACCTGACATTGAGGCCAGAGAACGATAAATAAATTCAAGATCAAAAAAAAGAAATTTTTCAAGTTCACATACATTTGGTGTACATGGACCCCACCCCCCCTTTATCCCATATAAAGGGGAAAAAGTTGGAGTTTTCTTAAAACACCTTTTACAAAAATCCTATAAGGCACAAAGCAGTCAGTCTGACCACCTAATAGTCCAGGCATGTTTATATAGTGACTTGCAAATTTTTGTCATATTGCAATCAAAAATGATGTATTCAGATTTTGCTTAATAGACAGACAAAGCTGCCATACAAGGTAATCCACCAGGCCTGCTGACCACCACCGTTGTGTCCATGGGCAACACATTTGGATACGACGACCGTAACGGAGCGGAGGTCCATTTCAGTCGTCCCCTAACTTGCATCCCTCCGGTTGCAGGAGGAAATCCTACCACCCGAGCCACGGTCAGACCAACACAAAGTTGTTAATAATTTGAAAGCAGAAGGAAAAATTCTATGCGTTGGAATTCACCCCCTTTTTCCTCTGATACCCCTCAATAAGATCAAGTGCAACCAGCTTCCTGCAGATGTTACCTCATGAGTTAAGAGAGTCTACTTGTGTGCAATTGAATCCATCTATAAATCCAGCTGTTCTTTGAAAACATAAGAGGTTTATTAGAGAACATTAGTGCCTTACCAAGAACTGTAAACGTCATGGAGGACCGTCCTCTGAAAATCAAACACGTATGGCACGGCCTAGAAAGACGTGGATTTTGTCACCGTAAGCCTCGTTTCCGCTGAGTGGAACGGTGTGGTCCGCCTTTTTTTTTTTTTCTGTTTCTATTGCGGCCCAAGCAGTAGGACCGCACCGGTCCATTAATGGCTCCCCCATCTGTTGTAGGTCCATAGGACAATGGTCCGGTACATTTATGGTGGAGCAACTGGCATCACACAACACAGTCCTTTGATTCGTGGACCGAAAACCATTGCTGCTTGCCACAAGTACCAGACATAAATATCAGTGGTATCATTTAATCTCACCCAATAATACACAGAATATTTTTCGTTAATCATAATGTTCATCCTCTGTTCCTTTTTATTATCTTACTATTTGTACTTCTATTCACGATGTACCAAAGTTTTTTTTTTTTTTTTTTTTTACCTCTTGTTTGCTGACGCTTTCTGCTTTCCGGCGAGATTGAAGCTGAAACAGTCAGCAAGCAAAACATTAGGGGGAAAAAATCAAACTAAAACTTTTTTACTCTGTCTATAGAAGTAACAAGCATTAATATGATAGTACATGGAAGATTTTTGTCTCTGCTGCACGGAGTCCAGTTATAAATACTTCAGTAAGGATTATGTAAAGAAAAACAGCACGTGCTTCTGTGTTGACTTATTTATGTTTTATTGCAGCGTGATTCTTTCTTTACTAGTATAATGGCGTGGTACATCCCCGCCCTCCCAGTGAGAGTCCAGTTGGCGATACACGCTCCCCTGAATATGTCGGACCAAGCCGCACTTCTCCGGTCAGTGTAAACGGGGCTTAAGCTAATAGGCCAGGCTAAAGAGAGCCGTGGTAACGCCAGAGGAGCTGCAGAGATCCCAAGCTCAGGTGGAAAATCCTTGTGTCGTCCATCTGGCCTTTATGGAGGATTGGGTGCTGTTTGGACGGTGTAAATCTGTGTGCTCTGATTGGCCGAGACCAACACTGGACTTTTACCCCACATGAAAATGTGTGGCTAATGCGGCACATCTTCCTGAACACGCCATCCACATAGTAAAACCTGTTGGTGGGTTTGCGAGCAGAAAAAGCAGGAACGCTAGAGGAAGTTAAATACTGGCCAATCTGGAAAGACAACCTGTTGGAGGTTGCCAAGGACTAGAGGCTTCGTGAACATTAAGCCAGATGTACAATGGAATAGATGAGGTCAAAAAAAACAGCTGCATGTTAAAATTGCTCATCAAAGTCTGAACCGATCCTGACAGAGATTCTCTCCGTCTGTCACGAACTATATCTTTTTGCGAAGCGCACGTAAAAATGTCAGCCTATATGTGCAAAGTTGGTAGAGACATACTGAAAAGCGGTGTAGCTGATGTACTGAGATGGGCCAAATACATATGCATGGAAAAGAATATTGAAAACAAGTGTTCCTTTCACTTTACAATAATATGTCCGTTTTGTTAGTTTAACACAAAAGGTCTGCGGTTGTAACATGACAAAATATGAAATCTTTTATGGTATTTCTCTTCCAAGGCACTGTAAAATCTTCCAGTTTGTGAACTTCCCTATACACAAGTTTTCCTTGGTCTTCTTTAACATCAGTACAGTCATTTTGGACATTTCTTAAAATGTCCTTTGGGGAATAGTCTGCTTATACATCAGGTCACGTCGTCTAAATTCTGCTTTCCCTGTTTGGATCCCAGACATCCATTCCTCAGGGCCTCTGACAAAAACGAAGATAGGCGAGGTGTCCACGGTAGCGCCACACTCTGCATTGTGACCAACAAACGACCTGTTCCCGGTTCCTCTGGGCCAGCAAGCAAGTATTTCACACCTGAGGGGGAAACCAGCGAAACGGCACGATTTCTTAAGACTATCGGTTGCATTTTCAAATGCACGGATTACATCTGGTATTGGTTTTTAAATGCAAAAATTAAAAGGGAAGCCGTTTTTTTGCAGCATGTCCTTACCGGGGTTTAGGACGGGGCAGGTGCAGCCACGGCTGGTCCAGGATAGAGGGTACACGCTGACGGCCCCCAAATGAAGCACCACCTGACCAGATCGGAGCACCTTACGGACTTTGACCCGTACCTCTGCATGACTGCCTTTGTCATGAGCGGAGAGCACGCTCGCCTTTATCACTGTCGTGAGCCACAAAGGAAGAAACATCAGGAGGATTCTTTGAAGCACAACAAACAGTAGATTTTGTATTTAAAAGCAGTTTTTACTTTTGAGGAACCTTTAAAGTTTATTGCCTTACCATAGTCGTGTTTTGTTTTACAGAGGTCAGCGAAACTTCTCAGACTTTTTTGCTTACATCTGCATTTCCCTGTGTAAGGACTGTACGTTATACCCTGAGCAGATTATTCTTTTTTTTTTAATTATTATTCCTGACCGGGCAAGATCAACATCACCTGTATAATGCATTGCAGAAACGGGGAGCTCCTTGGACCATGACGCTTCTTCTTCAGCTGTGAATGTGTGGTCCACTTCTGGGATTTTCCTGCCAATGGTCACATTTAGTAGGCTACATAATTACTTTGGCAGCTGCAAATGTGGAATAAAACAAATGACGGCACTTTAAACATTTTACAAACGATGCATGAAAAATTATGCTCTGCAAAAGTATTCTTGTCCGTTCAACCTTTTCAAATAGTTTTAGTAATAGCCTAACATAAAGTATCGCATTATTGTGGACTGGATGGAAACTGATACATTGTTAGCCGGATGAGATTTACCGCAAAAGACATGCGGCTTTATTTGCAGCAGTAGAAGGGACATTTGTGTGACTAATATTTCATGCATTGTTGCATTAATCTATGAGTATGCATATTTTTAAAATAACTGTAGATTTTTTTTTTGTCACATTTTTGATATCTACCTGTTCAGACAGTGCCCGGTGGCTGGATCACAGCTGTTTGGACAGACACAGGGTTTGCAGCCATCCTCTCCAAAGCCCCAGTAACCTTGCAGGCAGTGGCTGCAGCCCATGCCCCCAACTCCAGGCCTACAGTGGCACTGACCACTCTTTGGGTTGCACCAGAGTCTGGCCTCTCCGGGTGGAGGAGGCAACGACCCCCGAGGATCACACCAGCAGCCTAAGATGGAAGGATGCAGGTAAGACTTACTTGCCAAGCAGTTTTTAACTAATCAATAGAAGCAGGTAGAGCCTTTCTACCACTTAATTCCATCCACCTACAGAGCGATCATGAAAATTAGGGTTAACTTTCAATGTAAGAATATGTCCATCCTTCCTGGTATAACGTTATAACCTTGTATTCTGATTATCTCATGACGCTTACGTGTGCAGGCATGGGGAGACTTGAGGGGCACGGACATGCGCCGATGGTAACCGTGGCGGCAGCGGTGACACCTGCGGCCCTCAGTGTTATGCTGACAATCATTGCAGACACCTCCGCTGATTCCACCCGATGAGATCCACGCTCGCAGGGAGAAGTGACAGCTGTCTGCGTGGCCATGGCACTCACATCCTGCAAGACCAGTCACGGGGGTGGGGGGCAACATAGGGAAATGGACTGGTCACAAACGCAACTCTGAGAAGGACTATGGAGATGCATGCACCTGAAGTGCCATGTTCAACACTTACTCTGACATTGGTTCGGCTCACCGCTGCTGCCGTTGGCAGGCCTCCAGGGTCGGTCGTCATAGAGGGGGGCACACCTCTCGCAGTGATCCCCTTCAGTGTGATGAACACACAGACACTTTCCAAATACCTGGAAGGCACGTGAGATACTGCTCAGTGTCGTGATCCGACATTAGTCTGGTGTTCCACCTGTTCTGTAGAGACGCTGCTTTTACCATCAGGTACTTTTGGAAGAACTCAACATCAGTGTTGCCACAGTTAGTTTGAAAAAGTAATTTGATTACTGACTGCTGGTTACTCCTTCCAAAAGTAACTTAGTTACTTTACTTATTACTTTATTTTAAAAGTAACAAAGTTAGATTACAAGTTACTTTGTTAGTTACTTTCTGCAGCTCCCAATAACACTCCCCACTGCCTCGACATAAACACAATAACCACTTTTGCATATAATCACTTTATTGGAAGTGCATTTTAACAGTAAGAACGGAAATATACTTGTTTTTAACCTCACATTGACACCAGCAACTATAAAGGAATAAGCTGTGTCTTGGGGACACACTTGCTCTCTCACTGCATGTACAAATGGAGAGTTCCACTAGGGGGCAGAATAGGCCTACGGAGGACAGAACTCAGATTCAGGCCAAAACAAACATGGCACCCGCAAAGGAGATAATCAACTGTTGAAGGTAGGACCATATTTACCGCTATTGATACTTGTTTTCTTAATGCTTTTACCGCCATGTACCAAATATATCTTTTTCCTCAAGAAAATGACAAAAATAGTAACTCACAGTGGCTTGAACAAGTAACTTTAATCTGATTACCAGTATGAAAATATTATATTATATATTATTATCATATTAGGAGTAACGCGCTACTAAGTAACGCGTTACCTGCATCACTGCTCAACATTACTTTACCATACAGATAGTCAGAGCAGAAATTATAAAAAGTTTTAAAAAACTTCAACAGATTCAACCAGGCCTCTTTGTCTGTCTTGCCACCATCTTCAGACAAGCCGCCAAGATGGGATGCAGGGTGTTGAAAAGGGATGATGGAGGAGGAGGAAAGGTTTTGGATGACTTCGAAGGGGAGTGGCAGGATTTTTTTTATTGTAGTGAATGCAATGTGAAATAGGGAGTAAATGAAAATCTTGAACAGGAGAACCGTAATGTTGTTAATAGAGGGTGTTTTTGGTAATCCTACAGGAAGAGGCAGAATTCTGGACCAAATAGGAGTATGCAGTTAGGTTTTAAAGATGATAGAGTGAGCAAAACAATGTCTTAAAGTATTGTAATGGATATGTTTGCTTTTAGAATCCCTTTATGCTCCTAACATCCTTTTAAATTGTCATTGCAACTACCCGCAGACAACCTTTTTTTAAGGTCTGTACTCTTGTCTGTCACTGACACTAAGGGAAGATGACACTTACCATGTCACTCTCTGGTGTTTTGTCTTCACTGCTTTTATACGGTAAGCAATATTCGGCATGCCCATGGCACAAGCATGTCCCTCTAGCCAGAAATGTAGAAATAGCATATGGTGCTGAGGGTGGGCTTTCCAATATGGCCGTGGGGTTTGTCCGTTCTAGAGAGGAGTTCAGAGGCACAGGACATGTCTGAGCTTTCAGTAGTCTGATGCGGAGATTTGTGATGGTCAGGCGGCTAAGGGCCTCTGGACTGTAGGGGTCAAAGGTTTGAGCACTGCTTGGATCCAAAGTACGTACGATTACCTAGTGATGGTATAAAGGGAAGGAGAGATATAAACTGCAGATTTAAACAATGCTTCACATTTTTGGGCAAATTCCTTTACCTCCCCTCCACTACAAGGTTGAGGACTAGAATAACGGGACGTGCAGAGTGAGCCCGGCCGACTGAGGTCATCATCCAAATCAAATTCCGACCTGCAGTCATGAGCAAATATCCTGAGAGCCTCCCAGGTCTTCCCAAAATCGGCTGAACGCTCAATGACCATGGCAGCAGGCCTGGGCGACCTGAACACCAGAACTACATGAGAGAGGCAAAACGTTGTCTCCAGATCCAACCGGATCTCGCGCTGCTCTACGTCGCCTCCTCCTGATGCCCACCAGGTATCGGGATGCAAAAATGGGTCGACGGTCATCAGAGAAGGAGGATGACTGTCCTCTTGGCACAAGTTGGGGATCTCAGGAGGATGGGGGCAGAAACTTTGGTGGAAACTGTTGTTAACACAGCATTTTGGCCGGATTCGAAGTGCCCTGCCACTGGCCAGATTCCCAATGGGAGGACTGCAGGCTTGGTCTACGCATCTAGAAACTGTAACAGAGAGAGTGTGAACAAGTTATTGAAAATACAAAACCATTGTGGAAGGTGCTCTATATTGAAGTCTTGCTTTAAAACGTATGGAGGCAGCTTCCATCCATCTATTCATTGCCTATGATGCTTTTTCTTACAGGGTTATAGAGGTGAGACATCCAAACTCCATTGAAAAGCAAAAACCCAAGGTAAGGACGTGGACCAGGTGGCAGCAGAGGGAAGCATTTCTTAAGCAATGACAGAGAAGGCACACAGATTCACTTCCCAGCAGGACACCAAACTGAAACATACAGTCAGAGCTGAATGTTTAATTTCACAGCATCGTGTGTTAGAGCGGCCCAGTCAAATTGCAGACCGGAAAACAACAGAGAACACTGGCAAGACATGAAAATTAGATGTTTGCAGACTATGCTTCCAATCAACCTAGGATTGAGCAAACAGATTTAGTCTCTAAAAGAGCAAAGCTGGTAGAGACATGTCTTTAAAAGACTTGCAGTAGTTGGTTGTAGTACTGAAGTATCAGAGCCTGCCCAAGCCAGAAATTAACTAAGCAGTAGCTTAGGGCCCCTAAACACAGACCTTAGCTTCATATAAGTGGGTTTTTTTTTTAGAATATGAATATATTTAATTTTATTGTTTCGATATTTGATATTAAAATGATTTAATTTCTTAAATTTAATTATTTGGATGAACTGGCAAAGTTTTTTTAAATAAAAATGTAAAGAATATCAATATTTTAGATGTAGTTACATACTGAACAATTGTACATTTTGTGTTTTTAGCTTGGTTTGTACACAAATAGATTTCAGTGAATAATAACCAACAGTCAAAGGCCAATTAAACTCCGCCCCCTCCCCCAGATGAATCAAATATGTTGGTGTTGTTGATATTTTTCACAGGATGAACAGTAAATGAAATTCATGTTAAGGGCGCACCCAACCTTGGGCCAACCCTGCGTAGTATTATCGACTCTGACTGAATATAAATGCACTCCTCACTTTTCAGATTTTCGTTTTAATAGTTGCCCTTTTCGTTACACTTCATTTATGCACTATTCGTGTAGGTTTGTCACACGAGATCCCATCAAATGAGTTTCCACTGATGACAAAACCAAAGTCAACGTCATATTGTGTTCACCATGAACTATTATTCTGCACGCAGGACTACTATTTCACTGATGCTGCTGTCAAATAATCCATCCATTTTACCCTGGCCTCTGGGCGCTAAAGGTTTCTCCACGTAAAGTATTTTGATTGGAAAAAGATGGAATAAAAAATGTATATTAATCTCAAAGAAGTATGACTTTTACTTTAATCTACTGAAGGACAAACGTGGGACAATTGCTGGGCATGATGGGTTTTTTTTCTCCTGCGAAAGAAGGATTAGATGAATAGCATGAAGGCAAAGACGTGGGCGCTCCTCACCTGCTCCGCTGCGCGTCCCGGATAAAAGAAGCAATCCAAACGCCACCAGAATGTGCTGTGCTCCTCTGCCCAGCACCTTGAACCCCGTCATTTCTATTCCACCAGAGATTAAAACACACACGCCTTTCCCCAAAAACGAGTCCCCGCGTTGCGCTTTCCCAAGTTAAAGTAGCTCTCTCCGCACATTAGGTCTAGGCGATTCCCAGAGAATTGAATCAGCATCCTTTCACCACACGGCGAAAAGATAAAGTGCGATCAAGGGATCCTGGACAGAGCTGGTTGGTTCATCGCAGAAAAGAAGAATGCTCCGTTTGTTGGTTTTCTTCTCTTTTTTTCCCCTGAGTCTTCCATCATATGAAGAGCCTGCCTCTTTTTGTCATAGAAAATAAAATGTTAAAATATATTTCTTTTCTTTTTTCCCCCAGGCATAAATCTTCATTGTCTTCTCTAGGTGCGTTCTCCACGTTTAGACAGCAGACTAGTTTGCGCTCTATTTATACAGGGCAAGAGGCGTTTCTTGGAAAAATGACGCCCTGATAGCAAATAACCAAACTCACCTAGCCACTCCTTCAGAGATAGATAGATAGATAGATAGATAGACAATGTGTCGCACTGATCATGGTGTCTTATGGTTAAACCAAAAAGTTCAGTATTAGTCTCATTTGAGCAGAGCACCTTGTTCCACATTTGCACCCTACATGACTTGTGGCAACCCTGGGCTGCCTGTCTGGTGTGTTCTTTACTGTTTTATGCTACTTGCCCTTAAATGCAAAATACATTTTTATTATTTTTTATTATTTTTTTATTATAAATTAGACCCCAGGTTATTCCTTTTTAAAACGTGAGCTGCTGTACATTATTTTAGTGTCGGACAGATGTATTTTTGGGCATGTTTAAAATGATTTAGTCAGGTTTTTGGCTTGGAACGACAAGCAGGAAATTGGATTTCCATGTTTTTGCATTTGACTTGTGTAGATTTGTCTGTCTAAGAGAGAAAAAGAGAGAGCTAATGGGTAAAACACAATGAAACCAAGGACGCAGGTCTGGCAAGCTCTACAAGAATTTCACCCGGCTTTGGTGTGTTTTCTGATTTCTAAAAAAGGCTTTAAAATGGCAGGTTTAATTTAACTTCATGCTAAAGCGTAAGGTCAGAGTTTAATGTGGGGTCATTAAAACAGTTTTAAGAGTAGCAACTGCAATAAACTTCCAGCAAGTGAGTTAAAGCAAGTTCATTTAAGCTTTAAAATGCCAAAGATGTTAAATCCTAAATGAACAAGACTGTAGTTGGGGATAATTTTGTGTCATGCAGGAATTTAGACCCAACCAATAAAATGTAAAAAAAAAATGAGCATGAAACCCAGATGAACACAGCATGTGGGGACAGATTGAAAACTACCTCTTTTTTTCCCCCTGTAGATTAATAATGTTTTAAGAAAGTCTCTGCAGAGACTTTTCAGCTGTTACAGATAAATTACTCACCCACACGGGTTACCAGCTCTTCCATTTACAGGTCTTAATAATGATGGATGTTTAAACAGCCAGATCAATAAGCTGCTACTCCTATTTCTAGTCCAAGTTGCCTCTGTCTTGTCCTTATGAGATCACTATCAAAAGTGTGCAAGTCTAGCCTAAAAATGATTGATATCAACTTGTCCACTGCTCTACTTTTACCTGTTTTTATTTTTAGGTTGTAGACAGATCTACACCTATGGTAACTTTGGGGGAGCTGTAAAGCAGGACATGGGTCATTTTACGAAAACGTGCCATTTTATGTCTCAAACAAAAGTGTCTTGTAAAGCTGAATTAACAATATTTTTATTCATAGTTATTTTATAATTTAGTTCTGTAATGTGAAAAGTGAATTTAATTATTTTTTTTTTAAATCATCCTGTTTTTAAAGTATTTTAAGCAGTTTCCATACCAGGTACATTGCAAAAGGAGTTAACAGGGTTTGTTCCTCTGTAGGATTTGTCTAGTATGACTGGATTTTTTTGGATATAAAAGTGAAACTATCATAAAAAATGAATACACTTCAAAAAAGTTCAGAAGTGTTTGCTCCCGAATTATGAAAGCTTTATTTGAAATACTTTTTAAATTATGAAAAAAAATCAACATTTTACATTGGTCCCCATGTTGTCGTCAACCCTGTTACTTTTGGATAAAATCCCTCTTGGAGAAAATGAACTTGACCAAAGGTTACATTATTTCCAGAAAGTGATATCATCTGCCTTTCAGGAAGCTGATTGTGAAAAGACAAGGTCTTGATTTCTTTTGATTTCTTTTCTTGCAGTTTTGCTCTATCGGACAGAAAGGGGAATGGATAATTTAGTCAACCACGTTACCATAAAATCATGTATCAAAAAGTAATTCCATTCAAAATTCAAATGTAAATATTTAAAAGAATCTTAACCTCTCTCTGGAATTCACACCTTTTGGTGTCATGGTGTCGACCACATGGCTAGTAATAGCTGCCCATAAATTATTTTGTCAACTCTGTTACCGTCAACCCTGTTACTGTCAAACTTCCCATCTAAATAATTCATGTGTTCAACACTAGAATTATTTATGTAATACATAATTATTTATATTATATACATGAACATTAGAAGAGCACTAATATCATCTGCCTAAAATGTGTTTGACGACATTATCGGATTGATTCTTGCACCTCAAAATGTGACATGTCACATGGAAATCATACAAGATATCTGGTCTGAACTTGTTAAGTAGACTGAATAGCATATTAGAGTTTTGTTTGTCTTTTATAGGTTTTGTTTAAGCATTTGAAGGCCAAACATGTTCTATAAATGATTTTTATTGTGAAGCAAAAAATTTAAAAAATCATTGTGTTGAATAACATAAAAGTCTACAGTATCATCACTTATCTCGATAATCTTCAATTCTAAAACTCTGTCAAGAAAATAAATCTCTTCCAAATGTGGATGCCGTTACTTCTATAATTTTGTAATATAATACATATTATTAAAGACAAATCTATGTATGTATGTCTTATTTCTTAAAAGAGAAAATGCTGAGAAATCACATAACGTAAATCAGTATATTCACCCATGCTGCTTAACATTTACCAGTTACAAACACACTTAATGTAAAAAGGGGAGTTATACTTCATGATATATAACATTTGATCTAAATATATCTTAAAAACATGTTAACATACAAATATATACAGTATATATATAATTAAATGATCAATATGTCTGGACTTTACACAGCAGAACCAAGAAGGCATACAATCATTAGGGGAAAAAACTGAGATGAGTCACAACAACCGAGTTACCATTCAGCCATTTTAAACCCCGACAGGCTGCTATTTATAATTTCACCAGATTACTTACATGTCATAGACATACTCACAACCCAGAGACAACAACACGTTACAGAGTTACGAAGCAATTTCACAGCGAACCGACAGCTTACTCCGTGCAGGTTGAGTTAGCATTCTGTGTAGAGAACAGCTAGCTAATGACATCACTGTCAGGCTGAGCGCAGTACCACGGCTTTTACTATAAACAGGCGCCCATAAAGAAATAAAATAAGCGTACAACCTACATGAAATCAGGCAGCCGTTTGTACAACAAGTAACATGTAAGAAAGCTGAGATAGCTAAGAGCTAGCCCACAGAGTTAGCTTCCAGACCGTTTCAAACAGCTGACAAGCTACGGGCAGAAACCCCAGTTCAGTTTACAGATATCTAAATTATCTGATCATCATGCCTCAACTTTACACAGCTGAAGTAAAGAAGGCATACATATATATTAACATCAACATACCTCCAGTGGGGGAGATGAGCAGATTCGTTCATCAGACTGGTTCCCTAGATGGATGGATCACCCACTCTAACTCAGCCATAGACGGTGGTGTATTTCATCAGCTGGAAACCTATTTAATATTATTACTGTCTTCTTTTTCTTCTGTTTCTGCAGCCTACAGCGCTGCACATGTTAACCATGCTGATAGATTTTTCCCTAACCGCCATGTAGCGCCGATCAATTGACAATGGTCATGTAATAACAATGATAGGCAGTGAGGGCAAAAGGTCTTTCTGCCCTCCAGACTGTAGCTGGGGGGGCGTGCGCCTGGGTGCGCGACGTAATGTTTCGACGTGTCCATATATAAACTGAAAGAACTTTGGTATACCTATTTACAATATCAAAACTGCTTAAACAAGTAAATTAATCTCAATGTGTTGCTAATAAAAAATGAGCCAAATAGTGAGTGTTCAGACAGAAATGATCTTCGTTTTTTAAACAGCCAGGGGAGAATATTTCAAGAACTTTGAGTGTTAATTAAAACAAACCACTACTGTGAGTATAGATCACTGAGATGGAGTAGACTCAGACTCAAGTCCTTACTTTAGTCACTTTTCAGGGACTTGTGGCTTGACTTGAGCAGTACGCCGATGACTTGAATTTGTACCTCAACATGATAAATTGCTGTTGTTGGAATTACCATATGGCCCATGCTAATGTTAGCTTTTTATATTATTTCACATTACTGTAAACATGTAATGACTTCTCGAAACCTTTGTAAGTGTAGAGGTGAAATGTTGATTATTTTTTTTAGATTGGTTGTAGATTGGTTCTAGCACAGAGGCATTGCATACAATTTCCTTTTAAATAAAGTAAACCGTGGAAGGTGCTGCTGTGTCGTTGGAGGCTTTAGGATGAAGATTCAGGGTGGGGGTTGCAGTCTTCTTTCCTGAGCCTGCTCAGGACCCCCCTCCAGATAAAACCTGAAAGAGTGAGATGTTAGAGGAGGCTAGGGCTATGAGTGAACCTGGGTTGGAAGGAGAGGATGAGCGGATGAGGGAGGGGTGGAAGGATGAGGGGGGAATGGATGAAGGGTGAGACACCAGGTGAATCAGGTAAGGACGAGGATATGGGGCGTGGTCCTGCTCCCGAATTTAAGTTAACACATTCACTTCATTTTTAAATCTCCACCCGGCTCCCTTATTTTTGACTTGCTCTCAGGTGATAAAGACTTGGTCTCGGACTTGACCAGTAGGACCTAGCAGCATAACTTGGGCTTGTTGTACAGACAGGTCACGGGCAGCTTGCACTTAGTCAGCCAAGAACTCCAATGTTCACCATAGGATTTTAAAGTTAAATGTGAGGCCATCTTGTCCATCGGATGAAGCTTATTTTAAAGTGGATCATTAAACAAGATGGTAATCCTAAAACAGCAGCAAAGCTACAAAAGAATGTGCTGAAAGGGAAAAGAATGAAGGTGTTGCAAAGGCCCAATCAGAATCCAGACCTCAACTCTACAGAAAGGTTGCAGTGGGACGTCAGGAGAGCTATGCTGAAACAAATGTATGCAAACCTAAAGAAACGGAAGCAATGTGGTAATTAAAGACCATCACCACCATCATGGGAGAGAGTTATACATGCATGCAGAAAATGACTATTTTAACTTATTGCTGCTAAAGGTGGTTTTAATTTACTAAATTATGGGTTGGATGTACTTTTTCCACTACAGTGTTTCCATTTTTGCTCCATAATTGTGATCCTTGAGAAGGATTGTAAAGCAGATTTCTACAAGCGGCTTCAGCTGAGATGAGAATGGTGAATTTATGCTCGGAATCTGTATTTAATATTTGGCCTCATATTAATATCCCACATCCAAACACTGATTCACATATTGCTGTCTCTGCTTGTCCCTTTTCGTTTATGTTTAATGTCTCATACTAATGAGCTCAAGATTTCACTTTCTCACCATTTCCGTCACATAAACACAAACATCAGTGGGCGGACATTCAGACAAGAACACAGTCATTTTAAAACTTTTTTTTTTTTACACCCTCCCACTCCAACATACCAGTGCACAGACTGTATTTTTCCTACCATAACAGGAACAGACGTGTGTTCAAAATTCACAGCTTTCTTTCTCAACACTCATTTTGATAAAGCAAGCCAACTATTAAACGATTTATTTAGACCGTCTCACGTATTGTAACGCACATCAGATGGTATATAAAGAGCTGAACTTTTTTTTTACCGTAGTAAAAAGGAAATAAAATAAAAGTCCCTGCCAATTTCCCAGCAGAGTTCTGCATCACTTGGACGGCGGAAGCCACAAATCTAATGCTTCAATAATCCAATAACCATTCTCATTTTCCAATCTCATCTGGCATTTTCTCACTATTTGAAGCATTTTTATGGCCCTTTGGGTACTGACTTTGGTTTCCCTCGAAAAGCCACACAATGAAATGGAGCTAATGAAAGGAAAAATCAGATGCAGCTGCTGGAGGTCGCAGACCGTTCCTTCTGCCTGATCCAGAGGGGGCTGTGAGACCCCGCTCTGACAATTAAACTCCTTCCGTGTTGGCGGACAAACTCCACCTTTGTGCCATTTAGCTCACGATAGTAGTTTAAATGTCTGGTTAAATGCAAAGGTCAACGTTGAGCAACAATACATCAACTCACCTAGAACAGATCAAAAGTCTGTCCTTTAAGAACGTTTTTTTTATTTTTTTATTTTTTTTGCTTTGGGTAACTGCAAAACCACACATTCCAAAAACGAAGTATTTAATTTGGAATTTGTGTGATGGAGCAAAACAAAGTAATACATGATTATTTGCTAGTAAGAAAATAGATTTTTCATCAATAAGAATCTGAAAAGTGTGACATTTATTCACATTCGGCCACCATAAAATAACACTTTATACTACCATCATCCTATTCAGTTACAGCTACAGGTTTTTTGGGAGGGTGTCTCTTCTAGCTTTGGACATCTTGAAACCCAAATTTACCGTTAGTTTTTGCTGCCAAAATAGCTCGAGTTGGGTCAGCTTATATGAAGGGCCTTTATGAACATCAACTTAGATCTGTAATTTCACTGGGCCATTCTTATGTGAGCTTGCTTTGTTCTAAACAATTTCATTGTGGGCGCATGGTTTGGGTTGTTGTCCTGCGGAAAACGAACCTCAGCATCTTTCCACTTTGACCGGCTTCCCTGTCCCTGCTGAAGAAAAGCATCAACAGCATGATACTTCGCCTACAAGGTTTCCCCCAGGAGGAGGGGCTGTATAGTTTATTGCCACAAGAAGCCTTGAAAGCTTCTGTTATCTGACCAGAACACCTTTCCATTTCTACTCTATCTCCAACATTTATTACCACAAACTTTAAATAGGGATAACTTTCTCGCAAGGATTGCCTCCTTCTTCCGCTTTCCACATGAGCAGTGGATCTCTGCCACTCCTCTAAGTCTGCCATGGGCTTCCTGAAATCTTCTATCATTATTGCTCTCCCTGAATACAGTGTCATCTTAGATGAAATGCAATATTCTGGTATATCTGCAGTTGCACCAGACTCTTTCCATTTCTTTGATCATGGACTGAACATGGCTCTGTGAGACGTTTAACGTTTGAGATATTATTTTGAACCCAAACCGTCTTCGGTGTTTGTGAAATTGTTGAGCAAAATGTACGTTTTACGCAAGTTTTTTCAGATTTTTAATTTTATAATGCATTTTGATAACCAAAATTCTTTGACAGTGTGCACTTTTGGTTTTTACGTTGTGCTGATTTTTCACAAATTGATCCTGTTTGAACAAATGTCCCTTTATCTACACGTATTATATACTGAAACATTGGTTGTCATGTTGGGATCCAGGAAATGTGACCATCGTCAATGTGACAGTTACAGATTTCATGGCAAATGGTTCCAAAGCAATGGGAAGTGCACTCTAAGTTGAAACAGCTCAGATTCATAACTTGTAAAAATAACACGCATTCTTACATAATCACTGCAGCTAGAGAGATTAAGGAACACACACCCAGCAACCAGTGATTCTTTACCAAAACCTCCTGATCCGAGTTAGAGGACATAGTTGGGGACAAAGTAGAGACTGTTTTCCGCTTTTATCCATTTTATCAACAAATTTGATATCATTTTGTGCATCTAATACAAAATTTACACACAAAAAAACAACTAAATGATTTATGAACGCTCCTCTAACCGTTCCAATAAAAACATTTTGCAGGAAATGCTATTTTTCTAATTTTTCCTTTTACTAAACAAACTGCCACTTCTTTGTGGCACTCTATCAATTAAAATCCTAACAAAATACACTGACAGTCAAGGCAATTCAAGAGAATATAAATATGTATCCAATTCAATTCACTTTTTTATATAGCGCCAATTCACAACACAAAAGTCGTTTCAATACAATTATACAAACATTCCAATCAGTTTTCTATGTAAGAAATCCCAGTATATTCCATCTATTCATTTATGTAACTCAGAAATATAGGGTAAAGAGCAAACTCATCTTTTTTTCTGAAATATAAGTAGACTTTTATTTTAAAGGAATGGAGCTAGCATTCAACCCTTGCATTTTCCTATATCTGGACTCAGACAAAAACAAAAGAGCACACCAGGTGGGTCTGCTATTACATAGTTATGGGTTATCCAGTGCACAGTTGTGGACTGGCAAACCCAGTTTGCCCGTTTGAAGTTCCATAAAGAATCTCAGGAGGCTAACCATAAACACATGCAAGCGATTCCACACATTCTGATTGGACTCTCCACATGTTCAGCAACTATGTGCTCTTTTTCTTTTAACTTTAATTCACATCAGAACGTTTGTCACAGAATGTGGGCATCTGTGGAGGGTCTCTGTAGAGTCTGTGCAGCTGCGTCTTGCCCACAATTGTAACAGTAAGAGGGAGTTAGCTGCTGTCTGATCCTGTTGGTGAACATCTGGTAAGCTACCCATGCTGATGTCATTAATGTGCAATTAGAATCATCCTGATACAGCTGAAGCAGAAAGGACAGACAGGTGATTTTTAACTTTAGGAAATCAGGGATGTGATGATGTATTGTATGCCCAGTGATCGTGAATGGTATCTACACTGACATATTTTTAAGAACCTCATTGCCAGCAGAAAGTTAGCCAGGCTTGTATATTACAGAGAAAGGGGATTATGGGGCGGATCAAGGCAGTTTAAGGTTTGATTATGGCTCAACCAGAGCTGCAGACCACATATTTACAGTTAGGGCTTATCTCAATGGCGGCCTCCTGGCTCAACGGTTATTGGAGCTCTCAGCCAAACGTTAGAAGGAAACAGTGTTTCAAGGACCACCACTTCATCATAGATGTGTGGTTTCCATGTGGGTTTTCTTTGAAATTGCACCCTTTTTCATGGATCAATTTAAACGGTCTAACATGTGGCAGTCATTAATAACCTACTGTGGTCAGGATACTCTGAGCAATGAGACGGTTCTGATTTCATAATCCTATTATTAGATATGGGTTGTATACATCTTCGGGGACTTCTTTTATTTTCACATCTTGTTAACGTGAGCTCATCGCTTTGGAAATTCAGGTCTGCTGGGAGATAGATGACCGATCAGGTGACCCCCCCCCCGCCCCGCCCACTAAAGATTTCACCAGCAATATCTTAATTGTGTATTGCATGAGAGAAAAACACGTCAATATACAAGCTTTATATATTAAGTCACTCTTTGTATTTAAACGTTGCTCCTTGGCTCCTCTAAATCAGCACAGGAGGCTGGCCATAAGCAGATGCAAGCAATTCCACCCTTTCTGATGTGACTTTCCAAACCTTCAGCAACTCGGTGCCCCATCAGAATGTTTCACAAAGTTCAGGTTTTAGATGCATGGAACTGTTCGTTTCTATTTTGAGAGTTGAACTCTGGCAGCTCTGTTGTGTTTTACCTTAAGAGGTCTGAGCTCTAATAAAGGAATATTCCACCTAAGATATATTTTAAGGAACCTGATCAGATTGAATTCCAAGTTCGAGCAACTGCTCTTTTTTTATACCATGAAATGTTAAAGATGACCTGTCAGATTTATTAAATTACTATATGCATTCTGATAAGTAAAAGTACCTTATGAAAATAACCTTGATACCATGCAAACGATAGAAGGTATAGATGGATGGGTGTTTAGAGAGAGAGAGAGATCTTTTATCAAATTTGAACAATTAATAAAAAATCTGATTCGTCATTACAGTACTTAGTATTGATTTCTATTTTACAGTTTAGTCGTTAGTAGGGAGACACAGGACAAAATGCCCGTAGAAAAAATACATAATGATTAACAAATGTATAATTAAACATATATAATCATAATCTTCACTTTAGAAAGATACTCATAAAATACTCATTTGGCTACTAGCATGTCTGTTAAATAATAATTCATTGCAGACTTTTTTAATTATTTACCAGCTACATCATAATCATTAAAACCTGACTGATACATGCACTTTTATAGTTCTATAATATTGCATGTATAAATTCACCTAATAGTTTTTTCATGGTTGATTAAGAATAGACAATGAGTAAACAGTGTATACCTGGTATACTCATTAGAAATGAAGTTAATTGCTGATTAAGTCGGAGTCATTTTAAAACAACTGTTTATAATTAAATAGCATTTATTGATCTATAATTAAGGCTAAATGTGTTGCAGCCGAACTGGGTCCAAAGATCCACTGGAACTGACCTGTAAACTTTTTCTTAAAAGATGGTTATGAAGCAGAGTAGAATACACCAGTTCTCTGGTCAAATTGTATTTTGTCTACAACATCTTCTGCCCTCTCTTGATTAAATTTTTTAATTCAATTTTAACATCAAATTTAACATTTTAATTCACTAAATTCATGACCCAAGTTTCATATATATATATATATATATATATATATATATATATATATATATTTGTATTCAGCTTCTTTTACTATAACACAATCTTCAAATCTGGCCTTTATTGCTCCCTGCCTACATAACCTATTATACGTTGTACATCATGTTTCCTCATAATTAAAGCTGCAGTAATCTGAAATGAAATAATCCAATTCCATGCTCTGCGCCAAACAAAACAAGTTCAACGTAAATCAGACGAGCAGCTCGTTTCCCCCCTGTTGCGTCAAATCTTCTGCTTAAAGCCATAAGTCATCCCTGCAGATATTTGCCTAATCAAGAGCGAATAATGCATCTAACTTAAAATAGCTGCTGCATGTTAGCCAAAATTATTATTAGTGAACAAAGATCCACAGAGAGGATCTGTTCTTCCCTCAGAGGTCAATATCCTGCCCACGCCTTTGTCCCGCTATCGCAGATCAGATACTGCTGTTGCTGACGCAGGCTCACTCAGCCGGGCTTTTACGGGCTGCTGATGCTTGTTATTCCACTAAGCATGGCTGATATGAGCGATGAAATGAATAAGACTTGAAGAAGGCGCATGATCATCACATTGAATTTAATTGAACAAGTTTTTCTTTCAATTTAAGATCACACATGCAAACATAAGAGACATGTGACAACGCGGTGCACCAGTGGGTAGTAAAGTCGCAAACAAACTCTCTTCCACCAATCACGTGGATGTGACACATGTACATCACTCTGTGTCGTGACTCAGATTTCAAAGTCAGAAAATGGTTTAACTTATTTTTCACAAGTAGAAAATGCTGTGATTGTTCTAATCACTGATTCTAATGTCAGGTTTCATCCAAACATGATTAGTTTGATGAAGAAAAAAAAGTTACAAATTTTTTATTTTATGGTGAACTGAAATTTTCCCAGAGCCGGCCCAAGGTTGTCTGGGACCTTGAGCGGAGTTTGATCCGCGGGGGGCCTACTTCCTGTCAAGCCCATCAGTAGCCAGTTTCAATACCGTTTTGGTAGGGAATGCGCTGCCAAGAATAAATGGTTGTTCTAAAGCAAATAGAGAAAACTGGAAAATATTTGCAGAGATTAAATGAAAAATGGCTCATGCCAATAAAAATTTTATTAAAAAGAATAAACTGATAGCGATAAACTGTGATTGTATTAAGACTCTTCCACATATGTTTATTTCTAAACCCTACCCCAGAATGAGCAAGGACCGTGTCAATTTGACCCTCAAAGGCAGTTAATGCAGGTTGCTTTTTTTTCTTCCAGATTTCATATTTAGGCTTAAATTTTCACTGATGTGAGGCCCTTTAAAAAACATGCAGACATATCAAGATTGTTTTGAAATGCAGAATTCTATCTACGACACAGATAACTTTCTTTTATCACCATTGTTATTTTGCTCTTGTTACAATTTTTGTAGGAGATCAGACAAAAAAAACCCACATCCAGTGAGTTTGACTTAAAAGCAGACCTTGGCCCGTTTATTAGACTAAAGCAGTGTCCCGTTTCCTGTTCTTGCGGCTCAGAATACTGACATTATAATCATCTAAATCTAGAAATGCTGACTATTTTAGCTTTCTTTTCAGAATTCTTTGACACTAATAAATTGGAAGAATTACTATCTCTTTTCAACTGAAATAAAACTATTTTAAAATAATGCTCATGAAATTAACCCTTATGTATTTTCTAATAAATACATTTTAATAATATATATTTAAATCATTTTTTTACATTTCTCAAACTGTCTAAGCAGTAGTATTAATATAAATATTGAACCATTTAATTTAGGACTGGTCTTTTTTCAATTTAAAGCATACTCTGGCCCTAAGCTGCAGCTTGATTTGTTTATGTCTCAGGCCGGCTCGGGATTTCCTCTCATTTCCTCTTGCCTATTCTTGCCATGAGTTCTGCATTGGCCGCTGCTTTGGTCCTCATGTCCTGGTTCTTAGCGAGGTCTATGAGGACGCTGAGGATGCTGGTGGGGACATCCAGCGAAAGGGCGAAACGGGAGCCCTGCTGGGCTCTCTTGGGCACCCTGGAAGATGGCCGCGGAGCTCTCCCCTGCCTCAGGACCAGGTGATGCTCTGAGCGAAGCAGAGAATTCAAGATACCGTCACGGTTCAGGATGTCCACGGCCAGGACGTCTCTTCGCGCGTCCTCGTCAAGCTGGGCGAGGGCTGGGCGTCTCATCTGGCTCTGAACACACCAAGGCAGCAGCAGAGCCAGGCAGAAACACAAACGCAGAATCCTCATGGTGAGTACTGTCTGCAAGGAGAGAATCGGATCTGAATTACACAGCTGGAA
Organism: Apricaphanius iberus; assembly: GCA_028564705.1. Classification (NCBI taxonomy): domain Eukaryota; kingdom Metazoa; phylum Chordata; class Actinopteri; order Cyprinodontiformes; family Aphaniidae; genus Apricaphanius; species Apricaphanius iberus. Next base: position 1,080,311 of record JAPXFQ010002732.1, read on the forward strand.
CACTGCAGAGCATCTTCAGCTGAACATTTCGTCTCTCAGTTCTCCTCAGTCTCTGGATGTTTTTTTCCCCTTTTAATTGCTTTATTTTAATTTTTTTATATCATCAAAGTTACATATTTTTGGGTTACATTTTATTTTTCAGGATTTTGTTCTTTTAAGTCTCTAATATGCTAGACATCAGCTCTGTGTTCCTTCTGTAGGCTACTTTAGTGCAACTGACCCCATTTTAAAATGCTTTTTTTTTATATTGCAATTTTATTTTTATTGTTTAATTTTCTCTATTCCCTGCTCCCAAATTTCTTAAGGAGTTTGATGGTTATTGTTTGAAAAAATATATTTTTAAAGTCCATAAGTTGGAGAGGAAATAAAAAAGATAAACTTTCTGACAAGCTTTTTAATGACTGACCAAGAAAAGTAAAAACTAATCAGAATCAGGGTTTTGACTTCTCAAACTGCAATTTAATCTGTTAAAATTTCAGAAAACTTTACTATGAAATAATGTTTCTTATGAAAAATATTTTGATCAAAAAATATTCTTATGACAAGATTTCAATATGACAATTATTTAATAAAAAAAGGATGGTGGAACCTCCAGGTTTAGAACACTTTTTTTTAAATTCCATATGTTACAAAAGGATTTAATAATACCCACTCTGCTGGAGAAGCTGCAGGTCTTTTAAGTTGCAAATCCCTAAAAGAAACATTAACTTCAGCCTAAATTTAATTATGCAACATTTTCTTACGCTCATAAAGTTTATAAGAGGATATCAAATCTAATCAATTTCTATTTGTTAGGACGTTTAAAGATAAAATCAGTACAAAGTGCTTTATAGAAAAAAAATCAAAATAAGTTGTACTCACCCAGGAGGGAAAAGTTGATAAAAGGCACTCGAAGATCCTCGCGTATGGTGATCACCTCTCTTTGAATCTGCTGTGTCCTCTGTCCCCCTGGTGTCTTCTGAGACACTGCGTCCATCCCCTCCGTTTATGTCTTACACCCGGGTGCCCTCCCCATCATCTCATTTCACTTCCTTTACACTCCAACCGCTGTCTTTCTCTTTCTAAAAATAACATGATGCTAATCACAGTTGCTTGCTTTTAATTAATCGGATATCTGCTTCAGTTTGGAGTCAAAGTCCAAAGCCACATCCGGAGTTCAGCATCAATAAGCTGCGGCAGACGCATTTTACTTTATATATTGATATAACAGCTGATTGGAGCAGATTAACAGCAAAACATTTATTTATCTTTTATTTAACATAAATGGGACAAAACAGCGATATTTGAAATAACTACACATCTGGTTTGCAGAAGGCCATAGGCAGGAAGGGGACAGAGTAAACGTGCAGAGATGTGCAAAATTCAGTGTGGCAGGAATCTAAAACTATAGATCCCCACAGCCTCAAACGGTGACTCATATGTGGCAGCATTATACTGTGGGGATGCTTTCCTTTAGCAGGAACGCTGGTTGGTTGATAGAAAGGTGGGTGTGTTCAACACAGAACAACCCTCCTAGGGGCTGCAAAAGACTTGAAACTGGGACAAATGTTTACTTTACAGCACAACGATGATCCTGAGCATGCAGCCCGAGACACAATGGAATAGTTAAGAACAAACTATTTCTTTTTAAAAATGGCCAACTCCAAGTACCATTCAGAACCTGTGAAGGTTTTTAAAGCTGATGACATATAAGCTCACCATCAAATCTGATGGAAAATTGTGTAGAATTATATAAGTGTTAGAGTGGCCAAGTCAAAGTCTAGACCTAAATCCAAATTTGTATCTTCAGCATAAATAAATGATGTTCACAGACACTTTCTAATCAGTCTGGGTTTCAGCTGCAGATTTGCACAATTGGTAGATACACATCTCACTCTCCAGGGATATTTATTTTTTCTGGTCTGTCACAACAATCATGACAAAATACATTAAATTGGGCAATTGCAACATCACAAAATGTGAAAAGGCTCAAGTTTATTTATATGTGGACACTAGACTCATTTTAAAATGAAATGTGGAGGAGCAGGAGTATTCCTGACATGAACAAGGAGGAAAAGGAAGAGCCTGCAGGCCCAGAAGGGAGGGAACAAGGCCCACCCTGAGTCTAGAGTAGCTCCAGCCCATCAAAAGCCTTTTCTTCATCTAAATAATGATGGTTAGATTAAAAGTACATAACTGTAACTGTAATCAGACCCTGCAGGACCAAAGGCAAAATTCAGCACTATAGATTAACAATTCAATTCAATTCAATTCAGTTTATTTATATAGCGCCATTTCACAACAGATGTCATCTCAAGGCACTTTACAAAAAGAGTTATTACAATACAATGTTAAGTGTAGAAATTACAGAACCACAGAAGATTGCGTCGTGGAATTCTCAGCAATCCCTCATACTGAGCAAGCATGCAGCGACAGTGGGAAGGAAAAACTCCCTTTTAACAGGAAGAAACCTCCGGCAGAACCAGGCTCAGCACAAGCGGTTATCTGCCGCGACCGTCTGTGGCTTGGAGAATACATCATACAATCATACAAATCTCAGTGCTGCGAATAAATGTAGTGGGTTGTACCAGCAGCTCTTCTACTTATTGGGACAAATTGGGGAAAACAATGAAACTAAGTGATATCTCGTCATAAAACCAAAAACTAACATTTAAAGTGGCCACATAGACATTTATATATTTAAGGAATTATGGCCTCTAGGTGGTGCCAGTAATTCATTCTAATTAAAAAAAATACTTAATCTCAAAAGGAATTTCAATGACTTAACTCATTTAATCCGAAAGTCTTCAGTCGACGTGGATGCAGAGTCTCTGGGACGGAAGGATCCACTGCAGCAGTCAATCTTGCAATTAATCTGAAGGAGCCTCTGACTGAATTCTGTTGTTGTATGACATTCTTACAGACAAACAGGTCAATACCCGGGTAACAGACTATATCCCAAAGCAACACATCCTGAATGATAGTTATTTGCAAGCACTGCTAATCCACCTTATTCGCCTTTGCAACTCCTCTTTATATCCATCTTACCCATTATGATTGCTGGACAGATGGTTTCGATTCCTCCGGGATATGGCCGTTGTAGTTCAGGTACTATTTGAGGTTTTGAGATGCTAATCATAGCATCAAAAGCTCATAGCATTTAGATACTAAATTATTCGTTTATGGGGCGTTGCGTAGTGTAGTGGTTTAAGACAGGTGCCCCCATGTACAGAGGCCTCAGCCCTTGAAGTGGCTGTCCTGGTTCAACTCCTGGCTGTGGACATTTGCCAATGTCTCTCCCACAACTCTCTCCCCCTTTCATATACCTGTCCACTGTTAATAAAGGCCACTATGGCCACAAAACCTTAAATAAAATAAATTATACAGTTATTATCTAAATGCTCCCACTAAACCAGATTAGAACCAATAAAAATAAGTAACTATACCGATGATACTTAGCTTACATTACAATCTTACCAGGTGACCCCAACCAAAAGCTAAGTAAATCCATTGAGCAAATCAATTGATGGATGTACCATAATTTTCTCCAGCTGAAGAGAAACAAAAATACTTTTTTTTTTTTTTTTTTTACCTGAAGAGGAACAGCTTCCTCCCGGTTCTAAAGACCTTACACTGACTCCCCGTAGACTTCAAAACACATTATTTTTTTATATCATTCAATAACTTTGATCTGAAGTATGCTGAAAATTTAAAACCACTCAGGTTTTCCAACAAAACATGCAGGAGCAGCTTTCAGCTTCTATGCTCCTCTTATCTGAAATAAACTCCCAGACTGCAAAGCTGCTGAAACGCTGATTTCCTTTTAAATCAGGGCTAAAGCTCAGCCGTTCAGAGCTGCCTTTGAATAACTAATACCTGGAATGTCATTTTGCATTTCTAATGTGTTTTATGCCTTTACTGTTCTTTTATTACCGCTTTTATTAACCCCTTAATGTAAAGCACCTTGAATTCCCTTGTTGAAAGTGAGCTATATTAATATATTTGCCTTGCCTTTAAATGGAAGACAAGAAAAAGTGCAAGGATAAGCGAAGTTGCCTTTAGTATGAATATACTACAGTAATATAGCTCTTGTCGCTCCCCACCTGTTGCTATACACCACTGGTCAGATAAACAGACTCCCATTTTTCTCAGATTTGAATGTTTGGAAATATTTGCAGCTGTGAAAAGATGAGAGTGGAAAGAAAAGGAACCCCACCCAGTGAGGTGATTTGGAACACAAGGTGTAGAGAAACAGCAAAAAAGGCTGCTGTTTTTGTTTCCATGCGTTTTTAGGGTGTTCTGTGAGCTGCACTTCTAGTAAAAGGTTTAAAGCTTGTACTTTCTGTCTGTCATTGCTCCTTGATGGGGGAATGCATTCACAGGCTGCAGAAAAAAACGTAAAACGACCCTGCAATAGTAGGTAAATAGTAGCCAGAGCCGCAATGAAAACTTAGCACCCCCTGCTGTCCTGGTTGAGAATTGCTTTGCAATGCTGACAAATCAACGGAGAAAAAAAACTGAAAACCGTAAACAAAAAACGTCTCCATCAATACAATTGGCGTGCAAATTTGCTATAGAAGTGTAAACTAGGTTTTACCCGGCTAATATCAGGACTCTAAACTACATTATGTCATATTTGATTTTTTTTTCATCAGAGACAATGCCTTCATGGCTGTTTTATTGAGGTTACCATAGACACATCTATATTGTGAATTCCGAAACAGATCAAAATGTTTTTTTAAGGTTTGCCTAACTCAAAACACTAAAACAAAAGTCTTCGATTTTTCAGGTTCATTGCCTCTTCCTATGTTAATCGTGTGTTATTTAAAAAGATTTCAACAACAATTCACTAAAGCTTTGTTTTTATTCTTGTCTGAATGACAGGAACAGCTTCTGGTATGTACAACAGTGGACAGAAAACAAATGTTTACAGAATGTATAAATATACTATCACTGTCCCGACTTTGATATTGGCTGAATTGGTTCTGAAGTTAATCATTAGGAATTCAGATCCACCCTCACTGAAATTTTCTCAACGTTTCAGACGATGAGTACCTGCAAAGTACAGTTAATATACAGAGAATATTTTAAAGAATAGGACTGGTGAGATAAAATGAGGACTCAAGTGCTCACATTTGCCTTGATAACAAAAGTAAAGCAAAGTGGGGGAGGATGAAATGGGACAAAGTGAACAATAGCTCATCTTTTCCTAAAATCTGAGCCAGTACATTGCACTGCGCATTCTGTTGTAGTCCGGTAGCTGCTCAACGGGACCTGGTGGAAACAAGGAGGACAGATTAGAGAGGCTACAACAGCACAGGGTCCGATCAAACTTAACAAGGACACAGAACCCACCGACACCAACCACCGCAGGACACTTATCGTAGATATATTTGGAGCAGATGTCACGCACCATCCTGGGAGTTACAGCCTGAAAGAAGAGAGAGTATGCAAAACGTCCTCAAAATGGACCGCTTTGATTTTAAGGGCAGCGGAAACAAGTTCCCAACACACTTATCTGATTGACTTACATCGATACGGGCGTTCCACTCTGCAAGAGGAATACGCCGTCCGTAGTTCAGGATGTGTCTGCCGATGTCGTCACAAATTGGTGTTGTGCCTACAGGATGGAGTCGTTGTTAGCTTAGATTGATGCAGAGTGTGGAAGCACCTTTTTGAGGATGCATGATAGGATAGGGGTCTGCAAACCTGTGGCCTCAGAAACATTCATTTTTTAAATTTCTTTAATATGAATAAAACAAAAATGGCTGTCTGGATTGTCCAGGTTGCAGGACCGCTGTGATAGAGGGAGCATGTACCATTGAGCTGTCCAATCATGCCGGCCTTCAGAGCGTTTTGGGCTCTTGCAACATCACTATCTGTGACCGTGGTGCAAAGGTTCATCCTGTAAGGACAACAACAAGCAGGAAGCATGTTACACACAAGCGCTGATCATAGAATTAAACGGCCCGTCTGGTTTCAGTTTAAACTGTGACCATCTTGGAGTCATCTCTCACCAGGCATTCTGGGTCCAGTGCATCATGTCATCTATGTGGTTCCCATCGGTCACAAAGTGGATGCCCAGCACGCCGGTGTCGCTGTAGGCAGAGTGGAAGGCCTGGAAGCTGTGGCAGAGGTTCTCCTCCACTGCCAGGCGCGCCAGACGGCTGCTCAGGTGCTGAGTGACAGGAGGGACAACATTTATGGCTAAGGGTCGTTTCATAGAGATGCACAAAGAATTGGACGATTTTCACATCGACCAGCCCTGAACAATATTTAACTGAAAATCTGATCACCTTCTAGATTAGTTCATCATAGAATATCACCTGATTTAAACATGATTAAATGACAAGCCGAAAGCTGAGCTTATTACAGAAAGGTTGTTGTGTAATAACTTAGACAAGCTTTAACCTTCCGTCTGTCATGGAACATGCACATTTTAGAAGATCTAATTTCTTGATAGCACAGATTTCTAATTATGGTTCACCAAAAGATGGGTTGATATTTTTAGAATGAGAATTATTCCAAACTTTAAAACTTTTATGTCAGACATCCTAGAAACTTTCATGTTTAAGATTTACAATGATTCAAAAATCCCTTTATGAGAAAATGTTAATTTGGTAATAGAAAATACTGTTTGTCTAATTGTTGACTAAAAAACAGAAAAATAAAACTAAACTGCTTTTGACCTGACGATCCTGGAGTTTGGACCCAACCCTAAACATTAACCTTTGTGTATTTATATGCAAGTACAATAAACCCGGTTTTATGACCATGTGACGGCATTCTCTCTAACACACAATGTGATGTTCGATGAGCTCCTGATATAAATAATGATCAAATAATCTTATTGCAGAATTTCTGACTTCTAATTAAATTGGAACGTTATCCTGGAATCATGATCGCTTTTCCTGCCTTAAAATACTTTAGAAAATTCTCTCTAAAGAAGTAATTCTGAGATGTTTTAAACTTCACTCTATGCACAAGAGACATTAAGTAGAACTTTGTGACGGTTGTATGTCACGGCAAAGATAGGCAACACAATTGAAACCAAGCCATCAACGCTATTAGGGTTAGTGTATTATTCAGCAGCTGATGAACAATACGTTAAGCTTTTCCTGTGTTCCTCCCGACAGGTCCAGAGAAGGGGGGTGAGACCCCTGACTCAGGTTTTTAGAGAGGGTTATGCTTTACCCCTCTATAATGGCCACTCAAGACATGGAAAGTCCCGAGTGGGCAAAGCTTAAAGGGGATTTTTTTCCTTTTTTCACAAAGTATTGATGTTTAGGTTCTCACTGTTGTTCTTAAAGCTGCATAAACCAGAAGAAAAGGAGACAAGACATTTACCCACCTTTCCGCCACCGTAGGTAAGGTCATAGCTGCCAATGATGGCGTTGGCGACCATAAGGGTGACGATGTCTGGACTGGAAACACTAGCGCCCTCTACAGCGATGGCAATGTGCGCCAGTGGCAGACCATCATCCCGCATACGGATCTGGAAAAGGAAGTGGAGGATTTTCCTGTAAATACCGTAACATCATAGTATTTCTCATCAAAATGTAGCTGTAGTCAGTATGCGACTCGTCTAGTGAAGTACAGCGCTCTGCAAAACATTTATATCTACTGAACTTTTCCACATTATGTCAAATTACAACGAAAACTATTGATGTATTATTAGCACAGCAAGAAAAGGATAGTTACCTCCGACATGGAGGTTATGTTTTCATTAGATTTTATTTGTTTGGTAGTTAGCCAGATAATTAAAGAAAAGTTATCGCTGGTTAGGGCTGGACGATAATATCGAGTATATATCGATCGATAGACGTGTGGTGCGATAGAAAAAAAAGGGGTCGATAAAAAAGTTTGATAGGAAAAAAAAGTTTTCCCTCATTATAGCCTATCAGGCATCTTAATCCAACAATTATTACTTTCTCCAAGCGAATCAATTAAGCGAACCATCGCAGTAACTTCGCCGCGGTCAGATGTCAACGTAAGGCAGCAGCTGGATGAATGTTTCAGTGGCTCAGGTAAAGGTTGCGTCCCATTTTGAACCGGTCCTTGACGCACCAAAACACAAAACGTAGCAATAATAAAAATATAAAACTACGATCAGCTGTTTTAAGCAGGACTCCCTTCTCCCGGCTCACTACGAATCTGTTACAGAGAGAGACAGGAAACTTACCCAGGTGCTAACAACACCTGTTGCTTTTAAAATGTCCCCTCAGTTCTGCCAACGGTCCTCAGAAGCAAAAAACGCTTTAAAAAACACAATAGGGGTTGGGATAGACCAGCCGGCTTCAGCTCTCAGTGACTGGGCTGCAGGGTTCTGGGCTCCATCAACACTCTGGTGAGTATCTGGTTAGCTTTAGCCAACAGCTGAACAAGAGCTGAACTGCATTAGAATAAGCTTAATTGACTAACTAAACTAAAGGTTTCAGCCATTAATATTATAAAGTGTCATAAAATGTTTAAAAGATTAAAAAGCATCAAGATGCAGCACATCTCTTTGCTTCACGCTCCGGTGCACCGCAAAGAGGAGATGAACACAGCACAACCTGGCGCCCCTGAATGCTGGAGCCCGCCCGGGGAGAAAGCGCTCAAGTCGGGAGAAATTTGAGCAGCGCCTCACACCAGAGCTGATTTCCGGAAAAAGCGCAACCGACCTGTGTAAATTTTTTTTGCTCCTCACGGTGCTCCGTGATGCGCGCAGTGTGGAGAGGAGGACGTGTCTCTATGCCAACCAGCTGCTGGAGCAGGAAACAGCGAGCTTGTTGTTGCACCTGTGTCTGGGAGCGCGGCGCAGTTTGGTAACGTCGGGCCGACGGTAACTAATTACCAGCACAAAATCAATGGCAGTACCGAAGTCCCGCGCTACAGGAGGACGGATTGTCCCGTGCAGGGCGTACCGAACGGTCCGGTACTTTACCCTTTCCCGTTGCATCCCTAATCAAGATAAGCCTGGGTCTCTTGATTTATTTCTGAGTCTTACTAACTTGTGAAAAAAAGTGTTTGAAAAATTAATTTATTTAATTCTTAGTTCAAATTAGTTCATTAAAGAAAAACAAAATGACCAGGAAAGCACTTAAAATATGTTTTTTACATTTTGTGATATTTATCGATAATTATGGATATCAATCAATATGACTATTCCTTTTTCTATATTGTCCAGCCCTATCAGTGGTTTTGATTACATTTTTCAGGAAATGTCCGAATTGGGTCCAAAACAAGTGATTCGAATTTGGGGGTGATCTGGATCTGAATGCAGGAATTTTTTAGAGGATTCTTTATCACTATATCACATATAGCTTCACAATAAATGCCAGAATGCTTGGTTAAAAGAAAAAAAAGGAAAAAAGAAAAAGGATGACTTCCCAACAGGTTCTATCGGATATCAAATATTGATCCGGATCCTACCAAAATTCCTGACAGTGTGATCCAGAACAAGAAAAAATATGAGACTTTTGATATCTGCAAGGGATAATATTACGATACAGCTGTGCAACAAAAACTAAAATATAGCCAAGACATAGTGGAATCTGAGGGGTGCTAATGGATGTCATGCATCTTCAAACGCTATGGAGATAAACCCAAAATAAAACTACCATTAACAAAACAAGTGCTTTTCATGAATAACAACTGAATTGTTACTGAGCGCTAACCTGTTTTCTCTTAGTCTCTTCCTACAGTAGGTGCTCCTGACCCGCCCTGCTTGACGACCCTGACTAAGATGGCATTGCAGTGACGGAAAGTTCTCCACGTCCTGCAACAAACTTCTGCATCAGTTCTGTTGCTCTTTCTGTGTCTCTGTTCTGTATTTCTGTTCTGTATTCTCCAAACCACAGACGGTCTCGGCAGATGACCGCTTGTGCTGAGCCTGGTTCTGCCGGAGGTTTCTTCCTGTTAAAAGGGAGTTTTTCCTCTCCACTGTCGCTTCATGCTTGCTCAGTGTGAGGGATTGCTGAGAATTACACGACGCAATCTTCTGTGGTTCTTTAATTTCTAAATTAAACATTGTATTGTAATAACTCTTCTTGTAAAGTGCCTTGAGATGACATCTGTTGTGAAACGGCGCTATATAAATAAACTGAATTGAATTGAATTACTGAAAAAAATAATTCAAATGTGGTGCATATTTGTATTCAGCTCCCTTTGCTCAGACACTCCTACAAAAATCCAGTGCAATGAGCTGCCTTCCAAAGCTACCTGATTAATAAACAGAGTCCAAATGTATCCAATTTATTCTTCAAACCATTATTCTATATTTGAAAAAATGAACATTTATATGCAAGTTTTTTTATTTTTCAAAAAATTATCATCCGTTATGCCCTCGACTCCTTGAGCTGATTCTGTGGTTAAACACCCGTTCCACTTTGTTCTCAGTCTGTGGCAAAATCTACGCCCAAAATTATTCATACCCCTGGCCCATTTAGATCTAAAAATCCTCTTTTATCAACCGCAAATTTTGCCTTTCATTGCGTATGAGAGAGTTAGTTCTCATAATACAACGCATAAAAGGAATATCTATTTTGAGGGTAATTAAAAAAAAAAGTATATTTAATAAAAAGTGGCTTAATTAATGCACTACTCAACTTGTCTGGAATTAGAAATCCAAACCGTTCTTATATTAGCTGAAGCGCTTTCGGCATGTTTTAGCTGTAAATTATTTATGTTTAGTGATGAGCTACAAGTCAGAGGTTGGAGGGCCTTTTTGGCATCAGACTCTGGCTGAGCTACTCTGAAATGTTACATCCAGTCAGAAGAAACGTTTTGGTCAAATTGAAAGATAATAAGCCTAAATATGTCAGTGGTATGAATATATATGTGCTTAACTGTAGAAAACACCCAATAAAAAAGTATGGTCAACTTTATAACTGTCCAGCTGAAAATAAATGAAGATGATTGGGGAATGTTTAGTTTATGTGGAGGAAAAACAGGAACTGTTCCTCACCTCACTACCAGTGAACCGGCAGGGGGACAACACGGGGACTGCGTCTCCCTCATACTCAAAAGAAACCCCACTAAAATGAGACCTGGCCAAACCCACCAACTCCTCATGATTCACACCTGTAGATGAGGCATATTTTACAAACATTAAGCCACGCCACTCCACCGCACAGTGACCCAGTGGGTCCCACCATCTCGTCCTCATAATAGATGTCAGTTGAAGCGGACCCACCTCCTGCAGCGGCCAGCACCATCCGTGGGGCTTTGTAATGGCTGTTGATGTAATCCACCAAGTCCTGACGGCTCAGTTTCCTGACGGCATCAAATACAAGCAGCAGAATTATTTTTTGGCAGCCATGTTGACTTTTTGATCAGTGTTTCAGGTACAATACAGGATTTATTTTATTTTTTTGCTGTAGCAGTTCTCAATCATCAGTCACTTCGGAACCACAAACTGCATCATCAGAGCAGCAGTTTCAGTAGTAGCGTTCTTCTAACGTACGCCGACCTAATCATGCATCAGTCTGATATTTGTCCTACCTGGCGTTACTGGAGGGTCCCAGCACACTTTGTCCTAGAGGTGTTCCCTGGTACGCTGTGGCATGCAGCAGGTCCAGACAGACTTCCTGCAGGTTGCCCTCAACCTCCTCCAGCTCACGCAGCACCACGCTCCTCTGCTGCTCAATGTCTGCCTCGTTCAGCGAGCAGCTCTGCACCACGTCTGACAGCAGCTCCACGGCTAGAGACAAGAGATGAGAGCTCGGTTTGTGGTTGGAAAAAATCGGAGTAAAAGCGAATTTATAGGCAACATCAAAAGTGTTGGGATTTAATGGGATTATTATGAGTTGCTTAACATTTGATGCTTTCTAGGAAGTGAATGATAAGGCCAGTTTGTTTTCTCACCTTTAGGCAGATCTTTGGAAAGGGTCTTCATATAGTAAGCAGTATGCTCCCTGGAGGTGTAGGCACTCAGATGAGCTCCCATAGACTCCACCTGCTGTTCCAGGGCTGTTTGGGGATGCTTCTTTGTTCCCTGCAGGGAAAATAAGGCGGATTAGGAAAAAAGAAAACGGAGGAGCACACATTTAGCTGTAATCCTGAATGATGCTGGCCATTGTGTGGTCTATAGCTCCCCCTATTGTTAAAGGGATGTAACATCAAAGTCAACCGCAAGAGACAGAAAAAGTCTTGGGAGAAGGCATCAGAAACTAGATGGGATGAAGTGACAGGGCCCAACTACGTTCTCTGATGAACAGACTTTAAAGAGTAACCGAACCCCATGAAAAAGCATCATCCCAGGCAAGATTTGAAAAACTCTACCAAAGTGGGCAGGACCAGGAGGCACGGCCAAGTGTGGAGGATGAGCGCGAGGGGGGACGCGGGGGTGTGGGTGAACCAACTCGAGTAGGGCCGTGAGCTCCATAAAGCCTCTTTAAGAGGGAGAAAGCATGAGGTCTCTTCTGCGCCGTCCACCACAGGTAAAGGGAGGCTGTATGGAGCTCAGTGGCCAAACGCTCTATCAGTTGCCGCCTTTGGCTCAGGGAGCTGAGTCAGCAGCACGAATAAGTAGCAAACAAGCACAGAGAGCCTAGCGCTAGCATTGATGCTAATGAGCTTCGGAGGGAATCATGGTGTCAGCTTTTGTTTCCTTATTCATGGTGTGTTAAAAACTGTCGCTTCATGCTTGCTCAGTATGAGGGATTGCTGAGAATTCCACGACGCAATCTTCTGTGGTTCTGTAATTTCTACACTAAACATTGTATTGTAATAACTCTTTTTGTAAAGTGCCTTGAGATGACATCTGTTGTGAAATGGCGCTATATAAATAAACTGAATTGAAATTGAATTGAAATATAGGTTATAACTTATGGCTGTAAACCACATTGACTTTGTGGTCCTCCAAAGTGCGATATACAGATTTTAGTTTTCTCTGTTTCTCTCAGCGTTGCTTAGATGTGCGAGTTGCCAAGATAAGCAACTCCAATTCGCCATGGGCAGGGCGAGTGTGTCAGAGAGGGAGGGCATCTCTGTGAGAACATGCCTGTGACGTAGAAAATGGGAAAGATGTTCCAATCTCAGTCATTCACAAAATCCAAATGCAGTACCACACGATTACAATGAGTGGCAGCACTAAGACGCTTTTAGACCAAATAATATGAAATTTAACAAGTTTACACAAAAATGTAAAAAAAAAAGCTCTGAAACTAAAATATTGCATTGGTTAAGACCCATTTATACAGTTTATAAGCAAAAAAAAAAGTTCTTTTGGGGTTTAGTTACTCTTTAACAGAAGATAATCTCTTGCTTTTCTGATATACAATATAAGGACAGCATAATATTCCGTGGCATGTAAGGGATGAAAAGACACTGTATGTGTGAGGCTGGGAGACATGCTAAGCACACCTCTGTGATTCATCAGCCCCAGATCATTTCACCAGATCGCTGCTCTGTAGTCGATGTGATCAGTAGTAAGTGCAGCTTTGGGTTCTAGATCAGTGGTTCTCAACCTTTTTGGGGTCCCGGACCACCTGCATATTTTTGGTAATTCTGTGTCTCAGAGCCTGAGACACAGTTTCAGAGATACTGAATTTGGGACTTGCATTTGTTGTTAGTTATAATCATGAAATATAAAAACATGTGAAATATACAAATTCTATTTTTCTGAATGAAATGACTGAAATAAATCAACTTTTTCACAATATTCTAATTTCATGACCAGCACCTATGCACTGAATTACACTTGTGAAAGATAAAGGTCATGTTACCTTCTGTAGTTTAGGTAGATAAAGGTCTCAGTCACATGGCAGTAAAATAATAATCTATTTCTACAAATGTTAGTACACATTTATCATCACGGATCACTAGGGGTCTGTGGACCCCAAGTTGAGTAAAACCAGGCTCTAGATGCTTTATATTGCAAGGCTGGTTTATCTAATATGGTCTGGGCGATTATGAGCCCCTGATGGCATAGAGAACAAACAAAAAAAATGCTTCTCACGCCAGAAAAGGTCTGCACCCCCTTACTGTCCTGGCGGAGATCTGCTTTACTGATGGAGAAGTATAAAAGGAGAACGTCTCTGTTCATAAGTGTACGTGGGAGTGCAAACCCGCTGACGGTTGAAGCACAATTCAATTCACTTTTATTTATATAGTGCCAATTCACAACAAATGTCATCTCAAGGCACTTTACAATAAAAGTCATTACAATGCGATTTTACAAACATTCCAATCAGTTTAAAGTTTTCTATGTGAGGAATCCCAGCAGATTGCATGATGTCGTTTAAACACGGCTTTCGATGCAACCCTGCTCCATCACACTTGAATCAAATAAATGGTTTTTGATTTGAATTGGCCTTTGCCAAACTCTACAGCATGCTGATGAGATAATTCAACCAGATGATTGAGCTGAGTTGGAGCAGACACACATCTAGAAACATACTTTGTTTATTTCTTTATTGCCTCAGATTAACACCAGAAATATTTATGGTTATGAGGGCTAACACAAACGATTATTTGGATAATTGACTAATCCCTAATTATTTTGGAGGTTAGTTGACTAATCGGATCACATGTAAAATATATGTTTGCCAGAGGCAAAAGCAGCTTCTGTAACGTAAAGTGCATTACTTCAAAGTCTTATGTAGAATCTAAAATACTGACTTTTAAGTTGATAGCTCATTTAACATTTATGAACTATAAAAAAACAAAACAGTGTTACAGCAGACACACGTGTGCCAAGCGTAGTTAAATACCATCACCACTGTTAATGTTACAACCATTAAATAATACAACAAAATCTTCAGTCAGGAGTTTCATCAAAACTACTGAATGATCCTCCCAGAAAGATCCGTCCTGCCCACAGCCATTTAACATCTAAAGTCAGAGTACACATTACATTCTGACAAAATAAGTACTTTAGCAATCATTGTCTTTTAATTCTTCTTTACAAGTGAAGAACCTGGGTGTGATTTTTGACTCTGAGCTGACTTTTATCCCTCACATTAAAAACATCACCAAAATAGGTTTTTATCACCTAAAGAACATTGCCAGAGTCCGCCCCATTCTCTCTCGGGCCAATACGGAGATGCTAATGCATGCTTTTATCACCAGTAGAATTGATTATTGTAATGCCCTGCTTTCTGGTCTTCCCAAAAAGACTACCTCATGTTTACAGCTTTTACAGAATTCAGCAGCTCGTGTCCTGATGAAGACTAGGAGGCGGGAGCACATTACACCGGTCTTAGAATCACTGCATTGGCTCCCCGTATGTTTTAGGATCGATTTTAAGGTTCTTTTAATGGTTTTTAAGTGTCTTAATGGTCTTGGGCCTTCGTATCTGTCAGAAATGCTTTTACCGTATGAACCCTCACGGTCTCTGCGCTCCTCTGGCAGCCGTCTCCTTGTCATCCCCAAAGTCAGGACACAAACTCATGGTGAGGCGTCTTTCCATTATTATGGCCCTCACCTCTGGAACAGGCTGCCAGAGGACCTCAGGGCCGCAGAGAACGTTAATGTTTTTAAGAGCAGACTCAAGACTCACCTTTTTAGCTTAGCCTTTAACTAATTATTATTTATTAATATATTTTTAATCGCTCAGCATGTTTTACCTGATTTAATTTTTAGTTCAGCTTTTAACTGTTTATTTATTAATCTGCTTTGCATTTTTATTATTTGTTTTACACTTATTGTTTTATACTTTATATACTTTATATTTTATTAACTTTATATTTTAATGTATTTTAATCTTTCTTGCCAGTGTTTCCTCTCTGGGGGCCCCCTGCATCGGGGGCGGTGGTCGGCTGTGGCTGCCTGGGTGCCCCCCAGGTAGCGCTTGGGTGGAGGTGGGGGTACCAGCCCTCCCTCCTCTGGGCGCCCTGGGTCGGAGCCTTGGCTGCTGCTGTTGATCTGCTGCTGCTGATGCAGATGGCTCCCATGATGGCATTTCCTGGCTCATCTGTACTCAGCCCGCTTTTTGTAGCTTCTAAGTGTGTGTGTGAGTGAGTATGGCTGATGGGTTGGGTTGGGAGGGGGTTGTATTTGCACTGATGATTTTATTTTTGAAGGGGGGGTTGTGGGGTTATTTTAAATCTGTAAAGCACTTTGAGTAACTTTCTTTGTTTGAAAAGCGCTTTATAAATAAAGTTTGATTTGATTTGATTTAATGCAATAATAAAAATAAGCAGCAGTTTTTTTGTTGCAACACATGCACCTTTGTGTCCTGTAAATGGGAGCAGCTTCAGCTGTGCTCTGTTCTCTCAATGAACAGATCAGAACCAGCCTCTAAGCAGCAGCAGTGGCCGTAGAGGACAGAATATGAGAGAATCTGGACATTTTCATCAATATATGAAAACTGCTGGATCCCGAGGAGAGAATTTAAAATGCCGAAATGTCGGGGGGGAAGAGAGAAAAACTGCTTTACGGTGTGTCCACACTGAACGCGATAGGAGCGACTAAAAAGTGTGACACACGCCTAGCTGTTCGCGTGCACATTCGCACCTTGAAGTGTGTACAACGCGAACTGGTTGCGCTTCAAATATGGTATTTTCACGCGCGAACTGGCCTTCAGCGGAGCTGGGGCCAGAGTGCAACTGTAGTGGATTATGGACCCAGCTGACGGAGGACAGCGTGTCCGGCCCGGGCATCAGCGGAGCTGGGGCTAGAGTGCATCTGACGGTGGATTATGGACTATGGTCTCCGATCTGACGGAGGACAGATTGGAATACCTGTTCGGCCTGGCCTCCGGTAGAGCTGGGACCACTATACTGAGGGTTTGGTGAGCTACAGATACAATCTAGCTACAGCGAAGGGATCCATAAACAGCAGCGAGCCTCTCATAAACACCGGCTCCTCGCCGCCTGGAGGTGACCTGCTCGCCCAGTTTGTGCCGTGAAGGTCCAAGCTTCGCCTGCCGAAACACCAACTACATTTCTGAGCAGCTGTCCATCTGTCTGCGGTTCGTAAAAGTTTATAATATTTGAGCAGCGTGGGACGTGGTGCAGGAGCTGCTACCAGGAAACCAGGTGAGGAGGCCGTTCAAGGCTCATTTCTAGGCCAAGAGGTGCTTTTACAGCAACAACGGCTCTTTTAAGAGCCACCCACAAACCTCTTAAGAGCATTCCTGTCTAAATAGTGTATTTTTTTATTTCTGTCTGTATTGAAAACTTCTCGTCTCATGTAGCTCGGGGCGATTAGCCACGATGTTTATCAGTATTTCCTCCATGTCCTGCTGAGGCTGTGACTCCATGACAGTCACAGAATCACTGAAACTCTGTCCCCTGATTGGTTGTTGCACCGCGATTTGACGCTGGAGTTCAGATTTTTCCAACTCGAGCGATAGACGCCATGTGCACGAATGCACCACATAAAATGCAGCTTGAATTTTCCATCGCATCTGTAGCGCGAATTGTTCGTGCAAATCAGGCAGAAAAGCTTTTTCGCGACGCAAATCTGCTTCTGAAGTGTCGCGGGACACCAAGTCGCGATTCAACGCGCTCCTCCATTGATTTTACATGTAAACCTGAAGCTCTAGTCGCTCCTATCGCGTTTGGTCTGGACACACAGTTACTGTTGATGCTAATGTTAGGAGCTAACAATCCAGCTAGCTTACAGAGGCTACTGTCCCTTTTTGTCGTTAACCACAGCGGGCTTCCCTTTACGAAGCTTACATAACACTGCTGTACTGCCATGGAAAGCAGCTTCTACTTCGTGAGTTTTGCATTACACATGTTCCTCCTTTTTATTTAATAAAACTCTGTTTATTATTATTATTATTTTCTATTCATCCAGGCTCTTCTGATTCACAAGGTGCTGCAGCTAAAATGTCAAGTTTACACCATTCAGAGTTTAAATGGTGTCAAAGACATGTTTAATGAAATGGACCTGTAGAAGTGCCACTGTTGTTGCAAGGCAGGATGAAGCTCAGGCATGTCGCCTGACAACAAATGTTTCCTTATAAGTCAAATGAATTATGTGACTGTGAATTTATGCGCAACGAAAACACATTTGACTTCATCCGGAAACAAGTCCTATTTTAAATATTGAGTGATTACGCCACCTTAAAGGCCATGTGCTCCAGGAAAAAGCCAGCTCCGTTGTTCTTCTCACTCTCATAGCGGCTGCCAGCGCTGATCCAGAGTCCAACCTGGGAAAGGTACAATGAGTTCAGAGCTTAGGTTTTGATTTCTATCATGTTCCCTCACTTTCTATCAATTGTAACAGGACATTAAAAATAAATAAAATGGGCAAACGAATATGCTCTTACAGTGCAAGTTGCATGTCCAGTATCTTCAGATGCAACTCTCAAACCATTGTCCAGGGTGGTAAGCTGGGTTTCAGGGGCCCCTGCGAGGCTCTGGGCATAGCTGACCGAGGCCTGTCCACGCCTCAAAGATAACAGGAGGGGCTAGTTTGCAGAAAAAGAAATTACAAGATTAGATTTTGAATTTATATCCAATGCACTGTAAAA
The DNA here is from genome assembly GCA_028564705.1 of Apricaphanius iberus. Taxonomy (NCBI): domain Eukaryota; kingdom Metazoa; phylum Chordata; class Actinopteri; order Cyprinodontiformes; family Aphaniidae; genus Apricaphanius; species Apricaphanius iberus. The sequence goes on from JAPXFQ010002732.1 coordinate 1,098,699, forward strand.
TCGACTTAATAAGGTGTATTTATTTTCTGGCTTTAACCTGCGAATATGATCGTGTGTGGCTGTTGTTCCACTGATTTATAGCATAAATAGTTTGTGTTTTTACATGCAATCTCTAAGAAAGTGTTAGTAACATATAAGACAACTGTTGGACACAAAAACTATAACTACTCATGATAAAACAGCTGGAGGTAGGACAAAACATTTTTCAATCTCAGCAGTGTTCCATTTTGAGGTCAAGTACTGCGATGTAAGAGAACCTGTAGCAGTTTAACCGCGTGACACTACCAGCTTCATTTATGACTTTGATAAAACAAATATTACAGCGCTGCTCTGTTAAGTCTCGTCGTAAACATGAGCTGAAGTCAATATCAACCCACCCTTGAAAAAAGTTACTATCCAAACAAACAATACAGCAAATATCTGCCTTTCACAAGTCACCATGCTAACGCGGTTAGCCGGGAAGCTTTAAGGGCAGAGGAAGACAAATGGAAACTACTACAATTACTGACATTTTTGAGGATAGTAGACAACGAAAACAGCCGCTATCCCTCTTGTATGAACCGAACCCTTCGTATTAATGAGAAGTTAAAAGTCGTGCGGCTCAATTTGGTAATTGACCTTGCTTCAGTGTTAGCTAAAACGATGCTAACCGGTTAGCTACTTAATACAGCTAGCCTGAACGCTTCACCGGACTAGGTGCCATAAAGGTTATTTAGTTTGATAACAACAGCGCTGTTCAGCTAAAATGTGCCTTCATTTAATCGAAACACTCACACTGCGGGTTTTGGCGAGGACTCGACCCACAGTGCTCCCGACTCGACACACTGACGCCGCCATTTCTACAATCGCAGAGAGAGACAGGAAGGATGATGCCTAGCCTGGAAACCAGCTAACTGCTAACTCTGCCTGTTGCCCTCTAGTTGATGACATTGGGAACTACAAGTAAAGCTAGAGTAACTGTATCATTACGTTTATATGTGATTTATGTTTCATTTCGATGTATTTAGAGCACAAAGAGAAAATAGTATTATTTCTATTGCTGTTTATGTTGTTATTCAAATAACCATATCTCAATAAAACCACACAGAAGCTCATATTCAACAATTGTATGTTCAGCTTATTTGTCTGATTTGATAAAAGTGAATATTTGAGCCAAGAAAGAAACAAAACATTTGGTTGAACAATGACTATGAATAATATCTGTAGTTAGAGTAGATCATCACCAGAGGGAAGAGATCCCTCGTAATCAACTATTATAAAAATTCTCAACTGTAGAGCTGCTTTTGATGCACTCAGACGGTGAAAACATTGGTTTCACTTTACAGAAGGCAATATACTTGAAGTCCAAAGAGATTAACAAGAGCTAAATAGAAGCTGCAGCCTGTCAATATAGAGGTAATAAAGAGTATTGAGCGTTACTTCCTTGTGTAGTCACACAATCACACTGCAAAATATTAGGGATACCTCTTTTTACAAGCTGATTCGATATTGATACTTGGATCAGAGTATTTACCGATACCTAGTACCAATGCAGATACTTCTACCACAAAAAAAGTGCAATGAATTGGAAGACTTCTCTTCTTGTTACCACAAATGATGGTAAATTAGATTAAAAAAAAAAAAAGATCTTAATAAAAATGACCTCAAAGCCAAAATTTAAAAGGTAAAAAAATACAATTTTCTGTGAAATTATTGCAGAGTTTCCACATTTTATGTATCGGTTCATGGAATCGGTTAACTTTAACTGATACCAATACGAGTAAATTGAAATCAGGTAAATTTGTCCACCTCTTGGCAACTATGGACCAATCAAATCAATTGTTTTTATTCCTGAACACTCTTGCCAACAATTGGAAGTCTTTTTCAGACATTGAATGTTAAAAATTAACAGGCTAGGAGCCTCAACACAGAAGAGGCTCATCTTATTTTATGGCCCAATTTTCCTGATGTCACCCTACATTAGATGGTATCGGGAAACAACAGTTTCGGTATTGGTGCATCCCTACAAAAATTGAACTTTTAAAAGAAAAACCCCTTGTTTTTTGAAAATTTTTAAAAATCTTTAAAAAAAATATTTTCACTTATTTCAGGGCATCTTTTCAAGAAAATTTTCATTTGTTCCACTGGCAGATTTTTAGCTCATTAAAAGAAAAAAGCAATTCTATATATTTTTTTACTTTTTCTAGAGTAGCCTATTTTCAGTGTATATATTACAGATAAGCACCAAGTATTCTTTAGCCATTTTAATAAAAGATTATTTTAGGTATTAACATTTAGGACTATTTATACTGTTCTTTACTTAGATGACATCATTTAATACCCCAGAAGAAACAGATGTATTTTGTATCCTGATTTGGCTTTTGCAGATTCAGATTTTTAAGTAGGCTACATTTTAAGAGGTTTTATACTGTTTCAAGTGATTGGAATAGTTTGTTTTTGTGAATACTTTTTTTGTTTTTGTGATAAATCTGAAGACTGTCCGTCCTTTTGACAGAAAAGTATTCTCCACTGACCACTTGGTGCAGAGGCACAGATATTTCCTAACTTTACTGATGGATTAAGTAACTACTTAAAAAATGATAACAAAAAAGAGGCTCCTATTAGAGCATTTAAACATAATTTCATAGCATCTTACTTTCTGTCTCACAGTGCATTGAAGAGTTATGGAGGCTTTGGAACAGTCACAGTGGCACTCCGAAGGGCCTGGTTTCATACCAACCACCTGTGCAGGAGTGACGAAGTGCTGTGAGATTTCCAGCCACTGAACCGAGGTCAGGAAAAACGGTTTGTTTAGAAAGTCTCTCTAACTTCTGATCATATCAACTAGAGAAATGTTTGGATTTCAAAACTATGGTGGAAGTGGTCTTTGTAATTCAGTCTCCAATGAAGCAGGGAAAGTGGATTCAGCCTCCAGAACATCAAAACCCCAAAGAGAAGTCATCCATCTGAGTTAAAGTTCACAACCTCATGACAATAACTTCTGAGCATTTCAGGTCTGTGCGTCACGGAAGTCGCAATACTGTTCTCAGACCACAGAAGGTGAACTGTTTGAAGCACAATTGTTTAATTTTCTTGTTTATATGTAGTTCCTGGGGCCAAAATCTGTGGGGTTTTTTTGTCACTGGAGAGAAAACCTACATGGATTCATCATCCTGATGTTTGATGGCACCATGTGGATTCCATATTCAGCTCTTTCAGACTCAATATTAATTAATTAATAAAAACAACAAAGACTAATGGAATTCGACATTACTGTCTTCTTAAAAATTGACGGTTAAAAATTGATTATGGCAGGAATTGTCTGATCCCATCTTGGAAAATGACAATGCAATAGTCTAGTGTCCCTTGTCTGAACAGTGCAACTTAAGTTTGTCTGTCAGCAACTAATAGTTTTCCTTCCGTGATTTACAAACTAATTGATTTTAATATTAAATCAAGAATAGATTTGAAAGTTACCACAACCTTTTTTAAGTGGTATATATATATATATATATATTCCACATTTCCACATTAATTCCTAATTCACAGTAGGAATAGTTAATCAGTTGTTAATCTGACACCAATGTCAACGTAATTCTGAATTTATTGTGAATAATAAAATGAATTGAAAAAAATAAATTACATCTGTTTAAACAAACTTAAGTTAAAACAGTATTTTATACACAAATACTAACACACTGGTATTTATATTACTGACAGGTATCTGTATTAATTCACGTTAGCTGAGGTTTGATTTAGAGCATTGGCTTCCTGAGTCGGTTCTCGGGGGCCGATATCCTGCATGTTCACCTAAATCAAATGATAATTCCTTAGTAGTGTTGTCTATGAAAAACACTGACTTGCCGAGGAGGTAGTTAGACCATTTGAATCAGCTGTGTTGAAGCAGAAACACAGCTAAAATGGCAGGACAGCAGACCTTGAAGACCAATGTTGTGCCATTTAGACATTCCTAAAACCAACTGCTTTCTTGTGTGCAGTTGTTTTCCTCAGGTAACTGGGAAAAGATTTAGGTGCTCTAAAATCCTTCAACCTCCAGCTACAGAATACACGATCCCAACTCACGCCAGGTAGCCTATTGAAAATTACCACAATCCTTCTGAAATACAGTTGCAATACCTTCCCTTTTACAGCAGATGTCAGTGCAAGTTAGAAGCTACATGCTTTCTGTCTTTTTTTTGTAACAGTGTAATGACTGTTTTTTTATAAAGAAAAAAAATAAAATAATAATAATAATAATAATAATAATAATAATAATAATATAATTAAATTCAAACTGATATTTTACAAGTTTAACTTAATAGATGTTTTCAGAAAATTTAAATTCCTTTTTATTTGGTTTAAATTAATTTGAAACAAGGGACTAGATTATGAAATTATTTTGTTATCATATATAGTGTCTGTTAATTTGTTTTTTGATTTTTTGATTAAACATGTAGTGTAGAAGCCACACTACACAAAGAGTGTGTAATTATATTTATAAATAATTATAAATAAAAATATTTATTCATTTTAATTGTACTGTATTTTAAAGATAAACTATATACTTGGTAATTTATTATATTTATTTATTTACGATTATTGAAGCACATCGCTGATATTTTACAGTGGTTGACTGGCTAATTTAAGAAAAAATTAAAGGATACCTCTTCAATGAAAATCCCGAAATCTTTTAATGTAATAACATGAACATGGGTAGGACCTAGGGCAAAGTAAATTCTGTTTTGAAAACATTTTCCTCGCATATTGAGAAAGAAATCTGGCTTATGCTTTTATGTTAACCCCGGTCTTTGCAGCAGTTTTTAATTTTATTTTTGATTTCAAATATCCTAAAATATGCCTAATTTAAAGGAGCGAGTATTTAGTATCCGTTATCAAGTTTGTAGGTATTCAGTTGTATTTTAAATGACAAGAAATGCCCAGTAGATGGAAACAAAAAACAATTAGTGCTATGCAGCATTATATTATGATATAAGCTGAAAACCTGTTTGGATCTAGATTTGTGGCAAATTCATTCAAATAGAACAGATTAATCTCTTTATCACATCCATCTACCTGTATTTATTGTGACATTTTTCCGTTTAAATATTTGTGCTTATAAACTGACATGGGCTTGTTTACAGTCATCTTTGATCTGCTACCACCAAACTCCACCTTGCTGACCTTTGCACCCTCTTCACTGTACAGACAGCGGTAGCCTTTAGCCCAGCAGGCTCTGTAAGTGAACAATTACAGCAGGCGTGTATAGCCTGTAGGGGCATAACAGCAAGGGCTGATAAAGGTCACTTTGGCTGGTATGACTGGAGTGCTTAATTTGCTGCGGGAGCATGAACTGCACACAAACACAAATAACAAGCCAGGCCTCAGACACACCAAGCAGTCTCACGAGTGTGTCCGCACATGGTGGAACAGCTGACCTTGTAACCGTATGCCGTGTGACTAAATCCTTCTGGCCATCGGGAGCCAATAGGTCACTGATTTTTATAGTCCCAATTCATTTTTTTCTGCCATGGAACAACAACTGGAGGTTAGTATTATTGGTGGATTTGTTGTTAAAATAAACAGAATTGTAACCCTATGTATTTTGTGTCAATCTTCAGGTCTACATGAAAACAGTAGGAGTCACACATCAATGTCTGCATAGAACAGAATCTGAGGGTAATAGTCAGCAATCAGATGGTTAAGAGTTCAGCAAAAGTCACTGTGTCTTTTTTGTCTCTGTACATTACAATGATTTTAGACTGTTATTCATATAAATCGATGTATGACCCTGAGACCAAAAAACAGATTAGAGACTTTTTTTTTATAGATTATCTTGCCTTTTTTTTGCTGCAGGAGTTCTGTTGATTCACCTTTCACCTGTGACATATTTGGCTATCTCATAGATTTTTTCCGTGATTAATTTGAGAGATTCTTGTGTGATTTTGGCAGTGAAATCAGTAGCATTTAATACTTCAGTGAGGCTGAGCATCATCTTTGGATAAAACAACATTCACAAGTTATGTCCTCCTGCACACTCTCACACAAGCAGCTCCACATCAGGAAATGTATTACTTTGTGGTTTACTTCTTGTCTGATTGTTTAACTAATGTTGTATTTATAGCTATGTTTAGTTGGCGCACAACGTTTAGGACAAAACGCTCACTTGGTGCCTAATAAATCTCACCCTCTAACAGGTGGCAAGATGAAAAAATGCTATATGCTGTTCACCTTAACTGTTACAATGTCACAATGCGTATACCCTACTTTCTAATGATCTGAAAAGTGTTCATGATTTTTACCTGTTTTTTTCTAAGAAAGAAACAGCTCTAAAAGAATATTTATCACGCAAATGCACCTATTAGTGTTGTACAATTTAGTTAGCAATAACCAATTTATAACAAATAATGAGAGGGCAATAAAAATAGGTATATGTGTATATAAAATAACGGGAAAGGAAAGTTAACAAAGAAAATAAAAGTAATGTATGCAGTGGATATCTGATTAAATTGCTTTATTCTAAAATAATGTGTGTTCAGACATATCAAGCGCTGCTCATGTGTGGATTTCTTTGTGCAAATGCGCTTATTTCACATTACCTTGTAATGATAACCCGAGGATTATAAGTGTGTCTCATCACAACGACTGGTACAAGTTTTAGGAAGTTCTGTTTAAATAAAATTACGTTTGTCAGCTCAGTCCCAGCTGTCCATCTGTTGTCCCACCCGAAAGAGAGTCTCAGAGTGGGTGGCGCCAGGCTGGGCACTGTGGGAGCTGTTCCAGGTTTGGTTCTCAGTTGAGGTCCCATCCACCATCAGCCATCAGTCAAAGCTTTCTTGCTGGTCTGCAGAACATTTGTCAGGGCAAATTCAGATGTTAGTTTCTTGTCAAGGCCAGGGCAGGGCTCCAGGGCCTCCTCCTAGGTCTTGTTTTCCTTCACCACAACTAGGTTACTGGGAAAACAACAGGAAGGGATTTGTTCCTCACAGCTCACTGCCTCCCAGCCCTCTTTACTCTGTACCATACAGTGCTGTTATTGGATGGCGTCTTCCAGTGACATTCAGAGAGAGAAACATATATTTCCCACCAGTCCAATCCCAGTTGTCACTGACACCTTTGGACGGACCAGTCCAGGTTTTGTAGGAAGCAGCGGCTTCCATCCATTGGCTGAGTAGGCAGCTGTTCCTGTTGGTGCTTGAAATATCATTTTCTTTTCTTTATTTAAAGAGTGCTTTTTTCCCTCCTGGCTGTTGATTGGGGACACATCAGTTTGATGCTTTCTGAAGTATTTTCCAGGTTCTGACCATGACATTTTTTTCTGAGACATAAATATTCTCTCTAAAGGAGTCACAGAGAGCCCCATTGATGAGCTCAGTGAAAAGCAGTGATTTGAGAGCCTGTATTCTCATTCCGATCTTTTCTTTTACCAATTCCCACTGTTGTTATGTTCTGTGATGTGAGGGATTCTTAAAGACCATTGAAGGTGCAGGAAGAACGCAATCACACTGCATTTATGTCAGTTTTTTTATATCATGGAGATTAGGTGATAATGAATGATACAAATCAGAAACAATCAATTTTCTCTGAGGCTGAATTCTTCCTAGTTCAATTTTTCTTAGACTTTCATGAGTGACTTTTTAAAATTCCAAAGCAATTTCAACTTACTAAATGAAATGGTGAATGAATATGAATCCATAAAAATATGTTAAAATACTTGAATACTTTCTTCAATATGCTGTAGCTCAACAGTATAGTGTCACAATTCTGTATTGTCTGGGTTCAGTGTTCAAGTCTGTTAAATAAGATAAATGACTTCATAAAGACATTTTTTAAATTATATATATATATATATCAAACCTTTGTTCGACGACAATAGTGTAATTAATTTAAAATAAAATGCCTGAAAATTAAGGCATTATCTCTCTTATCTCTCTCACTTATCTCTCGCTCTCTCTCTCTCTCTCTCTCTCTCTCTCTCTCTCTCTCTCTCTCTCTATATATATATATATATATATATATATATATATATATATATATGCATATATATAGTAAAACCAGCTTTTTTCCCAAGCTTGTGGTTGTATGAGATTTTATTGATAAATCAAATCATTACAGCACAAACAAGATGTAAACAACCTGCATTTTGGTAACAAAAACAGTTTATGAATACAAAAGCAAGCATATTTATACATAGAGCACATTGTGGAGGAGAAATAAAAATGCTCAACACTGGAGTAGAAAATGGTATAATACAAAAAGAAGTTGACAAAGATAGAAATTAAACCCACTGTAAGCTGTGAAAGAACTCAATTCAGCGATTTTCTTTGTCATCCTGGAAGCAAGAAAACTCTCTGTTATGTAAATCAGCTCATTGTCCCTATAATTTCCTAAAACAGTAGTAACAGTTCAATTATGATTTTTTTGCAAATAAAAAAATATTATTTAAGAAAAGTTCAATAATAAAAAAACACACATGGCACAAAATAGAAATGTACTTTTGATCCTGCTTAAAGTTAGTTTGACCAAAAGTCAGCTGCAGAGGTTTGGTTTTTCAGCAGTAAGAAATATAAATCAATCTGCGAACTACACAGCACGCCATTGACATTTACACATTTTAATAACTTTGGAGCGTTATTGATTCTGCTGTAAAACCAAAAACCCTGGATGTTGTTTTCCATGTAACTCTTCGCATAATGATACTAAGGTAATCCTTGGGTTAAAAAAAGAAAAGAAAAGTTTGGACTGACTTAAAAAATTACTATAAGGCAGCAATGGAGGCTTTGTAAAAAGCATAAAAAATGCCTATTCTTTTATCAAATATACTAAGAGATGTTTTCATTCGGCTGAAAGGCATCACTGGTTTCTTAGCGGCATAAATGTGGTTTAAAGTACGGAAGGATCTTCTGCTTCGAGGTCAGAGATCAACAATACATAGTTGGCATGGATTCATGATTCTACAAACACTGTCACAATAAAGCTGAAGTCAGAACAGTTATGAAACCCTCAGTCCCTCTGTCAGTGTGAGCAGGCTCCTGCTGACATCTGCAAAGGTTAGCGTTCTCAAACTTTTCACATTACAGGCGCTGTCATCATTTTTTCGTCATTTTTCATCGTCGTACAGAGTCTCGCTGGTTTAGTAGAAGAGCAGGTGGAGATGTCAATGTTTGTGATCGATTCAAGTTGAATTTGTCTCAGATGAACAGAGAGGTCAGTAGGCGTCTGACACGATGTGTCTTGATTCACATCTCTGTGTCAGCCACTGCGTTCTGGGTGGCGGAGTGTCCATTAGTGGTTGGGGTGGGGTTTGTCCCATTTTCAGGTGGAGACTCTCCGTTGGCGGTGGGCTTGTCGGCAGGCTCCTGAGGCAGCGGGGCCACTGATACCAGGGTGTTGGTCTGGTTCTCCTCATCCACCTGGAAAGACTCAGCCTAAGGAGAGAACAGATCCACAGCTTTAGAGTGCAGCTTATGTGGGATTGGCAGAGATTTACCCTACACTATAGCAGGCAAGTTTGTAGGAACGCGTGCACGGAAAGTGGATTATGCATTTCTTTTAAAGGTTTATGGGATTCTATCTTGATTACTCTCTACTTTTGGAAACATGTTGGAAACATGCTACTTGGTAAAACTACAATGTGAAATATTCATAAATGAATAGATCAGCATTGGTGTTTAGTTTACCCCACATCTTATTCAATCGTTTGGCCACAAATTTAACCCCGTAAGCATCTGCACAGGCGTGTCTCCATATGTGATTGCTTTGTAAGATGATGTCACATACTTTAGAGGAAAAAACCCCAAAACAAACTAAAAGCATGTGCAGCTCTCTGGCAAGAAGCTAAAGCGGTAAAGCGGGCCTTCCTTGTAGTCATTTAGAAGAATTAAATCCATGTGTTCTTTTCTTTCAGATAAAAGGAAGGTCTGCACAGTTTACTCAGGATGTTGAGACGCAAATGTACTTCTTACATTTTTTTTTCATGTTACGTGTAAAAGCCTAACATTTTGTCCAATTTTCAGTAAGAGGATAACTGCTGTGATCTGGAAACTAACGTGGCAGTCACTGGTGGATTTGGGCTTTGTCTGTGTAAACAGTGTGATAGCAATAAACCACTCACCAGTCTGACACCTTTGGAGTTCTTGCGGTGCGTCTTGAAGTAATATAATCCAATCAGCAGCGCAGCCAACAACAGACCAGTAACCAGCAAGGAAACCAGTACCGGCTTGGAGTTCTTCCCCCAGCGAGGAGTGGCTCCCTGGACATCAGTCTGATAGAAAAAAAAACAATGAAATGAATGAACTACTAAAAATCAAGCAAATGATCAGTGGAAATATTTAAGTTAAACTGGAAAAAAAAATTTTTATTGGAATTAGAGGGATAATCTGAACACAGTTGTCTTTGGCTTTGACATCTGTGAGTTTAACCAAAGCATAACAAAGTACAAAAGTACGGCTTAGATCTGAACCTATCTCTGTGCATGTCACTCTAAATGTCCCCGGTTTAGTCGAAGCAAATTCTTATCTACTCATGCGGCAGCTTCCTTATTTCACACTATAATGAGTTTTGCCTGTGATGGGCTGGCGACCTGTCCAGGGTGTACCCCGCCTCTTGCCCAGTGACAGCTGGAGATTGGCACCAGCCCCCATTTGAGATGGACTAAAACATTATAGATAAATATATGATTAATCCCAAATTAGAATGTTGACCCAACCTTCACAAAAAAAAAAAAACGATCATAAAAATTATGCTAAATAATATAGGATGACTGCGATGACCTGGTGACCTGTCCACGGTGTATCCCGCCTCTCGCCAGAAGACCGCGGGAGATAGGCACCAGCCTTCCCGCGACCCTTCAAGGATAAGCGGCATAGAGAATGGATGGATGAATATAGGATGGATGCAGCATGTGAGCTGTTCTGATTTGTTATGCTGTGACTGTCTGATGCTGCTGAAGTTGAACATACATCAGTGGAGTATCTTATCCCTCTTTTCCACTTGTCCGTTTTAAAATGCAACGTTTGGAAATATAAATGCAAATTAGGAGTTAAAATCGACTTTTTCGCTTCTGCAAACCCTACGAGATACCTACTATTCTTAAACTTTTTTTTAAAGTCAGATTTTCATATTGGAATTAGAGTTTTCAGAAATAAATCCTTAATTTTTTAATTTAAATTAGGATTTTTGTTGCTTGTTTGACATGTTGATTATTTGGCTTTTGTTTAGCTTTTTTAAGGCAATTAATAGTAAGTAAGCATTGGTTAACTGATAATGATTCACTAGGGATTCCTGGTTCTTGACAACATTGTGGTTTTTGTAATTGAAGTAATAGTTTTTACTGTGAATTTTAATACATTCAAGAGCATGGGACTAATACCTCTTAATATGTATTTAAGATGGCTTTATGGAAAAGTTGTATTTATACTTCATGTTCATTTTTAAAAAGTTATGAGGCTGGATGTTTTAACATATGTAGCTGAAACCAGATACAATACACTGTGTAAAAAAACAAACCCTGTATTTTTTTCTTGCTGCATGAAATCATTTAAAAGTTTTTAGGTCATTTGGGATTACTAAACTTGTTTCTATTAGTGAAATGCCACATTAATGACACGAAGATCATTACTACGATATTTTGATGTTTCAGGTATTTCCTATCAACACTTTGATTACTACGACCCTAAACAGTTTTGAAAAGCTCAGAGGATGATATCATGGTTTTGCAACCTTCTGATTGCTTAATTTACAACCTTTCTAATTTAAGTGGAGGCACATCTGTAAAGGTCTTTTAGGGAAACATCCCAAACTGCTTCCATCTGTGACATCATGAAAAAATCAACAGAAACCCAACAAGATATCATAAGGAAAATTATGGACCTCAAGGATTTTTGGCACAACGTCCAAATGCCTGAAAGTGCTACATTCATCCATTAAGATGATTACATAAAAGAATGAAAATGTGTCTATCTCACCAATCAGTAAGGGGACGTGCTCTCTTTGCCTGAAAAGAATGTGTGTGTGTCTTACTGAAATCAGTTTTATACATTCTCTGATAGTCATTTTTTGTCTAAAAACATTTAAACAGCTTATTACATCAGTTCATGTTGGAGTAATGAGAGAAGTGTTGGGTACGTTGAAGGCAAAAGACACATGGCTGGGATTGGCACACCCATAACGCAAAATTGGTCCCAAGGAGTATGAAAAAAATGCCTTGCTGCTGACGTGTGGTTTGTTTGCGGGCTTTTTGTTTTTAACACCAGCTGTCGGTCTGGCAACATGAAGCCTCGGAGAGCTTCTCCAGACTCAGGGGACTGTCTTCCCTTTTTTCGCAATTGTATCTCAAGTTTGATCATAAATCAACCAAAGAGTGTAGCCGGCTGAGTCAATCAAACCGATGGCCTTTGGAAGGCTGCTTTACAGATCCGTCATGGTAAACTGTATAATTTATTGTGTTGATCAGACATCTGGGATTTCTTTGGCTGTGCCTTGGTCTTCGAGAAGGAAAGAGGTTGAAGAAACATGGTGACTCAACTGGAAGAGCTGAACGAGCATAAAGCCCCACCAAAAAGGTAAAAACAATGAATTTGGAGGTAGATCTTATAGAAAGATAATTCACTTACTTTATCTTTTATGTTGTCATTGCTGAATTTGTTCACCATGCCTGTGATGTCATCTGCAAACACATTAAACATTCCCGTAAGAACTAATCAATCTCTGGGTGAAGCTGTGAAAATGAAGACTCATAGGGTGTGATTAATATATTTAAAAAAAACTAACCTTCTACATACTTCCCAGATACAAGGACATGGTCTGTGTTATCTTGTTGATAGATCTCCAGCTTACAGGCTTCCCCACACAGCTCTTGAAGAACATCTTTAAATCTGTTCTGTGTGTCTACCTGCCAAAAAAAATGAAAAATCGTAATGTATTCATAAGTATTTTTAGATTGGTTTCTGATTGCTTTAAGTTACTGAGAACAAAACATGAAAATCATTACTAATCGCAAAATGCTTCGTATCTAAATGTGCGTGCAAATATGCAAGTGTTCAGCCAGGAACACTCTTACAGGTTGAGCGTTTATATAAATACATATATGAAATTCTGCATACCATTTCTAAAATAATGATTCTGTACACGGCTAAAGAGTGAAGGCTTTCAAACCAAAGCACATCTACATGGGGAATACTGATTCCATCATTGATACAAATTTTATTTTAAGATAGGTAAATTGGTTTTGGCATGGGCAACATCATGTTTAATACAAAACAGCAACTCACTGGCGGATTATGCACAAATCTTGCACTTTTGCAACTTCTAGCCATTGTTTAAAGCATAAATAATAAATAATGCATTTTGTCTTCATGCTGCATAAAAGCCAATGTTAACAAAAGGGATATGTGGTAACTTCAGACATCGACATTAAAGCTGCAGGGCCTAAAGCTTTCATCCGGAGATACTGAGGAATGTATCTTTATAAACAGAAACATACACTCACTCACACACACACACACACACACACACACACATTTTTGCCCTGGGCTACTATCCAATACATATTCTACACTATGGGCCCACCCATTGTGTTACCCTCCCACTGTCTTCACAGTTGGTGCCCTTGGTTTACAGTACTTACAACAGAAATCTCTTGGACTTTCCAGGCTGGTTTTTTTAAAATGAATGTATATGCATATGGCTTTACTGAGTTTCTAAACAGTTTGTATGGATAAATAGAGAAAAAAGAAATGCTGCTGGGGTTAGGTTTGGAATGCTGATGGGTAGTAAAAAGGGTTAATAAACAAAGCAAGTGAGGCACTGCTTGTCATTATGGTGCAGGGTTCTTGTAAGGAAGTGATACACAACTTTAGTTTAACTTCCAGTAAAACGTTATTGTAAATCACAAATATATGTAAGATGAAGACTAAGAAGAAAATGTTTTAAAACTTACACAGTTGGATGATGACTTCAGTTTCACAAGAACAGCGTTTTTCCCCTCTACAGCCTCTTTGCCCACACACACAACACCTGAAACCTGCAGGGAGAAACCAGAATTTTACCTCACTTCTCTTATTTACCAGTAAACTTACGAGTGTCATAAAGTCAACTGTATTGGGTGTGTGTTAAATAGACTTTATTCCTCTAGAGGAATCTTTCTGGCCATGATTAATCTTACATCAGGTAGGTTGTCGCCTCTGGCAGAGTTGGGTGCTGGGTTATCTGGGTTTGCAGTTGTCTGTTCTGTCTGAACCAAATCATTTGTTGTTTTCTCTGAAGTTAGAGGTCCATCTGTTATTATGTCATTAGCGCTGCCAGTTGTCTGTAAAGAAGGCTTCATTGACTCCAGAGTGGGCAAAACCATTAATTGACCAGATGGATCTGTAGTTTCTGAAAAAAAAACCAAAAACTCAATTATAAATCTGTTTATCCGAGTAGGGAAAAAAATATTTCATAGGGTTATATTTGTGTTAGTTTACCTGAAAAAAAATGGGTTAGGGGGTTAATATTTTATCTAAAAAATATTGTGCATACTAGATTAAATTTAGGTGAAACTAGGTGAAATTATCCATCCATCCATCCATCCATCCATCCATCCAATTACTATTTGTCTGCACTGTGGACAGTGCCTTCTGTTTTAAGGAATATTATTTATGAATATTCTTAATGAATATTATTGGCTAAGCCTGGCACATAATCTGACCATCAGATCTTCTTTTCTCCAGCATTATGAAGAAAGCCCCTCTTAGCTGCTTGTGTGCCGGTTCTCATAACTTCACTCAGGAGGATCCATATCCCATGACCCACAACTGAGAGTTGGTTCACTGACAAACATATACATTAGAAGTTTTACGTTGTGGCTCAGTCACTTCCTCACTATGACGGGCCAAAAACAACGTTGATATGAGATCTTAGTGCATCTGGTTATATGTCTACACCTTAAGACGCTGTCTACAAAAAAAATATAAATAGTTTTGAGAACATGCAGCAGCACCACCTGAGTCTAAGTAATACTGAGAATCAGCTCGGGTTATGCAACGACTGGACAGCCTTAAAAGCCTCCCTGACACGTCATACTCCAGCAGATCCACGTCACTCATGAGGATCTGACAACCAAACTCTTTTGTGTTCTTCCCAATACATCTAAAATAAAAGTTACAACTTGGCTTCTCACCAGTAGCATCAGTAGCCTTCACAACCCCGTCTCCTCGCACACTTTCCTGTGCCATCACTCCATCTGTAAAATAACAACAAACAGCATTGTTGAAAAATATAGATCTTATGTAAAATATTAGCATATGGCCCGACACAGAGTTGGTTGTGAAGCATTCCCTACATACCCAAATGCATTACAGATCCAAAAAATTTGCTATTTTTAAACATGCAATACTTTCTTTTTAGTTAGGTGAAGCATTGCGTGTACAGTTGCTAAAAAGGTTATATGTTTTGCTACTTTGAAAAATAGTTTCCATGGAGATGGACAATATTAGATCATAGGTAAAAGTTGGGGAAAATTCAATCCAGCCAAATATGAGCAATCCTGGAATGATGATAAAATGGCACTGATGACATGAACAAAGTTAAAAATGGAAAATGTGGTTTACATCGTGTCTTTTTTCTTCTTCCCACCAATGAGTTTATGAGAGCATTAATCATAGCAGTATTTATGATGTTAAAAGGGGATTGTAGAATACTTATTGTATGTTGTTTACACATGCCAGTATTATATAATTTAACTAACGTTGTCATTTTAAGTGCAATATTTGTATTTTTG
Source organism: Apricaphanius iberus (assembly GCA_028564705.1). NCBI lineage: Eukaryota > Metazoa > Chordata > Actinopteri > Cyprinodontiformes > Aphaniidae > Apricaphanius > Apricaphanius iberus. Next base: position 1,114,435 of record JAPXFQ010002732.1, read on the forward strand.
AGTCTCTACAATAAACTGTAATAAATTTAATCTTTTGATTTGTAAATAGAAGTCATATGGTGTTTATGGTCCTACTTATAGAAAAAAGGGGGAAATTAATCAAAACAATTTGTGTTGCATTCAACATTTTGTTTTTTATTTAATTTTATTTCTTGATTAAAATCTCTCCCTACCGTTTTTTTAAGGCTTCTTCTTGTGCATCAACCCCCTTTGCTTGCAGGATAAACTTGTACCATTCTGAAATTGTATTCTGGGGTCACACAAACATCATTCCAAGAGTTGCAAATGGGTCCCTGGTTGCACTTTAGACATTTTAGGTTTCTGATCTTTATTGGACATCATAACATTGTTCAAAGTCTTAAAATAGTGATTGTTATTTCGATATTTCAGCTGCCAACTTTTAATACCTTACTTTCCCTCATGGATAGGTTTTCTTTCATTTTTATTTTTTTGGGATAATGAAATATGCTACCACACCCAGTGGCCACTGTTAAAAAGCCTCAGGTCGCTAATGTTCCTTCAGGTCCTATTGCAAATATTGGATCCAGAAGTAAAACGAGACCCTCAGCTTTCATTCCTTTTTTCTTCTCTCTGCCTTACAAAAAACAGCATCACCTCACATTTAAAAAATCTCCATGATACCTTCTACAGATTATATTACCTCTACACTATTTTTATTTTATCCTTGTTTACTTTCTGATGAAAAGGAAAACTTTGTAAAAAAAAAGTTTACATTCTCTGCATTTTCCCCTCTGTATGGGTGTATGATATCCATCCATCCATCCATTATCTTAGCCGCTTATCCAATTCAGGGTCGCGGGGGCAGCTGGAGCCTATCCCAGCAGTTAACAGGCGTAAGGCAGGGTACACCCTGGACAGGACGCCAGTCTGTCGCAGGGCGTGTATGATATTAAAATCCAAAATATTTTGGGATATTAAAATCTATAAAAATATTTAAACCTGTGCCAATGGAAAAAATTGTTGACAGGAAAACTTTCAATATTACAGCAAATCTTTAATAATAAGTGATGCACATTCTATGTTAATAAACTAATAGCTTTGTGGAAAGGTTTTCTGCTGAAAATCATGCAAGTAAAAGTAAAAGTAACAAAAAAGTAAATTAGTTGATGCAGGATATGTACTAAATGCAAAACAGTCAGATGTCTTTTGAAAGAATTACCCTATAAAAAACAGTTGAGAAAATACTGACATATGCAATCAAAACAAGTCCATGTCTACTGTTAATACGTCACACCTTAACCTTACCACTTGATCTCCAGCTACGTAAACCAGATTGCTACGGAAATTTTGGACTTCCTAAATTCTGTCGCATTAGAGTTGGATGGAGTTAAATGGACCACTGACGTTATTGTGTTATTGGTGCAATGACCAATGATGCGACAGGGAAATTTTGCATAATTGACCTGAAAATAAGATCACTTAATCTTCTGCTACATTATGCAGATAATCTGTCTTCACTCAAGAACATTTGTGTACAGCAGCATGCTGAATCCTTGAAGTGGCCGCAATGGTAGGGCTGTTACACCCATTTTTGATTATTTCAGCTAATAATTATTTGACCCCCCCGAGAAAGCTTTTTGACTTTGTGGTAAGTATAGAAATTTCATCCAAAGGTGGTCAGGTGACCATTTGGTCAGGACAGGAAAGTGTCAAGGCAGGAGTAATTTACTGTGCAAAAAACGTCACTATATTGTACAAAATGTGGGCACATCATCAACAATGCATATGTCATGACAATACGTATTGTTTCCCTCAATGTGCTTTATTACCAACATACACGGCAAGAGAAACTAACAGTGCCCTGGCTCTTTTAGTCTTTTAATGTGTATTTTCCTGCAGACATATGACCACCTTTGTAGCTTTAAGCTAATTAGGAATAAAAAACCAGTGTATGTGCATGATTTTTGTGTTTTGAGAGCTGAGAAATACCAGTAAATACTACAAATCATTAAAACCAGAGCTAAAAGTCCATCAAACATGTTTCTATTGAAGTTAAAATAGATATTATCGTGTGTCTGTGAGAATAAAAAGGTGAGCCACAAACATTTTTAAATGATTAGAAATCGTTACAGGTCAACAATTAACGAGGGTTTCATAGAATAATCTTCAGGACCTTGATCCTGCTAGTGCTGTAAGAAGATAAACTTTTAGACATTTAGTCAGCTGTCAGCGGACCATTACATTTTCATTGATCAATCAAATGATTGAAAAAAAAGATTGTATACCAGAGCATATTTTTCTCAGAAACAGCAAAGCTTCTTCAAACTGCAAGGGGCCTGTTGTGGTCTGAGTGGAAGTTATTTAAAGTGTAATTGAACCCCATGAAAAAGCATTATCTCACCCCCAGGCAATATTTTAAAAATTCTACCAAAGTGGGCAGGACCTCTGTTTCTTTTAGCGGTGTGTGCGTTGCACACAAGATACACATTCTAGCTCGCCATGGGCGAGGCGAGTGTGTCAAAAATGGAGGGCGTCTATGTGAGACCATGACTGGGATTTAGACAATGGAAAAGATTTACCGCTCTCAGCCAATCAGAAAAATCAAATGCAGTACCACACAATCGCCATGAGTGGCAGCACTATGATGTTTTTAGACCAAAAAATTTAGAATTTAACAGGTTTACACGAAAATGTCAAACAATGCCCTGAAACTGAAAGAATGTCTTGGTAAAGAGGCATTTATACAGTTTATTAGCAAAAAAAAAAAGTTGTTTTGGGGTTTAGTTACTCTTTAATCATTTTGCGCTGATTCTCCTGTCTGTTGCTTGTCTCTTGCTTTGCCTTCTGGTATTTTGCAGAGCTCTTCATTTATACAGTCAAACACATCAGGAATATTTAGATGGAGCACAGGAAATCACATTGAATTATTTAAAAACAAGTTTCTTTGTATAATGGCCTGGAAAATTAGCATTTGGCACCTACCAACAAGCAATATGTCTGGCCCAGACAGACCTGTTGTTTCTTCTTTAAAAAGCTCTTCAATCCTCCACTCATTACCTGTATTAATGGCACCTATTTGACCTGTCCAGGCACCTGTCCACACCTTCAAATAGTCAGACTGCAACCTCCACCATGGCCAAGACCAGAAAGCTGTCCAACAACACCAGGGAGAAGATTGTACACCTGAATTTGGGATGAGCTTATCTACAAAAGGCAAACAATTTTGTGTTAACTTTTGGAGCAATTATTAGAAAATTGAATAGATATAAGATCACAGTCTTCCTCAACCTGGGGATCCATGCAAGACCTTTCCTCATGTGATACACATTAGAGAACGGTAAGGTGGAGGCTGTTGGAGGAGCGTCACGGTCTTTGCTGGGCTTTGTGAGCGTTGGCTCCGTCAACTTTTCGAGCTTTTCCTGCGTTTCAAGCTTCAAAGCTCATAACGCTAGCAACGCAGAAGTTCAGCTAGTTGAACTTTTGACCGTCCTAAAGCTGTTGACACAGCACGGCAACCAATCAGAGAGACTCACTGTATTGACGTTGCCCGATGTCGATGCTGCCTAGCCAACCACGATCCGCGAGTGTTTAAAACATCCAGCAGAATAAGGCCCGCCTACGAACGTTGCGAGCTTCAGCTTAAAAATGTATCTTCTGTGTATGTGCGTCGAACAAGTCGCTTTGTGAGCGTTGCCTGACGCTGACAAAGCCTGCGGTCTGAATGCAGCATTTCATTCTGTCTCTCATAGTTGAGGAGTGACAATGATGAAAATTAAAGACCTCTCTCATCTTTTTAGTGGGACAACTTATACATTTGGTGACTTCCAAATTTCCTTTTTTTTGGCCCCCTTGTATAGCTGCCCTAGAATTGATTACTGAAAAAGCTACTCTTCAAAAAAGAGATTGTACCCCACACAACACAAGCTTTTTTCCCCTCCTTGAATTCACCCTTTTGTTCCCAAATTGAGTCTTATCTTTAGCTGTTATCATTTCATCTGTTTTTTACAGGTTAGACAGATGGATTTTTCACGAGGACAGTATGGTGACATACATTCATTTGCTTTCTCAGATAAATTATTGTGAAAGACAGGTGCCACAGCTACAGAGCAAACAGCTACCATATAGGCCAAGAATCTCCTTGGGGTTTTCTGGCATGTTTTGCGCTAGTGACTATCCATTGCAGTATTACTCATAAAATTACAAAAAAGAAAAAGAAAAAACAAATTAGTTACTCTTATTATGACAGATTTAGAGTTTCTGCTTAAATAGTTTTAAACCATTCTTAAGCATTTTTTAGATGCATATTACATCACACGTGTAGAGACTTTCTTTTTTAGTTGCCAGTTTGCTTAAATCATTTCTGTTTTTATTTTTGTCCCATTTTCTAAGGCTTAACATTAGATTTTGGATGAAAACTGGAAAAACAGTGAACAGCAAATGCTCTTACAGTCTAATTAAACAACACACCAGAAACATTACATGTACTTTTTCACTTCAATGTTTCACTCCATGTTTACAATGAAGAAATGCTGCATATGATGTTTGACTAAATGATAAATGTTCCCTTTTCCATCATGGTCAGAAGTCTGATACCATTAGGTATTTGCATTTTAAGTAGTTCCCAAATGATGCAGTTGATAGGGAGTACCTTTCTTTGTCTGACTTCTTTTTCCAGCCTTTAGTTTGCAGATGACATTCCCCCTCCATCATAAAGAGGCCTGTCTGTTTATTTACCAGAAGGGATAAAGTTTATAGTGGTCAAACCAGCATAAGTTAGATTGTCTCTTTCAAATGCGATGTCCAAGAATGCTGTGGCTAAATTGTCTACTTTCTGATTTTAATTTGTCCTCTAGGGGAATTTTAGTTGACTGTAAGGTAATACTCAGTCACTGGTTTAGCAATTTCAGTGTAATATATTACACTGTGGCAGATTTTTGGGGGCTCATTCCTAACCTGATGCGTTGTTAATTAAAATTATTTATTTATTTTGGTAACTAATTTGCACCTATTTTACAACCACAAAACCCCTGGCAGAGTTGTGTGCATTCCTGCATTATTTCACTGTATTCCTTAATACGTCCCTCAGGAGTGCTTATAAAACAGAGATCCAACATGTACACAATGTTAAATATACTTATTTAGTGTCAGACAATATAAAAAACAATATTCTGCACCATTTCTGACTGATTATTGCTTATTACATAACAAGAAGCCTTTCAGACCAACCAGAAACCAGATACAAAAAACAGTGCACAAGGATCAGTGTCTGACTCGTCTACTGCTTCGCTTTGACTAAATCCTGACCAAAACTCATCAAATGAAGCTACCATAAATGTCAAATAACATCAGGTTTTAAGTGTTTGTTACAGCCAAACCATAAAATGTGTGTAATTTAGTTGTATTATGTATTTTTGCTTGTGTTAGGCAAGCAGCATGTGTGTTCATTTGAGGTTAGATGGTAACCTTAGTTTGTCTACGATCTTTGCAAAAGCTTTGCTTCCTGCGTGAGGTTTGTAAACGTCCTGACTGTTGCACTCCACCCTTCAGACTTTTTCTCTAAGACCCACAAGACTATACAGAGAGTTTAGAGTTAATTTATGTCAATAAAATTAACTCCTTTTTCTCCCTCTTTTTTTGTTTTTCTATCCTTTAAACAGCAAAGGTACCATCCATCAGGCATGGATTTTTCAGTTATGGTGTTAACATAACAGGACTTTAACTGCCCTAATCGCACCAGACTCCATATGTTATTTGGCGCTGGCCCAGCCTTCATTGCTCTCTTGAATATTTTCCCACCAGATTCCTCTGAAAGATGGCTGCGGTCTGGAAAAGCTCCACCCTGCACCCCCCATCTCCTGGGACTCTGGATACAGGAATGTGGCAGAAGACAAGCCCTCTGCTTCCACACCCTAGTCCCTCCCAGCTCCCCGTCTCTCTTTACCATATCCCAGTCACGCACTGCTAATCCAAAGCGCTTATGGAGGTGACATTTGGGATTCAGCCTTCACACACTAGACACAACACTGTAACATAAAGCCAGATTCCAAGAGATAGCAACTGGTGTCATTCATTTATCTTAAAAGGTTTCCCTGGATTTGTCACCAGGGTGTGTTTCATCACTAAACACATAAATCTACTTTACACACAACTTGTCATTTCTGTGACTGCTACAACAGGCATGTTTCCACTATCAGAACTTCAGGCTAACTCAACCAGATTTTTTTCTGACGGCGTAATCTTTTGGCCCTCTCTTAACAGGGCCGTGTTTCCATACACAGTCGGCCCTGTAAGGAATCAGCTAAAGACATTCGCATATTAGGACTGTTTCAGTAGCAAGCGGAGTCACCGATCAGTCCAAAAAGGCACCACAGCAGCAGAAATAATCAAGAGATTAGCATGGAAGAAGAAGGGGCTTGTTGCTGCATTTCTGTTTGATCTGACTTGATCGGGCAAATTTGAGTACATACCACCATTCAGGCACTCTACCTAAAACCACCTTGTGGGCACGACTCGATGAAGACATGGGGGTATCGGGAAAAATCCCGGTCAAACTATCCTGAAATTCCGGCATGGGGTCTCAAACTCCAGTCCTTGCTGGCCAGTGTGCTGCAACGTTTAAACATGTCTCAGTTTCAACACAACTGAATGAAATAATCTGTTTAGTGTTTTTTGTGTGTGTGTGTGTGTGTTGGAACCATAGAATGTAGATAGACTGTACACAGGAACACATCTAAATGTTGCAGGACAGCGACCCTCGAGGACTGGAGTTTGAGACCCCTGCAATAATGGAAATGTGCCTTATGATTTCAAAGTTTAAGTAATTTGTTTTACACTTTACACCAGAGTTGGGACCAAGTCACCAAGTCTCAAGTAAGTCTCAAGTCATTACACTCAAGTCTCGAGTCAAGTTTCAAGTCAAGTCTCAAGTCTTAAACATTGAATTTCAAGTCATTTTGAGGCTTTAAAAAAAAAAATGTTGCAATTTCATTTTCAGTGTAAATCATAAGGAACATGTTCTTTGTAAAATCTTTATTTGTTTGAATACCCAAACAAACAAGTGCAACTGAACTTAGAAAATGTCGAAAACGTTTTTACTGAACTCGTACCTCCATGTTGTACAGTTTAATTTAGCTAATAAAATAGTGTTCTATAACTTTAAAGGTTCAATGCTAAGGATTAAAGAGATTTTACAAAAGAGTACGGATGATGGAATTTTCAAGATGATATTTAGATTTTTAAGAGTCACAGATAGCCTATCTACTTAAAGAGCAACTCACTCCCTTCCAGAGTCTTACGCAACCTACATTTCTTGAAAAATGTGGCAAAAAGAGGCATTGCCCACTGTATAGAGCAGATAGTGGGTTATGATGGCATCATTTTGTAAATCACGCAACCTTATCAGCTCTCGCACACGTGTACACAAAGACAGTCTCCACTTGTTAAGACAGGATCAGCGCCATGGGTTGAGTGAAATGACATAAAAGTACACAACTTTGAAATAATAGATGTATCAAGTCTTTTAAAGTACATAGGTTCAATTCCAAGTCAAGTCAAAAAATTTTAACTTTTTATCTTATTAAGTCTCCGTTAACAAAATTATTTACTTGGGTCTGACTCCAGTCCAAGTCACGTGACTCAAGTACAAACCTCTAATTTACACAATCTAGCATCTCCAGTGTTTTCTAACAAACATGCTAACTGCTTCTTTCCCAGCACCAGCCAACAATGATGCATGGATAAAGTTTGTCAGCAGAACTATTTAAACTTTATTGTTTTGTCCTTTGACCTTGCAACTTGGTGTAAAAATAATTTTTGAAAAATATGAACAATATGTCTTTATTTAAGAGGCTTTCGCAGATCCCCATAGGTTTTCTTTACAAATTCAAAGTATGCATGATTTATTTGCTTGAAAGGTACGACGTGTGACTGGAAAGCTAAGATAGTTTTAATTCACATCATTGATGAAAATATAAGAGATTGCAATCGTAATCTCTGTTTCGCCTCTGATACAAAATCACCTCTTTCAATACATATATAGAAAATCAAGACTTAAATTCCCTGAAAATGTCCTAAGCATATTCCCACAGATAGCTGTTACATCATTTTAGATTTCCTGTTGCAATGGATCTAATTTTAACCCCGCTACTCGTTGGAAGGTGGAAAGTTGGAAAGTGTGAAAACACTTTGTTAACTTGAATGTTTGTGTCAAATCACTTCAAGTCAGGAGGGAATACTTTTATGTGCCCCTGAAGAACTGGCTTTCAGCAGCTAAACGGATACATCGTCGACTTCCTCTGAATCTCTATAGAGCTATTAGATCTTGTTCTGTGCACTCACACCTCCGTTTAGTGTTATCCACTTGTGATGGAATCATCCGGGACAAATGTTTGTCTGATGTCTGAACAGCTTCACTGGCATTGCATCCCAGAGGGTCCAACCTCCTCCCTGGTTCTTTACAGGAAAAAAAAAACCTCTGCTGTTTAATTGGGCATAGTGAGGTGATAATGGTCTGCACACATTAGTGGACCACCATGTCAAAGTAATCGTGACTGTGTCTCTACTTGCATCTTTAACCTTCACATTTAACCTTTGAAGGTTACAACATAACAGGTTGTTCTCTGCAATGCAAGATTTTGTGTGAAAGTGTGTTTTTAAATGTGCTACACTAAGTAGATGGTTTTAACTAAATTTTGCTAAAAATTATTATGTTCTTAATGTTTTAGCTGAAAAGTGGAGTTTGCTCATCCAGTGTAGCTTCTGTGACACATTTCCCCCTCTTTTTCTAATGTGTGTTATACAGTTGATATCAGTTATTTACATACAATAAATGAAAGGAGACAACTTCTTTTTCCTCTGAAAGTCTAACAGTAAATAGTAAGTAAATAGTAAATCAGCCTGAATGTCTCCTGTTTTAAATGAGTTTTCTAATATATTATAATAATATATTGTTTCTTACATGGCAGAAAAAACCTGAAGAGAGAATATTTTAAAGAATTCTCTATTATTTCCTTCAACTTCGGAAGTTTGAATCCTCTAAAATTCTGTGTCTCTGAGATAAATTAATCTTATTGTGAAATATATGTATCAACCACAGAGAAAATGTTTCTGATTGAACCTGGTGAGGGAGTGTCATTATCCACAGAGTAACAACAGACATGAGCTGAGAGGCCACGAAGCAAGGTCGAGGCCATTACTCCAAAAGTGACATAAAAAGTCGTGATTCTTAATCTTAATCAGTCTTTTTGTTCAAAGGTTAATTACAAATGCTCTCAGTAAATGTTTGGTGGCCTGTTTCTGGGTTTTGATGAAACCACTATCTGTTAAGCATGGGGGTGGCAGCATCAAGTTGTGTGGCTGTTTTGCTGATGCACATTACAAAATAGATTGTATCACGGGGAGAGAATATGAGACGTGCCGCTAAACTCGCATGTAAAACGCTTCTATTACGTGGCGTGCCGCTGACCATTCTATTAAAAATAGATTAACAATGATTATTTCAATCCTTCTTCATATATGGAGCAAAACATTTTCTATGCTGAAAATTCCAAACTATCTTACATTTCTGTTATTCAGAATGCTTTCTATAATTTAAAACCGCACCAGTCTTAAAGAGTCTATATTTGAGTGTGCTGAGGAATGTGACATTGGAGAATGGTCTGTGAGGTTAAACATGCTGTGCAACCCTACCCTCTTTGAAACAACAGCCCGCTGACCCCGCCATCTTGACCCCCTCTGTGCACCCCGATTTCGGCTCCTCCCCTGTCATTCCTGTCACAGCGATTAATAGCAGCACCCTGGCTATTCTTCTTTCATGGCTGAAATCAACTGCATCTTATGGTTTCAATCAGGGCAGAAAAGTTGACTTCAACCAGCGCCTGCCCAGATGCAGAATTCAGCCGACCCAACCCTGAGGCCACTGCAGCTCCTTATCAAGCGCGTGATGCCTGTTTCTGAAGAATCACAATCAGGAAACATGAAACATCTGCTTTCAATTGGAGGGGGGACTTATATCACTCCCCCACCCATGTCTTGTTCAAATACACACACACTCACACACACAACTGACTGCTAAAGTTTCACTGCCTTGTGCATTATCTTTGAATGAGGCTGTCTGGTTTGAGTGTGCGCTGGTAGATAGGGAGGGGATTTAGTTGCAGAGTCCGACCTCAATTGCTCAGAGGCTCCACACTGATTATGTCCAGAGAACATTTTACTCAACCTGTATCTGTTGCAAAATCTTAGAGTAAGACAATCACTTCCATACCAATCTTTTACTTTGGGTTGCTGCAACCCCTTCTCTTCCGCTTCCTTTTCTCTCATTTGCAGACCAAGCGAAAATATCACCCCTTTTTTGTTGCTGGTTAAAAAATGATTATCCGAACATTCATTGTGCTTAAATAAATAAGCAGAAAAATTATTAAATATGAAAAAGCAGCAAAAAAAGATGGTGTATTAATCTGAAAAGGATAATTTCTGCTTTGTTTGGGTGTTTTTGTCTCTGCAGCCACACGTGTGCTTGCTACTGCTGGCTGACTTGACCCTGAAATTTGACTTGCCGCATTACGAGCTCTTTCCCTCATGCAGTGGAATGAAGACTATGTTGTTGACATTGCTTCTGTAATTCCTTGGTACATCTGTTACTTCAATGACTTCTATGAAAACAATGCTTTACATAATTATATGCCCAGGGGTTGGCAGTGAGGTTGGGCAGGGTTCACTGCTTCACTAGGGAACCTCCTCAAACCACTTCACAGTGTAGGCAGAGGAGAAGCTGGTTTATGTAAAGTCCCCATGTATTTATGCTCATATATATATATATATATATATATATATATATTAATATATATCATGGAACAAAACTTTATGACCAACAGTGCACACACTACAAAAGTACAAAACATATTTGTTCTGCATTTCCCCTAGACTGTCCTCCGCAGGTAACAACACCGTACTGCTTGTCATAGTATATTTGTAAAGGTTCAATATATTTTCCTACCTTCATTGCCTCACACCTTCATTTTACACTCGTATATTACAATTTCGTCTACTTTTGTTTTACTTCAGTAACAAAAAACATTTTATATCTCTCGGTACATGCAAGTATTTAATTACAGCATATTATTTAACTATTATATAGAAAATTTATCATAAAAATGTTCAAATCTCTCTTATTTGTAACACTGTATGACACACTTTTTCCATTGATTGTGGTTCTGATGCATTTTGATGTCACCCATTTGACCCCTGATCAAACCAAAAGAACTCTGAGAGACTTTCTTTGGGCGGTTGATGCATTTGGAGTAGGTTATCAGTATAGAAAATTATTTAAAATTATTGTGGTTGTTTTTTAAGTGCATCTGTAGAAAAAAGGGAATTAGTATTAGTGAATAAAACTTGGCGACTTGCTCTGTGTTGCATTTTTTTAAGGTAAATTAAACCTCACTTCTGACTTCTCATGAAAATGAGAAGTAAGTTCAGGATGCATTTTTGAAGCAATTGAGGATTTTGATGGTTAGCATCTGTGCATTCCGTCCTGTTTTATCGCAATAAAGTTGTGCAGTACATGAATTTGTAGAGAACCTAAATTCTTCCTCTCTTTTGGCACCTTCTCAGTGTGTCTACTAGGGAAAATCCTCTGTCATATTAAGTTAAAGGAAACTGATACTTTCTCCAAACATCTAATGTTCTCTCTTACTTTTTATGCAGATTGGGTGTATCACATTGCCTTTGATTGTGGTGCTCATAAAGATTTTTTTCTTGTCTCTTTTATCAGAACCATCATAAATTTGCATTTTTTCTGCCTCTGCTTATAAAACTTTAGGTTGAACTAATATCTGTGCAGCTTTTTTACACAAAGCAGATACAAATGCCTCTCTTGGTTGATGATCTCATTATTGTAGCCTACCCTGCCAAAGACAGAAGGACTGTATTAGGGAGACCAATGTGTTTTCATTTCCAGGTACAACAGAGTGCTGTAAACTATATCATAAATGCTCCTCAGTCTCAGCGCACCTTTTTTGACAATATTTTATGTAATTCTTCATAACTTTGTAGACATCTGAAATGTTGAGTAGTGGGCAAGTGGGGCTTTCATTGTCCATTATTTTGCTAATCTTTCGGATCTTCTGCAACTGCAGGCAATTTAAGGAGTAACATGGTGGTCTCATGTAATGATATATTCAGATTCAGTTATCTAAGTGTTACAAGTCCGGCATTTGGCTTTTTTAAAATTGAAAATATGACACTTTTTAGTATTGGTTGGCTGTTTGATTCTGTCTCCTGTGCCAATACTTCATTTGTCAGAGGATTTTAAACACGTTCTATTCAATTAATCTCATGAAAAAATATATACATTATTTGTAATATATTAATGTAGAAAGAAAAAACAGCAAACTACCACTGTTTTGAGATATCAAACAAAGTATTTGCATGGTTAGGTAAGCCACATGTTCTTTAAGTGAACAGTGTAATAATGTTTTTGTTGCTAAATCTCCCCCTGCATCCACTCAGCCACATTTGAGATGCAGGTTAACAACTGAGCTCCACGCCCTTCTCTCACGCATGCATCGACATGCCTCATATTACATCCAGCTAAATATAAAGCACAAATTTCTTAAGCTTCTTTGAAGGTCATGAGAAAACTGATCAATAGAAAAGAAACAGCAAACATGCGGCAAAGGTTCATAAATATTTTAAACAAAAGAGTACCCTGGGAACTGAAAAGATAAAATAATAACTTTTAGATCCTTGTTATTAATAAAGACATGGCATAAATTTACCTTTTATCTTAATAAAAATACTGCTATACAAAATTACTTCTAACACTAGGTCTACAGACAGGGAGATGGTTGTTGGGTTAAAACCTATATTCAAACTGACCATATAAACAAACACTACTCCACTCCAGCCCCACCCGTCTTGGGGCTCCCTATCCCAAAGGATGTTTACATAATCCTTAAAAATTGGCTCCGAGTTTCGTTACTTACTGCTCAAAAGTTGGCCGATGAGAAGCAAAGCGAAAGCCAACGTTTTGGAGTGACCATTTGTTCTCTGTCCAGATGATGCTGCCATTCTCGGCCTGAGTACACTCACGCGGGAGTGAGAGAAAAAGAGAGGGAAGAAAGCGTACGAGAAAAAGGGCCAAGCTGGTTGAGCCAGAGCGGTTCAGGGTTTCCTCTTGCTCAGAGTGGGACAGGCTGGATAAAGCACCACTTGTGTTCTGTCACCTATTATATAGCCACCCCCTCTTTCCGTCTTTACAAAGGCCCAGCCCTTCACCCCCTTATTCCACCGGTTACTTTAACCCTTCCTCCGTGCCCCCACCCCAATGCAAATGGAGGGAAAAAAGATAACAAGCTCTTCCTTAGGTGTTCTATTTTTCAAAATGTTTGCATCTTTGTCTGACTTTCAGGCTTGCATAAAATATGCAACTCGAGTACCTCAGTCGTCCAAAAAATAGGTGGAAACCAATGTTTTGCTGGGCTGTGCTTCTTGTGTCTTTTCTTCAACACGCTGGGGTATGATGTCTGCTTAAATGTGAGCTGTAATCCACCTCACAATGAAAGGTGATATCAGACAATATGCTGTGACATTCAGCTCCTTAATAGGCTTATGCAGACAGACCATAGCGTAGAATATCATAATCGAAACAAAGGTGGAATCCACTGTTATGCTAATAGTATTAATCCATTTCAGTGGTCTGAAGCCCCCCAGTCCCTCAGCAGGGCCATCAATCACCAGCTGTGTTTGTTGGGACACCACAGGATCCGCTTAAACCCTTCACACTTCCTCAGACTCCTGAAAGCAGTCCCATGAAACCGGAGGATCTCTGCTTTACTTTTGTGCACTATTGTGCTTGCACTTCTCATGCTCCCCATAAATTAGACATCTGGAACCACTGGGGAAGGTATGCTAGATGAGTTGTAAAAGAAAATACCCACCCTTTTGGAGTAAGAGACCAACAGCAAGTGGAGAGTGGTAAACAGAACCAAAAGAGCTCTATGTTACATTCTCAGGGAAACAGTAGTGTAATTTAATACCAACCCTGATGCCCATGACCCCCTTTTTTGGCCCCAGCCTTTCTCCCGTCATCACATTTCCTCCCGGTTCCTCCCAGTTCCCCCCTTTTTCTTTTAAATGAGCTCTTTATCAAGATGCTGGTCAAACAGTGGGGTGTGTAGGTGGGTAATTTGCTCCTGGCTGTGATTTAAGACGAGCTCAGCTAAAATCCTCAAGAGAAAAAGCACCAATGTGCCTGTTCCAGTCAGATATGTACAACAGAAGTCAGCTCTCCAAAGTAAAACATTAGACAGTTAATTAACTATTTCTGCTGAGTAAGTTCTTTTAGATAAGTGTACTTTATCTCTGTCAACTGGTGAAAAGTCATGAAACTGATTAGTTACTTACTTTGTATTGTTATCATAGAGTAATATATATTATACTGATCCAAGAAAAATTGGGAATAGATGGGAATCCAATTAATTGAACTCTAGTATAGAAGTGGTTAAAAAAAGCTTTTATTAGATTTTTATATAGATTAGATCTATTTGTTGATGAACTCCAACATACAACAGGAAATGCTGTTATCCACAAAAAGATCAAACATGAGATGTGGGCAAACGTTTTTAGAAGTCAGTGGTCCAACATATTACTCCAAGAGCACACCAACAACTCATCCAGGAGATTACAAAAGACTCAGAACATCTAAAGCACTGGATCATTTGCAGTACTTCAAGTTACTGTTCATGATTTAACATTAAGAAAGAGACTGGGCATGAATGATCCAAAGCACACATGCAAGTCCACCTGTGACAAAAATACATCTGCAAAAAATGCTGTGGCATGACCTTGAGTGAGACCTTTCATACTTGAAAACCCTCCACTGTAGCTAAAGTAAAAAAAATAAATAAAAAATTCAAAGAAGAGTCGACCCAAATTTCTGCACAGCGTTGTAAACGACTCACTGCCAGCTCTAAAAAATGCTTTATAGTAGTTTTTGCTTCCAAAGGTGGCACAAGCATAAGTCTTATGGGGAGAGTAGTTGCTTTTTCAACTAAAGCCCAACTGGTTTATATGGCTTTTTTTCTTTTTGTAAATAAAGCATATTTAAAAAAGTTTTTGTTTTTGTTTACTTGGGTTATTTTTGTCTGACTTTAGAATTTAGATGTTACATAAAAGTAACAACAGAAAAATCTGTAAGCAGCCAGTTACTTTTTCACAGCTCTGTATCAGCCTCTCTCCCAGTTCTATTCTTTTTTTTCTGATGTGGTACGATACTGTATCTGGTAACAATGCAGGAATAAAATAAGACTTTTGAAAAGGTTAATATGCCAAGCAAGATGTGAAGCATGTGCATGTAATATGCACACAAATGTACATATTGTTAACAGACTTAGCTTGCTTGGAAATTCACCAATCAGGTAATGGGGAAAAAACACAAAAAGATTCCTGTTTTCTTTGACTGGAACTGGAATATTTAGATTTTTTTTCTGAGTACTGGACTTCCTTTTTTATTGTACTGTTTATTGTACAGCATGTTGACCAGTAAAAAAGGTGGATACGATTAATTAAAGTGACAGTGTGTAGTTTTTGCAGTACATCTTATAAAATAGCCATTAAAATGTTGGGTGTTCCTTGGTCAAACAAACGGTTTGGAACAGACTTGCCTTTTGTGACCGCGGCTGCCGACTTAGGTGCTCTGTTTACGTCCCGCCCATCGTAGTAGCATTGTAGTGTAGTAATATTACTTCTACCATGGAACTGGAAACGTATAACGAGAGTTTAACTTTGTTTTTATATTTCAGTTAAATCAAATGTGCAAACGAATTAGTACCTGGTAGCCACGGAAGCTGCAACTGCTAAGTAACTAACGAACCATATATAACTTATTTGGTTCTAAAAAATAATATTAAAAAAATAAAACAAACATTTAAGATATAAGCCCGATGGTTAAAATTAGTTGACTTACATTTAAAATAGAAATTTACCCCCGAAGAAGGTGCTATCGGCTCCTACCGCGCTGCATTCTGGGACATTTTTGACCGAGAGAAGCCATCAAGGCACCTCTGATGTACCCTTGGTTAGTTTGCTAAACGGCTAGCAAACGGAGTACAGATTCCTCCGTAGCACATGAACATTGGAACAAGTCTTGGCGGACCCTGATGACGTATCTCCTAGGCAACCGATCAAGGCGAGGGTCCTGAGAAACACCCAATATGTAATAATAATTACGTAAAGCACACTAATTGCAAAATATTGGCGATATTGTAAAATATGACTTTAAAAATCTGTTTTAAAAGACAAAGGCGCAGGTCCTCTTTTCAGGGGAAAGCCATATTAGATGACGTCTTTACTTCTACAAGAGCCCCGACTGAGCCCCAGACGGACAAAGTGCACGGAACACGCCCGCTATTAAAACATTGATTTCCCCTCAAAATGCAAAAAAGTTTTGCCATAAGTACATTTTTACTTCTTCTCTAGCTCCAAGGGATGAAAGAGAGACTGATGTGCTCGTCATGATGCTGCAAATAGATAATTCTCATGGAATTGAGCGTTTGAAAACAGCACTAGTTGGACCTCCGTTGTTGAGTTTCTTACTCGAAGACACCGATACCGCATGCTTGTGATAATTTAGGTATGCACTGCCCCCTACTGGCCGAAAATTACACACTGTGCCTTTAATGCTTTTTTCATGCTTCCACAGACTGAAAGAAGTGATAGTTTTGATGTGTTTGATGAACGGGGTCTTATGTGGCTTATATGGCTTATGACTTAACTGTAGATTTCAGCTCCAACACTTACAGTCTTATAATCCGTTTACATCAGGGGTGTACAAAGTCAGTCCCAAAGGCCCGGTGTCCTGCATGTTTTAGTTCTTTCCATGGTTCAACACACCTGCATCAAATGAAGGCTCGTTTAAAGCCTCTGGAGACCTCTGCTATGCTAAGGAGGATTTTGAACCATTCAAATCAGCTGTGTTGGAGCAGAGACTCATCTAAAGGTGGCAGAGAAGCTGCAGCTTTGAACTCTTGTCAGCGACCATCCTCTAGGTACACAATACTGACAGTTCAGACTCAAATATAGCAGGAATGACTTAATAATAAAGAGGTCAATCTAACATTTCACTGCGTAGATGCTGCTCTTACCACAGGATGCTGGATGCTTGTAGCTAATGCTGCATTCCAGTTAACCTTTCCGAGTCGGAAAGTCGGGATTCTCGCAGTTGTCTCGCGTCATTTCACCGAGACCCCCTTTAGGTCGGAATATACGAGCTCCAACTTGGAGCTCTGAGAGTAGACCAAGTAGGAAGTATACATCGGAGAACAAAGATGGCTGCGTATGTAGTTGAGATGTATTTTCTTTTTATTCGTAGTATATTGGTCATTTCAGTGATGCTTTTAAATGCTCTTAAACATTTGACTACATTTCTGCTTTAATCCAGTTTATACATTGCAAAGCCTTGCTGTGCCTGCAAAAACAATGTACAGCTTTGTTTGTCATGCTGGTCTGCTGAAGATGCTATGTCGCTAACAACAATAACAAATACTTATTTTTTTATATTTTTTTCTGAGTTAAGCCACTCCTGAAGTGATTTACAAAGATCAATCATTTTGCCACATTTATAGAACAGATGTTTAGTTGATTCATCCTCTTGTTTGCATAAGTAACATTTTTCAACACTGATGTTGAATCTAGTTTGAATAAAGTGGTTCAATGAGTAAATGTTATTTAAAGTTTTGAAATGGATTTCTTGACTACGTGGATCAGAGCCCGTGGGATATTTTTAATCACATTATTATATTCAATAGAATAATAATGACTAGCCTGCCCTCGACAGCTGCTGCGCTCAAAGCGTCCATGTTCTTTCCGACTCAGGGTGAAACTGGAACGCTTTAAGACGTGGATGACGTCACATTCTCGTTTACATCAACTCGGACGCCCGAGTATCCGAGACAAATGGAATGCAGCATAACTCTGTGCTTTCCTGTGTGATTAATTTAGTTAATACATATCTGAAAATCTCCAGGCACCTATTCATCAAACAGCAAAATACTGTCAATTCCTCATAACCAATCTAAGTATACAGTGAGGCCAGGGCTGCGTTAAACAAATATTTTCCGAACTTGACAGTTTTTTTAATGGTGACAGAAAATCTGATGGCTGTCCTTCATTTTTAAAGATTAATATTCACACTCTGACTGCTTTAAGCAATGTGCAGATTTTTTTTCCCAACTCTATGCACGTCCTGGTCCAGAGTCCTGCTAAATACATTCAATCCATTATTTATTCAATTTCTTCTTAAAAGGGTCTGGTGGGGTCTGGTGCATATCTCCAGCGGTTATAGGGCGAGAGGCAGGGTACATCCTGAACAGGTTGCCAGTCCATCCATCCCAACGTGCCCAGTTAGGTTCGCTCCAAAGAGCCCAATGGGTAGCAAAGACAGGTGTGCGGCGCCTGCTACTGCTTTAACTGCAGGCTTTTGTCCTGTAGTTTACGGTACAGGAAATGACTCATTCTGAGACTCTTCGAATCATGTTAAAACTTTCTGTCTGAAGTGAGTAACATAACTGCAGTCTCCAGTGCAGGAGCAAAGTGTGGATTCTACCTGCAGAGGGGTAATCTATTTTGTTCAAGCAGAAAATAAAAACCTCATGTCAATAACTTTTGAAACAATCCTACTATTAGTTTAGAAAAGAAAAAGAAGTGAGCATTTGTGTTCCATGCCATGCCGTATCAGGTATTCTTATAGTAAGCGCAAGCGTTTAGTTTCATTTTGTACGTTTATTTCTCTGGTCAGGTTGATTCGATTGAATAATACTTAATAGGGTAATGGGTATTAACTCATCAAAAAATCCCCCCCGGCACTTATTTTTTGACGAATAAAAATAAATTGTTACTGGATTTTTTTTTACCCTGACGGTCAAAATGACAGACAAAAAAAAATGTCTAGCGTGAACTCTGAGTGAGGCAAAAATGTTTCTTGCAGCCAACAATTGTGCAAGGGTTCCCACTTAAAAAGATGAGAGGTCTGTCATTTTCATCATGGCCTGCGTTTACATGTAGCCAATAACTGGTCTAAAACGGGAATATTAGCTATAACCTGGTCATGCACAGCCATGTAAACACAAACATGCTCATAATCAGGTTTTTAAAAACCCGAATATTACCCCTGGGGTACCCCTTTTCTAACCCGAATATCTGGTCATTTAAAGGCGTATCAGCATATCCCCATCAAAAGTAACATTGATTTGTTTTCTGTGCATGTTCTATTAGCAATAAATTTTAGTCTTTTGAGTCGAGGACCTTCTGGCATAAGAATTCCATGTACAGTACGGACCAAAAGTTTGGACACACCCTCTCATTCAATGAGTTTCATTTCTTTTCATGACTATTGACATAGATTCTCACTGAAGGCATCAAAACTATGAATGAACAAATGGAATTTTTCTAGTACTTTTCCAAAAATTGTGAAATAACTCCAAAGTCACCAGACCTGAACCCAATCAAGATGATTTGGGGTGAGCTGAACTGCAGAGTGAAGGCAAAAGGGTCAACAAGTACTAAGCATCTCTGGGAACTCCTTCAAGACTGTTGGAAAACCATTTCGGGTGACTACCTCTTGAAGCTCAAGAGAATGCAAAGCAGTAATCAGAGCAAAGGGTGGCTACTTTGAGGAATCTAAAATATAGCACATGTATTCAGTTAATTCACTCTTTTTGTTTAAGTACCTACAGTAATTCCATACATCATGTGTTCATTAATAGTTTTGATGCCCTAAATTGAGAATCTACAATGTAGTCATGAAAATAAAGAAAACACATTGAATGAGAAGGTGTGTCCAAACTTTTGGTCTGTACTGTATACCTGAGTAACTCTCTCTGCTCTCCCTCTTTCTACCACTCTCTGCTCACGCATGTAAGCTGGTTATCTCAAATGTTTCAGAAACCCGAATAGTGACCTAAACCCGTCAATGTCACACTTCAACTGTGAGAGACAGAATGTAAAAGAAAGCCTAGAAATCATGTTGTAGAATTGTTAAGGAATTTATTTATATAATGGTGCAGAAAATAGGTATTTGTTCAGTAACAAAAAGTTACCTTAATACTTTGTACAGTACTTTTGTTACTGTGGTCTCAGCACTCTTCAGCTCATTGACTAGTCCCCCCACCCCCCGTGTAGTTCCAGGCTGCTTCCTCACCGTTCTCTAGATCATGTGCACCCTACAAGGATCTCACCTTGCAAGGAACTTGAGGTCGAGAGATTGTCAGTGATCTTGTATTTATTCCATTTTCTAATAATGACTCAAACAGTCTCTTCTCATCAAGCTTCTTGCCTATTGTAGATTGGTTCATCCCAATTTGTGCAAGTATGTGGAACGCGGGTGCAGTTGGCTCTAGTCCTAGTCTAGTTGATCACATTACGTGTTCTGCCTGGACTCAGGTGGAGCTAGGACCGCTACAGCGGGGAGTCCGGAAACACCGGCCCCTCGCTGTGTGTGTAAGCCTAGTTTGAGGAGCCAGTTTCCTGCGTCGGTCAAAGCTTCACCCGCTGAGTAACCAACCAGAATGATGAGCGGCTGTCCATCTGTCTGCGGTCAGTACAAATGTATAATATGTGAGCGGCTTGGGACGTGCTGTGGTTGAGCTATTACCAGGCCTCGGTCGTATTTACTCCTCCTTATAGACTGTTCGGGTGATGGCTCACTTTTTGCCGGAGAGAGCGGTGCCATTTGTGGCCACGATGGCTCTTTTAAGAGCCACCAACAAACCTCTTAAGAACTTTCCTGTCTAAATTGTTTAACCTCTTTATAATTATTTATTTTATTCATGTGTCTGTATAGAAAACTGCTGGTGTCATGTAGCTCAGAGTGATTAGCCACAGTGTTTATCAGTATTTCCTCCATGTTGTGCTGATGCTGTAACTTTGTGTCAGTCACAGTACTTTTGCATCTTCGGTGTGCCGGACTTTTTTTTTTTCCCAAGAAGGCGTTGGGAAAAACAACTAGGTATATACTAATTTCTACAGGTGATAGCTGATTGCTGTTGACCATGTTCTGTTTTTGAGCGAGGGGAGAGAGGGAGGGAGGGCGTTGGATGGAAGGCGGCTGTAAACAAAATGTAGAGACGTTGCAGGGAGGTGAGGGCGTAGCTAGGACTCAGGTGTTCAGAGCTCAACATGACAGCTGCGAGAGTTTTAAAAGATTACTCAAGCATACATAAAGTAATGTAAGAAACACTTTAGGCATGTTTTTAAGGAGGGAATGAGAATAAGAATGTGATGCAAAGCTTTAAAAAGAGGATTTTACATGCCACCCCTCCTTTAAATACGTCTGTCAGGGACAGATTTCTTGCTTGTTTGTAGGTGCTAAATATTTACTTCCTGCACCATCATCAAATTAATTCTTTAAAAGAATCATACTATGTGATTTCCTGGATTTTTATCTACATTCTATCTCTCACAGTTGAAGTATACCTATAATGAAAATTAGAGACCTCTCCCATTTTTTAAGTTCAACAACCTAATCGGTGGCTACCAAATGCTTTTTTGCCTGGATGTATATGCACTGTCCAAAGACTGTTGTAGGATGTATGAAGTCCCACAGATCAAAGATCAGCAAATACGCTGCAAAACCTCAGCTTCATTGTCTGCATGAAAAGACTTTAGCTACCACTATTACCTGTACATTCAGCTGGATTCAGTGTCATTGTCAAAAGCAAGAATACAGCAGCTTCTGCAGCTTTACATGCTATGCTTGAAGTTACAACTGTAGAAAATGCATCATGTTATATAAGTGATAGATATTAGCTAGAATCACAGTGGTACTGTTCTTTTCTGCATGTCTGGTCTTAGCCCTGCTTGCCTAATGACTCTGCTGCCCATCTTCTCTCTCCAATCATACCATGGTAAACTTTATATTAAGAATGATCTGTTCTGTGTACTCTAACATACTTACAGTACTGTGTGCCAATTCTTCATGACATAGTTATTAGCCCGATTGTATGATACTATGTGATACTAGGTCAGGTCAAATGAACTGATATTAAATTCCTACATCCTGTGTTACCATGGAAATTACCCTCTGTACACTGGACGTCCTGACATCCTGCAAGACTGTGCTTCTGCATCATCCAAAGATGCCTGAGAGTCCACAGTCTTCACCCTGAAGAAATGTTTACTGATATGATATTGATATTAGTAAGGTTCACTGAATCTATAAAAGGCTGTTTTAGTTGTTGGGAAGCAGGTCAGTTTTTACATGGTTCTTTGTAATTTCTTGCTTGATCAACCAAGCCTATATTAAAACCTCCATAAATCTGAAGGAATATCTCTCATCCCTTTATTTAATTAGTCTTTTTTGATGACACGCAGAGACAGGGACTTGTAGCAGTAAAGATATTTAGTTGAATGGGTCTTTCATCCACCGGTCCTCACACTTTAAACGATGTGTGAAAGGTCCCAGAGTGCGTTTGTGCTTTCTGGCATTTTTTTCTGAGTGGTATCATGTCACAGCCCCATTTCTATACGTCATGCACAACTCTGTGATAAAGTAAACATGGAGTCTGTATGGTGTGTATAGTCCTAATAAAGCAAATACTGGCCTCATTTTCATACACAAGTACACATGCACATTATGGAAATTTCTCTAGATATTTTTAACTATATAAATATAGCATATTTATATTAACAATAAAAATACATTTAAAGTATCCTGCTCTGTTGTACATTCCACCCTGGGTATGCAACTTTATAATTTATTTTTAACTCTGTCCATAAAAATAACATATTTTTCTTAAATATTAAATCCTGTTTTTGCATACTTGGCACGGTACTAAAGCAGATTCAGGAGCTGTGTAGGCAGAACTGCGTTTGACCCACGTTTTTGAACCGATACCCGTTTCATCTACTTGTAAACAGTGTCTAAGTTGTCATTTGGTTGATAATTTACCACGTACCCATGCAAACTTTTTAAATTTCCACACATCAATGCAGGTTATCTTTATCTGTATCAAAAACATTGAAAACACTGCGTCATAGATCCACAAATAATGTATCGAGAGCGGCTGATACAATGTATTTAGATGCAGCTGTTCTCAAATCAATATCTGTGAGGTTTTTAATGTCTCTTGCACATGCAATTTTTTAGAAAAATCAAGTCTGTTTTTTATAGTTTGCTCTATCTTTTGCAGTACACAATGGTTGTTTTATCCAGAAAAATCAATGGTCAATGCTTCAAGCAGAGTGTAAAGTACAATGTAGCTTTAGAATGCCTGGAAAATAATTGTTAAGGGATTAGAGCTCCTAATAAAATGAAAGTATGCAAAATAAAATCTGATGTATTTAAATTATTAGTGTAAAATGTACTAGTTTTGTCTGGTTTTCATTTTTTCTGAGGACTCCGACGCTCTAAGCTCAACAAACATGCATTATCTTTAAGATAAGATTTAAGAGCTTAAGGAGAGCTATAAGCAGGAAGTCATAAAACAGCAATTCGCCTGCTGTGACAGTCAGTTATAAGACAAGTATTTCTTTGTTACAAATTGATAATTAGCATTCGATGTCAAAAGATCCATTGTTTGGTCTGGACTTCAGGCATAGGAGTGGACAAAAATAGATGAGCACACTTTGTTAAAGGAAATAAATTACCCCCCTGTAAATATAATAATAGAAGAGTGTCATTTTCCTTTTGTTAGTTCTACAAATGAGCTGGTAAGCACAGTCACAAACACATGCATGTTATAATGCAAGATTTATGGAGCTTTGAAAGTGGGACCCATAAATCCTTCAAAGCTCTGTGATTGGCTATGTAGGAGGGAGTCTGTCTTGAAGTGATTTCATGAGTGCAGAAGATGGAGGCGAGGAAGGAGGGAAAATTAAAGTTTGAAGGAGGAGGAGGAGGTAGAAGAGTGGGAGGATGAGTGGGAGGGGATTTCATTTCAAACTGCAGAAAATGTTGACCGTTACCACTGTGAACTGAGCAGCCACAACGACCCTAAAGGGAACAGGAAAAAAGAGGGGTAGGTGGTGGAGTGGGGACTGACAAAGGAAAGCTCAGCGCCAGTCACCCCGTCTCAAAACATAAAGTGCATGAGGGATGTCCCTATGCAAGTTCTTTTTATGGTCTGAGTTGACTATGAGTTTGTTTTATGTGGGCATTTTGACCTGCAGAAAAACAGCACAATTTTCTATGTTACCGATCACACACTGACACAAAACAAACACATATCTCCACACAGCTGACATTTTCAACCTTTACCCCCTTCCCGCATCACATTTCTTTAGCTTTACAACTTTGCTAAGCTTAAACTGAAATGAATACATACACAGTTTTTATTATTTAATTATTTAAAGTATTTTATTTTCCTTTTCAGTGCATGTTTGCTATAATAGTTTTGGCCAGAAGATGGCCTCAGTAGACTAGTGTGCGCTCTTTTTTTTTCTTTTTCTTTTTTTCCAGCTTACTCCTAGTTGTGATCTTGTATGATTTAATCTGAGAAATAATTATAGATTTACCTTCTTATTTATTTTTGATCTACTTGTTAGTTAGGGAGAATACATTCTGAATCTCTGATGGTACTTTCCAGTTTTACTTTATGTATTTAGCTGTTGGTCTGGAGAAAGCTCCAGTCATGCTTAAGGAAATGAAAGCAGAATGAAACAATGATTGTTCTGTGCTATATTTGCTGTCTCTCATGTAAAGGTAATTAAAATTTGTTATATTAAAAAAAAATCTGTGTTGTTTCAATTATGTAAACCACCTTGAGATCATGTGGTTTTAACACCAATAAGTCACTTGACTCATCATTTTTACTTTGTTTAAATCTTCATATTTAGTGGAAAGCGAAGTATTTATTCATTTGATGTTTTTACAGGGGCTTCATTCTACAGGAAATTCACTATGAATAAGCCAAGTCCACTCTTGCTTTTACATCTGTTCATGTGAGTAGAAAGTCCAAGGATTTTTCAGTTCAGTATTCATTCCACAGATAAACTCACAGTTTGAATTATTCTTCAAGATCCGCAGTCTGCGCACAAGAACTGTTTCCCAACAAATGAAATATTCTGATCAGGCAGTAGAGGTTGTAGAGGTTATTATATTCTACAGTGAGAAAACCACAGAAAAGACGCCTTGCACCATTACATTACTTGACATCACATCATATATGATGTAATGGCATCAGCCATGGGTCAAGGCAGAATAAGATATTATGACACCTGCCATCATTTGAAAGGAGAATCATTACTGAAGGGTGCAGAAGCTCCATAAACTTGTCTGTTTTCATCCGGACAGAGTCTATAAGGAAGATGTCCTGCAGGTTTTTCCGCTGTCAGTGGAAATGGTCTGAGTCCTAATGATCCTCCTTCCTGTGTGTTTGTGCGCAACGAAGGTAAGCGAGGGGGAATTGTTGGCTGCCGAGTGTTGGTGCTCTGACAAGTTAAGAGTGAGCGGGGTGAAAGCCAGGCAGCTGTACAGAAAACTCTTCGACACACAGTTGACACCCTACCCTGATCTGACAGGTGCGGGCTGACGGTTCATATAACCCTCCTTGGCCCCCAATCTTCCTCTGCTTGCCACATAACCCTGAGGGTTTCACATATATAATGAATATCTGTTTCCTATGGCAAGTGCTGAGGAGCCCCTATATGCTGCTCAAATGTCGTACCAAATATTGTCACAGTATGATAGTAATGGTTTTAAGTCTGTGGATCTCCAGAATATTTTCAGTTGCTTCATAAACTCAGATTGTTTTCAGGATCATTTGTCCAACTCTTGCATGAAATGGTTTCCTAGAACTGGATTGGTAAGATTTTTATAAATGCATGATTCAAAACAACATATATTACAATATCATTAAAAACACAATTTAATTAACTAATTATTATTTGTTTTGCAGATTCATTGCATACGGAGGGATACATTTCAAGCTGTTATTTTCTGTTAGTTTAAAAAATTTGGGCTTGCAGTTATTTAAAGTCTAAATTCCAGTTTTTTATAAATTGTTTTAATTTTTAATCAAACCCGAAAAAGCATTTTAACAAGAAATAATATCCTACACAATCATTGGCAACATGGATGACTTGACAGTTGTCCGGCAGACAGTCATTGACTGCATTCATATAAGCCACAAAAAGTCATTCCAAAACAGGCAAAATATTCTCACAGTCCTATATCCAGAGATAACAGTGGAAGGTTTAGTGAAAGGACAACCACAGCTTTGCCAGGACTGTGAAGCAAAGATGATGTAGTGCCACACAGCCATTGGGGGGCTTTAATCGGCATTCTAGCTTCAACATCATTTTGCTGTAACAAAACGAGCTGCTCCGTGAATGTTCTTTCTCCTAATTCCGCCTGGTATTCGGATCGGAGACTCTTCACTCCAACTTTTTTGCTGGGGTTAGGAGTTTCTTGGATCTGAGGACCACTACTGATCAACCAGTTGAACTGCAACTGGCTAATGAATCAAACCTACTGATCTGCCCGAAACTCAGCAGAACAAATCCTTTACATTACAGATCTCTGTCGTGAGAGAGGGAGCCGATAACATGCTTCTGCATGCCGAAGAAGCAAGGAGATGCAACAGCCAATAGCCATTTACCCACCACGGCGGAGCTGAAACCTGCGTGGACAGGGACCGATCGGTGGGAGGAGACGTTGAGCTAGCTTAATGGAAGATACTTTTCATTTTCAAACAGGACTTAGCACCTGCTTATACTGTCAAAAGTACCAAAACTTGGTCAAATGAATATCATTCTATAACTTGCCAGTAAACTCTCTCGGCAGCGCTGCGGTAAGATCTTGGCAATGTGTTTGTCTCACCATCTGTCACTCTGTTTAAGTATCTTGGCACTCTTTGCAATAAAAGTTGACTCTCTCCTAGTCTCTGATTGATATTTGACCTTCAGGTCAATATCTGATGGGGGGGGGGACATGAATGCGTCATTGCTTCATCTTTGCTCTCTGGGACTTAATCTCACCTCCACCGTTTGCTGGCTTCAACTTTGTGCAGAACGCTCCGCAGAAGCAGATGCAGTAAATGCCATGGGAGATTAGAGAGGCTAAAAGCCGGTTTGTTGCTTGCTGCCCCTGTGCATACCAGCTTTGGCTCAAGTCGTCTTTCTGATTTGATTAGCTACCTGGTTCCTGTGGTCAGTTGGACGGATGAGTAGTCCTGAGTAGTGAATTTCAATAACCTTTGGCCACTAAACTGATTTGGGGCTACAAGAGCGGCTGCTGGAATTGTTTTGATCCTACTTAACTAATAGAAGCTTTTCTGTCAGAGTTGCCAACTCCGTGTTTCCTCCATAGCTCCGCAGTTGGGTGGTATGCCACAAGGAACGATGATTGGGCCACTCCTGTTTTCTCTGTGCTGTATTCCCACTGGGGTCTACTTTCCAAAGGTTTGGGATGATGCTAGCCAAATCTATGTACCCCTTAACCATGAAAATAAATGATGTGCGGCTCAACGTTTGGAGTCCATTACAGAAATTAAATCTTGATTGTCTGCAAACTTCCTGCGTTTTAACAATTAAAAGAATTTTTTTTCAAGTCTTCTCATTTGATGTATCACTTTGAAATTTTGATTCATGCCTTTGTAACGACTCCGCAAGACTATTACAACACTCTGTACTCTTGCATCAGCCAGTCCTAGCATACACGTCTGCAGCTGGTTAATTTGATGATAATTCACCAATTATGTCCTGACTTTACTGGCTCTCTGTCCATTATCATTTGATTTGAAATTTTTTTTGTCTTTAAATGCCATAATTGCCTTGCCCAGCATTGTCTGTCTTACCTGTTCCGATGTTGTTCCTCAGAACGAAAGCAAACACAGAAGAAACTGAGCCTTTTCCATTATTGGTCCTAAATGAGCTGCTCCTGGGTATTAAACAGGCTGATTCAATTATTGTATTTAAATCTGCCTTAAGACACACTTGTACTTCATGGCGTTCACATGGGTTGAATTGTTAATTTTTACTGCAAGCATTGTATTTCTGTGCAACAGTATTGTATATTTTAATATTGCATTTTTTACATTGTTTTGATGGACAGCACTTTGGTTAAGTTTGTTGTTTTTATCACTGCTTTTTAAATAAACAGGACTGAATTGGACTGGACTTTCTCTTCCGGCACTCAGCGAGGACAGACGCTTTTATCTTTCTCAAATTACATCATAGGCGAACAGATTGTGGGATTGAGCTGTGTGGAGTTCATGGGATACTGACACTTGGACGCACATCCTAATACATGCACACACTTGTTAGCATTGCTATCACGTTATCACGGCTGTTCCTATGAAGCTCCTTCAACCTCAGTGAGCAACTGGTGATGCGTGCGGTGTTAGCTGCGCAGCCAGGGCAAAACTGGAACCCCCCCCCCTCCCCTTTCCGCAGCGAGGCTGCTGGACACTGGCGCCACTGGGCCCTCTAACCACCACCGTTAGGCAACGGGTGAAGTGTCTTGCCCAAGGACACAATGACTGGGACCATCAGAGCCAATTTCAAGACAGACGCCCAACTCCTGAGTCACAGTCGCCTAGTAAATCCAAACAAACTGAACACAGTAGCCACCCTGTTCCGTCACACATTTAGATGAATTTATGTATTAAATATGAACATTTCACCTGTGGCCTGAATGTAGAAGCAATACTTTTTCCTGGTCATTGGACATAAATTCCTTGAACAAGGGCTTTCTTGATTGCTTCAGGAGTAAATCCACAACTTGTGCTTCTTCAGCCTCAGTGGGTAAGGTGTCCAGTGCACCTGCGTGCTCCAAAACCTCCATAACTCTTGACGCGGCTCTCATCTCCTGGATAGTGAGATGCATTGGGTACAGTGTCCAGGTTTGAGATGAGGCTTAGATGCTCTCGATCGGTTCAGTTACCTGAACCCCACGTGTAAAGTTAAAAATGTGTGCATGTTTGCTCCACGTAATAAGGGGTATAATCTGTCAAAATGCCAGATGGCCTTCAGATAAAAAAACACAGCCAAAGATGAAAAAATAATGGGACCTCTTATTAAATGTAAATTTTATTAAAATGAAATACTTTTCTGTGGCTAGATTTGCAATGCAGGAAAGGTGAACGCAGATAAAGCCGGGGGCTGTGGATGATATTTTGTTTCTGTACAGCAATCTGCCCATCAAATAAGCATTGTGGCATTCCAGAGAAATAAAATGTAAATAATTAATTGTAAAAACATTTGTCTGTTTGTCCTCCATCCCAAAAGAATAATGAACAAGTTTAAAGCAACTGTCCAATAAAGGGTTTAATTGTGTTTAATCTGAAAACACAATGGCCCCTCCTTTGGTGGTCTTGAAACAGATACAACACATGTGCATTTAATTCCAACCCAAAGCACAAGTAAATTTTTGCCAAATGGGTGGAGTCTGAAATCTCAGTTTTATAATTATTTTCTGTCTTTTAAAGCAAATATATTGGTGATTTATGTGTCAAACTAACTGGTTACTTTTGTTAAGTTATCACTTGGCTCCTTTTTCTATAATTAAATTGAATGGATGTTTTCTATTCTATTTCTATTAAATAAGGATGCGAATGGTGTTCTAACATTGTAACAATAGATTATCCATTTTCATGTGGCTGATTTAACATCCTTCTTAAGAATATCTCTCTAGATTGACTTGAATCCCATATCCTCTTTTGCTCTGTTCTCTTTAAGATTTTTTTGAATAGGATTTAGGGACAAATACATGTTTGTTCAAATGGGAGAATTGTTTTTGTATATGGCTAAATTATTTCTTTGTTACTGTGATCAAATTCTTTGGATAATGCTCCTGACCACATGGTGGTAAACTCCACAAGTGTCTGTTATTATTGGAAAGAAAAGGCCTCCCAAATATCAGCTTGGCATGGTATCTGATAAGATCTAATGAGACTCGGTGACCCAAGTTTACTCAGAAGTTTATAAAGCCTTGACATCATCATCCGGGCTTTCTTTAACTTCTCACATTCAAGGAAATATAAAAAGGTTTATCCAAAAAAAAAATCATTTTAACTTAATACAGAAATATTTAGCCAAAAAGCAATGAGTATTGGAGTAAAGAATATTATGTTTTCTTTTATACAGTGTATTAAAACATCTGGTTTTAATATACAATTAATATGCTGCATTTTGCATCTTTTAACCATGAACTAACATCCAAAATAATTTTGACAGTATCCATGTGTTCAAAAAAAAAAAAATGTTTTTCTTCCGACAAAATTACCATTACATCGTTGTCAAAAAAGTTTTGAGCATAATCACAGGCAAGAAACAAAAAAATTGTCAACATATTTGGAAGAATTTAGTTTTTTATTGTTTTTTTTCCCTGCAAATTTGTTACCGTCTAAGCTGGGAACGACACAACATTTAGCCCATTTATTATTTTAGGAGTCCTATAGCATTGTAAAAAAAAAAGGAAAATGAAAAAAAAGGCGACAATAACTGAAGCAGTGAAACAAAAACATTTCATCAGCTGCGCTTTTAATGTATAACAACAGTAAAAAGTGAATCTTTTACTTGCAAAATAGGAGTGTTTGTATGTACAGTATTTATACAGTTATATATTGTTAAAAAAAATACAGTTTAAACATGACAGTTTATTGCACAACACATTTATAAATTATAGCTGTCAAACCACACATGAAACAGATGAAATCCATAAGATTTTAACACTTTACATGAAATGTATTTTTTATTATTATTATTATTATTTTTTACTTATTCTTTAACACGAATCCAGGTCCTGGGAGGAGCGTAAGACATCCCCTGAATACTGAAATGGTAAAATCAGCAGGGCAACAAAAGACTGTGAGCTTGTTAATGAAACAGCCCAGCACAGAAAGGTCTTCATCTAGCATCATCACAATGGACGAAATGATCAACAGTACAACCTCCAATGAGAGCGATGGCCAGACAGACTGGAAATGCCGCTGTAGCAACAACAGCGCTCACACTGAAGCAGCCAGTCAAATGTAGGAAATGTCTACTGGACAGCAAAAGGAAAATGTTTGGCATTACAGTGCTATAAAAAAGCTATTAAAAAGTATTTGCCCCCTTACAGATTTTTCCTGCTTAGTTTTTTGTCACACCTAATTGTTTCAGAGAAAAGCTAACCTGATTAAATATGAAACTAGCTTTTCACTACTTAGGGTCCAACGAGGGAAAAACTGGTTTTTTTTATTCCGTATGAAACTAGCTTCCTTAATTGGGTTAGGGTGGTGGGGGGGCTTTCCATTGTAACACCTCAAGTCCATTACCTGCACTGTGTAGGGACAGGTACACCGAGTGAGTGAGACATCCTCGCTTAGATGAAACTGTGCACAGCCAGACCAAGATGACGATCGAAATCCAGCAGATTGTCTATTCACCTGAGAGTGTAAAAGTAATTTTGTCTGATGTTGTATTTTATGCTTTTAATGCTTTATTAAGCATCATATATAGTTTGTGTGGTTCTCTGTCACAGAATGATATTAAGTACCGTGAATTACCGTTTGTTGACAGTGTGCTATACCAATAAATTTGCCTGCCTAACAACCTGTCCAGCGTGGATGTTCCATACCTGTAGGCTTTATCAACTGTAAGAGAAACTCAAAAATCTCCCATTTCCATCCATCCATCGCCTGTACCGACTATCCTTGCAAGGTCGCGATGGGGCTGGTGCCCATCTTCAGCCTGCATCCTGAATAGGTTGCCACTCGATCACAGGGCAATGTGATGGGCTGTCATGTCTCATTTGTTGAGTGGAATTCGCTTTTACTCTGTTTAGAGATTGAGAAACTGGAAAATACATTTGTTTCTAAACAATGTAGACGGCATCGTTAGGTCTATTAGTTTGTCGACTTTGCACAAACACCGGAGGAATGTTCTGTTTAAGTGATTTTATTATTCTAAATGACTGGTAAAAATGAACCGAAAATCATAATTCACTGTGCTGATTTATTTTCCTTCTAATAAATGAAATCCATCCATCCAAGCTGAGATGATGCCCAGATTCAAACCCTTCTTGCTGCAAGGTCACAATACTACCCACTGCGCAATCATGCATGAAATCATAAAAAAAACAGCTTTTTTTTGTATTCGTTAAGGCTTAAGATATTATAAATCTTAGATATTAACATTTATTTGATGATTTGAAACATTTAACTGTAATAAAAAAAAACAGAAGAAATTTCAAAGGGGCAAATCCCTTTTTGAACACTGTAGGTTGAAACACAGAAACACTCTGCTACACAACAGACTTTAAAAGGATCAAAAGCTGATCCAAACACAGTTTTCATTAATTAAATAGTCACTCTGTTTACAAAATATAAGCACACCTGCTTTGCACTAATCTACAGCTCATATTTAGCTTTTACCTACATTTCTTTTCGGCATGAAGCTCAAGTTAGATACCGTCTTGGAAAAAAGAAAAATAAATCAATAAAGCATCAAGGCCGTTATCTAACTTAATCTGTCCAAGTTACTTGAGATGAGCTGCAGGTGTTCTTAATATCCTGTACACCGGGTGCATTTCAAGTATTACGCTTCATGTAAACAATAACTGATGAGAAGGGAAAGGTAGGGGGACGGGGCGCTGTGGGCCAAATTTAGCCTTATCTGATCCACGGCCACGCTTAAAACATCATTAATCATGCCTTCTGCAACAGCTCAATTCGGCCTCCACTTATCTTTGAATGGCTGAATTAGTGCGCAATAGATCACTGTAAAAAATGTCCTATCTCAAATGAGATCTCTTCCGTACAATGTCCTGTTTTATTAATAGTTTCGACAGGAGCATTTAACTTGAATGAATCATGAGATGCCGTATATCTGGCCCTAAAATCCAGGAAGTGGGTCCAAAATAGCTTCAAATACATTAAAAATATTGGAGGGTTAAGATGCCGGATTATTAAACAGCTGGGACTCTTACCTTGTCGGTGAGCGATTTTACTCCTTTCAGAGCTTAGAAGTTCAAACAATCATCACAGAGTGAAACAGAACACTGCACGTCTTTTAAAAGCCCATAGCAAAGGCTTAAAAACACAAAGTCACCGATCTCTGCTCAGAATGGCCACAAAAAGCAATGTCACTCCTAGTCAGTCACATGAATAGCTGTCCTTCAACTCAGACACATTAAACGTACTTCGAGTCACGTCTCACCAGACGAGCAATCCCATTAAATTGGTTTCTGTCTTCGTTGAGCTCCTGCGCTGGGCTGTAGTGTTGAGTCATTCTCTTATTAAGTCCCGTTCTCTCCAGAGCTCACGCTGGTGCCTCAAACACATTCAAGTAAAAGAAGCAACTACAAAGACGAACCATTTTCCCATTGGATAGAAATTGGCTGTAAATTCTGCATCTGATGATGGCCTAAACCCCTTTGCTCTCCGTTGAGTGTTTCAGAAGCGGAATGTTTTCTTGTTGGGGTTTCTTCAGACAAAATGTGACACTGACTGTAAAAGTCTTTGCTTTGGGAGGATTTGCAGCGTGGTGTTTGCCGTGGTTTGTGTATGTACAATTTGTATGCGGGTGTGTGTACGTTTACACAATAAGTAAGATAAATCTGCGGCCTTTATGTGTATGATGTATCAGTACATGTGATCATGATCACACAAGCACATCTGGAAAGTCCTTACGGCCACATTTGAGAAGAATGTGCGTTGAATGTTTAACCTCCTCTGTTTCACCTTGAGTTGTGGTGTCATACGTTCACGTTTGGACAAACCAAATGTGTATTTATCTTAGGAATTCTTTACATTTTGGTGTGTAAATCTCAGCTCTCTGGGGACATGGCAAAGATGATCTGCTCCACTTTATATGCCAGTTTCTGCTTCTGGGCTTGTTCGTCTTGCTCCAGTGCCTCAATGATCTAGAGAATAAAAACACAAGATGAAATAATCAGGTAATCCAAGGACACGGTGTGTGAATTAGACTGATTTGCACAACCAGTGTTTGAATTCAGGCAGTAAATTAAAATTACTGTACACTGAAGTACAGGTGCGTTTACATTATATATCCTATTTGAATTATATGCAAATATTGTCATCTGTAAACTGTGGGTAAATTGAATTCTGTTTTTAATATTTAGCATCTCTGACTATACAAACCAAGGACTCAAGCACAGATTAAATTATTAATTTCAGGTCAGTCTATTGACTCTTATTTTAGGACCACAAAAATGTCTTTAAGCCAGATATTGAACCAAATGAATTTATATGTTTTGTGCACAGATTAGAGAAAGCAGGACCTGGCCATTTTTTAAATGTTTCTCTCTAATTGTTTAGGAAGAAAAAGTAGCCAGCTACCACAGAACATTATTGTTCATTTCCGTTCATACCCGCGTTGATAACTACCAATTTACAATTATTTCCTATATTTCTATATTTTGGGGTTGATCATGGGTAAGTTATCTGATGTACAGGTACATCTCAATGAATCTGGAACAGGGGTGCCCAAAGTTGGCCCCCCAAGTCATCCAATTTGGCTCGCCAGGTGGTTTCCCCGGGGTATAACATAAAAGTCCACATTGTTCAGTCAGCTAAGTATAATTATTTTTCCAAACTGAATGACAAGAGTCTACAAGGGGCATGTAGTGTAGATTTGTGCACAAATTTACATTTGCTCACTTTATAGGACCACAAATCGTCATATTTGATAAATTAACAAAATATCCCATGAGCCTTTGCTTCCACACCGGACAGGATCAAACTACTTCCGTAATTTGCAGGTTACCATGCTGGGTGCTAACTTAAGCAGCTGTTATCAACATAGTATGTCATTGTTACTGGTACACAGACGGGAGGAAGAATATATTTTCACTGACATCAATGCTAAATCCATCAAACAAGAGGGTTTTTATATGTTTTAAATGAATAAATATTACTTATTTGTCATTTTTTTGTTATTTACACAGAAAGGACTCTTGAATAAATGAAGCTACTTTACTATTGGTATTTGTGTTTTGACTAAATTACTAAATTAAGCCCTCGGCCCTCTGATAAAGTTTAATTTTGGCCCTCTAAGGGAAAAAGTTTGGGCACCCCTGATCTAGAATATTA
The DNA here is from genome assembly GCA_028564705.1 of Apricaphanius iberus. Taxonomy (NCBI): domain Eukaryota; kingdom Metazoa; phylum Chordata; class Actinopteri; order Cyprinodontiformes; family Aphaniidae; genus Apricaphanius; species Apricaphanius iberus. Next base: position 1,149,426 of record JAPXFQ010002732.1, read on the forward strand.
TTTCTGATGAGGCTTGTCAGATTAAAAGTACCTTTTGAAAATAGCAATCCTTGGGCAGGTATTTAACAAACTTCATAAAGACCACAACCCTACATTAAAAAAGTTCTTATTTCTCTGTAATATTCTAATTTTCTACAAATTAAGAGCAATTAAAGAGTTGTCTGTGAGATATTTAAGTTGTACAGCTACTCTATAGTTAGGTTCCATCAACTCTTGATGGGAAATAAGTGATTCCTTGGATTTACAATGATTCAGCTTCAGCTGGGGCAGCTTTTTTTTCTCCAAATCAAAGGCCTGCTTTGACTGGAAACAACACTATGAACGCCAAATTCATCAGCAAAATCCCCTAAGGTTCCAAGATGTAAGCCCACTAAAACAAATTGATCAAACGAAGCTGCAGAGAACTAAAATTGGGCAAAAAACTCTATAGTTCCAAAGCAGGAAGCAAAACAGAATTCTTCTCTTTTGATAAAAAAAATAAAAATATGACTAATGTATGAATCAGGAGAGCAAATCTTACTTTCATTCTACAAACAACTATCTTAAGACCGTTTTCGCTTTGTGATGTGCTGACAGGGTCTCACCTCTTGGCTGTACTTGCTGACGTAAGCATAGATTTCATGCAGTGCACTGAGCACGTTGAATTCACTGGAGTGGAGGCGAGCCTGTTCAGCCAGATAGGCATTCATATCCTGATCACTGATGGCAGGTAGGCGGTTGATGTCGGCGTAGTACCTAAGAGGACAAACACACACACACACGTATATATACACACACACGGAGTCTGTGTCAAGGACACTACCATGCATACCGAGGCTTTTCTCCTCGGATGTTGTGAAAACCAAAGGAATGTTCAAGAATAAACGAATATATATTATATGTATGTATGTATGTATTATATATATGATACAGAAATGTGTGACTCAGAGCTTTGGCCGTTCAGTTGTATGAAACCTTAATTAAAACTTGCTTTTATCAATTTTTTTCGAGATAATAAGCAAGATGTATTCTTATATAATGTGGTAATTTAAGTAATTATTTTGTATTAGTCTGAACGTAGAAAATTCACATTCATTCCAACAATTCAGAAGTAAAACAGGAATATAATATGAGGCAAATAATCTACATAAAATGATTGTCACATCTAACTCCATCAAAGGTTTAGTATGAATCATGAAAGTTGATCTTCATACCAAATAGTCAAGAAATAAATCTGTAGATTTAGAGAAGAGCTGGTTCTGCAGGTCAGCATTTGAATAACTTCAACAACTCAAGCTACTTGCAATCAAATTTAAATCACCATAAAATTCGTATTGTAAATTGACTTGGGTGCTCTTACTCGGATAACAGATTGGTCTCAAGAATAGTTTCTTTTGTTGTTTTTTTCTGGATGAAGCAGAGCTTTTGTCACAAAGGCACCGCACTGCCAGTTTTGACTTGTGCACCACAGAATATTCAAATTTTTTTCTTATAACACAAAATTTTAGTGGAATTTTTGCAGCATTAAATGCTATTTAAAAAGTGACATGATGACATGTACTTGGTTAGGTTTATGAATTTGTTCTGCCAAAACTTATTTTGAGTAAAATCTGCGGAAAGCTTGTTGTTCTTTTTACAAGGAAATTAAAATGACAGCAACAAAAACAAATTTAATGAAAGCAACTTTGTAACATTCTCCTTTGAGAAGATTCTAATGTGTCAATTTAAATCTCACCCTAAAAATTGTTATTTAAAAAGTCACCATGTGCATCCACCTCTTCTGCTAATGGGCTAGATTTGTGCCATTATTGGGTTCTGGCTGGGGGCTGTATAAAATCATTCCAAGGTATGGAAATGGGCCCAAGTTTGCAGCTTGGACACCCATGAGGTAGAGCATAGAGTAGAGCTTCGCTGCTCCCTTCCCATTTATTTCTGTGCACTGCCAATCAGCTGGCTGAACGAGGGTTACAACCCATTTTCCTTCCTTACAATGAAGACAAATTTGGCTTCTAGTAACACTGTCCAGCTCCCTGTAAAAAATCTTAGTATTGTGACTCTCAATTGCCATCCCTCTGGGGCTGGGTATCAATTCAAATTTCAAGAATCGATTCGATTCCGATTCACAAAAGTCAGAATCGATTATCACGACCTGATCCAATTCGATCCGATTCAATCTGATCCAGCTCGATGTTGATATAGGTCAGTGCTAATAAATGTTTTTTTTGAGCTGTTGTTTTAATTATATGCCTGATATTCAATGACTTAACAATGGGTAAGTAACAGTTCACTATGGAAAACTGTATTAACCCTTTCAGACACAAAACTTAAAATGGCTGTCTGGACTTTTCCTTCCTATTTCTGTTTTAAAAAAGGTAAACTAATCAAAAACATCGAATCGATTTTGGACATTGTGAATCGATTTGTTTCGACTTCTACAAGAATCGATTCAGAATCGATTTTTCGATTATTTCAACACAGCCCTACCCTCTTATTAATATCATGGGTAACACTGTTGCCTTGCAGCAAGAAGGTCTTGGGTTCATTTTGTCTTTCTGCATGGAGTTTGCATGTTTTCCCTGTGCATGCTAGGTCACTTGGTACTGTGTGTATCAATGTTGCCTGTCCAGGGTGTCTCTCGCCTCCTGCCTGACCCCCCCCCCCCCAGGCTGCCTGTCTAAGCATATAACGCAACCAACTAACAAGCTAATATTAGTTTATGCTATAAGAGACAATCAGAAAATACAATATTCTCTGAAAAAGATACATTTGATTAAAAAAAAAATGCTACATTTAGCTGATTTCCATTACATATTTTGGCCTATGTGTCTGAAACCAAAATAACAAAATAACAAACAGTGCATACAACATAATTATAGCTGTTATAATTAATGTGTTAGATTATTTGTGGAGCAGTAGAAAGAATATTTTATTTTCTGTTTAAAATGAAAGCAAACTGACTGTGTACAGTTGTTTAAAATTGCATGCGCTCATCCCCACAGATACTTACCTTTCCACCCAGCTTTTATAATGGGGTATGTCCTTGGCATAGAGCAGTTTTGTGGAGGGTGAATCTTTGCCCAAACGATGTTCAGACGTTGAGCAAGAGTCCATAAAGGTCTGCGCCACCACTGACAGGCAGGCGTCCGTGATGCTGCTTTTATGAATGTCAAACACAAACTGAGGATTCTTGATTACATTCACCCAAAAGCGCAGTGGGAGGCTAGAAATAAGGAAAGATATTGACAGAGGAAAATGAGAGAAATAGTGTAAGCACTGCACGACATGTTTGCAAAGAGAAATTAAACACTTGCCAAACATCAAAAGCTCCTTATGAATCTGAGTTTAATTAATCCCATTTTGACTTTCATGTTTGACTTTAGTTATGAGAACTAGACGTACATTTGAGCTGTGCCAAAAACCAACAGCTACAAGATGTTTCCCAGGAACAGCATAAAACTGGAACAACCATTGAAGCATGAGGTAAATGGTAAGATTCGATTCAATTATTAAGTCTAAGATCAGAATTATGACTGTGAGGAACTCGTAAACCAGGTACATTAACAATGAAGAAATGCGCTCTGAAGACAGTTATTATAGGTATTGTCTGAGAAACAGTTAATATTTTCTGTATGATCTGTAGTCCCATTTACCAATGAAAATATATTAATAACAGACAGATTTCAGTTTCTAAATTTTAAAACATTAAATTAGGTAACTTTGTATCCATTAAACCATACCACTACCAATGTCTACAAACTTTCTATAAAAACTTAACATTAGATTTTTTCATGTTGTGCAAGCTGTTATATTTTTTAGCAAGTTTTAGTTATTATGCCCTGAAACTTGTAGCTAATGTCCTCCAATAAAAAGGAAGGAGAGGTTCAGAGGGTGCTTCAGCTCCCCCTTGTGAATGACAAATGATATGCATGTAGAATTTTTTCAAGCAAAAGGGAATGAAATAAAATGTTTGATTTGATTAAACTTTGACTTTAACACAAACAGAAATCCATACTATTATTTTCAAATTATGTAAATGCTTACTTTTCATATTTGATTGTATTTGCCATGTCACACTTATTTACATATGTATATAGTTCAGAAAGAGCGGTATATTAACAAAAATGGCAATTTGGAAGCAAATACAGTATCTCTTTTCAACTCTATAAATACAGATCAGTGAATAAATAAAACTGAACTGAAATGCTGCTATTGACTGGCAGATCATAGAACATGTCTCTGAAACAGAACCTGGGGCCAATGAGAAAAATAGCTAGATAGAAGCTGGCAGGAGCTGCAGAAAAGCACAGTACTGATTTTTAAATAATTAATTTCCATTTTAGTGCATGACATTCGTATTTGATGCACCAGGCTAAGAGGGCTCAATATTTGGTGCTGAAACCTTTGTTTGCAATTACAGAGATCAGACGTTTTATGTAGTTCTTTACCAGGTTTGCACACACTGAAGCAGGGATTTTGGCCCATTCCTCCATACAGATCTTCTCCATAGAGTTCAGGTTTCGGGCAACACACACTTTCGATTCTCTCCAAAGATTTTCTATTGGATTCAGGTCTGGACTGGCTAGGCCACTCCAGGACTTTGAGATGCTTCCTACGGAGCCACTCCTTAGTTACCCTGGCTGTGTGTTTTGGGCCGTTGTCATGCTGGAAGACCCAGCCATGACCCATCTTGTATTCTCTTACTGAGGAAAGGAGATTGTTGGCCAAGATCTTACCATACATGTCCCCATCCATCCTCCCCTAAATACAATGCAGTGGTCCTGTCCCCTTTGCAGAATAGCATCCCCAAAGAATGATGTTTCCACCTCCATGCTTTACAGTTGGGATGGTGTTCTTGGGGTTGTACTCATACTTCTTCTTTCGCCAAACACAGCGAGTGGAGTTCAGACCAAAAAGCTCCACTTTGTCTCATCAAACCACATGACCTTCTCCCATTCCTCCTCTGGATTATCCAGACGGTCATCGGCAAGACGGGCATTGACATGCACTGGCCTGAGCAAGGTTACCTTGTGTGCCCTGCAGGATTTTAATCCATGACAGCGGAGTGTGTTACTGATGGTTTTCTTTGAGAATGTGGTCCCAGCTCTATTCAGGTCATTGACCAGGCCCTGCTGTGTAATTCTGGGCCCGTCCTTCACTGTCCCCATGATCATTGATACCGCACAAGGAGAGATCTTGCATGGCGCTCCAGACCAAAGGAGATTGACTGTTGTCTTGAACTTCTTCCATTTTCTAATTATTGCACCAACAATTGTTGCCTTCTCACCAAGCTGCTTGCCTATTGTCCTGTAGCCCATCCCAGCCTTGTGCAGGTCTACAATTCTATCCCTGATGTCCTTGCATAGCTCTCTGACCTTGGTCTTTCTGAAGAGGTTGGAGTTTGTTTGAGTGTATGCACAGGTGTCTTTTATACGGGTAACAAGTTCAAACAGGTGCAGTTAATACAGGTAATGAGTGGAGAAAAGGAGGGCTTCTTAAAGAAGAATTGACAAGTCTGTGGGAGTCTAAATTCTTACTGGTTGATGGGTGATCAAATACTTATGTCATGCAATAAAATGGAAATTAATTATTTAAAAATAATCCACTGTGATTTTATGAATTGTTTTAGATTCGGTGCCTCACAGTTGAAGAGCACCATTGATACAAATTAAAGTCCTCTACATGCTTTGTAAATGGGAAAACATCAAAAATCAGCAGTGTATTAAATACTTGTTTCCCCCACAACACTTGTCTGGGTTATAAATAATTAATTATATGGCTTCAAACTAATAAAGAGAAAAACATTAGGATCTGTGAGTTGCTGGGAGAATTACTTTTGGTAACACATGTAACTACTAGTTTATAAATAAGCAAGCATAAGAAAACATTCACTGTGCTGTTACGTTGATTATGAGTAAAACATTTATAGATGGCTGGTGAATATATTCCTGGCTTTTAAAGTGGGAAATATTTCTCACCAGTTGCTCTTCCATGTGTGGCGAACATCCATATCGTGGATGCCGTGTCGGTCGGCCTGCTCATCGAGGAAGTCAAACATGTATTTGATGGCGAGAGGCAGAGCAGTGCCACGACACACGGTGCTAAACAAAGTTTCAAACAAGTCATCCACAAACTTCTGTAACGTGCCCTGCAGAAAAAAAAAAAAATCAAGACAAGCTTGACACAGGAATTTAGTGTTTTAATTGGCAAGTATTGTAATCATGTTTCTCTCCTGGATAAAGTGCATTATAAGTTCGGATTCACATAGAGATCAGCAAAACAAAAAACATACTTGATACTGAAAAAAAATTATCATTTCCAGTTTGCTGTTTCCATAGTTACCATTAAATCACAAGATACAGTAACTACTAATTGCTGCATTGGTCTATAGCAGAAAATGCTACTCAATGAAGAGGTCCAAAATAGTACATTCTGTTTTTGCTACCCACTGCAGTTTTTTTTTTAAAGAGTAGAAGGTTTTCATCCTTTTAGCTCAAGATGTAGATGTTCACTGATTTGGCCCAAAACACCAACATGTGTAAGGGAGAAAGGCATTGGTATTGAATTTGATCACAATATTGCCTGTTATTTATTGCTATCATGACATGAGTGATTTTGTGCTTTTCTATTTCTATTTCACATAACTTCATTTTGGGTTAAATGTTGGATTCTATATTTACTATGATGGCCAAATTGTCCAGGTATAGTTTCAAAAATCACAAAAAAACACATTGCTTAAAAAAATTAAACATAGTCAATGCTTTAGCCAGTACTTTACCATTCAGGTAAGAAGTAGAAGAAAATTAGTTTTTAACAACAAAAATAATTTTGTTTGAGTTCAGCTGGAAATTTATGTAATTGAATGTCAAATTATTATCAATTATAATTCTTAAGAAACAATATTTTAACTATGCAATATTGCTAACTCAACTTTACACAGCCCTTTTTAATATTTTTTTGCATTCTGATCTCTTATTTACAATTCATTAAGAGGTCAAAGCACATGGTTAAGATTAATTGCACATGGCATCTTTAGCTTTTCTGGGGCACCTTTGTTGCTAGTAGCCTGGTTAGGTAGATCTCGGACACCATCTTGCTTCCGCGTTCGCCCTCCTTCTGGTCCCCGTGGTCATGGTTCTTGACCAAATGCCAAACTTTGACACCACTCTCCAGGTCAGGAGTGAGCATAGGCACACGGGAGTGAGGGCTGTCGGGGCTGGTGGGGGTGGAGCGGAATGGGACATCCATACCTACGATAAAAGATATGATGTACAAACAAAAATGATGTTTCAAGATGATACGGATGCAGTTTAAACACATATTGTGGTAATTATTTTGTCAAAGACTAAAATTAGGTTTTTTTATATATAAGCTGGAGTGTGATGTTGGTAATGTATAACTAAGCAGGTGGAATATGTGTTTAGACTATTTCATGTGTTGTCATAGCAATGCCAGAAGCATATAGGTATTTGCTAAAGAAAAACCATGCCATATCCATACAATACTAAAAAAGACTTAAAAGCCCTAAAAATTCATAAATAAAATACACATAAAGTCTATAGTAGTATATTAGTCTACCTTTAAATCAGACAAAAATCTATCATATTTAATATATATTTAACTTATTTCAGTGTCAAAAGCATATTGTTGTCTCAAATCTGCCAAACTGTTACCATGCTTTAAAAAAAAAAAACGATGTTAGTGTCAGATGGATGAATTTTAGGTAGTTGTATTTGTTTTACATTGCTGACCGTATCTGCTGATACTGCGTGGGAAGCTGGCCGAGGAGGGAATGATGAAAGAGGACATCTGTTTGGGCACCAAGGCTACCACACAGCGATCAGATACCTGAGAGACAAAGGTCCAGCTTTATGAAATTTTGCTTGGCAGATATTGATCAAAGGCAGCAATGAGAAGAATTCAAAGTATCATCAGGGCTACAAGACCGAGGATCAGTTTTTTTTTTTCTTTCTTTCACAATTATGATTCAGAGCAGTAAAAAGTGCAGCCATCTGTGGGTTTTTAGAGAGAGCTATCAAAGAGAAAAAATGTTGTGTATTAAATGCCTTCTAAGTACTGTTACACAAAATGTGCAAAATGTAATGTTAAATTAGATAGTTTTGCCACTTGTGCACTGCACTGCAGTCTGACTGAGCAGGGCGAAAAGCAAAGTTCCTTCAAGCATAGAATAAAGTATTAAAATAGGCCTTTGTCTGATTAAAAATAATATTGTTGCACTGATTGCTACCTTAGTTTTTTCCGGTAAATTGTATTCATCCTGCAACAATGATATAGATATTAAATTTGTGTATACAACAGTTCATGGAAATTCCTAAAATGTACACTAAAACACTGTTCTGTTCTGCGTGCGTAACTGATTTAGCTCTTATCGCAGATAGCAAAAGGAGAAACATTTCAACACCTCACATAAGTGCTGATAATGAAAGGAAATTTGCTATTCTCCTCTCCCTCTCCTGTGAGTACACACGTTTTCTTCAAATGGGTTTTAAAGATTGCATTCTTTTTGTTTGTCTGAACTACAATGAAGGACTTGATGTAATGTCAGCTGTGTGAAGAGGCCCGAAGGTGAGTCATGCCAGTGACAAAAAAGAATGAAGCGGCATTCTAAGTCAGCGACCCGTGTATTGACATTTAAGACGTGGGGAAAAATAGACGCTGGAAAAGACACTCAACTCCGTGTTTCTTTGAGTAATCAGCTGATTTACCTGGTTTGTATTGACCCAAACTGTATCGATTGTTTGTGCTGTTACAGTTGCAGCTAAAAGAAAAACTGAAAATAATTCTTTAACACCCACTGTAAATGTACTCCATTGGCAAAATGCAAAAATTAGCAGCTGTGTGCAATAAACAAACCAGATAAAAACGGACACTTTACACAGCAATTCAGCCTGTCGTTGACACGAGAATGGGGTGTCGGGGGGGGGGGGGGGTGAGAACCTTTCAAAAGGTTCAAGAGTGGAGAATTCTGAAAACGCCGGGTGATTCGTTGTCATTTGGGAAGACTGGTGTAGGTACCAGATCCGCTCGGGGGGCCTGCGCTTGCCGAAAACGGCACACTATGGCAACTCAACTCGGACAAACTACCTTGCAAGCACTATATAGCTAAATTTACTGGGGGGACATTAAGAAAACATGACATCTTTCTGGTACTGCTCTTTCATGGGCTTTGAAAAGAGTTTGGCAGGTTGCTATTTACCATGTTTTGACGGATTCTCCTATGATCTAATGTTAAAATGTTTTCTTCTGTTTTGTTTCTATTTTTTCAAAGAAAACTCCAAAGCGATGATACATTTAACTATAACTCAAATCAATATCAGGCTATCAAGTAGAAGACTGTCAAAAGTATTCATACACGCACATTTTGCGTGTGCAATATTTATATAACACCAATGGCTGTTTGTACCTGTTGAATTCCTCTATATATTTCATTGGTTCGTGTTTTGTATACTTGCTATTTGTTGATAAAGTTATTCAACAAATGCACACTACGTCGATGTTCTGATATCCAGCCAAATATGTAGTCTAATGTCAGCATCCGGCCAATAATGTGATGCTTCGTTAGATCAAGGCGCCGGCCCCTGAGCACATCTGGTAACCCGAGCAGATCTGCGACCGACAACGGTGACGTCACTGCCAAACGCCCATGGCATACTGGACTTGCAGACTCCACCATCCTTCGGTTTCTTTTTCCGGGTATTGACCATAGAACACTGCATACCCGGGCCACCCTGCCATCTAAAGGCGGGGCATATGTACTACATCGTTTTCAGCGAGATCGGATCTCGTGTCGAGTCGTGTAAATGCAGTGTCGTTTGTACCGGTGAACAGTTTTGGCCAAGTTACAATTTTTTTTAAATATATTTCATATTAACTTAACTAGTTACAGCCTCAACAAATGTAATATGTTCGCATTATATATTATTGTCAAAAAATGTAACTGAGTCAAAGTTACTTTTGGCAAAATATCTTAAATATCTAAATATCTATCTATCAGTTTACATTTTACATAAGTGTAACGCCAAAATCCTGTATTTTTAAAACAATTTTATTAAACTTAAGTCTCTAGTTCCTTTGCATGCCTTCTATCTCATGGCAATGTTATTTAAATCAAATCAAAAGAAGGCGCTGTAAGCACTCATCACAAAGATGGTTGACAAAGATGTGACTCCTGAAACTAAAACCGGGTTGTTAGGAAGACGGTGTGTATAATGCCACAGACAACAACAAAAAAGTAATACATTCCTGTAGCTCATTACTTTTGTAATGCATTACTCCGAACACTGCGTGTAAATTCAAACAAAAACGGCAACGTTGTCGTGTAAAGTACATGAGACGTCTAATTAAACACAAAATGTAACTTTTGTTGACTTTTGCCGTTTTAAAAAGTAAAGAATATTTAGTAGGATATAATTTTGCTTTTGTGACCTCGTGTTGGCCAAATATATCAGCTCTTAAGGAATCTAAGTGCACTCTGATTACAGCACCGGAGGAAGCAAGGAAGCCTCGAAGCATCACTGACTCTTAGACATGCTTTATTGTAGGAATGTTGTTCTTTTCAGCACATGATATAGTCTTCCTCCTCCACACCTATTGTGGATCCACTGACTTGAAAAAAATCTAGCTTTGTTTAATTTCTTCACTGAACAAATCCCTAAGCCTCTATCCCATATTTTTATAGTTATGAGCAAATTTAAGTAGACCTTTCTTGTGATTTTTGTCAGCAGAGGTTTATTCCTTAGAAATCAGTCAAGAAGTCCTTCAGTGATTAGTAAGTGCCTTACAGTGTAAACAGGAGCCTCATTAGCTGTTTCTACCAGGTCTTGCTTCAGATCTATATTAGAAATGATGGCGGGGTCAGAAATTCACTTTTTAAGTGCATATCAACTGTGAAAGACAGCACTAAAAAAATCTGGAAATCACATTGTTTGATTTTTAAATAATTTTTTTGTATTTTATTGTTGCACATTTGTATTCGAATAAATTGGCAATTAGCAAGAATTCCGTCTCTCATAGACCTGTTACTCTACCTTTAAAAAGTCCACCTCTACTCCACTTATTCATCTAAATTACTAGCACATTTCTGAGGTTGTTAGAGACAGCTGTCCACCCCACAGTAAGTCAGACTCCAACTACCATGGGAAAGACCAAAGAGCTGTCAGAAGACACCGCAGATAAATGTGTTGACCTCCACAATGCTGGAATGGGCTATGGTAGAATTGCCAAGCAACTTGGTGAAATTCGATCAACTGTTGGAGCAATTGTTACAAAAAATGGAAGAGGCTAAAGAGGCAAAAGATGACTGTCAGTGTCCCTTGGACTGGGGCTCCATGCACAATCTCACCTCATGGGGAATCACGGATGATAAGAAAGGGGAGAAATCATCCCAGAGCTACACGGGAGGAGCTGGTGATTGACATGTAGACAGCTGGGACCACAGTTTTGCAGTTTACTGTTGATAGAAGACTACGCCGTCATGGTTTAAAATCATGCGTTGTAGGGAATGTGCCCCTGATGAAGTCCTCCCCATCTGAAGCTTGCCAATGACCATTTAGATGACCCAGATGAGGCATGGGTGAAAGTCATGTTGTCAGATAAGACCAAAAATAACTTTTTGGTTTAAACTTCACATGTCGTGTTTGGAGAAAAAAAAAAAAGATGATTTGCATCCTAAGGACATCATCCCTACAGTGGAGCATGGTGGATGGAAACATCATGCTTTGACAGAAGGACTGCCCTGTATTAAGGATGAATGGGACCATGTATTGTAAGATTTTGAGTAAAATCCTCCTTCCCTCAGTCAGCGCAATGATAATGGTGCGCGGCTGGGTCTTCCAACATGACAATGTTCCCAAAACACAAAGCCAGGATTACCAAGGAGTGGCTCTGTAAGAAGCATATCAAGGTTCTTCAGTGGCCTTTTCAGTCTCCAGACCTAGATCGAATAGAAAATCTTTGGAGGGAGCTGAAACTCTGCGTTGCTCAGCGACACTCCCGAAACCTGACCAAAAAAAAAAAGCTCCTCTACACAGATCCAGTGATGATCTGTGTAGAGGAGCGGGCCAAAATCCCACTGCAGCGTGTGCAAACCTGATGAAGAACTACAGGAAACGGTTGACCTCTTTAATTACAAACAAAGGCTTCTGTAGCAAATAATTAGAGAGATTTTCTCAGGTGTTCAAATAGTCAAGTGCAGCAATAAATACAAATAAATTGTTTAAAAATCACACAATGTGATTTCAAAACAAAATTGACTGCTGTATCTCACAATGGAAATACGCCTACAATGTGAATTTCAGACCCTTCCATAATTTCTAAGTGCGGCAACTTACAAAATTGCAGGGTTTTCAAATACCTATGTTACTCACTGTATCAAAAATGATAATCATGATAAAAGGACATTTTTTTTGTAATGTTAGTATTAACTTTAATCCCAAACCTGGTAGTGCATGAGTGTGTTGAGTCTCTTCCAGTCGCCTTCTATCTTTGTTGTAATGTCCTCATCCTGCAGGACCACACGAGCTGTTCTGCCCTGTCGCCACTCTGTTGGAAAATGCATTCAAAAGGCAACAAACTGCTGTTATTTTGTGTATTAGTTACAGTATATCTCACATACCTGAGACTTATGTTCTCCCTGCCTGACATGTATTGTTGGCCCACACTACCCCTAAGGTTATATTATCCTTGTGTGTTATGCCTATTCTTAACAATGTGCAAGCTGTCAAGTGAAGCAGGCAAAAATGTCAACAAGACTGCCTTGTTGTCCTTGACAATTACATATGGGTATACTGGAAACTAAATGACAGGACACAGTATCTTTGTTTGAGCTACCTGGAGCAATGAGACACATCCTCCCTAAATCCCTAACCTGTAAATGCCCCCGAAGGTGTAAAACGACATGCCTAAAGCACTATCAGGCGCTACCAGGAGGGTCTTTTATTTACCCTGTGTGAAGGTGCGTGCCACCTGAATTCGTGCCGCATCACTCAGTATCAGATGACATGCCGTGGGTGTAAGCCTTCATGGAGTAGCTCTGTCAGAAAGGTTTAATGTCACTGTTGGGAGTGTTGCTGTGATTGCAACTGCAAGCAGGTGTGGGGAGGATGCAGAAACAATGGAGGAGCCCTTTGCTGATGTCAAACATTCTCTGTAATTTGTGTTAACACGGTCACTGTCAGGTGAAACTTTGGCCCTTTGACATTGTTCTAACAGGTTATGTCGCAGTTGATTTTCATTCAAAGTATACGGTGTTATAGTTACTGTGATTAGAAGACTCTTTAATTCGCTCACCTAAGTCCATGTCTGTAGCTCGAGGTCTCGTGGAGTACGGCATATTTTTGTATACAGCATCTAGGATCTTTTCCTTCACCTGGGTAATAGTGTCACAGTTGAGAGCCTTGACTGGGATCTCTGGGCTGTTCTCATTGTCAGGGTTCACACAACTCAGCGTCTGGAGATCCAGGACAGAGAGAGAGAGAGAGAGAGAGAGAGAAAGAAAGAGAGAGAGAGAGAGAGGTGTTGCTTGGGAGGTCCTTTCATTACCTGCTCTTCGCCAAGATGTCCTGGTGGAGAGCATCTTGGCTTGAAATGTAATTTCACACCTCCAGGATGTGACTGTGCAGCTCTGGCAGCAGCATTAAACAAGTAATGAGACAGAGCCTCTCACACTCTCCGACACGGCGATCAGAGAGGTGTCATCTTGTCGCCGGCTGGCTCTGCTGAAGCCAGAGGGGAAACGGATTCTGATGGGCTGCTGGAGGATCCCAGCCAGCTCCGTTTGAATAGAAATGTAAAGGACCGAGACATGCAGTTGGCCCAACCACTTGACTTCAGCGATTAGCATAGACAAAATTAGCAATTTGGCAGCGTCTGTGCTCCTAATTATATTTGACAGTTTGAATGTATAAATCTGCCGTTTTAATTTTTCATTCGTATACGAGTGGACGGGTAAAACAAGGAAAAGCCTGTATGCTGGATGAAAACAGGGTTTTAAGAGGCTCTATTGTCCTGTTGTGGTTGTTCATGAGGAACATGATTTCTACAGATCACTGTCCTTTTGATTGGTTTTCCTCAAATCAGTTTAGTCAAAGATCGTTGGTTTATGCTAACAACCTCATCTGTAGGGCAGAAAAGCTTTTGCATTTATTTGCTTTTCATTTAATAGTTTCTGCCCACCACGTCGTCTCACATTGCTTGTAAAGATATGAACAAAACCATGGCCATAGATAGGTCATAGGTTTTTGACATGGCTATAGAAAAGGTATGTTGTATTGTGAAACATTTCTGTGTTCATTTACACCTGTTTTATACATACATATATATATATATATATATACATATATACATATCGGGGTCACATTAAATTCTCTGTATTCTACCGGATTTTTACAAAGGTGAACGAAAAAGGATTTTTACAGATTCATTTTCACACCTTCCTCTGAGCACTGTGATGAGCTGATTTTTTTCCCCCTTCAATTCTATGCACAAGGTAAATAAATTCCATCCAATATTTATTCTGTTTCTCCTTCATGGGTCGCAGGGGTGAGGTGTATTTCTTCAGCGGTTATCCGGTGAGAGGTGTGGTGCAGCTTGGACAAGTTGCCAGTACATCCATCCCAGTGCGCCCGGTTAGACACGCACCATAGAGCCCGACATGCGCCAAAGGCATTTTTGCGGCGCCTGCTGCTGCGTGCAGGCGTTCCACCGGTAGTTTTCGGGTCAGGAAGCTGCTCGTTGTGAGAGTGTTCGACTTATGGTCGCTACAATGTCAAAAATGTTTCCTCGTGTTAAACTTTTTGTCTGAAGTGAAAAACGTAATTGCAGTCTCCAGCGAAGCACGGATTCTGCCTGCAGATCAAAAGCTATGATTACCAATGGGGGTGATTTATTCTGTCCACGAAAAAAAAATCTAAAACTTCATTTTATTAGATTACAAAAAAGAAACAAGGAAAGTGAGAATTTTCGTTTCATGCCATGCAGGAACTACACCAGGTATTGTAATAATAACATTAATAATAATAATAATAATAATAATAATAATAATAATAATAATAAGCGTTTAATTTCACTTTTATATGTAGTTCTCTGGTCAGGTTGTTTTGACTGAATACTATTTAATATGTACTATTGAATGGGTATAACCTCATCAGATGATTGCTTGAAATAGCCCCCCCCCCCCGCCAATTGCATTCAAATTTGACGGATAAAAATAGATTGTGAGTGGATTTACAGACATATGCTATTTTTAGTTTGTTGGATTAAGCCACCAGAATTGTATTCACTTTTTTCTGACATTTTGTAGAAGCACAACCTGCCGGCCATACACTCTATTCCAAGGGCCTTTGAAGCCAAGTAGGTCCATCACATAGCATAAATGATTCTTCACCATAATTAACAATGATCATGAGGTGCTTTTCACTGTCTTTGTCCTCTGCATTACACCACATCCATCTGCAGTGTTTTCTGTTGAAAAGAACAATCTTTGTCTTATCTGAACACAAGCAAAAGGTTCCAGGAAAAACCTGGAAGGGTTATATAAATTCCAAATGTTTAAGTTTGTACCAACGGGACAGAAACGGCTTTTTTGGGAAGCCTCCCAAATATCCAGCTGGCATATTGATTGTGTCTTATAGAGACTTGGTCATCCCAAGAAACCTATCTTAGTAGCGTTTACCCAACAGAAAACTTCGTAGTTGTCTCCTCCCTTAATTACAAGGGTTTGCTCTGTAAAAATAAACTTGGGAACTTATCCACTGTGTATTATAAAAATTCCAGTTGTTTTAAAATTGTTAGCTGTTTTAATTTTGGCTTTGACTGTAGATATGAAAAGCTATGTCTAATAATTGGGGCGAGCACTGCATTATTTCGGAATCAGCAGGTCTTTGTTTGGTATTGAGACTGTAGTTGCTTATAAAGCCCCAAAAAACTGCTTTGCATACAACGATATTCGACATATTTTGCTTTTAATTTGTAATCTCTTCAGATATTTTCTTTCAAAACTGAAACCGAAATTGTCCGAATTCTTTGCTAACAGCACAAAAAGTTGAAACAGACTAAATTAAAGACTTTTTTCTTTAAGAATGCCCTACTGACTCACCAAAGTCTTGTATTCAATCTGCTGCCGGATGAGTTTGTCTTCACTGAGGGAATAGCGTGCCTCCCCTGTGATGGAGTCTATGGGTCCCTTCTCCATTTGCTGTTTGATGGCACAGAACAGCATGAACAGCGGCTCACCAGCGCACTCCTTTGTTTCGGAAAAGAAAAAATAAAGAAATTCCATTAAAAAGTGTGAGAAAGGAGAAATAAAGGATGGGAAAGCAAACAAATCTCTATGTGTCAGTAGATGAGACATGACCTGCTAATGTGGACATCACAAATCGGACAGAGTAAAGCTAATATATGGCAAAACTATAGAGACGTTCAGCTTCAGAGGTAACATAACTCTTTGATGCTGTGGAAGAGCTCATCAGGAATTTAAACAAGCCTATAAAAAAAAAATCCCATTGCATATTATAGTGATACCTGTAAAAAATGAACAGGGAATGCTTTACCTTGAGAAATTTGTGGAGCAAAAAAGCAAACCAATTTGTCAGCATCTTCTCTGCCACGGACTCTGTTCTGCAAGACGAGAAAGAGGCACACTCATTTATAATCATCTCACAGAAAGCCAGAGTTGCTCTGATAATTTTGTTCTTTATTTTAAGACTGCCAGTGTGGAGACTAAAAGACCTAGAAGAGTTTAAATAATTTGGAGACACAGTTCACTGTAACATCAGGCAACATAATTGTGAAGACTAAATGGTTTTCCTAGCAGTGTCTGCACTTATCTACTTTGCATGTGTTCAGATTAAAAGATGTCAACATTTAAATATATGGTAGAAAATACGCTGGAAACTATTGTTTTCAATCAGTATCAGATTTGAAGCTTGCTGCATTGTAGCCACACTTTTTTTTTTCTCCACCACTTTTTGGCCCTAACATTACAACCTCAACCTGCAGTTTTTCCACCGTCGATGGGATCCTGTTCAACTTTCCGAGTGTCTGCTGAAGAGAAATGGGTTTTGGGCAAGAAACTTTTTTTGCTGGCTCCCATTTGAACTCACCCCATATGTTTAATGACTGTGAGCACAAGTTTTCTCCACACAAAAGTCTCATGAAACATTCAGCTGGCTGGTCGCCGCACAGCAAAGAAACAATCGGCAGATAACTTGAGGTGGAGAGAAGAGGGAGAGAAGTGTGAGGAAAGGAGACGGGGAGAGGTGACGGGAAGAGAGAGGTGAGCTACAGCTGAATGTTTCATGAGGGGGCATACAGAAGATAAGTCAAACTGACAACAACTCTGCTACCACTGCACTCACTTCTCCCCATTAGGGTCTCTACCTCTGCCAGTCCGTCCCACTCTCTATCACTTTTAACACTCCTGAATTTCACCTGTCTGCTCGGTTATCCTGTTCCTCAGACTTACAACCGGTGTTTCACACGGCTGCACAAAACGACGCTGAAGAGAGGTTGGCTTTCCTTCACTGGCTTAGTTTCTCAGCCATCAGAAGTGTTAACTGGGCTGGAAAGAACAATGCACCGAGGAATTAGCTATGCTAAAAGATAAGCAGTGCCGATCAGGACAGGTTGGCTTTCCGTTTTCTTGTCACTGCTGTGAAGCATTCATGCAGTTCTACCTAGAAAGAACACAATCCAGGTAAACTGTCCACCAGATAAATAACATGTTATAATTTTTTTTGTTTTATATTTTTTCAAGTAGTTATATGATTTCTTTAACTCTTTCTTTAACTACAATAAATATGTCCTTTTGAAGCAAAAACTGATTACATGGAGAATTAGCTGCAAGCGATAGAGCTGTGTTGAAATAATCGAAAAATCGATTTCTTGTAGAAATCGAAACAAATTGATTCACAAGGTCCAAAATCGTTTCAATTTTTTAGATTAGTCTACCTTTTTGTAAACACAAATAGAAAGGATTGTCCAGACGGCCATTTTAAGTTTTGTGTCTGAAAGGGTTAATACAGTTTTCCATGGTGAACTGTTACTTACCCATTGTTAAGTCATTGAATATCAGGCATATAATTAAAATAACAGCTTAAAAAAAACATTTATTAGCACCGACCTATACCAACATCGAGCTGGATCAGATTGAATCGGATCGAATTGGATCAGATCGTGATAATAGATTCTGACTTTTAATTCATACTTAACTGTAAATTTGAATACTCATTACCGATTGTATTGGGCTTTGACATGTGTCCTTCAGTGATGGATGGGATGATATAGTTGGTGATACAAACTTGTACAAATGTTGAAACTTGAAAACTTGAAAAGTCAGAATTTAGACAATTATTAGGGCTAAAGTGAAAGGATGGTTTCATTTTTAAAGATTAGAAGAGGTTTTCTTATTTCCAGATAGAAACATGTTTAAGATACACAGTCTAGCCCTCAATTATCCTCATCCAATCAGTCTCACTTTCCCTTCTGCATCTGATGAGTCCAAGAACTCCAGAACTGACTTTTCCAACCCCAAAACTGAAGTGTTCTGAGGAACTGAGAGGTGGAGAATAAAGTCATCACGTCTCAGTTACTTAGCAGTCCATAATGAGAACTGGAGCTGATCATCCAGTTGCTCAACTTGCCCGTCCTTTAGGTGTTCTCTATTGTGTCTGTGCAAAGTTCATGTAAAACTCTTTATTCCTTTCACCCCAAGCACACCTTCATGTTAACTTTAAGTTTTATTCTGCATCATTTTTAGCAAAGATGATCATCTATACATTTATTGACCTCAGCCAAAACTTCAGCCCAATCAAACAGCTCTTTCTCCAAAATGATCCAACAGCTGAACTAAAGGCAAAGTTTAAGAGCTGCATATCCACAGACACCAGGCTGATTTATCGAGAAGTGGGCCGGCGCAGTTTGAAGTAGGAGTAAAGTGCTAAGCCTTGTTCTGCTGAGACTGTTTTCTGATACCAGTGAGGTTGGTTGATTTCTTAATGGTGGCTCTGATGACAGGACAATATTTCCTTTTTCTCTTTCCCTCTTAGATTAGCGTGAGGTATTGGATTTCTCAATTAGGCCATAGAAGAAGTTCCTTTCCTTCTGGCTTCTAAGAACCTGATAGGCTCCTGGTAATTAGACTTTTATTTATTTATTTTGTTTCAATAAAATTTTAGTGCTCTGAGTGCTCATCACCTGGTTATAAAATCTTTCTTTAATATGTGATCTTTAGGTTAAAATTGTGTTGTTTTCTTTGTCAGATGTTTGTCAATTAATTTTTTTATAAATCTAATAGTGAGTAGATATTGATTATTAAAAGTAAATTTTGAAAACTGAATATCCTGTATCACAACTAATGCTAATTTTGTAAAAAAAAAAAATCATTTTTTTTACAGATTTTAAATAAATGTAATATTGTAAGACATATAAATGCACCATCTGCTTCTTTTTAGTGTAATACAAATAGCGTAGTAACTGAGAGCATTTATTTATATGTTCACTCCATACTTTATTGCAGCTGACAAAAAAACCTACTTGACTTAAGGTTTCAACTTTTATCAGCAGTGAATGATACCTTCGGAGGAGCAATTTGGGGTGGTTCTTGCTCTCCAGGTTGCGCTCTATGAGGTCCGAGAGCAGGTGTTTGAGGATGTCTGTGGCATATTCCAACCGTCCTTGCAGAGAGGTCATGATGAGCGAGGCGACGTAGCCACGGTCTCGCATGGAGAAGGAGCGCTGCGTCTCCAGTGTGCGGATGAATGTCAGCAGGAAAACCTTGTTGTTCACCAGCTGAGCAAACTGCTTCAAGGCTTTCTCCACGCTCGCCTGTCCACTCCCAGGAACCTGCACGCGTCACGCATGGTTGCACACACACAAAGATGCATACACTCATTAGATTCTATGTGCTGAAGGATTAGTCAGAACACATAAAAACAAAGGAAACAGACACAAAAGTTCTCCCAGACCACCGCAAAGAGCAAACTGATGTCTACAGACTTTGCATTATGTGTTAATCTTGAATAGGACCTGACTCATCTGTGCGTCACTTTGAAAATAGGGTCATAATCTTCTTTTGAAATTTGTAATACACATTTTTTTACACTAATTGAGGGCTTTCGCTTCAAACAAATTGAGATGCAATCAGTAATCTCTTTGAGAATGCATGTCATTGTGAACATAATATTGGCTGATTACAGCAAGTGCAATTTAAGCAACTAACTAATTTCGACCTTGTGGAAGTTTTTCTGCAAATTAATGAGTGGCATTTGGTTTGTCATCAGGGTTTATTCAAAAAAAGGAGCTCAAGTGCATTCAAGTTGAACTCCAGAGATCTTGATGGCAAGAAAAGGGGGATTTGTCAATAAAACAGCATGACTAAAGAGGTGCAGGGTGGCAGAAAAGATTGGACATGTCGACATTCCTCAGTAGAGGCTGTAAAACACATTGATCTCAAACTTGATAATTTAGCTCGTATTAAAGGCAGGAGGTCAACAAATTTAAATAGTGTGGTAGAGCTGCTGTGGTATAGCAGTGCCCCCGAAGCTCCTCACCTCCAGCTCCCTCAGTACAGGATGATCATCGATGCCAGGAAAAAGAACCCTCATTGCATAAGTGCGATAGTCCAGGAAGGGGATGCCAGCTCTATCCAGATCGCTGGTTAACTCATTGATGTCCGTCTGCAGTTCTGCGAAAGCTGCATATATCAGATAACAGAGATATATTAAAAAAACAAGCCAAATTCTGCAGTAAATGTCAGAAAAGATATCCATGGTGGTAATTCCATCTCCAGTATGTATGATGTACAGTCCACTGTCAGAAATAGGGTTACATTACTATGCCAAACGGTTGCAAAAAGACATTAACACAGTCTAAGGTCCAATATTGGACCTCTTTCTCAATGTCTGAAAGGCACATACATGTTCCTAAGTACTAAAAAGTACATTTTTCTACCATTTCTTTGATAGGGTACAATTTCTGCTGATAACTTTTTTCATTAACAAATACATCTATTAGCAAAGCTAGATTTATGTAAATTGACTTCAATGCTTTATTGTTAACACATTTTTTATTTTATTTTTAATTTTTTTAATCAAAAAAAATATTTTTCAAAGATCTTTCTGTACTTTAAAAATAGTAAATTGATTTTTAAAAATATTTTAGACAAGATACATTTTGCTAAATCAGCATAAACATTTGGATAAATCGCAAAAAAACCTAGTGCAAGATGAACTTATCCTTTTAACGGAAAATAAGTTGTTTTTGTGGGCGACTATTGGCTACATCGGGGTCAGGTGATCTGTCAATCATGTCAAGTCAATGATGATTGGCTGTCAAGGTAGCACTGATAAAAGGCACAGATTATAGTGGTACAAACAGGTACCTACAGTTAAGGGTACAAAATGGTACCTTTGACAGTACCAGACATTGTACCCCTAAAAGTACAATTCTGTAGCTTTATTTCTGAATGTATATTGACACCTGACACCATTACCTACAACTGTGGCTTGCAAACAGCTGTATGTTCTTCATTTTATGATTACCTTCTATATAAAAAAAAAGATAGCTGCTCGTCTCTTCTACTATAAAAAAAATACAATGTCTTGGGGAAGGATATTAGTATGTTATTTAACTGCAATTTTTTAACTGTTAACTATTGATATTTAGTTCTACAGTAATACTTGTTATGAGTGTTACACTGGATTACTACCTACAGGGATACAAATGCTTTATGGTGCCCCCACAATGCATGTTGTTAGAGGTACACCACATAAACTAAGAAAAACTGTGTAATCAAACACTCTTTTAGTCTCCCAAATTTTCATTGAGTTACCAATTATCGGATTTTCTGGACTATAAAGCGCACCTGGACTATAAACTGAAACAGCCTATTTTAGGGAAAAACCATGTTCAACTTTGCTTTTATTGTTCGCGCAAACTTCCTCATTTGTCTCTCTCTTTTCCAGTCTTCTTAAAGGCACAGAGGCACAAAGGTATCTTTTGGCGAGGACGTGACATGTACAACCCATAGATCGAGGAGGCCCTCTAGTGTCCATTACCTATAAAAATCCATAAATAACCCACTCTGCATTCTTGGTTCAAAACAAGAGAAAAAAGTAGCGGCTTACAGTCCGGAAATACGGTAGTTTACATTAACAGACTGTAACTCCGCTGTTAAACGTAAACTATTTTTGAAGCAGGACAGATGTCACTGCGTAATGGGATCATTTCTCATGGGTTTTTTTCCACTTTTGTATTCATAATTTTTCATGATTCTTATTTTCTCAAAGCAGTTTAGTCTTGCTTCAGTTGTGAATATATTGTCACCTAAAATTATGTTTTGCTACATTACTCTACCTGCAACAGTAGCATGATGCAGAAGCTTCGTCCTGCTTCTTTCTCTCTCAGCTGTTACCTAACAATCACACCTACCTGCTTGTCAAAAAGCTCACCAAAAAAATTCCTGCTCTGAGAGTGGTCAGAGCGCTCAGAGCAGCCATCAAGCGTGACTGGAGCCAGGGAGTCACAGGAGATTAATCGTTTACTTTTGCAAAAAAAATAATTTGATTTTTAATCTAATAATATGCTTTAATTACTTTTATTTCTAATATATTGTTATTATGATCACTACTATTATGAAGGTATTTCACTAGGCTAACTTTTTGGTGCCCTATGCACAGTACATGATGCGTGCGTTCAGAGCAATGTCTACCGTAACTCTACTTTTAGAGTAATTATTTCCAAATAAAAATGTAACAGACCAAATAAACCTTTCAGAAAATGTTTTGTATCACAGACATCACCCACCTTCTTTACACTCCAGAGCCACTCTGGATTCCAAGTTATCCATCTGCATCTGCAGCCGCTTCAGAGTGAGGTCATTCTCGTGAGACTTTCGTCTGTAGGCGAGCAGGACGATGACGACGATGACAAGGAGCAACCCTCCGCCAGCTGCGATGCTGAGAATAGCAGGCATGGTGAGTAGGCTGTCTGAGCGGATGTGAACTTCTCCAGGAGAGATGTGCAGTCCACCTACTTGAACCTGGATAATAATATAAAAAAAACAAAGAAGTCATCTTAAACTACTGTTAAAAACATAAAGAAAGATACATAGCTGCATCTCCATAAATTAGATTATCAATGAAAAGTGGTTTTTCTTCTTTTTTTTATTAGTAGTTCAATTAAAAAATATTAAGCCGCATATTACATCGACTCATTAATAAAATAATTTTTTTTTTGAAAACAGACATTTTATGCTATAGCCCACACAATCATGAGTAAGAATGCTGACTTGACACATGTCTAGTGGATACTTAGTGATACCTTCCACAAGAAGAGTAAGCCATTAAAAAATCACTGCTAATATAGCTGGCTTTTTACAGAGTGCTGTATCCAAAAATGTTAAAAGAAGGTGGAGTGGAAGGAAAGGTGTTGGTAGAAGAAAGTGCACAAATAACAGGGGCAAGCACAACCTTAAAAATACTGTGAAGCAGAGCCTACTCATCAGTTTAGGGTTGAATCAGAAGGCGTGAACTGTGGCTGAAGTCAGCGCTTCAACAACCCCCAGACACAAATGTATCCAGGACATGGGCTGCAACTATTGCAGTCTTTGTGTTGAGCAACTCCTGAATCAGAGACACGGTCAGCAGTGTTTACTTGAGCTACGAAGAAAAAAGGTCTGGACGATTGCTCAGCAGCAAACAGGAACATTTTTTTCCTACTCTAAAAGTAACAATACCTCCTCTAATGACTATGGTATCACTGTCTGATTGGCCTGCGAACTTGCCTGCAAAAAAGACACCATAGAGGATCTATGGACTATTGTCAAAAGAAAGATGTGACACCAGACTGAACTATGCAATCAAGTGGAAGGTGGCAATCAGCCTGGGACACCTCTGAGGTGTTAAGGAAGCCCATGTTACTTTAGGAGTGGTCTTCAGTGCTGTATAATTGTTTGGGATGTCTTTTACATGGCTTACGGTATCAGTGCTTTGTGACATGGAGGGAGTCAGCCTGAGGCCACGTCCACACTAAGCCGGATAATGCCTTAAACGTTAAATTATTTAGTCTACACCCCCCTATCATCCACACTAACCCGGCGTCGTTTAAGGTCTGTGGCCGGATAACTATTAGCCGGGTAAGAGAGCCGTGTAAATCTCAATTCAACAGCTAAACGAGCTAGTGTGGACAGCTTCCCCGGATAATGAAAGGAAGTGGCGTCAATGAATGCTGCGTCAGTAACAATACGACACTACAGACAAAGACAACAGCGAAGAGTAATAAATCGATCTTGTCGTCTGTCCACACCAAAAACTCTCTCTTCTTCTGAGCAGCTATTATTCTCTTCGGTTAACGGGACAAGCAGATATGTACTGTGTTGTAGAGCTTCTTGTATATATTATGTAGGCGCTGGCGTCACGTAGATTATACGCGTGTTCCGTGCGTCTTTTCGCGCATGCCCAGTATTTGCACAGGTCGGTATGGGATTGCGCAATCATGGGAACTTAAACTGACCTTAAACGGGGCGTAAATGCTCGTGTTGAGTGGATAACATTAGGCGTCTAACTCCCCGTATAACCTTATCGGCTTAGTGTGGACTTAGCCTGAGTCAGCCTTTATCTCTGCTCCCAGGTTGTTTTAAGACTGCACACTCAGCAATTAAGGAAAATAATTATACTTTTAAGGGTACAATGTCAAAGGTACAATGTTTTTACCTATAACTGCAAGGACCTACCTGTACCCACTGTACCCACAATGTAGCCAATAGGTGCCCATTTACTTGTTTGATTAAAAACGTTAAAATTAAATACAAATGTGTTAAAAAGAAAACTATAAAGTCTATTTACATAAATCTAGATTTTCTAGTAAATATATTTCTTAATAAAAACAATAATCACCAGAAATTCTGTACCTTGGGGCCCAGTAATGTACTCATTCTGTACCTCGATTTCTGACAGTGTATGTCACACTTCATCGATGGAGTAATCCATACAAAAAGCACCTCAAACAAGTATTAACACCATTTAGAGTACATATACATCTCATCAGAAGGCTACCATCTGTATTAGAGACTGTTTAAATGTAATTGTGTATAATATTTACCTTTTCTGATTGTAATTAGCCTTTTATTAGCTGGAATATATCAGGTGGATGGCACTAATTTAATGAAGTGCACCCGTATAATAAAAAATGGTGCGGAGGAACTCAAAGATCATGTGAAGATTTCATTTTTTCTTATTTTTTAAAAGGACACCATAGCTTGCTTTTCTATTTTCAGCTCTTTTGTCATTATTTGCTCATTTGTCAATAATTCCAGAGGACAATGTGCTGTAATGGGGAGCCTACCAGACCATGAGTGACTGACAATGACAGAAAGCCAGCGACTAACTGAAAGCCGGCCGTTGACCCAAAAAACAAAGTGACGTTAAAAGAAGACCACTGACCTGCAGACAGCGACCCACATTCTTGCATGTAGACAAACTTGAAAATAAAAATAGAACGGATGGAAGAGGTTGACATTTAGACTCACCAGGACTTTATGCTGCCCGGTGAGGTTTGGTGGCTCACAGAGTAACTGAGTGTCTGACACAGTAAGAGAACAGGGGGTATCTCCGATCAGAACAGTGTAATTCAGCCTGGCTCCACCAGAGGCAGATGGCACCAGGTTACGACCCTGCAACAAAGTTTAAAAGTTGATGATTTATTCTTTATCACAAATATATTAAATATTTCTTTATTTAAAGAACTAGTTTTAATGGCTTTTTAACAACAAGACTATTTTGACCAAAGCTAATTTCCTGACAGGAATTGGAAATAATACTAAACCACACTGACTGCAATGTATTCATTGCCTGTAGCTTAAGTATGTACTGTATAACCTTCACTAAATCATCAAATATGATTGTGAAGCATTACTAAAGCATTACTTAAACTGGGGCAGTCATTCAGGGGAAACTAGCATATTTAAATGCATTTCAAATTTGCTGTAAAACTCAGAGTACAATTCTGTGCTGTTCCTGCATGTCTTGCGGTGGGACGAAGTGTAAAATAAATAATATCAAGTGTAAATTCCATTCCATCCTCAGGATTGGAGTTTAATTTGCGTAAGAAATTATTCTACCATACTAGATAAATAGTTACAATTGCAGAAATAGTCATAAAAAACAGCCATGAGTTTAGATAAAGATACTTTTTTGTATGCAATGCGTTAAGTTTTTACTGTAAGTAGTGTGTATGTCAGACCAAATGTATCAAGATGGTATGTAATTCTATGATAATCTTTTTTCAGATAGAACTCCTCCAACTCACTTTGAGAATGATGGGAGCTCCAGGTTTTTGCTCCAGAACACCTGAGAGGCTGAGGGGCTCTAAGTAAGGGTTGGGGTAGTAGACAAAGCCCGTGTTGTTGTACGTGAGAAGAGCCTGGACGTTGTTGAAGACGAAGCCAAACTCTTCCACATGTTTTATCGTCTCCTGGTCGGTGGCGTAATCCGCCTTCAGGGAAGGGGCGAAGCAGCTGATGGTTGTTGTGTTCAGAACTTTGCACACCTGCAGAGGAATCAAAATCAGGAGTCCAACTTAAACTTCGCACGACATGTCAAACACACCACCTGATCTATTAAGTGTGTTACGGATACCAGTCATGCTCTGAAATGACCTTACATCTACTTGCTGATCTGCCTCAGGTCATTTCAAAATGTAAACGCTGAACATGGATAAGCAACTTCACATCCACGCAGACAGGATCCCGAGGTAAAAAAACATGATTAGTTTGATGCCTTCAGGGGTCAACATGCACAGGAATGAAGGCTGAAGTGTCTGACATAAATGCATCGAAATTTCATCTCATGGTGCAATTTGTACAATTAAATTATTTAAATAAATCATGATGTGTTCTTGCTGTAATCACAATTAGAAAAATCTGATTGATATGCGATGTTAATTTTTTCCCCCGACCTCAAGACATCAGATAAGGTTCTGGTGCTGCAGTAAAATATCACCTCCCAATTCAGAACTATTCTGGGGTTCTCTGTCTCTTCTGGTGCTAGGGTATGTAGATGGCAAAGTATTTCCTCAGATTGTTTTTACCAAAAGGAGCCTGTTTTGTCTTTTTTCAGAAGAATAAACTCAGCATGGGTCGACTTGACTCTTCTCCTACACTCAAGTACCAGCTCTAAGTGGGAGCGGTTGTCATAACAAGGCAGCCCTAGAATCCCAAAAGTGATGTGATGTGGATGTAAGCCTATGTGATACAAACACAACAATGGAGGTCATGGAAGCAATTGTAAGCCCGCTGCTCAGCCAAGACTTGTTGGAAGACAAAAGAAGTGACCCAGAAAAGCTTGCGGGTGACAAGAGCTGGACCTCTGGATAAGTACAGGAGATATTGGGATGCCATAGGGTAGTATCCAACCAAAGGGTACATGTGAGTGTAAGCTAAGAGTACCTAATAGTAGCATACTATAATGGTCAAACACGCAAATGTCCCAGCGTACAGTGATATTTTCTGTTGAAGATGTTGTCTTATGTACTGTTTTTTTTTGTGTGTGTAGCTGGTTTTTTTTAACTGTTTTTTTTCTACCGTCCTTAGGACCAGTTTTGGTGTGATTGAGTTTTAGTTAGGCTTAGGGTTAGGTATAGATCAGTAATGTTTGGGTTAGGTATAGATCAGTGATGCTTAGGACTAGGTATAGATCAGTAGTGCTTAGGACTAGGTATAGGTAAGTAATGCTTAGGGTTAGGCATAGATCAGTAATGCTTAGGGTTAGGTATAGCTCAGCAATGCTTAGAACTAGGTATAGATCATTAATGTTTAGGATTAGGTATAGATCAGCAATGCTAAGGGTTAGGAAAAGTTTCTCAGTTATGCATAAATCCAGTCACTAAAATCAATGGAAGTCAATGGATGGTCTTAGTATGGGTGGCAATAAAAACTTGTGTGTGTGTGTATGTGTGTTTGTTATTGCAAATCATCACTCTGGGCGTTTAACTGAACCTCCTAGTGGTGGTATGTTAGTGTTCACTGTTTCACAAACGTGCAGTGGTTCCAGACCTTGTGGCACTCTGTCTTGTTTAATGGTTAAAATAAATTTCATACTGCCGACCGGGTAGATAAATCATGAGACTGATTTACTTTTACAGACTGTCAAATGGAATTGCTAATGAGCTTTAATATATTTTGAGTAACTCAACAATGGCACACTGCTGCATGGAAGAGCTGCACAACACATTAAATCTCTATCAGCATCAGTTGGTGCAATGTCCGTGTTGCAAAGGATTACTTTGACAGAGTATCAATAGTCTATTAAGTTTCAAGTGCCACACATTTGTGTTCTGGATGTTAGTAATATATCTCAGGGGTTGGATAGTATGGCAAGCCATTTTAACATTTAATAGCTAGACGTGATATGTGTTGCTGACATCTGTAATTCAGTTTTGCCTAGTCAAATAGAACATTTCAGATATCCGCAACTGCATCCTTCCTATCCATAATAGTAATTTTGGATATCCACAAAGACATTTTTCCTAGGACAAATGATGTCACTTTTGCCATTTATTTGTATGGGATTTTTCATTATAGATATCTATAATTCAGTTGCAGATATCCACTTTGTTAATTACGGATATCTGTAATTGAATTGTAGATATCTGTAATTATAGTTTGAGATATCTTGAATTTGGTTCTGACTAGTCCTAACTCCAGTTCATGATATCTTTAATTCAACTTAATTCAAGATATCTACATGTTTCTTTTAAGATATCTTAAATTAAGTTTTGACTAGGCGAAATGAGGTTGTAGATATCTGTAACTGGAGTTATGACTAGTCAAAATGGCGTTGTAAATATCTCAAACTGGAGTTAGGGATAGTCGTATTTCAATTGTAGAGGTCTATTATGAAGTTATAGATATCTTGGAATGAATTTTGATTAGAGATATCGGAAATTTTGGATATCTGTTATTTTCATTCTGCCTAGTCAAAATGTAATTACAGATATCTTGAATTATAGTTTTGACTAGGAAAAAGACGTTGCAGATATCTGTTTGCAAATTAGGCCCGCATTGGCGGACAAATCACATAGCACCTTCACTGATAACCGCCATGACAGCTTCCTTCTTCTTTGATTATGGCGGGGAAGGGAAATTACGTTTTTATGGATATCTAAAATAGAGCAATGTGTGCACAATAATTTGCCCTAGTCATAATGATGTTTGAAATATCTTTAACTTTCATTCTGCCTAGTCAAAACTAAATTACAGATATCTGCAATTGTCATATAAGATACATGACCAGTTGAATGTCGTTTTCAGTGACGTCATTGCAGATATCTGTAATTTAGTTTTGCCTAGTCAAAACTGAATTACAGATATCTCTATCTGTCGTTTCGACTAGTAACAATTACGTTACTGATATCTTGAATGACAATTCCAGCTATCCAAAATGTAGTTACGACTAGTCAGAAAGACATTGTTGATATCCACAATGTTAATTCCGGATAGTCAAACTACGTGTTTAAATGTTAAAATGGCTTGCCATAAATTGGGCTTCAGTGCCCTTGATGTCTACTAAGCTCACTGGGAGCATTAGTGGCATGATGCCAATAGAAAATGAAGAAAAAATATGTAAATGTGGGTTGATCACAACCAACATCACAAAATATTTTTCCTGTAGTGGTGTAGGCTTCAGGTAAAGGCTCACATGAATGTTTTATGTTCAGCTTTATCATTTTAGAACACCGCAAAAGTCTGATTGAAGACAGCAACATAAGTTACTTCATCTTTTTCATTGACTTATTTCAATCATTTTCAGTCACACCAATGCACATTTTGCTTTCCTTGTTGGTCTTCAAATTATCTTTGATAGTCAGAATGTTACGTTACATTGTTTGACCTTTTCATCACTTTTATTAAAGAGGCTATATGGAGTTTCCTGAAATTTCAACTCGCGACTGACACCTGTGGCCAAAAACGATCTCCGATCTTTTCCAGGCACTTGTCAGGGGTTTACCTTTTGAAGTTTTATGTGGAGTTCCTGTTGGTGTCAGAGTTGTCCTGGGTCTCTTCTTTGTATTTGTCCAATCTATTGCACCGTTTGCGAGTGTAGGCTAATCGCTGACTAGTGGTGGTGATCTGAAACGTTTAACATGAACGCGCCTACGTCACATCCACAGACACAGCGCGTGAAAAATCCGACCCGACAGAAAAAAAGAAAAATTATAGGTGCACCCACGGTGAGCTGACAAGGTGTCAGTATGCTCATCAAAAGATGGTAGAGTCATAAATGGTCAAAGCAAAAGGCTAATGATACTTTTATTTTTTAGTGAAAAGTTCCATATACAGTAGCCTCTTTAAAATTTCAGGTTGCATAGGAAAAACAGCTGAATTTCAATAAGTGTGAGGTTTCTTTTTTATTCTACGCATTTTAAAAGTTGGAAAGTTTTGTTTTCAAAGGTTATGCAATAAAGAGACTACCAAAAAGAAAAAAAATCCCCTGTGGCAATTTTTTGTAGCTTATTTGCTTAAAAGTTCAGCCTAATCCCTTTATATTTCCCTTTTGCCAGAGATACAACGGAACATGCAATTTTAATTGAGTGACTCAAATTCTGGGCTGGCATCAGTAACACACCACTTAATTAGCTCAGGGCATATCTCTAACACACAACATTTTCTGCATACTGGCAAAACAAAAAATATATTTTTTTTGACTCGCACATCAATTCCAGCTCCTACATTTTCTGTTTTGGAAGGGCAGAAAGAAAATCCTTCCATCAGTGTTTTCGGCAGTCTCATCTGGTACCTGTTCTAGAATTGATTTTTGAGTCTTTTGCCTTGTGACTGGTCTGGCATATCCCTGAGTGGTCAAAAGCTACATGCTGAGGGTGCCTGAAATGTTGCCATCAGGACTGCAACGGTTTAAAACGATCAATCACTTTCAGAAGCTCAGACAAGCAATTCTAACACTACATATAACCTCAAAAAACTCCATGTCAGTTTTTAAAAGTGTCATTTATGTGAACAATCCCACTCTCTGACTCTTTTTAGATGTCTTTTGCTATGTTTGATCTTATTTTCACAAGGTTTCCACTTTAGAGGTATCCAAAGCAACAAACCATTAATGAGGTACTTTAAAATTGAATTAAATCAATTACAGGGCGTTTCAAATATATTCATTGTCATACAAACTGAATTTAAGTAAACCAGAGAAGTCCAAAGCAGCACATACATGTCCACTGAACATTTTTATAATAAAAATGTGAGACATCCGATACCACAAACAAAATCCAGTGTGGCCAACTGACTTCAGAGGTCAAATAATTAGTAAACAAAAGAAGCATGGTAACTCTGGAGGAACCGCAAAGATCGGCAGATCAGGAAGAAAAGGTTGATAGGAACATAATTTGAGCTAAAAAAAAGGGCTATCTTATAAAAAAGAAAAAACAAACACATCAGAGTAAACAATAAAAAAAAAAGATTAAAGCAAATTCATGTCTTAGAATGGTCCAATCAAAGTCCTGACAATACCATTGGAGTGTCCGTGGACAGCCTCGCTGTTCACAGATGCTCTCTATTCAGTCTGAGTGAGTTTTAGTTTATGTTGCCGAGAAGAACACGCTACATTTCCAGCTTAGATATGCAAAGCCGGTAGAGCCATGCTAAAAAAGAGACTTGCAACTAAGACAGTATAAGCTGATTCTACAAAGTACTGAATAAGTTGCGGGAAAACGTGGTGCCATAAGCAAAAGTGTATGCCACACTTTCAGATCTTTTGAACTTCATGAGCATGAATGTCTTTCTTTTTTCTTTTTTTTTTTTACAAGGCACAATGCAAATCTACTGTGCATGTGTATTGATGAAACAGAAATTTGTATGGGTGCAGCGTGCTGGAGGTTGTCTCACTCACGTTGACAGATTCAAGGCCAGCATACTTGACTCGGACTCGAGGTTCCTGAACCACATCCAGGTTGGTCCCAGTCACCGTCAGGGTGGTGTGGCCGCTGTTTTGATGAGAGAAATGCAGTTAAAGCACTTTGAAAAAGATATGAGCTGCTCCCTGTTACTTCACGTGTTGCTTCAAAGGAACATGAAATTCTTGTATTTCTTTTTTTTTTTTAAGATGCTCTGTTGCTGTAGCTGTCCAGGCTTTCTGTCCCGCTTCTACATTTTTTCTTTGTACATTGTTGAATTTTTCATTTCATTTCAGTCTTGTCCTTGTACCTTACCATTTTCAGAACACTTTTGTGTTTGGTCATACCACTCAGCGTGTACCTATGAATCCTTCAAAAAAAAAAAAAAAACAACGCAAGAGATGACTCAATGCTTACAAAACCCGCTAGAAACCAATCTAAATTGTACCAGTTGGCACTTTGTAACTTGCTGCCAGATAGAATGACGCAAAATGGCTAGATTTCTTTAGATGCATCTGCAAACTTATAAAACAATATATGTATATATATTTTTGCAAAGAGTGATGTATAACGAGCTTTTACATGTTAGCTTGGAATACAGAGGATGAATAAACTAAAGAAGCAAGAGTTTTCTTTTTATAATGAAACCTTCTCCTGAGGAGTTATCAGCATTTTTAAATCTAATTGTTTCTTTAAAAAATAGATAAACTATGTTATCTGAAGCAGATACTGTATATGTGAATGTACAAACAACAATTACAATTCAAATGATCAGGTGAAAATAAATGACAAAAAAACCACACGGTCATTTAAAAATTTAGTTTTAGGACCTTCAAAAACCAGGAAACAGTTTTTTTTCCTCAGGGCATGTTTAAAACATACGAAACCTGGTTCCTTAAAAGCAAAATATAAAAAAATAAGAGGATTGGCGGGGTTGTTACACACCGTTGAATACCAAAGGAATTATTGCTTAAACATATATGCACACACCAAACTCCAGGTAGCCTGCACATGAACACAAGCTGCTTTCTCCTCTGTGATTTGATTAGAGCGGCAACCACATAGAGAGAGAGACTGATCTTTTTCATCAACATTTTTCACATAATTTGCATTAATGCATGTTTGAGGAGGTATAGCAGGTAGCTCACCCTTTGTTATCGGGCAGAGGAAGATCAAACAGAGAACCAGCTGGCTGCTATTTTTTATTCAGCAGTGACTGTGAGACTGGCATTGCATGAATACAGGTGCTACTTGTTTACATATCTGTGCTGGATTTGATTTAAATAAATAAAAAAAAACACAAAAAAAACACACACACTC
Organism: Apricaphanius iberus; assembly: GCA_028564705.1. Lineage (NCBI taxonomy): Eukaryota > Metazoa > Chordata > Actinopteri > Cyprinodontiformes > Aphaniidae > Apricaphanius > Apricaphanius iberus. Next base: position 1,182,639 of record JAPXFQ010002732.1, read on the forward strand.
TAATCCTTGCACAACATGTGCTGCAGTGTAAACTAAGAAAATCTTTGGAGCTAGAGAGAACACATAGACAAAAAGAGGAATAAATACGGAGACATAAATTGGGCAAAAGTACTGTAAAACTGTCCAGCATGAAACTAACAGAGTGCCAGCCCCTCTCTTCTCACACTTCAAAGGCCACCTAAGCTTGTAGAGCCTCATAGTGGGAATGCACATTCATGATGAGGGCTCTTGATTGCAGCTCCACAAAGCTCCTCCTGTCACCAGGCTGTGGGCCAGGGTGACTCTCTGAAGCCTAATCTGCCGGGACATAGTGCTGCGTAATTCCACCCAAACCCAAATGAAATGCCATTTATAGTAGGTGCTTCATTTCTGTTGAAAAAAAAAAGTTAGAGCAAAAGATTAAAATATTTATTCTGCTGTTTACTGTTTAAGTTCCTTCTACAACAAATGACTGGATTTGTCTGTTTATACCAATGTCAAAAGTTGCTTATCATCTACATTTAAATCATTCCAATTTGGCTGATATGTTTCTGTATACCTTCCTGTGCTCATTGCATTTAAAGTCTTCTACTGTATTTTGTATCAGGGTTAGGGTGGTTTAAAAATCAAAGATTATTATTACACGTATATTTACAAATGTATCTCTGTTTTAGAGCTGCTGCTGAGATTTAAACCAATCTGTTCTACTGTACAGTCTGATCCAACCTTTGGGTCGGACTACAGATAAAGATCATTTTAACCTTTTTGAATTTGTCATGCCATTTGGACACCCACAAAAAAGCACACACAAAGTGCTGTTGATGAAAAGCACCACAAAGTTTTGTTAATTTTGTGTCAAAATATGATTCCCTGGCTAAAAATATTAAAAAAGGGCCAAACTCCTCGTATTTTTCAGGATTAAAGGTTCAGAATAGAGGATGCAAATTTACAGAAACAATTGGAGGTAGGGCTGGGCGATATGGCTTAAAAATTATATCTCTGATGTTTTTCATACCTAATCTCATTTTGGATTTTAATCAATCTTTTCCTACCTGATTTTTCTTCGTGAGAAGAAATTGCAATTTATAAAAAAAAATATTCAAAAACCTGCTTTTATTGCATTCACCCTGTTCTGGAGCTGACTTGAATTTAATGTCCAGCTATAAACAGGCTGCAAAAGTATCCTTGTAAAACAAGATGGCTAGATTAACATCAATCTGAGCTATGAAAGTCTAAGGGTGTTTCTCAATGCCCAGGAACCTCACCTTCATGCCTTGGTCCCGCCCTGGTTGCCTAGGAGATACGTCATCAGGGACCGCCAAGGCGTGTTCCAATGTTCATGTGCTACGGAGGAATCTTTCCTCCGTTTGTTAGCCGTTTAGCTAACTAACCAAGGATACATCAGACGTGCCGTGATGCATTCTCTCGGTCAAACATTTCCCAGAATACAGCGCTGTAGGAGCCAGCAGCAGCTTCTTCAGGGGTAAATTTCTATTTTAAATGTAAGTCAACGAATTTTAACCATCGGGCTTATGTCTAAAATGTTTGTTTTATTTTTTTTTTATTATTATTTTTTAGATCCAAAGCAGTTATATATGGTTGGTTAGCTGCTTAGTAGTTGCAGCTTCGGTGGCTACCAGGTACTAATTCATTTGCACATTTTATTTAACTGACATATACAAAAAAAAGTAAACCTCTTGTTATACGTGTACAGTTCCATGGTTGAAGTAATATTACTACGCTACAATGCTACTACGATGGGTGGGAGGTAAACAGAGCACGTAAGCCGGCAGCAGCGGTCACGTAAGGCAAGTCTGTTCCAAACCATTTTTTTGACCAAGGAAAGACAGTATCCTCGTAAGCAAGCCTGTAGGCGAGGCGCCTTGACACTGAGAAACACCCTAAGTAGTACATTGGTTAAAAAAATCTCTGCTTTCCAAAAATTAAATCTTCAACAACAAAAGAGAGATGCTTTTTGCTTTTTGCAAAGCTTAACCCGCCCACATCCTCACCCACTACAGTTCTTTTGAGATGGTAATGAAAAACACAACCTACCCTTTCCAGGCCATACTGACCCGTTCCATTTTGTACCGTACTGGCCCTAGTGGAAATGGGGCAATAGATCTCATAGTTGCCTTCAATACAGTAGACCACCAGAATCTCATGTCTAGTCTAGAGAGCTAGGTCGGGATAAAGGGTACAGCCTTACGGTGGTTCAAGTCTTACTTAACAAATAGAAGTCTCAGTGTCCAGATTGGATCTGCCAAGTCTTCTCCAGTGCCTCTCACATGTGGAGTACCTCAGGGCTCTATTCTCCCTCTACCATCTTCCCATTGGCAAAATTGCCTTCCACCTTTATGCTGACGACAGTCAAATCTATTTTCCCCCAAACCCGCAAAATGCTCACTCTGCCAACACCTACTGGACTGCACTGAAGAAATCAAGGCCTGGCTGGCTCTTTCTGCACTCTAATGAAAATAAGACTGAGGTGTTGTTGTCCAGGTCTAGTAAACACTTTAAGTTCCATCCTGACCCAGGCATCCTAAACCCCCATGTGACACCTCGAGCTACAAATCTAGGGGTCAGGTGGGATTTGAACCTCAAACTTGACCCTCAGGTTAGCCCAACAGTCAAGTCTAGCTTGATTTTATATTTTAATTTCAACATTTCTATAGTCATGTAAAACACCTTAAATTGCCTTGTGTTGAAAGTGTGCTATACAAAACAAATAGCCTTGCCTAGCTTTTTTCACCCCAGACAACTGGAAAAAGATAAACCTTTTCTCTTTCTTCATTATTTTGAGATTTTAATACAGGCTCTTTTCACAACACAGTTAGACTAGTGTAATGTCAGTGTATGTCAGACTCAGTCAGAAGTCGTTTTCTTGCTTTCAGCAGGTCCAGAATGCTGCTGCTCAACTTTTAACTGGTGCTCACAAAGGAGAACACATCGCCCCAATTTTAGCTTCTGTTCACTGGCTTCCAGTTCATTTTAGAATAGATTTTAGAATTCTTTTATTTGCTCTTAAATATTTTCATGGTCTTTCCCCTGTTTATCTGTCTGACCTACTGGAGCCGTACGCGCCTTCTCGTTCTCTGAAATCAGCGGACAAGCCGCTTTTATGTATTCCAAAAATGAACAGCAAGCTAAGAGGGGTCCGTGCATTTTCAGTCGCTGCTCCAAAACTTTGAAGCACTTTACCCCCACAGATCAGGCAGCCAGACTCGCTTTTCATTTTTAAAACTTCTTTTAAGACTTTTTTTTTCACAGGCTTTTAACTCTGACTGAAGTGCTGGGTTTTACTTATCTATTTATTCATTTAGCAGTATTGTTATTAAAATTGTTTGATGATTCTCTATAAATAAAGGTAGATTGGATTGGAGTAGTGGTAAAAAGGATTGCCCCTATTACAGATTTTTTTCTCCTTTCTGTGCTTTTCTATTATGCATAAATGCTTCATATCAACAAAAATGTTTTTTAATTGGACATTGTTAACTCTTGTTAGAAAAGACAGCTGTTTCCAGATGTGGATTTCATTCATAAAGGGAAAATATTCTTTCCAAACCAACCTGGCCTAAGGCAAAAACATAATACCTTCCCTTATTAAATCGCAAATAAACTTTGATCAACAAGCAAGACCCAGGTTTGCTTATTGCTTGACCTGCCAGAAAATATTTTCTACACTAACAAGAAAAAGGTGGAGCGCTTTGGCAGGTGTGCAACCAGTTACAGCAGGCATAATTCTAAAATTGCAGTTAAGAGAAAAATAACATTACCATGGCAGTGATGATAATGTGATGGTCTGGGCACACTTTAGCAAACTTGGAAAATATGCTGTAAATCATAGAAATGTGATAATCTGATCTCTGGTATAAAACTTGAAGTAGAATGCACAATTATATTTTTACATGTACATAATAACGTCAGGAATGATGAGTGATCGCATACTATTCTTCTATTTCAAAGGATAATCAGTTCAAAATGAGTTATCAATAACAAAAAGCAGTAATTGGTACGTTTCTAAATTTGTGCTTTTATTCTTTTCAGAACCTTGTGCTGAAGAAATCTTGAGTATTGCCCTAACCAAAATCAGAAATATGAAATATTTTGTGACTGATATAATACTGCTAAGACTGAATGCTGAAACTCTTTATTATAAGGACGTCAAAAGAGTTCTCAGAGAAAATCTCAGATCATTCAAAAAGCAGTAGGCAAAGCACTGACAGGAACTAGCATGAGAAAACACATATTTCCAATACTGGAATCTCTCACCAGCTTTATGAAAAATTCAGCACTTAATTTAAAATTATCCTCGCAAACTAAAGATCAATACCAGGGCCCCACAGCCTTGTAAGGACATTGTATTCTAATAGTTCAGTAAGTAGACACACTGTTCTCGGAATGCAGGTTTACTTGAGAGTTGCGAGGACAAGAGCGAGCTACAGTGCCTTCAGCTATCAGGTTGGAAACCAGATAAACAGCTGCAATCGAAGTGAGAGACATTTTGTTTTTCTTTTCTAAGACTATACTTTTCACAATATTCTGCTGTAAAACGTAAGCCCTCTTCAATAGAAAATCATTGCAAATCCCATTATTAATGCATTTTTTTCCTATATTTACGTTACCTTCTCATTTTTTATCGTAGCCAGTGAATTTCAGTAGATTTATGTTTATTCTTTACCATAAAAACCTATCTTGCTTATGTCTTTATGAATTTGCAATTGTTTTACCTGATTATTATTATTTGAAATGAACATTTTACTTTTTGCACCGTGTACATTTGTGCAGGTATTGCATACAATTTTAATACTGTTGATTAGATTCTGTTGTGTGAAAACCCCTTGCTGCAGACAGTCGATAGAAAGGGACCATAGCAACGACTACATGAATAAATAAAAGTTGATAGATTGATATAGTGCAAAAAAAGCTCATGATAATCCACTTAAAAACCTCTAACATCTATCGTAAAATGAAATTAGTGACAAAACAGTACAGTTCCTTTCATTAAGGGGTGATGTAACACGCAGAGAAAGCATCTGTTCCCAGTGGGGTACCTTGCAATGCTCCACAGCGGTTCAATGTGCTGGACTGTGGGGTCCTCTATGTACTCAAAGGTCAGACTTCCAGGAGCTCTGGCCCGGTCCACACTCAAACTGACTTGCACTGGTCCCGCTCCTGTCAGCGAAGGAGCTGCAAAGCACACAATCTCTGACATGCTCCTCCTGGTGGAAAAACCACAAGAGAGAATTATTCATGGTTTTGATTGTGTCTGCCCTCTCATTGCTGTAGAGGCAAATCCCTGACTTCATGTAGTTATGAGCCACGCATGAAGGGAGAGGATTCATTATAGCCTGTCCCATCTACTGCTTGTTACAGACACATTAGGGATGGAAACTGTAATTAGAGAGTGCTCTAGCTAATGGCTCTTTTTGTCTCACCTACCAGACTGCTACAATGTGCAAAATTTGAGCTTAAAAATAGATTTCTATAAATACACAGAGAAAGAAATATCTGACGTGAGTTTCATCACTTCCTTGCTGATCATTAGTTATTCCTCATTTAAAATGCAAGCACACACTTGTATCTAATGTGCACGTTTTGGAATAAATTGACTTACCCCATGTTTGATTAAAACAAGAGAAGGCTAATTATTTAATGGTGTGCAGAGCCAATCTTGCTGAAGTGCCTCTCCATCTGGGCTCTAATTGAAAGAAAGATGGCCATAATATTGGGAGATCGTATTGCCATTAGGCTCACCTGTACAGCTCACAGGTTTGATTCCCAAAGTAAACAGTAACAGTGCTGCCAGCGCTCAGATTTTCTCCGACGATGGTAACTTTGGTGCCTCCGGACTCAGGTCCTCTGCCTGGGGTCAAAGCCAAAATGGTGGGTGTCTACGGACAAACGAAATCTCGTCAAACAGATAAAAAAAACGTCTGCTTTGGAGTATGTATTTTTCACCACTGGTTTAACATTACAAGAAGATAGCGCGGACCCCAAACTATACATAGAACAGATGTGTTCTTTGAATTATAAATATAAAATGTATATATAAAAAATTATAGAATTCCACACAGAAAATTATACCTGATATCTATAAAATGATTATGTCTGCATGACGCTGTGCACCAACACATTCAGATTAGCTTGTTCATGGTTCGTGTAAATAGACTTTGTCACAGCCCAATCTAAGGCTATGTTCACAAAGCAAGTCTTAATGCTCAATTCCAATTTTTTGATCAAATCCGATTTTTTTGTATGGTCGTTCACACTACTGATAAAATGCGACAGCAAATGTGCTCCAGTGTGAACGTTTCACGGCTCCAAAGCGCCCCGTATGCGCAGAAGAAGATGAGACGTCACCATAGTACGTCACACACAACGCACTCTGTCTACGGAAGTAAAAATGGCGGCTACAGATGTAAGCGTTTTTTCAGCAGTCTATCAATTCTTGCATATTCGGAACCGCCGGAATTTTGACAAATTAATTAGAGAAAGAATGACCAAGAAAAAGGAGAGCTCGTGCTTTACCAATGGCCTTGTTTGGAGCGATGGCTGCTACCTCCGTGTTTTCTCGGCGCTGATTATTGATGTCACTGACACGTGTCAGTGACGTAAAAGACAGATTTAAAGCGACATGGCTGTTCAGACCTCAGCCGCTTTCAAAAACATCAGATATGTATCGGGTTAAGTACCACATACTGAAGTGACCTGGGTCGGATTTGAAAAAAATCAGATTTGTGCCGTTCAGACCGCCAGAAAAAGATCAGATATGGGTTGCATAGTGGCAAAAAAGTCGGATTTGATGCGCTTTCACCTGCATTGTGAACGTAGCCTAAGATCTAAGACTTCCTTTTTGGTTTGGACTAAGACATTTTAAGACTATTAGGTAGATCTTGCAAAGTTCTACAATTGTACCAATTGTCATGCCGACTAAGCTAAAAGAAGAGGGGTATTGGAAAGCCGCCTTGGATCAAAGTTGAGGCATTTCTTTTGAGACTTTTTGTAACCTTTAAAATACATGTCGGCAAAAAAATGAGGATTTTTCAGATGTGTTTAGGACTCTATAAAGCCAATTCATTTGTGGGAAGAATAATAAGAAACAAAGAAGATACAATAAGCATTAGCAGCGCTTAGCTGCTCGCCCATGAATTCACAGAAAACAGGAATAAAATAGAATAATCCTTTAATTGTCCCACAAGGGTGACATTTTGTTGTAACAGCAGCAAAATCAAGAACAGAACACACAGAATTTTTCCAGGAAAACATATTTACATCATGAATATAGTTTCAAGACAGAGTACTTTGCAGTTATTAAAGTACAGATAAAGTGGCATGCCGAGGTTGTAATAATGTGCAACAGAGCAGGACACAGAAAGATGTTTAAATAATTAAAACAATATTTAGAAATATGTACAGAATGTACAATGTAACAGTACAATAAAAAAGTAAACGTATAATTTCAGAAAAATTTGTATATATAAACTGAGAAAAATAATGGGCAAATCACAGCAGCAGTAGTGTAGTTTGGTTGATTAGTGCAAATTACAGTGCTTAGATTAGAAACAATGCTTGTGTCAGAGCACACTGACAAGTTTCTTTTTTTCTGTGTGTGAATTACCACAAAAGTGTAGATCTGGGAGGACTGTGTGCTTAGCTCTGGTCTGCATTCACCAACACACACTTTTACTGGACCTGGGGCGCTTCCTTCTGAAGCTGCATCCATCTCACATACAATCCTGTCAAAAGCAAAAATACAAAGTTATTGATAGAGGTGGACATATCAAACCATTGGCATCACATTAGCTAATGAAAATAAAAATCCCCAGACACACAAAAACACACAAGTGTGACTGTACCATATCACATTTGTCATGAGCTTCAGAGGTAGAAGGTGCTCTCTTTTGATCACTGTGATTGAAGCAGACTTTCATAGAAGTCGCGGGTCAAACCAGAGGCTCATCTTTCTTCCTAATAGGAAACCTATAACTGCAATATAACTCAAATGATAAACTACACCACTCTCCGTCGCAGGCATGACCGCCATCCGCAATTAACTCCCGTTACCATGACAACATGGGGGTTCCTTCAATAAATCAGTATTGCCTGTCAGGTCAATAAGATGAAGTATGTCATGTATAAGTCATTATAGCAACTGACCCAATGCTGAAATTAATGGTTGTAACATCTGTAACGTCATGTCTTAAAGCGCTGCGTGAGTTGAATGAATGGCCCTCGCTAAATCTGCTGCTTTGCCAAAGAAACCACAAGTCGTCGATACAATAGGAGCACTCAATGAATCGTCCCGGCCCATCCCTCCTTCTCGTAGATCACGTGGGGATCCCTATTTACGGCTGGCGTGTTCTTTTCTCTTCCATTTTTTTTCACTTTTTTTTTTTTTAAAAGGATATAAATAAAGTCGCTGCAGCCTGGTCCCAATTGCATTACATGCCTGTGAGAGAAACACATGGCTAACAGATTGTCCCTCCAGTCAGCGACATGCAGCGCATTTCAATTACAGCTGTACCGACAGCCTGATAACAGCGACGACACAAAGACTGTCTGCCTCCTTCTTTGGCTGTGACAGCAACAGAGCAATGTGAAGCCCCCCTGTAGCCTGGGGAGGCGTGTCAGGGTTTTTATTTACACCCAGGCCATGAGTCACAGGCTCAGTGTCATGGAAAAACATCAACTGTGTATGAATATCAAAATGAATTACATAGATTCATTTTTTTGGGATTTTGGGTATGTGTGCAATTTGGATCAGTGCATTCTGAAAGTAATATCCTTTGATTTTTTTTTTGTGTGTGTGTCATATTAAGATCGAAATCTTCAGTTTATTTGATAGAATAACACAAACTAACAAATAATTGTGGAACTAATGTTTAGACGTATAGTTTTTGTTTTCTTTTTACTAACAATTTCTGATATTTATATTTATATTAACTCCTAAGTTAACTCTTGGTAGAACCCTCGCTCTCTATATTTACTGGGGCAATTTTTATTTCTATATTTAATAGGGATACACAGATACCGATACTAGTATCGGTCCCGATACCGTCTAATGTACATGTATCGGTAATTTAACCGTTACCATGAACCGATACTCAAAATGTGGAAAATCTGCAATAAATTCTAATTTTTTGTGGTAATTTTATATTTTACATCTGTTATTTTGTCTTAGTTATGTTTAGTTAGTAATTTCTGGTCTCTTTAGTCTCTTCAAGAAAGGCATAAGGTGGAAGTTATATAGTTTATTAATTCAATAATTGTATCGGATTGGTATCGGGTATCGACAGATACACAAAACGCATGCATCGATATCGGGACTGAAAAAGTCAATTCGGTGCACCCCTAATTTTTAACCAGACAGCTTAAGCTCAACCTGATTGGATGGACAGCAGCTATCAAAATTCTGTTTCAAGTCTTTCTACTGTTGCTTAATAGGATTTAGGTGTAGATGTTGAGTGGGCCAGCAGTCCACAGAGGCCTCCAATCTGCAATTCTCACAAATGTTGGTAAAATGTTATAAAGAACGATGCTGGTTTTTGCATTTAAATGTATAAAAGGGATAGTTTTGCTAGTTTTTCTGTGTGTTTTAATGAATCTTCAAGATATATTTAACATAATGCAATACCAAGAGGTTGAAATGCGATTTCTTATATATTTTGTCATTCGATCATTTGATTGGAAATCAGCCCCGATCATGTGGTTTCAGACTCAATCAGAATTGGTCAGGACTCGGATATATATATATATATATATATATATATATATATATATATATATATATATATATATGTGTGTGTGTGTGTACCTGTCAATTTTTTAATTCTATGCCATTGGGGGCTAGTACCTTACTCTAGCCCCACGAGTTAATACCTTTTATCAGTAGTATTTACCTTTTGCTTCCTTTAGATAACATTCAATGTAAACAAGTTGAACAGAGAAGTACTTATCGAAATTAAATATAACAGTTGCACTTAGAATACAATGCTGGAGTTGGTGCTCCACATGGAACCGTAATTCACGTCTGTATGTAATCAAATAGTGGGATTCCTGCGGCGCTTAATGTCATCAGGTTTAGGATTTTTGCCTCGGACAGATTACTTTAATGGAGGATTATATGTTGTATGTTGTTTGAATTGTCAAATGTTAAAATGAGGAGAATAAAAAAAGGACATCCTGGATCTGTTTCTTAGTTCTTCTCTGTTCTTTTTTATGGATTACTTATAGAAGTATCAGATCAGGACTTGGAATCGGCAGATACTCAAAATCAAATGACTCGGACTCAGACTTCAGGGCAAAAAAAACCTGATCAGGACACACACTTCCCCAGACTGTCCCGAATTGTAGTGCCCCTCCCGAAAATCTCCAGGAGCCACCATTCTCACCAATGTCGCCTAATTTTCACCTGCACAACAATATTGCTAAACCATCCTTCACAGGGTGTAGTTTCCGGCCGAACAATTACAACTGAAAAACCTCGGAGTCAAGAACGGGAATCAGAACAGACTGTTGCATGGGTACGATTGTCAGCTATTTAATCAGTCCCTCCAGAATTTCTCAATGTTACAATCGCATTTAGCCAATTCCCCGCAAACTCTGCACGTCTAGCAATTTTATCCAATGATCACAACTTTACCGCACCTTTTACCATTTGCGACTCTCCCTTTCATCATCTTATATCTGACGGCGTCGTATCATGTACATTACCTGTTTTTTTATGTGAGAGGGATGTAGAATAAAACATGTTACGTTTGCATTTTGCCAAGGAAGGTAACAGGCCCGTAATTTTAGGTTATGGACATCTCTTGGTATGATTGTAGTTGTGCCTTACTCCTCCTATTTTTAGATGATCGGTTAAACAGTGTTGTGTGAACTAACAGCTATATTAATACAGAGAATAAATTACACAAAGCTATGCTCTATTTACCAATTAGGTAAAGTCTAATGAAAATTGCACTAGATTCTACTTAAAAGTATCAATTTCACATTTTCATTCACAACATTTTTCAAAAACACATTTTCTTTCAACTCTATATTTATGAATTACCTTGTTATTAGTCTAGGGGTCACCTTAAGCTAACAGATGGTACATTTGTATATGACTTCTAGTTAAGGAGCATCTCTTACTGCTCGGCAGTGATGTATCCCTCCTGCTGTGGTGCACACTCCACTCCTGCCACCTCCACATTACCCACAAGCTCAAAGAAGGAAAGACCCAGGTTGAGGCCCTGAATAGTGACAAGCGTGCCCCCCTCCAGGGGTCCTGCCACTGGGCTTACCTATAGTAGGAGACAAAAATTACAAAAGGAATAAGCGAAATCTTGCTTGTGCAAAGAGTTCTGATAATGATTCCTGCTCTCTACTATTTAGAATTGTCAATGTGAAGCTTATTACATGAGTTATTATTAACAACGCGTTCCACAAATCTCTATAGTTAAGTTTTGCAACGTAATATTTTTACAGTTAAATCAGTCTCAACAAATTTCCTCCCATATGATCTTCATCTAAACTTTGAACTGAAATATTTGAAGGATGCTACACACTTAGAAGCAAAATGAAAAACATACTTTTTAAGTGGATTTATTAAAAAAAAGCACATCGGTAAAAATTATAAACTTCAATGAATAATTCAACAGATAACAAAGACTTTGGGAAAACCATGCACAGCATTCCAGTGAAGAAAGTAAACCATGTCAGCGGGGAACATTCGGACCTACAGAGCAGAACAGGGGCAGTGGTGAAGCAACTCCGTCTGTGCTATCGAGCAGCACTCGGCGGTTGATTCATTCTGCTGCAGCTCCTTCAGAAACACTAATAATGTGACAGGGACATCAAAGGCTGCCGGTTCTTTGAAGTGGAAGAGCCTTGCATCTTCGTGCATGACCCACAGTGCCTTATTCAAGAGAATGAACAGGGGTTTGGCACATAAAAGATCCATCACTCCTTTCTAAACAGACTGAATTCGTTTAGCTGTCAAGAACTTAAGATATTCAGCTGGCAAGGAATAAAATGCCAGATAGTCCTGGGTAAACAGACATGGCTGGGAAGCTCGGAAGTAACATTTCTGCGTTTTGTTGCTCCTAAAAGCTCTGAGTAGTACACATTCACATGGTGTACTGGAAGGTTTTTCCAATACAGTACAACAGACTAGAGCTGCAGGACTGGTTTACTTTAATATTTTGGCACTAAATCTATTAGCAAAGGTGAAACAAACACGAGCTGCGTTTTTTAAAGAAACAAAAAAAAAGTGTTTTTATCATTTTTTGTGAGGCATTTAATTTGAATCATTTCTACATTTTATTATACTCAAATTGAGATGATTACTTATCTGCAACAATAACCTTTTTCCACCTTCATTTGTCTAAAACTCTTTACTGAATTTGATTTTGGAGTACCACTAAACGCGCATTTCTAACTTTCTAATGTAGCGGCAAAGCAGTAGGGACTGAATCGAGCCCAGGCATGCAGTGGTAAGATCAATAACCATAATAATCAGATTCAACCAGACAGAGAGAGAGAGAGAGAGAGAGAGAGAGAGAGAGAGAGAGAGAGAGAGAGAGAGAGAGAGAAAGAGACTGTCTGTTTAGCCAAAGACCCGACAGGAGAGAAGAAGATGCTTGCTGAGTCCATACTTGCTAGCTGCATTCGCTGTTACCACCCCACGTAGCAGCTGCTAGCCAAAACCAGCTAACAGCTGGTTTCGTTCCATAAAAACACTAATTAGATCAATGACTGCCTTGACCGATCCATAAAATCAAAACAGTTTTCTGAAGGTTATTGATTTCTACTTCAGCTAATTATTTAATGAAACATTACTTCCTCCAAATAATGTGTTGTCTTCACTTCTGCTTTGTATTGTGAATTGGTTGCCGAGCTGGAAACAACCCATAAGCCGCTAATTAGTCTTCACCTAATCGTAATTAGTTTAAAAAGGCTTCACTTTCAAACTCTTCAATAAAAGCAATGAAAGTATTTAGGCAAACATACCGAACTGTGACATCACTATCAACTGGTTATTGTTTCTAATTCTTGCATGTTGGTACAGTTTTACTGTTATTACAATTGGTAGTTAGTTTTATCATTCATTCCTATTTTTAGTTAGTAATTATTTGTGTGTGTTTAAAGCTTAGAAAGTTTGTTGATAAAAAATTTTTGACCGAAAAGTTGAATTATTTTATTAAGACAGTGCAAAAAATGATTTTCAAGAAAGTAAAAGTCCTTTGGACATGTTTTCTTCTTTATATATATATATATATTCTTTTATTTCAAGACATCTTTTCAAGAAAATTTAACTTCTTTTGATTTTTTACCTCACTCCAAACATTGTTTCTAGAGTAGCCATTTTCCAATTTTAACTATTGTATTTTGGAAAGTCAGTGTTTATCATTCAACATATGTATATATGTCGTAACTACTTGTTCAAAGAACGTCAATGAGTTATTCCTTCATCTGTTGTTTAATCATGTCAGCGTTATCAGGTAGATGGCACTCAAAACTTGTTAATTTTGACATAAAAATATTAATCTTATCATTAATTGCCTTAAACATAATCATTCATAGCTAACACATACCTATTGTGTCATAACACTGAACAAACTGCACCAATGCCAAGGTGTGTTTTACACAGTCTGTGTTTTTTTACAATGCCCAATGCCAAGGTGTTTTTTTTTTTTGTTTTGTTTTTTTTTTTGCAGAAGTTTGTTTAGCCAACTTCAGAGGTGATGAATCGGGAAAAAAAGGAGAAACTAACTAGATTTATTTTCATGGAGTGCCAATCGACTGAGAAGCAGCTACATAAAACACATGGGAGCCTATTAAACTGATGGTGAAAGTGAATATGTATGGCTACACTGATAAAGCTCCACACATTTTATGTCAAAAACTGTGAAAGCAACAAACCTCTGTAATACGTGGGTTGGTACACTTGACATTCCTCGCTGAGAGGTCCAGCCACCGGCTGGCATAAGGGGAGATGGGAGGACAGTGCTGCCTCATGGTGCAGCGACCCTCCCCGCTACACCAACCACAATGGAATTTCCTTTCAGCCCGCAGACACATGCCGCAGCTATCTCGCTGGGCGCTGCACTTGTACAGATTCACTGCAGAATAATACATAATGAGTCTATTTAGTAAATCAAAGTCAAATAATATACCTTCTTGTAGAATAACAAAAAGCTTAAAAACCTATAGAAAGAAAAAATTCATTACAAACAATAATAAAAATACACAATAAACTCAACATATGGTTATATGATGTTCAGCACAGATAGTCATACTGCTTGATTAACTTAAAAAAAAAAGTTCATGTTACAGCCACAAACCTTAAGTATCTCACTATGAATTTATGTCAATAAAAAAAATGTTTATAATTGTAAAATGGAAGGGAAACAATGGCTTTCATTTAGCTTTATCCATCTTTGCATGAACGTCGACTATAAGAAAATCATTTCACAGCATGATGCTGCCAACACCTTGTTTCACCATCTTTGCGGTATGATGTGCCATGTCAGATTTTCATATTTTAAAATATAGTGTTTCACATGTAGAGCAAAACATCAGATTTTCCTCCCAGATGTTTACTTGATATTAGAATTATAACTTAGATATTTGACTATAATAGAAATACTCTCCTTGCTCAGTGTTTAAGGTAGATCACCATGTTCTAACAAAATAGAAGGTTCTTGTGCTATAATGTTTTTAGTGATAAGGTCCAGTATTTGGAAAATTGTCAAAACTTCTTTTTAGTTCACTTTAGCCTGCTGTAGCCCATTTAAAGTGACAGAAATGTCAGCAATATTGCAATTCACGCCCATACTTAGTGCATCCTTGACTTTCATTTTGGGTGTCATGAATATATGCAATATTCAAACGGGTTTCTCTTTAAAAAATGACTGACAGAAAGAAAAGGAGACCAATCGGGGATTCAAGTAGAGAAAATATAAAGATTTACCCATCGCCCCCCTGGCCATATAAGTGATTTGGTGTTCTTTGATAAAACTAGGTGATATTGTGAACTTTCTCTCAAGGCCTTTTGGAGGCCTTGAAGTGCTCTATATAAACTATATATATATATATATATATATCGCCTCTGGATTGAGTGCTTTACACTCCTCTGGCTTGGCAGTGATGGATGGCAGAGGCACCTTTAATCTTCTCGGGATTGTCAATGATGAAGTTGCCGTTCCATACGATGGAGAGGTCCACCGGCAGGTCACTGATCTTCACACCCTCGTACATGTACTGAAAAGCAACAAAAAAAAAGACGAGATTGAAAGGGAATAGGTTTGAAGATGGAAGCAGGGAGAGAAAAAAGTCAAACGGAGACGGAGGCTAAGAGAATATGAGAAGACACAGAGAGACTGTATGGGGAAAAAATCAGAGGATGAAAGGGCAGCGGAGAGACGAGGCTTTTAACCGTCTGTCATTTTCTGCTATGGTTGTCTGCTCGGCTCCTCTTTGACAAGTAGGGGCACAAACCTTGGCTGGGGTGACCAATCATCCAAATCTGAGGAAAATGGCCTTTTCATACATTTTCACAGTGTTGCAGTATATGCTATGCTTTGAAATGTACCCTGTGATTTGCATTTTGTAGGGGGGTGGGGGGGTGGGGGATCCAGAGGAATCTACCAGGTGGCTCTGAAAACCAAGACGATTCTGAATTGTGACATCTTTTTACACTTTTTCTTTCCTCCCATTTAGTGTCATTATGGTGCACA
Organism: Apricaphanius iberus; assembly: GCA_028564705.1. Taxonomy (NCBI): domain Eukaryota; kingdom Metazoa; phylum Chordata; class Actinopteri; order Cyprinodontiformes; family Aphaniidae; genus Apricaphanius; species Apricaphanius iberus. The sequence goes on from JAPXFQ010002732.1 coordinate 1,198,343, forward strand.
TCTAAAGCAAAATTCACTGATGCTGATACACCATGCACAGCTTGACAACAGAGTGTCTCAGGCGCCGTCTCTTGTTTGACAGCTGGGAGACTCCCACCGAGCATGTTCGGGGTCATACCGAGCTGTTTTGGCACTGCACGCTGGTGCTGTTGAAGCGCAGTGCCGTGACACGGTGGCTGACGCCCTGTACGTTCACAACGCACTCGTAACCCCGCTGGCCCGACTGCGGCTGAGGGAGGTTTCGGGCCCTCAAGGTGATTGGTCGGACCTCACCCGCTGGAATGAGAATTTCCCCAGAGTTGAGGAGCTGAGGGCAGTCCTGTGAGAGCAAATGAAAAAAAAAAGGAATGAATAATGATGCAAATACTGTTACTGTGTGTGGTGTTAGGAAACATACACATGAATGCATCATTTATATATTTTCCTCACTGTTTGAAATTAAACCGGACTAAACCTTTCTTGTTTAGATCAGGAAAGATTGCCAAGATTGCTCACTTACATTTCCTGTATGTCAAATCTTTCCACTATACATCCATGTTTACACTATAGTTGACAGTGTAAAGGTAGTAAGACCCGAGTCAGGTTTGTAAAAAATAGTTTGTGTTGCTTTGCTCACCCATGTTTTTTCCACCCCGACCACACATTTTCAGAGGCCTTGAGATTACAGCTGCATGATGGCCACTCCAAACAATTACCTTGTTGTCTTTAAGCCAATTTGTAACAAACTGGAAGGGTGATTTCAGGCTTCTCCATTTTTCCTCTGATTCTAAAAATGGTTGTTACAGCCAAACACCTCAATTATAGTTTATTCTTTCCACAGAACATCAGTCCCCAACAAAAAATAATTAAGATAATTATTCCTGAATAGAATTAGATAGTTTAATATGGCTTTGTCGTGTTGCTTGTTGAGTATTAGCTCCTTCCTCTCTGAGCAGCCCTTCTGCTCGTGTTGGTACGGGGTTTGTGTGGCCAGGCCATTAGCTTGGTTTTGACTTTAATTTGCAAATCTGCATCAGACATGTTTATCACTGGGATGTAGAAACTGCTACCTTTTCCGAATGATAAAATACCTGGATGTTCCTAGGATGTTTAAAATGTTGCTTACTTTGCAGATGAACACTTTAACTTCAGACATCTGGAAATATTACCCCAGGACAAACCAGAGTTGAATTGAACATTACAGTTTTCTTCCCAATATCTTGCCTGATTCCTTTTGATGTCTACATGATGTCACGTGTGGAAAGTGCTGTGTTTGAGGTGTTGCCTTAATTACATCCCCAGGTGGGCCTAAAACTAAGTACAGATAATGAGGATTCTTCAAATTGTTCAGAGGGATAGTGTGTTTTGATGAATCTGAACTTTATTGAATACTTACAGTTAAAAATACTTAAGCCTGAAGTCATTAACGGCCGATTAAAAAAATACTTAGAGTTAAAAATAAATATTAAACAGCCTACATTTGATAATCCTACGTAACCTAAAACAAGAAAGGTTTAGTAAAATGACAAAAAATGTGTTGTTTCATATATTACACAAGATTTCAGTGTAAAAAATATGTGGTTTCAGTTGTAATTGACAGCAAATCGCTAAACCGCATTTGTAAGACCTTTGCTGCATAATTTTAGATGTCTGTTTTTATAAGCTTATGCCCTGTTATA